>ML660197.1:23508244-23836642 GCA_007570785.1 Antilocapra americana | reverse complement strand
GTGTGTGTGTGTGTGTGTGTGTGTGTGTGTGTGTGTGTGTGTGTGTGGGTGTGTGTGTGGGTGTGTGTGGGTGTGTGTGGGTGTGTGTGTGTGCGTGCACGCGCGCACGCGCGCACACATAGAGAACTCTCTGATGTCTCTTTTTAGGAGGATACTTACTGGATCAGGCCCCACTCTTATTTAATCTTACTTTCTTAGATGTCTCTTCTCTAAATACACACTGAGGGCTGGGGCTTCAACCCCTGAGTTTTGGAGAGATGCAAACATTCAGTCCTTAAAAGATGCTATTTTAATTATCTATTAGAATTATTCTCTTAATTTCCTTTTCAGATTACCCTTCCAGGCTTTTTAAAATTAATGCCTGCCCCAGTGGAGCCATTATTACCAGTGTCCTATGTATCCTCTCCCCTGCTTCCTTTCTGACTCTGTCTCATAAGCTTTGTTTTATCTGCAGCTTGTTGTTCTTCCACTTGATTCGTTGGCAACTGCTAAATATTTACTGAGTGCCTGTAATGTGTTTATCAGTGTGTCTAGCAGTAGGGGAGGTATAAAGAAGTACAACATGGTTCCTGCCCTTGAAGGCTTTCAGTTTAATTAAAGAAACAAACATCTACAAAATAATTTGGGAAATGAATTTCCCTGGTGGTCCAGTGATTAAGACTTCACCTTCCAATGCAGGGGGTACAAGTTCGGTCCCTGGTTGGGGAACCAAGATCCTGCAAGCATCTCAGGCAAAAAACCAAAACATAAATACAACCAGTAATGTAAAAAATTTAATAAAGACTTTTTAAATGGTCCACATAAAAAAAGTCTTTTAAAAAATTAAGGAACCATTTATAAGCAAAAGTAATCCAATTCATAACTGTGTGGCTCACGCCTTAGGATGTAAGTAAACTGTTAAAGAGTAGGTTATAGCAGTATCCCCAGCCCCTAGGTCAGTACAAGAGGAACAGGATATGAGCTCAATAAATTAATGTTAGATGAATTTAATACTGTCCATCTTTGGAATTACACCTGGCGGAGGCTAGCCCTCCCATTCATCCTGGAAGATGATCCCCAGGGGACTCTGGTCTGCAAAGGGGCATTTAGATAGGACCTATCTGAGAACGCTGGGGCTCTCTAACTGGTTCAGGTTACGGCTTAATGGTAGGCTCACAGACATAGCACACATCTCTCAGCAAGTATTCTGGTGTCTTTCTAAAATAAGTTCTTACATAAATAGATCCTTGTTAAGTTCCACCGAGTAAACTAACTGAGAAGAGGAGTATGAAGGAAGAGGAAAGAAAGCAATGCCTAGGCATGGGGGAAAATGTCCCAGAAAATTCCAACCCAATAGCCAGGAAGTGGTGCCAGGAACTTTGGATTCCAGGCAAGAAGTGATGCCCAAGTTTATTGATCTAGTCCTTTAAAATATAATTTTTTTTTCTGATTCCAAGATGTAGGTAGCATACTTGAAAAACAAATCACAGTATAAAGAAGAAAGCAAACTATCTATAAACCATGACTCAGATATAAGCATTGTTTGCATCATTATGTAAAAACACTACATGTCATTTTACTTGAACTTAATAGAAGGAAAAGAAATTAGACTTTCGATAAGAACCTAGTATTTAATGTCAACAGTAAGACCCAGTAAAATTGATGTTTCTATGGACTATGAGTTCTATAATTTGAATAATAGATCTCTTCTCTATAATTTAAAAAAATATTTATTTATTTTATTTTTGGCTGTGTCAGGTCCCAGCTGTGGCATGAAGGATCTTTGTGGTATCTTTTAGTACAGTGGGCGGGCTTCTCTCTAGAAGTGGCACACAGCTTCGTAGTCATGGCAAGTGGGCTCAATTTTTCTGTGGAATGTGGGATCTTAGTTGCCATCCAGGGATCAAACCCTTGTCCTCTTCATTGAAAGGCAGATTCTTAACCACTGGACCACCAGGGAAGTCCCTCTTCTTCATAATTATAATGTTTCCCTCTGGACTAATCTTGATATTAGAACACATCTGATCCTCTTAAAACATATTCAGTAACAGATTAGAAAAGATGAAGTACTTGGGAAACCACTATGTTTCATTTTATTTCAGTTTATAGGTGTAATTTAGCCAATAAATTGAATCTTAGTATTTCTGGATTTTTTAAAAGTTTTACCTCTCCCTGCCAAAACATATTATTTTTTTCCTTACTTTCAACAACTATAAAAACATTGCTATGTCAATTTCATAGATGTTATGTGTCTCAACTGTCAAGTGCTTTAGAAATTCTAAGATAAAATATTGAGAATTACTTTCCTTAACACAGCTAATAAAATTTTTTATTAAAAAAATTCATACCACATAGTTTATTTCATACTTACATCTTGATTTTCTCATTCAGCTTCTTATTTGTCCTGGCATTTCCAATTGTGTTTCTTTTTTCTTATTGGTTACATGAGATGCTTATCTTCTCATTGGAAGCAAACTGCAGGAAAGTTAAATGCCTTCTGTGACAGGAGGTACAAGAGATTCGGGTTGGATCCCTGGGTTGGGGAGATCCCCTGGAGTAGGAAATGGCAACGCGCTCCACTATTCTTGCCTGGGAAATCCCCTGGACAGAGAAGCCTGGCAGGTTACGGTCCATGGGGTTGCAAAGAGTCAGACACGACTGAGCAGCTGGGCACACACACATGAAGGGGCCATAGCCATATTCTACTATACTTCACTAAGGGCTCAGTTTCCCTAAAACCCTGGACCCCCAATATCCATACCTCAGTATGCTCCAGTTTACCAGGTATCCCATTTTTCCAAAATTTCATCCCTCCAAGACCTCAGTTCCCCCAGTTCTGCCAGCCACTCATTGCTCTCAATACTTTAACTCCTGTGTAACCATTTTCCGCAGTGTTCTCCTTTCAAGACTACAGGCCATCCCAGCACCTACCTCCTACACAATGAGTTTTTCCCAGCCCATCTGCTCTGGTGTGGCCATTGGACATTTCCTCTATGCTGTTTCTCCTCTCCAGGAAGTGCCTGCTTGCCTCGGCCATGATGATTCAGCTTTGGTTGAACCCCACAGGTGCTGAACAAGGCCAAGTATGGCCCAATATGGATAAACCGAGTAGGACCTCAGATGCACGTGAACCTAGCCAGTGCCCCACTCCTGGAGCAAGTGATGCGCCAAGAGGGCAAGTACCCAGTACGGGACGACATGAAACTATGGAAGGAGCACCGGGACCAGCAGGGCCTGACCTATGGGCCCTTCACCACGTGAGCTGGGGCCGGAGGGACTGGAGGAGGACCCCAGAGGCCAGGGCCAGGAATGGTGGCACTGGGCAGCCAGGGGATAATGGGCAGGATAGGATCTCCCTGTGTCCTCTGAGCCTGAGTCTAGAAAAAAGCCTCTGAGTCTAGAAAGCAGTGGTTGGGTTGGACTGAAGCCCCTGGACCATTCATTGGCTTTTCCACTAATATATTCTATAACTATGAACACATGAATAATTTTCCCTTCCTTGAGCTTGTGTCTCTTATGTATAAAATGGGAAGCTTAAATTATAGTATCTCCAATTATAGTATCTTTCAGACCTTTCAAGTTCCATGATTCTGTATTATGGTTGAAAATATACAAACTCAAATCGTATTGGGACATATTTACTTATAGTTGGAAAAAAAAAACAGCAGCACCATATTAGTTGGGAGGGCTCAAGTTTAATTTTAAGAATATTTTCCAAATTATGTATTATATGCTTGTTGTTGTTATAACTTTCATGGATGCTCTCAACACAGAGAGATACATGTAGGTTTTAGCCTCAAAGTCATACCTAGAAAAGTTAAAATTATTTTGGCAGTGACACATTGAAAGATGAGCTGAGTATATTATATATTCAAATACCAATTAAGGTAAATAATTGAGAATCATTGGTCATAAACCATTCCCAGTGCCACAACTTGTAATTGGATATATTACAGGCTTCTTTTTGCTATAGTATGTTAAAAGAGGTTCAAAAACAATGAATGACTTTTTATAGTCCCTAGTTGTCTGACATCCAGGTTTTTAAAGTCAGTTTTTAAGGGATTAAAGTTGATCCAGTTGATTGAAATAATAGCAATACTGATAATAACTAAGTGTTTATGCCATGCCAGGCATCAGGCTAGTCTCTTTACATTTATTATTTCATTCTAACCTCACGACAAGGCCATGAAGTAGATAGTATTATTAATCCCCATTTTACGAATAAAGAAACTGAGGCCTAGAAGGGTTTTTGTACTACTTGCCAGAAGTGACACAGTGAGTAGTGGCATAGATCTCTCTGACTCTGGAATGCAAGGACTTATTGCTTTGACATGTTTGGAGAGGAACAGGCTGGTTGGAAGGTTCATTTTCTCTATCTTTGATGCCTGTATATTTATTCTGTCATTATTATTATCTGTCATTCATAGCTTTCTCTTTTCCTGGTTCCTTCATAGGTGAGTGGTTTCAGAACTTAATTCCTGGGTCCTTTTTTCTAAGTTCTGAGAAGAGAATGGAGCATGTTCTTTAAGAGCTGTTTAGCCTGATATCTGTCCTTGAGGGCAAGATTTGGGTCTCAAATATTGCACAGCATCCTTAAGACCCAAATCTTGCCAAGAGAGTAAATCCTTAAAGTTTATTTTTTATGGTGACAGATGGTCAGTTCAGTTCAGTTGCTCAGTCGTGTCCGACCCTGCCACCCCATGGACTGCTGCATGCCAGGCTTCCCTGTCCATCACCAACTCCCAGAGCTTACAGAAACTCATGTCCTTCGAGTCTGTTGTCTCCATCTCCTCCCACATTCTAGTCTTATTATGGTGATCATTTTGCAATGTATTCAGATGTCAAATCATTATATTGAAACCAGTATAGTGTTATATGTCAATTATAAATCAATAATAATATAAAAGATTTGGGTCTCAGTTTTTCACCAGGTAAGGCCATCACTGGACTTGATTGGTTCAGATTTAGAACTGGAGCTAAATATGTATATATATACCCCTTTGTGATCTATTATACCCATTTCCCCTAAAGCCAGTTTCCTAAATATGTTATACAATATATGTATTTAAAAGCTATTTTGCTAACCTATGAGACTTTTTTGTTTTAACATATATATATTTAAAATCTCATTTTCTGAAGCATCGTTTCCCCAAGAAATATTTTAACAACCACAGAAAGATTCTCATTTAAATTCTGCAAATCTGTTCCTATTGTTGGGAGAGTTTTACTCTGGGAGAAGCACCCAAAACCTGAAGTTCCAATAAATAGGTCTGTTCTGGTTTTCATTTCTTTTCTAGCAACACTTTTAGTTTACCTTTTTGCAGTTTTCCCCAACATAAGGTGTCGCTAGTGTAAAGAACCTACCTCCCAATGCAGGAGACCTAAGAGACGTGTGTTCAATCCCTGGGTCAAGACAATTTCTGGAGGAGGGCATGGCAACCCACTCCAGTATTTCTGCCTGGAGAATCCCATGGACAGAGGAGCCTGGTGGGCTACAGTCCATGGGGCTGTACACACACCAATATAAGAAAGAAAACTCCTAGGGTTTGAAGTTCATTTATTTATTTAGTTTGTTTTTGTGGAGAAGGAAATGGCAACCCACTCCAGTACTCTTGCCTAGAAAATCCCATGGAAGGAGGAGCAGGCTACTGTCCATGGGGTCGCAAAGAGTTGGGCACAGCTGAGCGACTTCACTTAAGGTTCATTTTAGTAAAGGTATATTTTTCAAATTTATTGAAGTATAGTTGACTTACAATGCTGTGTAGTGCTTAATCACTCAGTTGTGTCCAACTTTTTGCAACCTCATGGATTGTAGCCCGCCAGGCACTTCTGTCCATGGGGATTCTCCAAGCAAGGACACTGGAGCATGCCTTTCTCCAGGGGATCTTCCCAAACCAGGGATCAGACCCAGGTCTCCCACACTGCAGGCAGATTCTGTACATCCGAGCCACCAGGGAGCCCAATAGTTCAAAGTAAAAACCTGATTCTTGCCTTAATACTTGTAAATGTTTCTGCTTTTTTAAAGACCTTATAAATTTTTAAAATTCAAAAGTAATATTTATTGTAAAAATTCCAATAATAAAATATTGTCTCCTTACCCCTTGGTCCCACCCCATCCTCCTAAGTAATCCTGACAATTTGGTGTACATTCTTATCTTGTTGTTCTTTAGTCACTAAGTTGTGTCCAGCTCTTTGCGATCCCTGGAGTATAGCCCTCCAGGCTCCTCCAACCATGGAATTCTCTAGGCAAGGATACTGGAGTGGGTTGCTATGCCCTGCTCCAGGGGATCTTCCCAACCCAGGGATCGAACCCATATCTCTTACATCTACCTTCATTGGCAGGTGGGTTCTTTACCACTACCACCACCTGGGAAGCCCTATTTTCTTCTCTGTGAACATATAAATACCCATGTAGATATATAGGGTTTCCTCTCTTCCCCTTAAAATTGTACCATGTTGTACTTATTACTCTACATCTAGCTCTTTAAAAATTGACCCATACCCAGCTTGCTTAGGACAGGTAACAGGTTTGGGGGACCACTGAAGATGGGAGTAGCCCCTGAACAATAAGCCCCTGAATGGGAAATCTGTGTCCATCCACATGAGCATCCATGTCTAACCAGGGTGAAGACCCAACTACCTACTGCATGGCTATGGCCAGAGGACCTGGAGCATCAGCCAGGTAGCTCTCTCTGTCTCCTTGATGCCTTGAATCTAGCAGAGCACAAAGGTCCTCTGAGCACCTCAAGAACCCTCAATTGTTCCTCTTTTATCCCTCATCCTCCACACAGAGGACCAGAACCACTGTAGCTTCCTAGCTCATTTCACATACAGAAGATTATAGAGTCGTGTCATCCTAAGATAATCACAGACAACATTCATTAAGTATTCACCCATTTGCCAGGCACCAATCTAAGCATGTTAATTATCCTACTAAGAGAGGCGCTCTTATTATTCCCATTTTACAGAAGGGAAACTGAGGCACACAGGAGTTGAGTTACTTGCCTAAGATCACTCAGCCGACGTTGTCTGACCTATGCTTTGACCCTAGGCAGATTGGTTCAGAGGGCTTCCCAGGTGGCGCTAGTGGTAAAGAACCCACCTGCCAGTGCAGGAGACATAAGAGATGGGGGTCAACCCCTGGGTCTGGAAGATCCCCTGGAGGAGGACATGGCAACCCACTCCAGTATTCTTGTCTGGAGAATCCCTTGGACTGGAGCAGCCTGGCTGGTTATAGTTTATAGCTGACAAAGAGTCGGATACAACTGAAGTGACTTGGCATGGCACAGGTTGGTTCAGACGTCCACCTTAACTACTTCCTTTATGCTGTTAGTGAAATTCTGAAGTTTTGTGATTTGAAGATTCTGTCATTTGAGAGTTTGTGATTCCATAATTCTAGGTCTAGGATTCTGAGATTTTCCTCAAATCTGTTAAGGTTTCAGGGTGGGACGATACCACCTAATCCAGTCCCCACCAGATACTGACAGTGGTGTCACTCCTCCATTGTCTGCAGGATGGGAGAGCAGTGGTACCGGTTGCGCCAGACTCTGAACCAGCGGATGCTGAAGCCCGCCGAGGCTGCGCTCTACACGGATGCTCTGAATGAGGTGATCAATGACTTCATGGCTCAACTGAAACAGCTGCGGGCAGAGAGTGCCTCAGGGGACCACGTGCCTGACATTGCTCACCAATTCTACTTCTTTGCCTTGGAAGGTACCCTGGTGGGGAGAAGGGCCAGGTGGGCGTGGGTCAGGGATAGGCATGGGTTAGGGGTAAGCTGTATTCTCCATTGATGATGGCCCCATGTACCTCCAGCTATTTCCTACATCCTGTTTGAGAAACGTATTGGCTGCCTGGAGCGCTCCATCCCCAAGGACACCGAGGCCTTCGTCAGATCTGTCGGGCTCATGTTCCACAACTCTCTCTTTGCCACCTTCCTCCCCAAGTGGACTCGTCCCCTGCTGCCCTTCTGGAAGCGGTACCTGGATGGCTGGAACACCATATTCTCTTTTGGTGAGGAGTCCAGGGGAAGAACGGAGAAGGCAATGGCACCCCACTCCAGTACTCTTGCCTGGAAAATCCCATGGACGGAGGAGCCTGGTAGGCTGCAGTCCATGGGGTCGCTAAGAGTTGAGTGTGACTGAGTGACTTCACTTTCACTTTTCACTTTCATGCATTGGAGAAGGACATGGCAACCCACTCCAGTGTTCTTGCCTAGAGAATTCCAGGGACAGAGGAGCCCAGTGGGCTGCCGTCTCTGGGGTCGCACAGAGTCACACGCGACTGAAGTGACTTAGCAGCAGCAGGAGCCAGGGGAAGAAGTGGGGGCATGGGTCCCAGGGTCGGTACAGTAACAGCCACCAGGACTTTCTCCCTCGGTCCTTGGAGAGCATAGCTTTTGACCACATCCTCCTGGTTCTCCATTGTCCCTGTAGGAAAGAAGCTGATTGATCAGAAATTGGAGGAGATAGAGGCCCAGCTGAAAACAGGGAATCCAGAGAAGACCCAGATATCTGGTTATCTGCACTTCCTGCTGACCAGCGGACAGCTCAGTCCTCGTGAGGCTGAGGGCAGCCTGCCCGAGCTGCTCTTGGCTGGAGTAGACACGGTGCGTGAGAGGGGCGGGCACGGAGGCCAGGGCCTCCCAGCTCCCATCCTGGGCCAGTTCCCTACTATCCTCCACCTGAGCCTGACCTTCGTCCCTCCAGGTACCTGCTTCTCTTTCTGTAATGTGGATTTAGAGCTGAAAGGAAAATGGGGGTCATTCAGCCTCACGGAGGTGGGCCGGGAGTGATTCCAGTGTGAGGGATTTGCTTACTCCCTGGAGCCTCTCTGACAGCTGGGAAGTTTCATCTCACACCTAATCTACTCCTTCGTGCTGTCATCTAAGCAGGGAGTTGAAGAGCTTGCCCATAGCACCTTCTTAGTAGGGCCTCTTTCTTGTGCTTTTGTCCTGTTGGGTTTCTCCATGAGTCTCCTATGCTGTTACAGTGCAATTCTCTATCATATCTGTCCTTATCCTGCATGAAGCCACGTTGAGCATTGGAGAGAGGGTCCTATAAACCCTGCAGTCTAATCCTGCTGTGTGAAAGTGTTAGTCGCTCGGTCATCTCTGACTATATGTGACCCCGTGGATTGTAGCCTACCAGGCTCCTCTGTCCATGGGATTCTCCAGGCAAGAATACTGGAATGGGGTGCCATTCCCTTCTCCAGTGGGTCTTCCCGACCCAGGGATTGATCCCGGGTCTCCTGCATTGCCGGCAGATTTTTTACCATCTGAGCCCTCAGGGAAGCCCTGCCATACTCGAAGCAATTTAATTTCTCTCTTACATTTTGCAAACATGCCAACACCTTCCCACTATCTTAACTGGGCCTCTTTCCTAGAAATCCCTGCTCACTTCATCTCTTACTGTACCTCCCAGACATCCAACACGCTGACATGGGCCCTGTACCATCTTTCAAAGAACCCAGCGATCCAGGCGGCCTTGCATAAGGAAGTGGTGGGCGTGGTGCCCGCTGGGCAGGTGCCCCAGCACAAGGATTTTGCCCGCATGCCCCTGCTCAAAGCTGTGCTTAAGGAGACCCTGCGGTAGGATACTGTCCCCGGGAACAAGGGTCTGTGTGTGGAGGGGAACTCAGAGACAGGAGTGGGAAGTGGGGGCTGAGGGACTGTGGCCAGGGTCAGAGATGAGATGGGAAGAGGGGACTGGGGCACCAGAGGGGTGTGGCCGAGAGGGTGGGCACTCTGACCCTCCTGGGATCCAGAGGCTGACCTGCACTTTCTTTTCCCTGCAGTCTCTATCCTGTGGTCCCTGTGAACTCCCGGGTTGTCGTGGACAAGGAAATTGAAGTTGGTGGCTTCCTCTTTCCCAAGAATGTGAGTGGGGCTGGAGAGCCAGGGTTCCCAGGGGGATCTCACAGACCTACCCTGATGTGCCACCCAACCTGTATGTGCAGACCCAGTTTGTACTCTGCCACTACGTGGTTTCCCGGGACCCTGACATCTACCCTGAGCCTGACAGCTTCCAGCCCCAACGTTGGCTGAGGAAGAACCAGCCTGATGCCCTCAAAACCCAGCACCCGTTTGGCTCTGTGCCCTTTGGCTATGGGGTTCGGGCTTGCCTAGGCCGCAGGATTGCAGAGCTGGAGATGCAGCTGCTGCTGACAAGGGTGAGTGGGGAGAGGCTGGAGGGGTGTGTGGGCCAGGGAGGCATGATGGGGGCATGCTGAGGAGGGTGGTGGATGGAGATCACAGAGTCTAAGCGCCCCTGTGCCTTTTACCTCCCAGCTGATCCAACAGTATGAGGTGGTCCTGGCCCCTGAGACAGAGGAGGTAACGAGTGTGGCTCGCATTGTTCTGGTTCCCAACAAGAAGGTGGGCCTGCGTTTCCTGCAGAGACACAGTTGAGCTGGGCCCTTGCTTCCCCCCTTCCCGGGCACACGAAGACAGAGAAAAAGCACTTGCCAGGCACCAGAGGTTGGAGAACCTCAGTGTGCTTCCTGCAGAATCTGAGCTTTCGCTACTTTGTATCATGTTGAGCATCTCCCTCTCAGATAAAAGGCGGCTGCCATGGCACATTGCTAACCTTGGGGGAAAATAGGGAATAAAGGGTTTTTTATTCAAAACTGGAGATCTTTGTCATTCTTGTTGACAACCCAGCATCTGAAGCTCTCTCTGTGGTTGGGGAACACGCTCTCCCACTTAGGAAACTTGGTGGGAGGCAGAGCCGCCTCCCTCCATGGAAGCTGAGCATATCCTATGCTTTCCCAGACCTCACAGAGAAGTCTTGGCCTTACCTAGCATCGGCTGAGGCCCTGTTTAGGCAGAAGCTGCCAATCCACTCCCCAGGCACAGAGAGGACACCGTATTTTGAACAGAAAGTGTTTATATACAGGCAGTGAGGTCACAAAAATGGTTGGAAGAGCTCTAGGATAGGCCTACAGGAATGATTCCAGGGGCATCCCTGGGGAGGCTCATCAGTCCGGGAAGCCACACTCAAGAGGATGGGGTTTGGGAAACTCACTACAACTGTTGGCCCCAAAGCTACTTACTCCATGTCCCCCAAATCTGTGCTGACTAAACAGCAAAAGAAAAGATGCCCTCTCCTCCCGACTGCCCCTGACAGCAGAAGGAACGGGAGCTGCAGAGGGTGGTCTCTGCCTCAAGAACACCTTTCAGATCTTTGCAAACAACTAAAAGGCAGAGCCTAGGTCCTACCTGGAACTCCAGCTTTGAGACAGTCTGGGGATTGTAGTCTTTAATTTCCCAGCCCCTTCAGTACAGGAAGCCAACTAGAAGGAAAGTGGGTTGGCATGGAGATCCCGTGCCCAGTAAAACAAGCCTGAAAATTCAACTAATCCCAGCCTCGAGGAGGCCCAGCCCCAGTGGGAAATTTCTGCTGAGTCATAGAAAGCTGGACTTTCTTATGTCTGTGGGGATTTGAGTTTGAGCCTATTAAAAAAAAAAAAAAAACCACGTCATTGCCCTGATTAACATCCTTCCCCCTCCTCTCAGTCCTGAGGCAAGGTCTAAAGTCCTTGCGGTGGCTTAGAAGGCTTGTGTTCCAGCAGCCTGCTCTCTGTTCTTGCCCACCGCCTCCACCCTTTCCACAGGGGTGCCCCAATTCCTTGTATCTCCCCCAAGCACATTCTGCTCTTTCCTGCCTCGATACTTGGTACTTCACGTCCCGTCTCCTTGGAACACCCTCTTCACCAACTGGCGTATCGTCTCAGAGAACTTGCTCTTCCTCAGGACTCAGCTCAAATGTCACCGCCTCTGCAAAGCCTTCCCTGACCTCTCTGGGCGGGCGTGAACACTTCCTCTTGTGCTACCCCCTGGCCACCCGTGAAACCAAGCGCTTGGCGTGTTCACTGCATCCTAGGCCCGACTGTCTCCCCAGCCAGCTGGGAACCCCACGGAGGGCACAATCCCAGTGTCTAATTCTGTGCCTAGCACGGAGTTAATCAAGGTAATGAATAAATGTTGAATGAGAAGAGACTGGACTAGGAGAAAGGGTAGGAGAGAGGAGGCTACAGAACTTTACATATTAAAAAGAGAAACCTGGAGAGAACTAAGTGGGGATGCTTGATTACAAGCCCATGGCTCTCAAACCAGTGTAGGGCTTCACCAGTGAGAGCTCTTTGTAAATGTACAGGATGGGGGCTGGGCACCGAGGGGCTCAGGATCTCTGCACAAAGTCGACCGGAGCAGACTGCTGCCTTTCCCAGTGGGCTGCTCCTCCAGACCACCAAGGGTCAGCTGCCCAAACCACGGGGACCCCTCAGTCCTGGTGTTTTGGGTGGAGGGGAAGAGGAAGTCATGTGATATGGCTGGGATTGAGGTTTTTAGCAGCTGCAGAAGAGTGTCAGGGTTCATGGTCTGTGGCTCAGTTAATGAATTTATAGGCTAATCTCACATCATAATCTGTGAAGATCTGGTGTATCTGTAGGTTAGAATAGTATTCAGGCATAAATAAGGAATGAAGTACTGACTCATGCTGCATCATGGATGAACTTGGAAAACGTTACATGCATGAAGGAAACCAGACACAAAAGACCACATTTTGCATGATTCCATTGACATAAAAAGTGTCTAGAATAAGGAGATCCATAGAAATACAAAGTGAGCTAGTGGTTGCCAGGAGAAGAGTATGAGAAGTGGTTGCTAACAGATAGAGTTTCTTTGGGGTGATGAATGTGTTCTGAAATTGGATGGTGGTGATGTTTATATGACTAGGTGAATATACTAAGTACTGCTGAATGGTACTCATTGAATCAGTGAATTTAACAGTATGTGAGTTACATCTCAATTTTTAAAAATCTATGAAGACCAGTTTGGTGAGATTATTGTAAAAATAGCTGCCACTGGAAGTTATACCTCCAAAGATACCACAGAAAACTGAGGCAGCAGTGCCCTGCTATACATCTGAAGGGCCTAAAATCCAGTCTCTAATCAGAACTCAGAGATGTAGAACTGAGACAAGAGCTCAGAGGATGGATGATGCAATGATGTCCTCGTGAGGCTGAATCAAGGAGCAGGCTATATCCGCTTACTTTTTGGTCAGGTGTAGGCACAGCCTCAGAGCCTTCCCCCTGAAAGTGACAAGTGACAGGCTGTGTTGGAAAAGACGGGCTCAAGTGCTAGTAATGTAGCTGGGAAACCTTGCCCAGAGGATGGAACTGGAGCGTCCACAGACACAGCTCTGGGAGGAAAAGTGTCAAAGACTCCTACTCAAAACAGGAAAAGACAAAATTCAGTATGGGCATGGCCAGAGGTTGTCTCTTTATACTTGAGGTTCTTTACAGTTTTTAAAATTTATTTTAATTGAAGGATAATTGCTTTACAATATTGTGTTGGTTTCTGCCATACATCAACATGAATCAGCCATAGGTATACATATACCCTTCCCCATTGAACCTTCCTCCTGCCTCCCTCTCCATCCCACCCCTGTAGGTTGTCACAGAGCCCTGGCTTGAGTTCCCTGAGTCATACAGCAAATTCTCACTGGCTATTTATTGAAATATGCCTATAGAAAAACAAATATGGCAGTTAGCATACATGAAGTTCTTGGGCTTTTCTTGGGAATTAAAAATGGCACCTCTCAGTTTATATTCCATCTCATTGCCTGGACAAGACTTTAAACATGAATGGAAAAAACTACTTTCTTTGTCAATGATTCATTCAAATATATAAAATACCCATTGGATACAATGCTGTAAATAAACTCTGCCTCAATTAAAAAAACCCCACAAGGCTTAGAAAGCATTCACGAGGACTTCCCTGATGGTCTGATGGTTAAGATTCCATGCTTCCAACACAGGGGACCTGGATTTGATCCATGGTCAGGGAACTAGAGCTGGAAACCTGGAGCACAGCCAAACAAATTTGAGAAAGAAAAAGCACACACCACAGGATAGATATTATATATTATGTGGGCTCTTTCCCATGCAACTTTCTCTCTGGAGAGTGAGAAACCAGGATATCAGCCCTGGTTTGAGCCACGTGGGGCATTGCCTCAAAGGCGGACTTTGCTACACTCGTCAAGAGAGCTCTCCCGGTTTCCCCAAGGACACTCACTTGAGACAGCCTTGAGGGCACCCCTATTCCATCCTCCCACTTGAACCCAAGACCCAGGACCTTTCTAGGTGGGGCCAGAGCAGAACAGCACTGACTCACTGGTTATGGCCCAACCGGAAATGGAAGTTGAGTGTCTATGAGAAAATGCCTTCAGTTTCTGCCAGACTCATCAACACAGATGGCCCAACTCTGTTGCTCTGTGAGGTAAACAGGGTAGGATCATGTTCTAGAAACATTAACCTCCCCCGCAGCAGCAGACCTGCAGTGTCTGTTGGGGAGGGGGTGACACAGCAAAGCCCAGCCTGACTCAGTGGGGCAGATGGCAAGAACTCAAGACGCTTACAGTGCATTTGGAAGAGTATATGATGGGCTAGAGCAAAATAGGCCCCTTCTTTCCCCAACTGCCTCAAGATTCCACAGGCTGATGGGAGTTGAGGAAGCAGAGACTATAGACATTTGGTGGGAGGGATGAGAAAAGGGCCCTGACAAGGGAGCAGTGTCTGAAATGAGAGGGGAGAATGACAAACACCCCAGAGAGGTTCAGAGATGATAAGGGTAGGAAAGCCCTGGGCCCCGTGCTTCCTGGGTAGAGGCTGGGAAAACAGGAAAAGTTAGGGTAGACCAGACCTCTTGCTGTCTGTCTCAGCAGGTGGTCTTAGGGTGGCCCCACAGAGCTTCCTGAGGTCTAGAGGGGTGTGGGACTAGGAGCTAGAATGTCCCCACACCACAGCAGGCAGACCCAAAGAAGCTTCATGGTGGGGAGGGAGGGGGCACTTAGCAGGGGCCACACCCACTGGTGACCAACCAAGGGACAGTTGCATGGAAATGGGGATGTTTCAGCAGGTGCTTGCATGGGTGGATGATTGATGGCTGAGGAGTGAAGTCTTACATCCCAAGCCTCCCCATCACTGAACTTAACCCTGAGAAAAGGTGGGAGGGGAACCCCAAATTGGCTGAGATTAATTTCTACCACCTGGTGAAATGGAGTTCATAAAAGAAGTTACATTCAGTGTTAGAAAAATTATATGTTTCTTACAGGTTAGAGTTTGGGGTCTGAACTGTACCCAATGCATAAGTAACTAACATTTTCTTTATAATTTTGTTATAAACAAATGATGAAAAAGACATCTCGGTGGAATAACACTCCATAAGCAACAGAAACGCCACTTGCAGAGTTGTCAATTACAGATTTTCCTTCATGTCTTTGAACTCAGAAAGGATGGTGGGGGGATCTTGCCACGAGTTCAGATCAGATGACCATAGCATTTTCTAAGTGAAAATGATAAAATCTGAGTTCATGGGCTGTTCGTTTCCTTTTTGTTGTCTCGATGGTTCATCTTCAGTGATCCAAATTCAGGCCCCCCCTGGGGACTGAGAACACTACTTGATGGTGAGAGCTAAGGATGAGAATGGAGAGGGAACCCCACTCCAGCCAGCAGCTCTACAAAACTGCTACTCTGTGGGGGCCCTTCAGGCAGCCCTGAAATGCAGTGCTGGGGGAGCAGGAAGGCAGTGACATAAAGTCGAGAGGAATCGCTAGGGCAGCGTCCATGGGGGAAGCACAACTGGGACTCCAAGAGCTGGGGGCTTGATGCCAGGTAATCCAGAAGCAGAGGAATCCAGAGCCCCTGACTGAACTCCACAGCCCCTGACTGAGGGCTCCCCAGCCCACTGGGGCCAGGTGGGGGAGAGCAGTGTGGGTGGCACAGAGCAGTCAGCCCTAGGGTAATCCTAGTGCCTCTGATTCCAAGAGCTCCAGGCTTGACTCAGCTTTTCTCTTTAATTTCATCATTCACGGTGGACCGGGCATTCCTGAGGGCTTCTGGGAGCACGGGCAGGGCAAGGGGCAATTGGGGAGGGCTAGAGAAGCCTGTGAGGGGAAGAGAAAGACTAAATAAGGAGGGGAGGTTGCCTTTCTGATAGGAGAACGAACCTCAGTCTTGCCATCCTTTGCCAAGCAGGTGGAACCTGTGCCCCACCCTCTGCAACCCCCTGCCAAATGTGCTGCCAGGAAAGAGTGTGAGATCATGTCCAGTGGACTGAGACAAGTATTTAGAGAAACAAGCTCTCTCCTTTCAGCCTTAGTTCTTATCAGGCGTGGAAATTCCATTCAGCCCAGGTTTAGTAACTGGCTTTCTCCCAGTGGAAGCCCAGGCAGGTTGGAAATTGAATGGTGAGTGGGCGGGTCAAATTTCTCCGGGGCCCCTGAAGTCACATCACTGCCCTTGCCTTTACTCTGGCCTCTGTCCACCCCTCTTATGAGGGCTTCCACCACCTCAGCTGAGAATGGGACAAAGCAGTGGTCCGCAATGAGTCCTGACACCTGCAGTTTTCACGAGGCTGCTCAGCTCGAGCTGGGCCACTCCCCTCCTCAGGGGGCCACAATCTGAGATGTGGGTTCCCCGGGGAGGCTGAGGGGCTGGGGCTGAGGTCAGTGGTACAGAGCAGAGCCTACCTGAACAGAGTGAACCCACAAAAGGGGGTGGGGGAGGTGAAGGCCGAGTCCCCGGCTCCCTTCACTGGCTTCCAGGTGTGGAAGGTGGCCCGAGAGTGAGGACTCCGATGTTCTCAGGCCCCGAGGGCGTCGATGCCAGCGGGGCTGAGCACTAGAGCTTGAAGGATGTCGGAGAGGGACACCACGCCCAGGAGATGCTGAGTTTCATCCACAAGCACCAGCCGGTGCACCTGTGGGTCCACAGAGGCTCAGTGAGGGGGCAGTGCCATGTGGCTGCAGCAGCCGATGAGGTTGACACCGAGAATCAGGGACAACAATTTAACAAAACTGGAAGAGCAAGAGAATGTCTCCTAGTAAACTAGTGTCTCCTAGTTAGCAGGAGCTCTGCCTGCCCCGGGGTGGTCAGCGGCTGCGGCCCTTGGCCCGAGGGTCCCAGGGACAGCATCTGTCACAGCTGGTGTGCACACCGAGAGCTTGGTCATGTGATGGGAGGATGGGGCTGGTGCCTGATGGATAGAACGAGCTGGAGCTGCTCATGAGAAGGCTGGCCCCACATGTTGGAAGTGTGTCTGAAGGGGTGTGGGGTACCTGCTCCCGGGCAATTCGGTCGATGACTTCCCCCAAGGTCTCGTGGGGCTGGCAAGAAAGGACTCCCTCCAGACACAGCGTCCTCCGCCTCAGTGCTTCTCCCACACTTATGTCCAGGTGATTGTACGTTTGTTGGGCTGCCAGGTGCTGGGCAGGAAGGGAGGAGCGCTCTTCATCAGCTCTCAGCCAGGCTCCAGTCCCCCAAGGCTCAAGAACCCCCTGGTGGTCAGATACTCCCTGCCCCACAGCCTCCCTGTGGCACCCCCAGCTCCCCTCCATCCCCCCAGGCACTTACAATCACGTCAAAGCGGGAGTAGAGACCCACAACCTGTCCTGCAGAGGGGGAAGGTGAGAGAAAGACAGGAGAAAGCTTCAGGTCAGAACTAGGATGCTATGCAGGGGCCTAGCGCGGGCTTTTGGAATGAACTCCTCAACATCCTCCCCACCCCTCCAGGCTACTGGCTTTGTAAGGAGCATCAGGCTGCCACCACCCTGAACCCAGGGATCAAACAGCGTCTCAAGAGATGGACACCCAACACCATGCCTCTCGATATGATGAGATGTGAGTACGTGGCATCGCTTCTGAGATAGTCTAGCCTCAAATGCATAGCCTGAATCTGCGTGAGCCTTTAGGACTAATTTCCAGTTTATAGGAAACACAGGAACAGAGGATCAATGTCAAGGCCACAGAGACACTGAAGGGATAAAAGAAGCAAATTCAAAGCATAGACCTTAATTTGTTCCTGATTTGAACAAATCAACTGTAAAAAAATAATTCTTGGGAAAAATGGGGAAATGAGTTAGGATAGGATTTTAGATAACATTAATAGATTATTCACAACTTTGTCAGATGACATAGGAAATACACTTATTTAAGAGATGCAGATGAAGTGTTGAGGTGAAATGACATGATTCTATAATTTAAATTACTTTAGCATAAAAAAAAGGAGGAAGACCTGGTTATGGCAATGTGTTAACAATAGGTAATCCAGGTGGATCCATGGGGTTCATTATACAGTGTTCTCTACCATTTTTATACATTTGAAATTTTTCGTAATCAAAAATGAAGTCAAACATTTCTTGATAGCCAACTTCATTATGCTGATTTTTAACTTTGAAGCAGTTTACAGCTGATTCTCAGGGCAAGAACCTGACGTCTGGCTTAGAGAGGCTAAGTAACTGACCCAAGGCTCAAAACAGAGACTTCCAGCCGTGACTCCTGGGTCTCGAGCTAAAGTCACATAGTTCTCGGCTCCCCACAGCCCCACCCCAGCCAGAGTCCCCATCCCGGGTGTAGGTACCAGCTTCGTTGATCACTGGCAGCGCAGACACGCGCCGGTCCACAAAGATGTCCAGTGCAGTGAGGATGGGTGCCGTTTCCAGCACCACGGCCAGGTCTCGGAATGTGCCAATGCCCAGATCTTGGATGGTGCGGGAGAGGAAGGAGGGCCGGGGCAGCAGAGTGCGCTGCTTGGGTTGGAGACACGTAGGGTTCAGGGTGGAGTAGCCCTCAGGGGCCTCCCAGCTGCTCCCTCCCAACCCCTAGGGCAGAAGCCTTCTCTGCCCCTCTGGTCATCCCCTGAGGCTGTGCCCAGGCTCACAAAGATGTGCAGGAACTTGAGAAGCCGTTTGTGTGTGAGGATGTGCAGCACGGCACCTGAGACTGGGTCCAAGACTGGCAGGCGGTGGATACGGTTCTTGATGAGGGTGTAGACAGCTTCGAACAGGCTGCAGAAGTGGGAGCGATGAGGCTGGGGCCGTCTAGGGAGAGGTGCCTTTACCCCAGCCCCAGGGAAGGAGGACAGGGTGCCGAGGCTGCCTTATCTGCAGTCCGCCAAGAATGAGCCCATGAATTCAGAACTGAGGAGCTGGCAAGGGGGGTCTGTGCAGGGCAAGGAGGCTCAAGTGGTTGTCTGGGATGCTTACCTGTCACTGGGAGAGATGGAGACCAGAGGCTTGAAGCAACCTTGAAGGTAGATCTCTGCAGAAAAGCAGAGTCAGGGCAAGGGAGCTGGCTACCCTGTCTCTCACCCAGCAGCCCCTAGACTATCTCCCCTCCTTTGGGCCCTCTGAGTTCTCTATTACCCTTCCCCTGCCACCTCCAGGAAATCCCCCTGCCCATCCTTTACCCCAGGTCCTTGGCGCCACACACCCTCAGCCCCTTTGCAGGACCCTTTACCCACTCACCCCTCCAGGTCTCAATCTTGTGTTCTTCAATCTCATAGATCTGGACCTAGAACATCAACAGAACTCCCCAAGTCAGATGTGGGCTCCCTGAAACCCCTCCACTCCAGTCCAGATGGGTGCCCCCAGGACCCTGAGCCCACTCCTCACCAGGGGGGACCGGTAATAGCGATGCAGAACCAAGATGAAGTCTGTGATAGTCAGCATCCCTGTGGGGGTGGGGGGAGGGGAGAGAGAGGAGTGGAGTTCACCCTGGGCCCTGTGGCAGGAGGCAGGTGGAGGGCTTCAGCCCCTTCTCCATTAGCTGGTCACAGTTGTCCCACAGATGGGGGTCTCCCAGCCAGCCTGTTCCCCCAAGCAGGGCCCTGCCCCAGAGCTGAGCCCTAGAATTGCCCCACAAGGTCCCCCCTTTCCCCTCCCTGGCCCCTCCTTACCCACGAAGCTCTGCTTCTTGCTGTCCCATAGAGGTGCAGCCCGGACTCCATTGGCCACCAGGGCAAAGAAGGCCTTCTTGATCTGAGCCGCAGGGAGAACAGTTGAGGGTAAGTTGCTCCCCTCCCCTCAGAGTCCCCTGTCCTGACCAGGGGCCTTCCATGGGGCCTTCTCACAGGCCCTCCACTCCAGGAGCCTGCCTGCCACTCGACACGACCCTTGTGGGCACATTTGCTACAGAGATAAGGCTGCCGGTGGCCAGGGGCACTAGGTGACCCCTTAACAGGCACACCAGGGCATAGGAGACAAGCCCAGCATTTCTACACCAAAGTCCTAAGTGTACAGATGCACACAGGATAATTTGTGCCGATCCAAACACCAGAGGTGTAATTATCTGATATTTACAAAATATTTTTCTCTAAATATATTTTTACATTGACTCATTTTGGCCTCATCTGAGGCAATACCATCCATACATGCTGGTTGTAGCTTTGTAACACATATCAAAATAAATACAAAGCTACTAAATTGAATATATTTGTTCATATACAGCTAGAATCAAAGTGAACTGTGGGTCATAGATATACTTTGTTTCTACTCTGCACTACTCTCTGCACTTCAATACACAGAGAGAAGAAAAATGCTTTCTGTACAATTCAGGGTGTGAAAAATGCTCCCAGTCATCCTGGATTGGCCCAGGAGTCCTCTGAAACTTATAGGGTAAAGCAGGCATTCCTGTTCCCATTTTAGAGATGAGCAAAGTAAAAAGACCTACCCCAAACCCTATAGATACTGAGTTGTAGAGCTGGGGTGACAATTAGGGGGTGCACACAGAGAGCAAAAGCTCCCCTCCCCCAGTCTCCATGGTGCCAAGAAGGAATTCTGGAAGGGACTTGTAGCTGGGCAGGGCTGGCAGGGCATCCTGGGGGCTGTGAGTATGCAGGTGGGGCAGAGTGGTGGCCTCACCTGTAGCATGGTGTCGAAGATGACCAGCTTGGAGCTGGTTGCCATGGCATCGTAGCAGGTGTGCTCCTGCATGAAGTGCATGTAGATCTGGGCCCCTGGCTTCCGCAGCTCGTCGTCCCAGCCCAGCCTGAGTACCGGCACCTGCGGGGACGGGCACTGGGCCGGCCTCTCTTCCACCAGGCCGAGCTCATCCCCCCTTGCTGCTGGGGCTGAGAACTCTATGCCCAGATCCTGATCGTCTGTGCTGGAGCCGGAAGTGGAGGCTGTACAGTCCCGAGGAAGCCTGTCTCGCTCTGTTGTGGGGGTGCCCACCCCAGACAAGGGAGTAGATTGGGCCAAGGGTGTGGCCTTGGGGAATGTGGCCTCCAGCCCGGTGGACTCAGCAGCTGGCCTGGACTGGGGACCTGTTCATGGGGAGAGGACAGTAACTCCATCTTCCAAAGCACGTTCCCATCTGTTGTCTCCCTTCATCCTCAGAGCAGCGTGGGAAGCCTGGATGCTGAGGTCCCCATTTTGAGAGTGAGAGAGCTGAGAGGGTCACACCAGAGGGTGGCTCTGTCCTGAGCTGGCCATGCTGGGCCCCTGAATCAGCACTGCAGTTGCCCTCTCTCATTTGGGGAAACTGAGGCCACAGGATGTCATGCGTCTGTGTTATGGAGGGATCTAGGACAAGGCCAGCTCCAGTCTCGGGGACTTCCCACTGCCCCCAGTCCCATCTTCCCAGAACTGGCCGCGGCCTCACCTCCCTCCTGGCCTGGCAGCTCCCCTTCCTCTATATCCTCCTGGCTTGTCCATCTTGAAACCTTGGTCCCCTGTTCTCCAAGACTTATTTCTGCGCTGGTGGCCATGGCTGGTGATGGCCATGAAGTGCTGTCTCCTTGCTCTAGGAAGCTCATCTCTGGAAGAGGGAATGAGGCCTGTTTGGTTAATGCGGAGTAACACAATAAAACAATTGAAAAATGTTATTAACAATAATATTCAATATTTGCAAACGTCCAAAGGTCTTTTCCTCCAATGTATTTCTCATTCAAACCTCATAGCAATCTTATAAGGGAGGCATTAGTATCATCCCTATTTTACTAACAAGGGACCTGAGATCAGAGAGGTTAAGCAATTTGCCACAGATCACACAGCTAACACATGATAAAGTCAGGAGGCTCCAAATCTTCAGACTCTACCCCACCCCTCCTTTCTTCTTCTGAAAGAGGAAGGAAGAGGGAGGGAAAAGGAGGAAGAAGAAGCATGTAGGAACAAAGAAGGAAAAGGAGAAGAAGATAGGCTAGTGGGGTGGTGGGGAGAGGGCGGCAGACTGGGAGCCTAGAGACGTGGGAGGAAAGGAAGTGGAAGAAGAGGCTGGGCCCCTGAGGAGGGGCAGCTCCACCTACCTTGAAACTCTGGTCCCCCAAAGCTGCTCCAGGAGGGGGTCTGTGTGGAGAAGAGTGACTGAAGGGGTGGAGAGAACATCCTACTGAGTAGGACAGAACAGGAGCTGCCCGTCCCGCCACACACACACACAACCATATACACCTCCACAAGCACACAAACACCCACCCCACAGACACACATAAACACCTACAACCTACCCAGACACTTACATGCACTCAGAAACTCGCATACTCAACCCTCCCCAGACACACACACGAGCACACAGACTCACACCAAAAATATACACATGCAGACAGCCTCCTGCTCCTATACACAGAGAAAATCGTGGTCAAACACACCCACATGCACGCGCACACACACACACACACATATCCATGCGGCAGGGTGCTCTCAGCCCTGTGGCCTCAGCTGCCCCAGCTCTCAGCCCCCTGAAGCCCCGGTACCCTGTGCAGCGCGTGCTCCAGCTCTGCGGGCTCCATGAGCGAGTGCGCAACACTGTATCTGGGCAGCACTATTCTGGGCCCGGCCCCTGGCACCCTGCCCTCCCGGATCGGGTTCTCTCTGATTGGGTGTCGGGCACTGGGGAGGAAGGGGTCCGCCCGTGCAGCTGCTCCAGCCCTGAACTCTGGGGGCTGCCTGGGAGGGGCGCACCTGGAATCTTGATGCCTGGTTCTGTCTGCCTCCTGGGTATCTGATGATGGGAGAGAAGGACCCTGCTGTGGGGGGAGGGTGGGTGCTGGGGTGGGAGGAGGGGGTCTCTCAGAGCCCTGGGGTTTCTTCTCTGAGGGCCCCTCTCACCTTTGTCAGGTGCCACAGGAGGACAAACAGAGCCGGTCGAGCTGAACGCTCTTCCTTGTACAAACCTGGGTCATGGGTGGTGCTGGAATTAGAAAGGGCAGGTGGCAGCTGGCTGGCAGGTTGGGGCTAAGAGGTTTGTGAGTGGTCCTGGGCGAGTGGCCAGTGTGTGTCCAGATGTCACTATTCGAGTCCCAGGGGCCCATTCTTCTCTAGGTGAAGGAGCTGGAGCTGGATGGTTCAGGCAGGTGGGGAGTCCTGAGAATCACCTTGACGGCGTGTGGTGGGCTTGCAATTGTCTCCAGTGTGAGAGACACCTGTTTGTACCTGTGGAGGTAGATCAAGGTGTGCAGGAGCCACAGTCCCATCATTCTGCTGTGTGTGCTGTTTCTATGTCTCCTGGGGCCAACAGGATCCCAGCTGGCTCTGGTGGCTGCCCACCCCCACCCCTTCCTTAGCATTCCTGGGGCCTGAGTCAGTGTCCAAATTGGGAATGCTGACCCAGCTGCTCCAGCTCTCCTCTCTGCCCCCCTCCCCTTCCTCTCCTCTTTCCAGCCTCTTCCACCCCTGTCTTAGCATGGAGTGTACGGATGCTCAGTAATGAGTTACTGGATTTCTTGCTGATTTAGTGAGCATATTTCCCATCATCCCTCAAAGCCCCTGCACTGCCTATGGGGATGGTGGAGGAGAACAGAGCCAGGAAGAGGCTTGCCTGCCATGTGTGTCTTGGTCAGTACTGGGGGCGGGTGCAGTTCCCCTTCTGCAAGGCCCCTGCAGCTTGTTCCGGTCTGGTCCCAGATGATGGAATATCAAAGGCACAGCCAATGGGACATTTCAAATGGGGGAAAGGTCACGTGGACCATCCCTGGAAATAGGTAGTGCCTCAGTCCTGTAAAGCCCTGTCCCCTTATCCTCTGGACACCTTCACAGCCAAGCCAGATACAGAACATGTGCAGCTCACACCACTGCCTTCTCCTGCAATACCTCATTCACCCCTTTACCTCAGACAGATTTCACCTACAAGACCAGAAGCAGGGGCTCCTCTTCCAATTAAGTCTCCCTAGATTGCATCACTCTTATTGTGGTTGTTCAGTCGCTCAGTCACTCAGTCGTGTCCGACTCTTTGCAACTCCGTGGACTGCAGCACACCAGGCTTCCCTATCCTTCACCATCTTTAGGAGTGGTAGTTTGCTCAATCACCCTCATTGCACTGATCCTATAGCCATGCTCTGTGCGCACATCTCAGTGTACACTGGGCTGGCACTCACATAATTATTCACATGTGAATGTCTTTTATCTCTTAGTAAACACTGGGCACCTTGATGACCACACTATGTTGGTTGGATGTGAGGGAAAATCTGTTTTGGGATCAGACCGACCTTGTTAAAATTCTTGTTCTGCCATTTGACCTTGGAAAGCATTGCTTGTTTTCTCTGAGCGTGTTTCCGCGAATGTAAAATGAGGATAAAAACATTCTGTGCCAGACGCTGCCAGTTGCTTCCTAATAACTCTTTCTCTCTTCTTGCTTTTGTAATAGAATCATTTGAATTTTAACTGGAATGGCTGCCTATAACAAAGACCTAAATTCCAAGCTCTTGCAGTTAAATATGGCCTTGAGACTTAATTTGACCAATGTGAGTGGTAGTGATGGGAGCAACTTCTGGATCAGACCTTAAAAGAAAGAGCACCAGTTCCTGTCCTCCTCTGAAGGCTGGAATGCTAATGTGATGGCAGGAGCTAGTGCAGCCATCTCACAGCCAAGGTGGAAAACGCTTGTTCAAGATTTCAGAGTCACCCTTCCAGGTTTAGATTGTCTGGAGACCACAACGCTAGAGAAGTGAACTCCTTTGTTTAAGTCATCCTTAAATTGAGTGTTTGTTATAGCAACCAAACATGTACCCTAACTAATGCAAAATCTGATATCGGGAAGTGGCACTGCTTTAAAAGCCCGAAACCAGCGGCATTGGTTCGGAAACTGGACTTCAGGAAGCAAAGAAAACTATCGCACACTGGTAAACTGGTGACCATTGTTATGTTACAGCAAGACATATGATCTGTCATCTATGATGCCTTGAAAGGTCATCGTATGCTAACAGAGCCTGTAACTCATGGAAACTAGTGTGTATGGGCTTCTGCTGGCTGCTACAGGCAAGGTCCTACAAGAGAGATGCACTCAGGCAGCAAGTTGTAAGTGGTGGCTTGAAAGAGGCAGCCTTAGCAAGGGTTCCAAACCTTTTTCACATGCACCCAATTCTGTAGATAATGGAAACCAGTCCCACGGGCAAAACAGGAAAGTTCCCTGGTGGCTAAGATGGTAAAGAATCTGCCTGCAATGCAGGAGACTCAGGTTTGAGCTCTGAGTTGGGAACCCCATCCCCTGGAGAAGGGAATGGCAAACTCACTCCAGTATTCTTACCTGGAGAATTCCATAAACAGAGGAGGCTGGTGGGCTACAGTCCACGGGGTTACAGAGTCAGACATGACTGAGTGACTAACACTTTACAACCAAGCATATTTTTTTTTTTGACAACCTCGAGGTAGCCATCAGCAGTTCAAGAGAGAATGGGAAGAATGCCAAATCCAAAATAATCAAGCAGGAAAATGATGAGAACTTTGGCTGTGGTTACACAAATATGAAGTCAGTCAGAGTGTAACACTGGCAGAGAAACTATAAGCCTGGTCAGCAAAGACTGGTTTGCTCCCCCACCCACCCAGTTGTCCCTAGCCCTCGAAATCTGCAGCAGCAGAAAGAGGGCTGTGTAAGGTTCCCAAGGACTGCTGTGTTCACCAGCAGCCTAGGGGATGTCACATGAGAAATAGCTTCCAGGAGGCAATGGCAGAAGCCAGTAGGAGAGTAGAAAGCTTCCCTCCCAGACAGCAGGACCAGCAGTGGCTGGATGAGTCACCCTAGAACTGACTCCTCTGTGGGAAGCCATGCTGCAATTCCTGTCCAACTGGATTTAGTTATTGCTAAAGATCAGGTGACTGCCTGGTTGTTTGCCATTCTTTGTGTTTATCCTGTTTCTTCTCCTCTCTTATCTTGAGGAGGGGGAAGGCCAGATTACCTGCCTTCTGGTTCACAGGGCTCTAGACTCTGACGATCCCATCCATACCCAGGCCCTCAGAGATTCTGAGTTCTGAGCTGGAGCTGAGTCTAGATGGAACTTTGCCTTGCCTCTCTTCATTGTTATTATTTTTCAGCACCCAGTCATGTCCGATTCTTTGCAACTCCATGGACTGTAGCACACCAGGCCTCCCTGTCCCTCACCATCTCCCAGAGTTTGCCCAAGTTCATGCTCATTGCATCAGTGATGGCCTCGACTCTGGTGATGCAGACAGTAAAGAATCTGGCTCTCTTCAGAGGGTGCTAAATGCAGGGTAGGGTGAAGGGTGGCCCCAGTAAGGGCTCTGGCAAAGCAATCGTTATTTTCCCCTTATTCTTCTTCTACTGGTAATTTCCCACTGTTTCAATGACGTGCAGGATTATATTTCCCAGATTTCTTTGCAGATAGCATGGCCATGTGACTAAGCTTGACCAATGGGATCTGCACAGCAACAGTATCTGCAACCTCTAAGGACGCCCTCAGGAAATAGGGGCAGATTTTCCTCCTCCTACTGACTGGAATTATGATATGATGGTGGGAGCTAGATTGGTCATTTCAACTCGTTGGTGGAAGATGAAGGTTGAAAATAATAGAATCTCATCCACTCCCCATTTCTGAACTGTTATGTTATAAAAAGAAATAAACATCTATCTGGTTTAAGGCACTAATCAATAGAAACTTTGCTACAGCAGCCAAGCCTCTTTCTAACGGATGTATTTATGTGGCAGGATTGGGTAGGCAGCGTGAGAAATTACAAGCATATATAATGATGCTTCATGTGTATGCAGCGCTAAAGATCTGCCAGACACTGAAAAACATGTTGTGGGCAGGATCCCAGGTGGTGCCTCACAACCCTATGTGGTGATTGCTTTACTGTTATGATTCTACAGATCACAAGATCAAGGCACAAGGGATTAAGTGACTTGATCAAAATCCCAGAACCAGTGAGATGAGAGTGAAAGTTGCTCAGTCATGTTCGACTCATCGAGACTCCATGAACTATACAGTCTATGAAATTCTCCAGGCCGGAATACTGGAGTGGGTAGCGGTTCCCTTTTCCAGGGGATCTTCCCAGCCCAGGGATGGAACACAGGTCTCCCACATTGCAGGTAGATTCTCTACCAGCTGAGCCACCAGGGGAGCCCAAGACATTGCCCAGGGTCAAACCCAGTGTTTCTGAACTAGCACTACACTCTCAGCCACTAAGTGTAATATAAACGAAGCACAGGCCTGGCATGTAATATATGCTCAGTAAGTGGTTACTATAATTACTACCTCACTACCTGCTTCCAGTCCCCCTAACCCTCTAGCTACAAGGTTGTGAAAGCAGGCAGGCTGGGAGTGGGAGAGGGTGGGGCATCTCTGACCCTCCAGTAGTCATCTCATGGTGGCACCAAGGTTGAGATGGAAGGGGGCCAGGCTGGGGCACACACCAGCACTGCCCAACACTAAAATCATAGTGATTTTCCAGTTGTGAAAAAGGAGCTCCCACACCTGCTTTTGCCATCAGCCCAGCCCCACCCATCCTCTTCTGCTGAGCGAATCAGCAAAAGGTACTGGCTTTGGTTGGGAAATAAATACTCATTTGGGTGTTAGAGTTTAGTCTCTGGTAATGGTATCGTATTTCTTGAAACCCTCCGTCTCGGCGCCATCTCAAAACTGGATGTAATAAGGACACTGCCCTCTGACCCTACGGTGAAATTGGCCACCATCTCTGGACCGCTGATTTGTCTAGGACAGGGGGTTGGGATCCTGTTTAAGTGTTATTTTTATATCAGAAGGAGTAAAGCAGCTGGAGGGGGTCAAGGGAATAGCCTGGATGAGCCCATCTGTGATTTACTGATAAATCACAGATGGGGTCCCCTGTGCCAGGGTGGTTGGGAGGCTGTGAGAGCAGCCTTCATGCCAGTCACCCAGACCCCAGCCCCTGTCCTGTCTGTGTGTGGCTGAAACCAAGCAGCTAATATGCCAGTGTCCCAGGAACCTGGGCTGAACCAGCACCTCGTTACTACAATTTAGTCAGCCCCACAGGCCCCATTACTGGCCTTTATCTGTCAACTGTTGGAGATTGAAGTGGACAGATGGTGCTTTTGCCTACCCAGGATCCATTTCACCCCTCTTTTGGCAACCCTCTAAGTTTTTTTTCTTTCAGGGAACCAGATTTCCTCCAAACTCAGAGCATCTGAATCTCAGAGGAGCTCACCCATCGGTTCCTGGAAGCATACAGCTGACTCAGACTTAGCCAATGAGCACATCAGATTCCCCTGACCACAGTGAAGGGGCATGGACCAAATTAGCCCAATAGAGGTGAACCCTGGGACTTCTGTACAGGTAATGGGGACTCTTTCCCACTGGGTTTGGAGCTATGAGGATGTATGTCTGGAGATTCTGCTACCACACAGAGCAGAGCTGCTTGAGAATAAAGACCAAAAAAAAAAAAAAAAAGAGTAAAAGAACCACGATATAATTAGAAAGATCAGGTCCTCTTGACATTCATTGAGCCCCTGGATCAAACTGTACCTGAAGACTTTATACAGTTTTTTTTTCTCCTTTCTCTGTTACATTAACCAATAGAATCTTTCTGTTGTTGTTTGTTTAATGCAGTTTGAACTGAGTCTCCTGCCACCTGCTGCTGAAACAGCCCTGATACCAGATTTAACAAAGAAACAACCCCGAGACACTTGCAAAAGCTTCTGGGCATGATGTTCATTCACTGCACTTTCCCAAGAAAAAAGAGCACATTTGAAAACACAATTAGAGTAATCAACAAGATGTCAGGGGATAGCAAGCTAAAAGTTACTTTGATAAAATGCGGTAAAAGAAGAATTGGAATGGGACAAAGTTAGAGAAGGAAAGTCTCATAGAGAAGATGAGTTTGGACATAAAATAATAATCATGACAACTGTTTGCTGAACCCTAACTATGGACTAGACACCAAGTTAAGCAGTTGACATATGTGAAGGGATAATATTTTGAAATAATATCCAAATTGAGGGGTACTTCTTTCTCCCCAATAGTCCTTTGCTCATTCGAGTTTCTCTGTTTATAGTCTCAAGGAGGAAATGACACAATATAAAGAAGAGCATCTTCTGGCTTTTGAGTTTCAAAAGTGATTTAGTCTTCTGGAAATACCTGTGGCTTAAACAAAAGATTTGAGAGCTTTGACAGGCTAGGTTATTGAGAATACATATTCCACTAGAAACACTTAAAAATGGTGAATAAAGAGCATCTTCTTAAAAGCACGGAAAAAATAAGATAGTAAAAGACTAGGCCCAACTGAAAGGAAAATAAGCACACAGTGAAGTAAGTGAGAAAAGAGGTGGCTTTGCTCTAGGGCAGAGGTCCGAAAACTCTGGTATCTAATACCTGATAATCAAGGTGGAGCTGATGTAATAATAATAGAAATAAAGTGCACAGTAAATGTAATATGCTTGAATCAGTCCAAAACCATCCCCGACCAACCCAGGTCCATGGAAAAATTGTCTTCGACGAAACTGGTCCCTGGTGCCAGAGAGGTTGGGGACTGCCGCTCTAGAGCATCTGCCAATTCCAGCAAGAGCCATACGGGGTTATGGAGGCCAAGGACTCATACAAGTTGGGAGTATGTAGGAGATTCCACCTATTAAAAAACTAGGCTCTCAAAACACCACATCCTCGAAGTGTACTCCAGAAGCAAGCTAACTTTACACAGGTTAGCAGTCGTGGTCTTCCCCATCTGAGTGGTTCTGGGAGTGTCAAAGTTCAAATTTGGTTTAGGGTGTGATAAGGTCAGTAATGACCTCAAGGCCTGGCAGAAGCAAACAACAAATGTTCCCTGGAAAAAGTCATCTCTTCCAAAGCCACAAATAATTCCAACAACATCCAGCACATAGTTGAAAATAATTAGATATACAAGGAAACTGGGAATAATGAACAAGAGCCAGCATAAAATACACATAGCTGGAATAAACCCAGAAGAATTTCAGAAACTGGAGTTACAGACACTTTATTTATAACAAATGCTTTTTATGTTTAATAAAATAGGAGATAAGTTTGAAAAAGCCTGGAGCAAATGTGAAGCTATAAAAGCAGAAGACCTTTTTTTTTTTTTTAAAGCAGGGACTTCCCTGGTGGTCCAGTGGTTAAGAATCTCGCCGCAACTAGAGAAAGCCTGCTCGCAGCCATGAAGATTAAGTAAATGAGATTAAAATGTAGAAATTTATTTAAAAAAAATTTTTTTAAAGCAAATAGGAACTTCCCTGGTGGCTGAGTGGCTAAGACTCTGGATTCCCAATGCAGGGGGTCTGGGTTTGATTCCTGGTAGGGAACTGGATCCCACATACCACAACTAAAGATTCGATGTACTGCAACTAAGACCTAGAGCAGCCAAATTAATAATTTTTTTTTTAAAAAGCACATAGAACTAGAAATGAATGAGAAATACACAAATGAAAGCAGAAATTTAATAAGTGAGTTTAACAACAGATGAAACGCAGCTCAAAGAGAAAACTGAATATTGGGTCAGGATTTACCCACAGTGTAATAAAGAAAGTTTAAAATTTTGTAAAAATACATATGAAAGAGTGTGAGAGGCATGAGGTTAAGTTGAAAAGCCTACAACATATTTAAATAGAATCTCAGAAGGTGAGTAGAGAAAGAAAGGGGTAAAAGTGCTATTTGAAGAGGTATTTTCTGGAACTGATAAATGATAATCATCCCTAGATTTGAAAAGCCTATGAATGCCAAAGTGGAAAAATGAAATAAGTGAAAGAAACCCACATGTAGAAGCATCATAATGAGAACTGCAGAAACTCAAAGACAAAGAGAAAAAAATGTGAAAAAAATGACAGTCTAATAGTTGACTTCTTGGTAGAAAATGGAAACCCAGAACTGAGTACAGTACCTTCAGAATGCTGAAAGAAAGTAACTTCCAACTTGTAATTTTATACAAAGAGAAAATTTATAAGGAAGACAAAAAAAAATATTTTATGACAAGCAAAAACAAAGAGTTCATCTCAGGAAAGGAAACTTCTAAAGAATGTGCTTCAGAAAGAAAGTGATCCCACATGTTAGATATGAGAAATGAATCATAACTGCAGAAAACCACATTAAGCCTAAGAATTATAATGTCCTGTGAGATTAGAATTAAAATACTGCCAATCACAGCATGCAAATCAGAGGTGGTGAAAATGGAGTATATGAAGTATTTTAAAATCTCTGTTACCTGGGAAGAGGAAAAAGTTTTGATTAACCTTCAATTTTTATATATTAATCATGCATACTGTAATGTCTAGAAAAAGGCTTAAAAGAACAGAAATAGAGCTAGCAAATAAAAGAAGGAAGAAATGATAGAGAAAGAAACTACAGAATATATAGTACCTTTGAAGGATTCCAGAAGATAAATATGAAACAGTGAGACCTCTGTAGCTGCAAAAGGAGATAAAGATCTTGTGGTTTGGCAGGAAGAGAGGAGTTAGATGGGAAGCAAGGGTGAGCAGCTGTGGGTCCCTGAGGAGGGACAGCCTATCTTTTGACTCCTCCTTGTACCCTCCAACCCCCTGCCCTGTCTAGTGTGTTAGGTATCTGCGAGCAGAGGTGGCCTGTGCTCAATTCCGAGATGAAATCCAAAGTAGGAAGTGTCACATGGTGTTATGTGGGGAGAGGGACTCTAAGGTCACTTTACAGAGTTTCCCCAAACCCAGCATGGTAAGAGCATCATTCCTTGGATCCTAGCATCCAAAAGCACTGCAAGAGACCAAGCTGTTGAAAGTCACATGACTTTGATCTAGCCTAACATCCACAGAAGCTTCAGTCATGTCTGACTCTTTAAGACCCTATGGTCTGTAGCCTGCCAGGTTCCTCTGTCTATGGGATTCTCCAGGCAGGAATACTGGAGTGGGTTGCCATGCCACGTGGCAAGAGTGTTTATTGTGAGCCCAAGAGTGGGACAGAAATTGAGAGAGAGAGACAGAGACAGAAGATGGGAAGGAGGAACAGCATAACAGCAACCTATATGGTCCATCAGCTAAGGACCATGTGGTGTGATGGATGCCTCTGTGGATGCCCAGGTGGACAGCTGATGACTGAGAACCCGAATACCTGCTCTGGCATTCCAACCTCAGCTTCATGTAAGTACTCAGGAACTTAGACACAAACCCAGAGGAGTTGAGGAGACCCTGATTTCATTGAGATTAAAATTCTCAGAAGGCAAGCTGTATCACTATCAGGCACAAATCATAGAAAACTCAATTCAAATTGGTTTAAACAAGATGGAGATTTGCTGGTTCACTTAACAGGGTGTCCGGGGGCAAGCTGGGCTTCTAGCGATCTTGATCCAGTAGCTTGCCTATACTTCCCTTTGATCGTCTTAGTCGTGGTTTCCTCCAGTACCAGCTTCAACTACTGAGGTGGCAGCAGCAGTTTTGAACTCCTTATCTATGCCCAACCACACCTAGAAGAAAAGAGACCATCTTTTCCTGTATTTTCTTTTAAGAGAAGGAAATATCTTGCAAAAATTCTCCACAAATTTCTATTTGTATCCTATTGGCCCAAACTGAGTCACATACTTATTCTAGAATCAATCTCTATCACCAGAAGAACACAACTGACTTAAGACTCAGTTCAGTTCAGTTCAGTTTAGTTCAGTCACTCAGTTGTGTTCGACTCTTTGTAACCCCATGGACTGCAGCATGTCAGGCTTCCCTGTCCATCACAAACTCCCGGAGCTTGCTCAAACTCATGTCCTTGAGTCAGTGATGCCATCCAACCATCTCATCCTCTGTTGTCCCCTTCTCCTCCAGCCTTCAATCTTTCCCAGCATCAAGGTCTCTTCCAGTGAGTCAGTTCTTTGCATCAGGTGGCCAAAGTATTAGAGCTTCAGCTTCAGCATCAGTCCTTCCAATGAATATCCAGGACTGATTTGCTTTAGGATGGACTGGTTGGATCTCCTTGCAGTCCAAGGGGCTCTCAAGAGTCTTCTCCAACACCACAGTTCAAAAGCATCAGTTCTTTGGTGCTCAGCTTTCTTTATAGTTCAACTCTCATATCCATACATTACTGGAAAAACCATACCTTTGACTAGACGGACCTTGGTCGGCAAAGTAATGTAAGACTAGTCAAGGCTCACCCTTGACTGAGGTCAATCCTCCTAGTGGCGTGGCTGCTACAAATAAGGAGGAATGGAATGGATTCACAGGAAGACCACAACTTCGGTCCTCCCCTTTAGTTGGCCAATATTCACACTCACTCTCCATGCTTCATTACACACACTTCAGAAATGCCCATACCTAATATGCTCCAGCTCTACTGAAAAAAAGCACCATCCAAACTTCCTCTCATAATGTATCCAGGTGCAAACCCAGCATTTCTGGGAGATGTGCAGGTCTCTCCATCGAGTCGGCTACGTGCACCTGGATTTAGGAGAAACTGGGTGGGGGAATGAAGTGATTGTTTCTTGTTACATGCATTTAGAAAACTCTGAGCCTCACCCTCTTCAGCTATTAACTGAGATTAAACATGTCTGCTATGGAGGCTGTGAAACTGATTTAAACTAAAAAATGACAAAAAGAAACCAATATGAGTTGAATATGTGTATTCATTTCTCACCTGCTGATTATAATAACTATGCTGCTTTTGCATCTGATATGCCAAAATCATGGAGCTCAAAGTGATGCCCTTTGACTAGCAAAAGACCTATTATTTTCCCCTGGGATTAGCCCTTCCCCCAACTCCTTCTCTCAGCTTGGGTCTGTTCCGCACACAGTCAGTTCTTTCATGTTGGGCTAGGGTTCCATAGCCCTGCTGCCCTTTGCCCTAGCCACCCTCTCCATTGGCTGAGATCACCCCACTGCCCACACCAATGCCTATGCCATTTCCTTACTCCTCTGACCACAGACCTCAGGGCTTCTGTCTCTCTCTTTGGCCAGAAGAAAATTTCCACCTACTTCAGATCAGCTATTTCAAAATAGGTTCCCATAGTCAAACTTCTGACCCTTAGAAATATCCTTCATTCCCTTGTACCAGAGCCTTCTCTTCCCAGAGTCTCAGGGTGAGGAGTGCAAACAGGATTGTGGTCAAGTACAGTCTCACTTCCCAGGCTTCCCAGGTGGTGTTAGTGGTATAGAACCTGCCTGCCAATGCAGGTAGACAAAAGAGACTCACTGGGTCAGGAAGATCCCCTGGAGGAAGGCATGGCAACCCACTCCAGTATTCTTGCCTGGAGAATCCCATGGAGAGAGGAGCCTGGAGGGCTACAGTCCACGGGTTCACAAAGAGTCAGACACGACTGAAGTGACTTAGCATACATACACACACACAGCCTCACTTCCCACCTGGCTTCGCAGCATCCTCCAGCATCCCAGCCCTGTTGCCCAGTACAGATTTCTTTCACAGGCTGTGGACTTTGACTCTGGGCTCATTAGCTGGCTTACTTTCCCCTGGGCCCCCTTCCCAGTCTACCTTCTTCAAGAAAGCCCAGCTCATCAGCTGCACATGTTTGAAGGCCAACGACAGGCCAAGTTTTCTCTTGCAGAGTCCCTTGGTGGCATGCAAACTCAAGGAATGTCTGTCCTGAGCGGTCTGATTCATCTACCTAGAAGCACAAGGAGAGGTCTTTTGAGAAGTCTGGGCCTCAGCAGAGCTTCTGCTCTGCCCAGCCAACAGTATCCCCCTGCCTGTGTAATTTTCAGCAAATCACTTACATTCTTTGAACCTTGATTTCTACACCTCTAAAATGGCTAAAGCAGTGCTGAGAGAGAAATTTATAGCATTAAGCATGTACATTAGAAAAGGGGAAAACGAAGAAGATGGGAAAGATATTTTTAGTAATACAGAAAGGTATTCAGGACACATTGTTAAATGGAAAAAGTTTAGTTGATAAGTTGCATCCAATTCTTTGTGACCCCATGGACTGTAGCCCACCAGGCTCCTCTGTCCATGGGATTTCCCAGGCAAGAATACTGGATTGGGTTGCCATTTTCTTCTCCAGGGGATCGACCCAGGAATGGGACCTGAGTCTCCTGCATTGGCAGGTGGATTCTTTAGCACTGAGCCACCAGGGAAGCCCATATTTTATGATACTGTATGCTATAATATAGATAGTTATTTCCCATTGAAATTTGTTTATAGCTTAAAAAAAAGAAACCTGTTACTGGTAATATACTAATGAGCTGTCTTACTGAAACAGCTTAAAATTTTAATTTTTATAATGTGAACTTAGATGAGTCTTGTGGGGAATATTATAGTTTCCTCTGTTGCTACGTTTCTTTTCCCTCAAGTATTTAAAACTATTTTTGTGAGGGCAGGAGAGAGAGAGAGAGAGGAAGAGAGACAGAAACAGAGAGAGAGAGAGACTAATTTTCAACACCCACTCAATTAATGGAGGCTCTTAAAAGAATGCAGGGCTGAAATGAGAAAGATGCTCTTGGATACTGTCCGTTTGGTCTCATTACAATTAGCCCAGAGAGATAAATGTCCTGCCCAGAGCCAGGGTAGGACACTGCAAGCCCTGCGTCCACACGGAGCTCTTTCTCCTGAGCAGTCCTGTCCCTCCAGTCAGTCTCTTGGTTACCCCATCTCTGTTGGCAGCTGTCATTCTTCTGTCCCGCTGTGGCTATCTCCTCCCTTTACTGGGTCTGAGGGGTGCCTCGAATCTGCTTCTTAGGGTCTGGCGCCCTCTGCTGGTTTAGAGGATTCACCACAATCGTTAAAGGACCACCCGACCTGCACTGAACTTCGCCGCTCATTCATTCCCCAAAGCGGAGAAGGCGATGGCACCCAACTCCAGTACTCTGCCTGGAAACTCCCATAGACAGAGGAGCCTGGTAGGTTGCAGTCCATGGGGTCGCAAAGAGTCAGACACGACTGAGCGACTTTACTTTCACTTTTCATTCTCATGCATTGGAGAAGGAAATGGCAACCCACTCCAGTGTTCTTGCCTGGAGAATCCCAGGGACGGAAGAGCTTGGTAGCCTGCCGTCCATGGGGTTGCACAGAGTCGGACACGACTGAAGCGACTTAGCAGCAGCAGCAGCATTCCCCAAAGTCATAGGCGAAACTGAGGCAGCAAGTGGAGGGGGAGTGACTGGATCAAAAACACAAAGCAAAGAAGCTTCTTGGGCTAAGACTTGCGCCTTCTGACCCTTCTTTCTGCACTCTTTCTGAAAGAAGATGTAGGAGATGGCAGACTTGACTCCAAGGCTGGGGAAAAGTCCACCTTCCATATGTATCCTCAGGAGCCCTCCTGCCATTCTGGGGAAGGACTGAATGTTGAGCTGGACTTTTCCACTGGTGTACCACAGGGCAGTGGTCCTACTGCCCTCTCTCAGTTCATTCAGTTCAGTCACTCAGTCGTGTCCGATTCTTCGCCACCCCATGGACTGCAGCGTGCCAGGCCTCCCTATCTATCACCAACTCCTGGAGTTTACTCAAACTCATCTCCATTGATTTAGTGATGCCATCCAGCCATCTCATCCTCTGTCATCCCCTTCTCCTCCTGCCTTCAATCTTCCCCAGCATCAGGGTCTTTTCCAATGAGTCAGCTTTTTGCATGAGGTGGCCAGAGTATTGGAGTTTCAGCTTCAACATCAGTCCTTCCAATGAACATCCAGGACTGATCTCCTTTAGGATGGACTGGTTGGATCTCCTTGCAGTCCAAGGGACTCAAGAGTCTTCTCCAACACCACAGTTCAAAAGCATCAATTCTTTGGGGCTCAGCTTTCTGTATAGCCCAACTCTCACATCCATACCTGACTACTGGAAAAACCATAGCCTTGACTATACGGACCTTTGTTGGCAAAGTAATGTCTCTGCTTTTTAATACACCTCAATACTCCCATTAGAGTGTAGATGGACTTAATGATGCCTGTGCGTCTCCAAATGCCATCATTCACAGCTTCCTTCATGGATTTTGCATACCCAAGAGCCACTCAGACTATAATTTACTTAATACTTTTCTTTAAAGTGTCGCATTTTAAACTTAAAAATCTGAGGGAATGAATCACCTTTCCCTGGGTGACACCCCTAGATGCATCTGGTTCCCTCAGAATTGTCTTTGAGCCCTTGCTGTCTGCATTTAGTGCAAGAAGACTTGATCCCGCCCAGAATTCTTCCCTTTAAAAACAAAATAAAAACCATTACTTGCTGGAAAGGGTGTGGAGAGAAGGGAACCTTCCTACACTGTTGGTGGGAATGTAAATTGGTACAGCCACTCTGAAGAGCAGTATGGAGGTTCCTTTAAAAAATAAAAATAGAGCTATCAGATGACCCTGCAATCTTACTCCCGGGCATTTATCTAGAGAAAAACATGATCTGAAGGATATGTGCACCCCAATATTCATTGTGGCACTATTTACAATAGCCAAGACGTGGAAGCAACCTAAATATCCATTGACAGAGGAATGGATAAAGAAGATGAGGTACATATATATTAATACAGGTATTTACCTGGTGGTCCAGTGGCTAAGACTCTGAGCTCCCAATACAGGGGGCCCAGGTTTGATCCCTGGTGAGGGAACTAGATCCCACATGCTGCGACAACAACAACAGAAAAGATTCTGCATGCCTCAACTAAGACCTTGCATAGCCAAATAAATAAGTAAATAAATAAATATATTAATACAATGGAATATTACTTAGCCATTAAAAATAATGAAATAATACCATTTGCAGCAACATTGATGGGCCTAGAGAGTGCACACTAAGTCAGATAGAAAAGAAGAAATATCATATGACATCCCTTATATGTGGAATCTAAAAAGAAATGATACAAATGAACTTATAAAATAGGAAGAGACTCATAGACTTAGCAAATGAACTTATGGTTGCTGGGGGGAAGGGATAGTTAGGGACTTTGGAAAGGTCATGGAAACATTGCTATATTTAAAATGAATAACCAACAAGGACCTACTACATAGCTCATGGAACTCTGCTCAATATTATGTGCCAGCCTGGGATAGGAGAGGGGTTGCGGGGAGAATGCTGCTGCTGCTGCTGCTAAGTCGCACCAGTCGTGTCCGACTCTGTGCGACCCATAGACAGCAGCCCACCAAGCTCCTCTGTCCATGGGATTTCCCAGGCAAGAGTACTGGAGTGGGTTGCCATTGCCTTCTCTATGGGGGAGAATTGATACATGTATATGTATAGCTGAGTCCCTTCGCTGTTCACCTGAAACTACCTTAACACTGTTTAATCGACTATTAGTTCAGTTCAGTTGCTCAGTTTTGTCCAGCTCTTTGTGATCTATGGACTGCAGCATGCCAGGCTTCCCTGTCCTTCATCATCTTCTGGAGTTTGCTCAAACTCATGCTCATCAAGTTGGTGATGCCATCCAACCATCTCATCCTCTGTTGCCCCCTTCTCCTCCTGCCTTCAATCTTTCCCAGCATCAGGGTCTTTTCCAATGAGTCAGTTCTTCGCATCAGGTGGTCAAAATATTGAAGCTTTAGCTTCAGCATCAGTCCTTCCAATGAACATTCAGGGTTGATCTCCTTTAGGACTGACTGGTTTAATCTCCTTGCTGTCCAAGGGACTCTCAAGAGTCTTCTCCAATACCACAGTTCAGAAGCATCAGTTCTTCGGTGCTCAGTATTTTCTAAGGTCCAACTCTTACATCCATACATAACTACTGGAAAAACTATACCCTAACACAAAATAAAAAGTATAAAATTTGGGGGGAAAAACAACTATTACTAGGGAATGAGAAACTGGTATCTTTCAGGTACCATTTTCAGTCTTCACTTATTCCTCATTACACTCTTTGGGGGTAGCTACTTTCTAAATCGGACATCAAGGCACAGACAGGCTAATCCAAGGTCTCACAGCTGAGAAATAGTTGAACTGAACTGGATCACGCTCTACTTCCAAAGCCAACTGACGTGAACTTGCTGATTTTTCAAAATTAAAAGTAAAATGGGGGCTTCCCTGGTGGTTCAGTGGTAAAGAATCTGCCTGCCAATGCAAGAGACATGGGTTCAATACCTGGTCCAGTAAGATCCCGCACGCCACCAAGCAACTAAGTTTGAGTGCCACAACTACTGAAACCCAAGTGCTCCCCAACAAGGGAAGCCCCACAATGAGAAGCCCGGGCACCACAACGAGAGAGTAGCCCTCACTCGCTGAAACTAGAGAGGAGCCCACGCAGCAACGAAGACCCAGCACAGCCAAACAAATAAGGGCAATTTTTAAAAAGTAAAGTGATGCAAAGCAACAGTAAGAGGTAATGACCAGTGCGGCATCTGTGCTTTGGAGGGACTCACTGTGCAGGTGGAAGGCAGACAGCAGACACAGGAATACAGTGGGGTGGGCCATGTGTGATAGAGACAGGGAACCAAGAGCAACATCCAGCATGTGGGAGTATAAGAAGATCAGAGAAGATGTGGGTCCTGAGTCCCAGGAAGGTGGAGTGGGCAAGAGGAGCATTCCTGGCCATGCTTTTCCAATGCCACAGGGAATGACATTGACACTGCTGGGTCCTCTGCAGCCCCTTTTGATCACTTACAGATCATCCGGTAACATTTATCCATGGGAGCCCTTCTTGATGGGGTGGCTCTGCCTGCAGCCTTCTCCTAGGGTAGGGCTGTGTCCCTATGGGACAGGCCATCAAGGTAGGGGTAAAGGTGCAGGTGGAAGGATGAGCTGGACTCATAGTTCTACCTCTTGATGACTATGACTTTGGCCTCAGTTTCCTCCTCAGCCAAAAGTCCCATAGAGGTGCCCCATGCTTCCCCTTCAGGGAACAACTTGCTGCCCGTCTATGGGAAGTGGGGTCAGCAGCCTCTGGCTGTCCTCTGCTAGAGGATCAGCTGCAGAGAACCCACTCTCCCCTTCTCGGGGCTGTGGGCACATCTGATGACTGGGTGAAGGCGGGGTGGAGCGGCCCAGCCATTTTAACCCAGTGAGGGACCCTTCCTCCAGAGCTCAAGTTCCCGGTGTCGATGGAGGCTTTGTTCCACTTCTGCCTCTGTCCAGTGTTGCTCCCGTCCCTTCTCTTTTTACAGGGGCTGATTCCAAATAAACCCTTGGTGCCCCAGACTCCCTCTCAGTATCTGTTTCTGGAGAACCCAATCTGTGACACATCCATTTTACACACTCAGGACAGAGGAGGCATGCTGCCAATTTTGATGAAATGAGGTTGCATGTTAATATAAACGTGAGAATTGTCCAGTTCATCGGGACCTACCTTCTGACCAGACCAAGAGTCACTTTGAGAGGAGACAATGAAGGCTGCAGGGCAGCCAGGCAGCCTTGCTGCATAATTTGACCTCACAGAACCAGGGCAAATCACTTGAAGACAAAAGGGCTGAGGGGCAACTGAAGGAGGCTTTTGGAGACAGAACGGTGGTGGGTGATGTTTCCAGCAATGCATCACTTTAGGTAGTAAGAGCTCCACAGACATTCATTGAACATACATTATGTATGAGAGTGCATGCTAAGAGGGGAAAAGTTTTGGAGAAAAGCCTCAAAGCATTTCTCTGACCCTGACTGTCCCCAAGAGCTATTTCTTAGCTCTATGAACTCTGGACATTTTCCTAAACAGTTCTCTACTTCTTTGATTCTTTTTCACTGAATAACTGAAGCTTCTACAATAAAAAAAATGAACTTTAGCCAAAGAGTAAATAAATAAGCAAAAAAACTCAAAATGCTTTTTCACCATTGAATATAACAACTTGTTCAGTCATTCAGTTGTGTGCAGCTCTTTGGGAACCCATGGACAGCAGCATTTGAGGCTTCCCTTTCCTTCACCATCTCCCAGAGTTTGCTCAAACTGATGTTCATTGAGTTGGTGATGCCATTCAACCATCTCATCCTCTGTCCCCCCCCCTTCTCTTCCTGCTTTCAATCTTTCCCAGTATCAGGGTCGTCTCCAATGAGTCAGTTCTTCACATCAAGTGGTCAAAGTATTGGAGCTTCAGCTTCAGCATCAATCCTTCCAATGAAAATTCTAAGTTTATTTCCTTTAGGATTGACTGGCTTGATCTCCCTGCAATCAAGGGACTCTCAGGAGTTTTTTCCAAACAGCAGTTCAGAAGCATGAATTCTTCGGTGCTCAGCCTTCTTTAAGGTCCAACAACTTGTAAGATTTTCAAATCCTCCCCTGATCCTTATTGCTGCACCCACTGTTTCTACTGCATAGTCTTTTAAAAAACTTATTTTTTTGTTTTTGACTGCATTGGATCTTCATTGCTACTGGGGCTTTCTCTAGTTGCAGCAAACAGGGGCTACTCTTCTTTGCCATGCGTGGTCGTCTCATTTCTTGGCTTCTCTTGTTGCAGAGCATGGACTCTGGGCATATGGGCTCAGTCGTTGGGCTTGCGGGCTCTAAAGCAGGGGCTCAGTAGTTGCGGGGCATGGGCTTAGTTGTTCCATCACATTAGGTATCTTACCGAACCAGGGATAGAACTTGTATCCCTTGCATTGCAAGATGGATTCTTAACCACTGGACCACCAGGCAAGTCCTGCATAGCTTTTATTGTAAAAATAACAATTTGGGTGCTATTTTGATCACTTGGCATTATTTTATAGGAACTGTCCTTTGTTTCAATACAGTGAATGTATTTGTCATTGTAATGCCTGCACAATATTCTATTGAATGATCAGATCATACTTGGTTTAACTGAAACCTATTACTGGCTAAGTACTGCATAAACTTCTAGATCTTCACCTAATATAGAAAAACATATTTATAATTACATTTTTATGGATAGAGTAAGTTCTTTTTTCCTCTTAGATAGCTTACCCTGGGTATCACCCCAGAGGTAAAAATCATGCAGAGCATATGATCAGTTTTGTCAGCATGCACTCTGGAAAGCATGGTCAAATTTATAGTGCCACAGGCAATATGCAAGGTTTTCTTGGTCAGTGTTTAATTTAGAAATACCTTCTAAGATTTTGTTACTGACTTAACAAGTTGATGTTCTTGGTTCTAATATTTTTTAAATTTGCTGTTCTGTTATGGTGACCTTGCAGAAAGTATTCTCTTAAGGCCCAGGGACTAGTGTCCCATCTTGCCAAGAGATGGCGCTGTGACTCTGTGCTTAGGCTTCCTGAGACTGCCTAAGCAGCCAGTTAGCAGTGGACTCTGTGTGTGTGTGTGTGTGTGTGTGTGTACGTACCAGGAAAGGGGATATCAGGGAATCCTCTGGTTCCCCCCTACCGGAATCCCAGTTTCACACCTGAGGTCAGAAAGACCTGGTTTTGATAAGGAGGTGACACCCCACCTGCTGAATCTGCTTTGCCCCCACCAGCAGTGTATCTACCACCCTCTCAAACTCAACAGAACCCAAGTTCCACTGCAGGCCAGACATAGACCTTGTTGCTGTTCAGGCACTAAGTCCTGTTTGACTCAGCGACCCCATGGACTTCAGCACACCAGGCTTCCCTGTCCTTCACCATCTCCCAGAGTTTGCTCAGACTCCTGTCCATTGAGTTGGTGATGCCATCCAACCATCCCATCCTCTGTGGCCTGCTTCTTCTCCTGCCTTCAGTCTTTCTCAGCATGAGAATCTTTTCCAGTGAGTCAGCTCTTCGCATCAGGTGGCCAAAGTATTGGAGCTTCAGCATCAGCATCAGTCCTTCCAATGAATATTCAGGGTTGATTTCCTTAGGACTGACCGGTTTGACCAGTCAGACCCTTGCAATCCAAGGGACTCTCAAGAGTCTTCTCCAACACCACACTTTGAAAGCATCAATTCTTGGCACTCAGCCTTCTTTATTGTCCAACTCTCACATCCGTACATGACTACTGGAAAAACCATAGCTTTGACTAGATGGACGTTTTGTAGGCAAAGGATGTCTCTGCTTTTTAATATGCTGTCTAGGAGCAAGCATCTTTTTTTTAGTGTCTTCTAATTTCACGGCTGTGGTCACTATCCACAGTGATTTTGGAGCCCACGAAATAAAGTCTGTCACTGTTTCCATTTTTCTGCCATCTCTTTCCATGAAGTGATGGGACTGGAGACATAGATCACACCCTCTCAAAAACTCACAGGCAAGTGGAGGACAAAATCAACTAAAAATGCTGTACTTCCCATAAAAGTACTTCCTAAGTGCTCTGAGGGATTGGGAATCAGAAAGATTGCCTCCAGCTACAGGGTGGGGTCTTGGTGGATGTGGGGGCTGAGCTGGGTCAGCTGGGACAAGAGGCAGGTGAGCAGAGCATGGAGGGGATGGGGGGGGTGGGGCTGACCAAGAACCATTGTGAGTCTGGAGCTCTGGTGGGGACTACCAGGCAGATAAGGATGGGGAGACCCCTAGAGAGCCCAATTGTGGTGCAGCCTGAATGCCATGCCAAGAAGCATGGACTTGGTTTTGTAAGAGGTATGCTCATGGAAGTGTCACCACAATAAAATGGTGGGGTTATCCTTGTGCTCTGGCAAAAGTAGCCTGAGATCTAACTGAGTCGGTGGTTTTCCTAAGCATGTTCTGTGGATACATCAAGGGCCATAGCCTGCCAGGCTCCTCTGTCCCTGGGATTTCCCAGGCAAGACTACTGGAGTGGGTTGTCATTTCCTTCTTCACAGGATCTTCCTGACCCAGGGATCCAACCAGTGTCTCCTGCACTGGCAGGCAGATTCTTTATCCCTGAGCCACCTTGGTTTCTGTGAAAGCATAATGCTTTTCTCCCCCTCCTGCCTCTGCGGCCCCTCCTCAGTCTCCTTTTTAGCCTCTTCCCCTTCATCCATCCATGAAACACGACTTCATGAAGGCTGCTCTCACTCCGCACTCTCCCCTGGGCTCAGCTTAATTACACCCTACCTCAGGATGACTCAGGCCTCCCCTCTGAGCTCCAGACCCATATATCTAATTGCCTCCTTGACAGTTCCTTGTGAATGTTTTCAAAGCATCTTTAATTCATGTCCCAAAGTCTCCCACTCAAGTTTGCCAAATGCTGGTCTTCTTCATTCATTCTGTTGTGGGGCCAGTTAAAAATCTCAGAGGCACCACCCTTGCCCCCTCCCTATTTCTCATCCCATTTCCAATCTCTCCCAAAGTCCATTGACTCACTTCCTCTGCAGCATTCAGCACTGTTCTTTGCTCACCTGTGTGGTCCATGCAGGTGGAAGCTGCAAAGGCTTTCCTGGACCACTTAGGGACACTGCAGAATCTCCTAACTGAGCTCCTTGCATGCACTCTGTCTCCTCTCCAACCCCCTCTTTTCAAAATGCAGAGCTGATAGTGTCACCCACTGTCCCAGTGAAATCTCCACTGCTTCCCATTGCATAAAAAAAAATTTTTTTTTATAAAGATGATACAGAAAAGAGTATAGAACCAGTGTACAAATGAAACACTCTTGAAACCAGCTGCCATGAAAGGAGGCAGAACTTGGCTACCATCCCACTACATGTGCCCTCCAAAGAAAACTACCACCTTCCCTCACCCCCAGAGAAACTACTAACCTGACTTTTATGGTAGGCATCCACAGATGCTTCTTTGTCATCCAAGCATGCATCCCAAAGTGTGAGAGTTCCCAAAATACTTTGCTGGGTTTTTTTAAATTTATGTCTGTTAATTTTCTTTTATTCTAGCAGTTCCCCTCTATCTTTTATTCTCCCTTCTTCAAATGTATTTAAAAGAATTCCCATTGCTTTCAAAGTAAGAAAAAAAATTCCCTTCCATTCCTATAAGGTTTTACTTGGTCTGGTCAACCTCCACTCCAGTCCCTCCAGCCTCTTTCCCACCAGGTTGCTTTCTACTCTCCTGTCAACCTCAAGCCAACCTTGAGTGGATGTCCCCACCCTCACCCTGGTGCCTTCTTCATATCCCTGCAGGGCTTTTACAGGGCTGCTCCCTTGGCCAGAAATGCTCTTCCCTCCCTTGTAGCTCCCAGTTAATTCTGACTTATTTTTGTATCTCACTTGGGGGGATCCCCCCTCTGAGAGGCCTTCTCCACCTTCCCTAACTTGATCAACCCTCCTGCCTGAGCCTTTCACAGTGCTCTTCTTCCCTGAAGCACAGGTCAGAGTTGTGATTTGTCCATTTGTTTGTGAGATGATATGATTAAAAGCTGTCGGCTGCATGAAAGTGAGGGTTATCTTTGCTTTTGCTCACCATTGTCTTTCCACTATTTAGCTGGGTGCCTGGCACATCAGTGGAGAAGGAAATGGCAACCCACTCTGGTATTCTTGCCCGGGAAATCCCATGGACAGAGAAGCCTGGCGGGCTACAGTCCATGCGGTTGTAAAGAGTTGGACATGACTGAGTGACTAAATAACAACAACTGGCACATAGTATGTGTTCTATTAAAAAAAAAAAATTGCTGACTGTTGTCTAGGGAGAGAGAGCCAGCAGACACCGATGCAGTTAGGAGGCAGTCTGGGTCTGGAGACCTGGGTGGAGGAGCTCTGATTCCCTGAGAGGTGAGGGCTAAAGCAGTGAGGCTAGGCGGTGTGACCTGGGAAGGAGTGATAGTGTGAGAAGAGGATGGGGACTTGTATCCAGAACCCCAGAGGCCAAGCCAGGGATCTCCTGCCTACCCCATGGCCTCTAATGCTGGAGCCAGGCCTGGACGGGATGCCTGGGGAGGCTCCTGGGCCCAACCACTCCTCCTTGGGGCCACTGGGGCTGAGCTAAGTGGAAACAAATGTTCCCTGGCTTCCCACCAGCCCAGTCCTGGTGGGCGAGCAGCAGTCCCTCCCTCTCGACCTCTGCTCCCCCCTCCCCCTGTTGCACCCTCCCACTCCCCAAGTTCTTTCTCCCTTTGACTGATGGAGTGATGGGAAGGCTGGAGCGTGGATAGGGTTGAGAGACGTGGAAGATACAAGGCAGGTGGGTTCTATGGCGAACCACGGCTTGGGGTGGTTACCTTGGACAAAGGCCCAGAGGCAATCTCAGGGGAAACTTGACCCAGACTGGCTAAAGCTGGGAACCAGGCATTTGAGTTCCCACTCTGGGCTGGAAAGGCACATTCTCATGACTTCAGGTGGGTTGGGAAAAGTTGGACTAGCATCTGGGATTCAGAAAGGAGAGGACAAAGGTTCCTCCTTTTTTCTATCCTTTTCCTTCTCTCCATCTCTCTAGAGGGCTGGCCTTTTCTCTCTCTCTTCTCCTGGGACCCAGAGACCCAGGGCCCTGAGGAATTCTCAAGTCTCATCACCACCCTAAAGGAATGAGAGTTAGGTCTCTTTGCTGGGGAAGGAGAGAGGGAGGTTGGTGGGAAGGGATAGAGAGAGAGAGAGAGAAAGAGAGGTGCTTGGGAGGGGAAGGGTCACAGGCCCAAATTCCTGGGCTCCTGCAGCTTCAGTTGTTCTGAGAAACAAAGAAACAGAGAAAATGATTTAGAGACAGGCACAAACAGAGACCGAATTATGGAGATGGGAAAGACGTGAAAAGACACACAGAAAGACAGTGAGAGAGAGAGAGAGAATCCAACAGAGGACTCCGCTTTCCCCTGCAGCGAATCTGATGTTATCTATCCCCAGCTGCCTCTCTCCCCCTCCACAGTCCCCACTTCTGCCCCTCCTTCCTCTTCATCCCCATAGCCAGACAACCCTGTTTCTCCTTCCCCGCCTCTCTTTTGGACAGGCCTAGACCTAAAGTGGAGGGATAGGGGAAGAGGTAGAGATTGGAGAGGCACCACTCCATCCATGCTACAGAGGTGGGGTGTGTGTGCATGCGTGTGTATGTGTATGTGCACATGTGTGTGCATGATCTCTAGGAAAGCCAGCATGCGTCTCAGTCTGAGCCAGCCCACCTGTGTGGCCAGCCCTACCTGTGGATGAAAGTTACCCAGCATCATCTAGGAGAGGCAAGGTGTCCTGTGGTTTCCTTGGGGGCTATCTGGAAACCTATGACCAGCTGTGGGTGTGTTTGAGTGCGTATGCATATGCATGCATCTTGATCTGTCTTTGTGTGCTTCTGTTTCCATCTCCTAGTTTCCCAGCCCTTCTCCGTGGAGGGTCTTCCAAGGTGACAGTGAAGGCTTGAAGCCTCAGCATCATCTGAACTCATCTCTGTGAAGGTTTGAGGGCTTCAGGAGTGAAGTCATGGCTCTCACTCTGCCCAGATGCCAGCCAACTCCTAGATGGGGGTGCAGAGAAGACACAAAGCAGTGGGCAGAGCAAGGTTGCCCTTGGAATGGAGGCCTTGAGAATTGAGGCTTCAGGAGACCTGCCCATCACAGGCCTGCAGCCCACCTCTCCCAGCCCCAGTGCTTCCACAGGCACTAGTGGGCCAGCTGATTCTGGAATGGGATTCTGGGGTGCTTGAGTTGGGGGAAGGATGAGGACTTGGGAAATCCAGGGGTGGCCAAATATTCTACAAGGTCTGGCCAGAGAGAGTACTTCAGGAGGGGTGGGGCGTTCTGTGTGTGTTTGTAGGAAAGGTGGGGGGTGGGGGCAGAAAGGCCGCCTGCGGGGGAGAAGGCTTCTTGGCAAACGCCCCAGTTTCCTGAGCTGATCCCTGCTCCCTGCCACTGCTCCCAATTCTGTTGTTTCAATAACATCATTTTTATCCACCCCACAGAGAGACTGAGTCTTAGGAGGGGGAGGTGAGGGGCAGGGCTAGGGCATGAGGCGGTGGTAGTGGAGAGAGGCTGGGGTCTGGAGGGAGCAAGGACCAGATTTGGGGCGCTCCCTCTTCAGGCAGAAGCAGGGCGGTCCCAGAGCCCTGGTCCCCTGATGACAAAGACAAATACATTAAAATTCTTGCCTCGGAGAAGAATGCAGGATCAGGAGAGCATTTCATAATCTGCAATAACAGTAGCAGGGTGGGGGTGGGGGGGACAAAGGGTTCGGAACCCAGGCAGTGGTTCCCAGGGAATTGGTCATTGGCCACCTGCAGCCTCTAGGGACCCTCCCACCTCACCCCAGAGCCCTCCAGCTGCCTGTTCAGCACCATCTGGCCTGAGTGTGGGCCCAACCTTGGCTGCGTTGTTGAGTGTGCAGGGTCCAGAGTTGGCACTGCCCTACAGAAACAGAACTGGGTCCAAAATTAAGAGGTGCAAGGGCTGTGCCTGGCATCTGGTTGCTATTAAAGGCTAAAATGGGAGGGGCTGCCCTGGGTCGCACCCCCTCCCTCTCTCAGCCACTAGCCCCCATCTCTAGGGCACTCCAGCACCCTCACCAGAACTCTCAGTGCCTAGGACAAGGGGTTAAACTGATTCAACCTGGACACCATGGCCCTAGGGTGGGGTCCCAGCAAACCCAGGGGCTTCCCTGTGTGCCTAGGCACATTTCTTTTCTCTTCTCCACTTGCTCATCCTTCCTTTCCCAGATTTGCCTCCTCCCCTGGGACCCGCATCTGTGGTCTTTTCTTACACCCCTAGCCCATCTTGATCCACTTGTCCCTACACTCAGAATCGTGGCTTCTCTCTGCTCATCAGGGTGTTTCTTTCTCATATCTCTTTTGGCAGTGGCCCTACTCCTCAAGTTCAGGTGCTCCCCACTCCCTCTCAACACACACACACATTCCAGAAGACCAGGAGCTTTCCTCTAGATGCAGTTTAGTTTCTGCCACATGGCCTTGAGGTCCTCCATCGTTCTCTCCAGCCAGGAGCACCCGTAGAGCTTGATGGCTGCTCTGGATAGAGGTAGGAGGGAGACTGGCCCTTGCCATGGAACGTCCTGCACCACCTGTCCCTCTGCACCCCCGGGGCACACGGGGCGGGAGCAGGGAGCAGGGACTACAGCTCCCTGCCAGCCCGTTTGGCGTGATGAATGGAGCTGTCCTTCCTCCCCACGGGGGCCTTTGATCTCCTCTCGTGGGGAGGGGGCCAGGGGCATCAAAGACATTTTTGTGGCATTAGAGAATCAGATAAAACTGCCATCTCACCTGCAGCTGCCCTCCCACCCGCTCCGGCCCCGGCCAAGTTGAGGGAGCAGCGATGAGGCAGGGACCCTCGGACCCACGAGGCCCGGCCACAGCGAGTCCTGACCCGTCGCTCTGCAACCTCCGCTCGGTCGCTCGCTTGCACGTGCGAACGCTTGATCGCAGGCCATAAAGAGGTTCCTCTCTCTTGCTGTCTAATCTGCCCTCCCGCACCTCCTCCCCTGAGCGCCGGCCTGATGAGGCGGGGGCTGAGAAGCAGAGTGGAGGCCCATCGCTTCCTCCCGTGCTCAAGAAAAGGCTGAAAAGGGGGCCTTGAGGCGCGGAGGCGGGGTCCGGTCAGAGGTGACCCCCTCCGGAGTCTGCCCATTGGGCCATCGAGTTCTACACCCCTCCCCGGAGCACCCAGCGCCGGGGGCCGACTGCGTCTCCCGGCCCCCGCTCCAGCATCCCACTCCGCACCGCCCCCCAACCCAAACTCCCTCATTCCTGGGAAGTTTTCTCTCTTTACAGTCAACAAACCTGTCAAACGTCTCCCTTCCAGCCCGTCCCCCATTCCTTCGCTCCTCTTCCTTCCCCCCGCTTACCCTTCTCCACCCTGCTTCCCCGCCCCTTCTTGCCCCCGACTCCGAACTGCAGCGGGGGGCTCCCAGGCCGTGAGAGAGGCGAGGTGAGGGGACGAGGCAGGCGGGTCCCCCTGCCACGAGCGTGCTCGGGCCCCGCCCTCCGCCGAGCTCCGCGCCCGCCGCCCCGGGGCGCTCGGCTCCCTCTCGAGAGTCCCGCCGCCTGACTGTCGCAACTGCCACCCCCACGGCCCCCCTGCCCCCCGCCCCCGCCCCGGCCCCGCTCTCCTCCCACCCCCGCCCCCGGCTCTGATTTCTTCTCCCGAGCGAGCTCGGCAGGAGACACAGGCTCTGGCTGCCCTGTCCGCTCTCCGCCTCCGCCGCGCCCTCCTCGCCCGGGATGGGCCCCCCCGCCGCAGCCGCCGCCGCCGCCGCCGCCGCCGCCGGAGCCATCGCCTCCCGGCCGCCGCCGCGCTCGCCCTGAAGCCCGGGCCCCCGCGCGCAGCGGCTGGCCCCTCAGCCTCGCGCCCTGCCCGCACCCGCCGGCCCTAAAGCTGTCACGATGCAGCCGCCAGCGCCCTCCCGCCTGGGGCTGCTCCTGCTGCTGCTCCTGTGTCCGGCGCACGTCGGCGGACTGTGGTGGTGAGTGCTGTGTCTGGCTGCCCCCCCCGGGGCCCCTGGAGCTCGGACGTGGGGACCTCGGGGCTGAAGGTGGGGCTCCGGATCGCGCTGCCGTCTCCTCCCGGCTCTACCTGTGCGCGGAGCCCAGCCCCTCGGCAGTTGGAGACGCGAGGGGGAGGTGCGTGCCGCTCCTGCCGACCTCCTCTAGGGGCATTTCTGAACTGCCACTTAGACGTGCCCACACACCCCCTGCCCCCCTCCCTGCATTCTACTGTATTTCCTCCTCCTGTGTCCCACCCCCACCGCAGGTTACGCGCTCAATCCAGGTCACCGAGGAATCAGTGGATGGGTAGGAAAGAGATACGGGGAGACGGGGGCAAGATCTGTAGTCTGAGATCCGAATAAAAGAGTGTATGTTAAGACGGCTTTGGATTTAGGGGAGAGAGGCTGAATTTGGGGGAAAGAGAAGAACAAGGTGGGAAGAAGCAACTGGCAGAGAGGGTCAAGTAGCTGCCTTTTCCCGCCCCACTTTGCCCACAAACCCACCAGCTTCTTCTCTCTGGGCTCCTTCAGAATAGGTGGTAGGGGCGGGAAAGGGAGCGTAAAGGGAGAAACTGAGTCAGAACCTTCGCTTTCTCTACTTTCTCCTCCCCGAGCAAAGAGGAGGAAAGGCAGGAAAAGGACCCAAGCTCCTGGCCCTTCCAGATGTAGAGGTCATGGATGAAAAAATGTGCTGCTGGGAATCGTGGAGGGTCCTGGTGGAAGGGAGCAAGGCCTGGCCAACGAAGGGATGGGGTCGAGTTCCCAGACTGCCCTAGCTAGAGCAGACACATAGGCAGCTGAGGTTGCGTGAACTTGGAGTCTTGCGGGATGGATAGAGACTGGGGAGGTGGGTGCCCGGCTGGGACCGCTCAGCGATCCGGATCCCGTAGACTTTTTTTTTCCCCTTCTCAGTCTTGGGAGCAGCAAGGACCCGCCCGGAATAGTTGTGTTTAGAGAGGAGGGACTTGGACGATACCGCTGGTGCATTAGCCAATCCTAACAAGTCAAAACCTGGTCTATTTGCATACCGTCATGTCATTGGCTGGATTCTCTACCCTCCACTCCTCTCCTACCCCTGGATTTGGAAGCAGGGGTGGGGCAGGCAGTTCCCTCTTTTCTAGGAAGATAACTGGATGCCCACACAGGGAGCTGCTGGCCACGATCCCACTTCCATGATGTAGGAGAGAAGTCTCTCAGGGTGTCAGTGAGGGGGCTAAGCCAGGGCGACCTAGGTCCCGGCTAGGGGACATTCGTCCTTGGATCCTGACTTGGAATAATGCAGTAGCAGCTTTGAAATAAAGAGACCTGCGATCTAATCTCCCCCTATTGTCAAGCTTATGACCTTGGGCAAGTCACTTCTCCCTGCTCCCCGATGTCTCAACTGTAAGATAGAGAGTCAATCCTCCTACCTTTCGGCTTGATAGGAGGACTGGGTGGGATGACCTACAACATAATCTGATGGTGGGAGGTGCTCCTAAATATAAGTGTGCTTCTCCACACCCCAGGTTCTGGCCAGAATCCCCATGGGTGAAAGGGGGATCATTAAATTAAAATCTAGGGTCTCTAGCAAAATTTTGCAAAGGGATCTCTATCTCTTATTCCCCATACACACCTGTCTTAACTTTACCCTTTCTCAAAGTATGGAGACAGAGGTCTCTCCCTGAGGGCTGTTGCCTTCCTTCCCCACCCCCCTCCATCCCCTACTATTTGTCCCAATTTTATCATCCTTCAACTTAAAAATACCTCTTTCTCCATGAAGCTGCCTTTCTGTCTTCCCTCCCTTGCCTTCTCTATGCTCTCATTGCACTCCATACATTGGACACTATGCCACTTAGGCATTTCACTGACTGCCCTCTCCTCTTGGGTCCCCTTTCCCTTCTCCTAGGAGATGGAGCCTTTGTCTTTAGGGCCTGGAGACTAAAGGTGCTGGGGACAGCTGTATGGAGTTCTGCTGGGGTTTGTGTCCATGGTGGCTCCTTCGTTTGGGAGGGGCTGCTGGGTGGGAGCCATGCCAGAGGAAGCGAGACCTCATCCTTTGGAGACTGACCCTGAAGCTGGAAAGGAGGGAGTGGGGGAGGAGGGGAGGAGGGCAGGTGTGGAAGAACACAGAAGCCTTCATGGCCACAGCTGCAGGGCAAGCAGGGTGAAGAGTGAGGAGTTGGAGTGATAAGGTGTCTGGCGACTGGCTCACTCAGATACTTTGGAGAGGCTGTTCCCACCCCAAGGCTTCACCTGAAGCAAGAGCTTCTTCAGGCCAGAAACATCCAGGCTGCTCCCTGATGTCTAGGACTGGGTGGCTTTCTTTCTGCTTCTCAGAGAACACTGACCAGGCCCGAGTTCCAGCAGTGAACAGGAAAGCGGCTGGCCTCACAGCAGCCCATTGCAGTCCATGCTGTCATTCTAGTAGCAGCCAGGCTGGGAAGACATAGTTCCTGGTTAGGAAAGGAGGGCCCTGGAGGGGCGTGGCCCAGGCCTTAGGCTCACAGACCTGGCTCTAGGTCCCCCAGAAGTTTTCCCTTCCAATTTCTTCCCTCCTCCCCACTTCTTTCCTGCTCCCCCCATTTCCAGTGCTTTCTAAACTCTGCCTCTGACCTCTGTCTGTCTCTCTCTCATCTGTAACCATATCTTTGTGAATCACAGAATCCCAGATTCCAGGACATTGGCCAGGCTCTCTTGAGGTCATCTTGTCCAGCTTACTGCCTCCAGGCTATCCAGCTTATGCTCTGGCTCTGACAGATCCTGTCCTGGTCATCAGCTTCCAGCCCTCCCATCCTGCTCTCTGCCTCCTTCTCATCCTCCCCTAGGAAGTTCTTCTCAATATCTGGCCCATCTTTATTTATACCTTCCATCAGTGGATGTAGAAAATAGCTCACTCTCACAGAATAGCCAAATCAATCTCCTTTCTTCTCCTTTCCTCTTTCCATTTGATATTTTCTATGAAAGAAACTAACCTTCCCCTTGTTCCACTAGGAAAAGCACCACTTGGTCTCACTCCCTTCCCCCATCTCATCTTCCCTATGGAAACAGGAACCAGGCGCTGGTCAGCTTTGGCCCCTCAGGGAGGCAGGGAAAGGACCCAGGCCTCTTCCTGACACCCAGGCTTTCCACTTGTGTCTCCCACCACCCCTTCCCATCCTCTCTTTCTCTGGGGCCCTTGATCCTTCATGGGCAGTCCTGTTGCTGGCTCCCACAAGCTTAGGATGGGGTGGATGTGGGGGTAGGGTGGCCATCCAGGCCTCCCCTCCCAGCCACCCCCCTTTGCCTTGGCAGCTTCCCCTGGAGGGAGACAATGGAGCTGTGAGTAGAAAAGGGCAGGGGCAAAAAGAGGCTGGCTTGGTCCAGGCCAGAGCATGCCCTGAGCCCACCAGAGTCCTGGCACCGTGACATTTCCTGGGGTGTGCAGTCCCCTCCTGCCCGTTCTCATCAGAAGCCAGGATTTTGGGTGGGAGCAGGAGTTGGGGGAAGTCAGCGGGAGGCTTGATCATCAGGGCCCAGCCAGGGGGATTCCAGAATGTGTACTTTGATGAAGAAATGCAGCGGTGGAGGGGATGAGGTGGGGGGGGGGGGTGGGCAGCCAGGCTGCAGTCAGGCTGGTGGTAGGGCACCCAGCCAGCCAGAGCAGGAGGTGCTCAGGAACACAGAAGCCTGTCCCTGGGGAGTGGGGAGAGCACCCTCTAGCCTGCACCCTCCTTCCTGCCAGGGGCAGGGTGGGGCGAGGCCCTGGGTGCTTCCCCTGGACTGCCTAAGGAGGAGCACAGGGAGGGAAAGGTCACTGGGCAAGTACTTCACCCACTTTTCACTTGGTCTCTTTGGCTGTTTCCTCCAGCTTGGAGCTCTCTGCTTAATTCAGAAATTAGATCTAGAAAGGACCTTACAGATCATCTGGCCCAGTCTTCTCACTCTCAGTGAGAGAGGTCTAGCAAAGCTCAGGAATAGGAGGTGACTTGCCCAAGGCCACCCAGAATGCAAGTAGCTGAGGGTTGGGGACCAAGAGTCCACCTCCCGCTGAGTACCACGCCCCTGTGTGCAGTAGGGGTAGGGGTCAGGAAAGGGGTACAGGGCCTTACACAGGCCCCTTCTGCTCCTTCCGTCCTCCCCTTCTCACAGCGCTTGCCCACCTCAGTATGGGAGAGCAGATGGCACAGGACGGACTCTCTGAAGGATATCCAGTGGATAGTCATCATGTCCAGGCCTCTGACCAGCAGCAAGCCATCTTGTGTGGGGAAGTCACTCAGGGGAGGGAAAGCCCCTGCAAGGGGAGAAGTGTGAGGAGGTGGGAAAGATAGGACCCGGGACAGGGCAGGGAGAACCCAGTTGGGCTAGGGGTGGGGAGCCATGGAATGGGGTGGCTGGTGGGCGGTGGGGAGGTAGGGGTTAATGAAGCTGGGGCATTACTGACTTTGATGTGGTGGTTGGGGTGGGGGTAGGGACTGGGGGAGGGGGAGCAGTAATTACTGAGTTAGACAGAGCAGGACAGGACAGGCGGGCGGGCACAGGCCCGGGCCCAGCCTCCTAGGCAGCCCAGGCAGCCCAGCCGTCAGGCAGCATTTTTCTACCCCTTCTCCACCACCCACCTCCCCCACCCCGTGCAGCCCCCACCCACAGCCCCAGGGCTCAGGGCTCCCTCTGCAGGCTCTTGGGAGCTGAGGGTCAGACTAAGGAATACCGGGAATGAGTGCGGGGAACTAGTGGGGATTTGGCTGTGGGACCCTCTAGAGAAGCAGGCATCAGAAAGGTCTATGATCCTCTTGGCCTCAAGAATCCACCCAGGAGCGCTGGCTGGAGAAGGGAGGCGGGAGGTGGGGGGATCTTGGAGGGTGCTCCTGGTCCATGAGTTAGATTGGCAGGGGAGGAGGAGAGACTGGGATCCAGGCTGAGAAGAGTTGGAGCAAAGCATGTTCTCAGGAATTCACACATGCTGCCTGATTGCCATGCACTGTGCAGGTCCAGGAGATGGTTAAGGGTGTGAATGGGAAGTCACCACGGGGAGACACTTATGGAAGGCCACTCCCTGGACAGGCTCTTTTCATCATGTAACCTGAGAAGTAGGCAGGTATTATTATTTATTTCCACTTTACAGTTGAGGACACTGAGGTTCAGAAGGTTAAGTTTCCTCATCCATTCAACACAGGCTAAGTGCCAACCTCCCCGGCTAGGAGCTCGCCAACATTTGTGGAACCAGCAAATGGCAGAGCCCAGATCCAAACCCAAGTCCGATGGATTCTCAAGGCCCTGAGTTGTGTTCTGCTAATGACATTATACTTCTCCCTGAGATCTTTGTCTGGAATGATAAGACAAGAAGACATGACAGAACAATAATGCCACCAGCCAGGATGACAAACAATACCCCCTCACACCATGAGTGACACCAGGAGTGAGGCAGGTTGGGGAGGTCAATGAGGGCTGGGGCCCACCAGAGGCTCCTTAGAGCAGGTGGGATCTGAGGCAAGTTTGGAGAGATGCTGTGTGAGATTCGGATGACTTAGGGGTGAGGAGTGGGGGTGTCTCTGAGTCCAGAGACTTAGCGGTGTGATCTGGGATGGATGCAGAGTCAGCCAACCTTGATCAGACTAAGGACCATGTGGAGGACAGTATGCAAGAGCCCCTGAGGTATCAGAAGCCCTGGGAGCAAGAGGGCTGTTTCCTCTAGTCCCTTTGGTTTTTAAAATATTCACCTAAATTTCTTGCCATGGGGGTCCCCCCACTGAGTGGCCAGGGTTGGTCTCCTCTCTTTTCATCTTGCTTGCCTGTACAACAAGGGTGAAGTGGGTGGAGGTGGACCAGAAAATCTTCCACCCTCTGAATCCAGGCATGGAAAGGTAAGTTAGGCCAGAAACCCAGGCCTCCAAGGCTTAGATTCTCAGATGCTGCCAATAGGAACAGGCTGCCCCCCGATGCCACCTCATTTGGCTACTTATTCTACCAACCGAGGTCCCTGGGAAGGAGATCTTGGCACAGGAGGCCAAGCCAGCTAGAATGGCCAAACCCAGGCTTGTTCCTTCTTGTCTTCGTACTGATTTCTTTTAGGGCTAGCTTTGTTTTTTCTATGCCCAGGAGCGGCTATTTGTTCAGGATCTCAGATCCTACATATTATATATTTCCTACCACAACTGTGCTCCAGCCACCAGCCCCTGCCCAACACACAGATGCTTCCAGACAGGCACCTCTTCCTTAGGCTGATCTCAGGCCAATGCTAACTCAGAGGCCCCCAAAGCAGAGTTCAGTCCCCAAGCAAGCAGAAGGCAAGGAAGAAGGGCAAAGGAAGAGAAGAGATGGGGGAGTTATTCTGTGATTCAGTTAAAGATGGTGTTAAAGTTAGAAAGGCTATTAGAATCTGTCTTGCCAACTCCTTATCTTCCTGACGCCCAGAGAGGAAACTGACTTGCTCAGCGTAGCTCAGCTCACCCAGAGTGGACAAAGACCGGGGTACAAATGTGAGGCCTGGTGTTTTGCCCAATACTTCCCTGCCAGTCCCCTTCTGGAGTTTCCTTTCCTGTGACTTGAAGATGGGAGTGAGGACAGGAGGGCAGGGAGCAAGCTAGTCCCTTGGGATTCTAGCTGCTACTATTGCCCATCCCTCCTCCTGACCAGCTTGTAAACAAGTCTAGTTCCCAGGCAGCCAGCCAGCCTGAGGAACCAGACCTGGACCAGAAACTGACTCCAGGGCAGCCCCTCAACCCTGTGCCGGCCAGCCCCACCTCCTGGGGGGCCCTGCCTGTCATGCTCCTCCTGATTCCTCTCCTATCTCAAGCTTCTGGGAAAAAGACAAGGTCAAGAGGTTCTTTCCCTTTCTCGCCTGCATACCCCACCCTCTCCTACTTCCCCAGAGCAGGAGGGGGGAGAGAAGCGGGATGGGGCAGAGTAACCTTGGGAAGATAAGTCCAGTCAGCCTTGGGAAAGTAGGGAGTTAGCAGAGGGCAGGATTAGGGAGGGGAGACTGGGGAACTTGGCAGTTTGGGGGTGGAGTGGGAAGACGAGTTTGCAGGGTCCCAGGCTCCCAGGTAGAGTTCTCAACATGTAGGTGGCAGAAGAGGAGCTGGATGGCTGTGTAGAGGCCTGTTTCCCTGCCTCTGAATCCAGTTGGGGAGAAAGAAAATGTTCCTGGAACCTAATTAGGAGTCATGAAGCCACATGTGGACAGGGTTCAAGTGAGGACCTTCTCCTTAGATGCCTCCTTCATTCACTCAAAAACATGGATTAGATGGTATTCATTGGAGAAGCATAGCAATCATTCACAATATGCAAATTTTCATAATAAAAATTGGAGGGGAAATACAAATTAAGCAGCTAAAAATCTGCCATGGGAGACAAAAGAAAGTAACAGTCCTAACTCTCAAGGTGCTCCATAGTCTTATTTACCAACCTTGTACAGCCATATTAGAAGTTGCCCCTAATTATTTTTGTAATGAAATTGGATAAGTAAGTAGAAGGGGGATGAATAGATTAATAGAAATAAAGATAGGTAGATAGATAGAGACTGATCAACTTGTACAGCCAGGGGTTTTCCTATTTTTGACCCACTTGCCCCTGCCCCATCTATCACTTCTCTAGAGATGTGAAAGGGTTGGGGTTTGGACTGGACCTTCCCAGGTACAGTGGGAATGGAGTGGTGGCAGGTTCTAAACATGGAGGCAGGTGGGTTTGGATTATGAGTCTCTCCACTGAGGCGAGAACTTTGGTTCCTGGACTACTTACTGGGGTAGAGGTGATGACACTGACCGGACAGGGTGGTGATGTGGGTGGGGTGGAGTGTAGAAGGAGACTTTACAGGATTGAGGACTAAGCTCAAATATTGAGCTTACACATCTTCCTGCAATCATGTCTTCAAGTATCTCACTCCTCAGTGAGAGAAGTTCTACCTTAAGACCTAAATTCCTCCTGCTGCTATTTAAGCCCATCACATCTCATTGTTGTGGGCCCAGAACATGCCTGGGCAGCCCCTACTTGCAGAGCAAATGGGGACAGTGGGGTGGATGTGCACTACAGCTAAGCTGAAAAGTAGGCCACCTTGACCTTTGGCACATATCTACCGACATTTTCCTCCTCATTTTCTTTCTAGTGGTGTGGCTTCTCCCCACCCAAAATCTTATTCCACCCCCTGCTAAAGGCTTTTGAGTGGTTTCAAATTACCCTCAGCCTAAACACTCTACCCACTCATTCCTACCAGACAGAGATCTCAGCTAAGTGCTCAAATAAGAGCATTCCAATTAAAGTAGTCCCCTCCAGGTGTGAATACCCAGCCAGGTGAACCTTCAGGGATATGATGTACAGCAACTAAAAGGATTGCTAGCCTTGGATGAAAGGCTGAGAATGGAGGGATTTCTGAAAGTGTGTGGAACTCCTGGTAAGGTCTTTACCCACTAAGCCAAGGAGCACCCCCTCCCCAATCAGTTATGTTTACTGCCCTGCCACCCCTGCCCCATGCACTTGTCTTGGTTTGCTGCCATCTTGCTCTGGAAAGGTCACATGTCTATTTTACAACATGGCTTCAGAGACTCAGTCTCCAGTGCCTTCCTCCTGCTCAGGGAAACAGGAAAATATGGGGCGGGGGCTGGGGGATCTGACAGAAGGAGAAATCTGGGCTAGAGAGGGTGTGTGGCTTTCCTCAAAGGCGCCTTTCCCTGACTGCTCTAACTTACAGTGGCTTGCTGTATTGCTGGGACTGCCCTACCTTTCTAGCATCAGGGCTAATCAGCTAACACAAGACCAGCTTGTGGTCCCCTAAGACCAGATCCTTTTCTGACACTGTCTACTTTTCTTTATATTTCTTTTTGATATGTACCTTCTTTTCTTTGACAGCTTACCTTTTTTCCCCCTAATTGCATTTATTTATTATTTTTATTTTTGGCTGTGCTGGGTCTTTATTACTGTGTGAGGGCTTTCTCTAGTTGAAGAGAGTGGGGGCTATTCTCTAGTTGCAGCATGCCCGGCTTCTCATCACAGTGGCTTCTCTTGTTGCAGAGCAGAGGTTCTAGGGTATGAGGGCTTCAGTAGTTGCAGCACATGGGCTCAGTAATTGTTCCACACTGGCTTAGGTGCTCGGAGGCAGGTGGGATCTTCCAGGACCAGAGATCAAATTAGTGTCCTCTGCATTGCAAGGCTGAGTCTTAACCAGTGGGCCACCAGGGAAGCCCCGTGATGGCTTGCTTGATCTTCCTTCCGTTAACGTCCTCTTCCTCTCCTTTTTGGGTTAGGCCTGGTGAATTTTAACCTTGGTCCACCTGGTGCCAGATGCCTTGAGTCAAAAGGATTTATTAATGAAGGTGTACACAGAAAGATAATACTGACTCTTTGCTCTATAGCAATTTCAGTCTAGAATCTAGCTCAGAGGGGACACACACACACACACACACACACACACACACGCGCGCGCGCGCGCGCCTAAAAGAACTAGGTGGGACAATCTCCATCTCAGTTGTGAGTGCTGGTAGGGGAAGAGGCATGTCATAGCTCCCGGCTGTGGGCTGGGCGGGGCTGGTCTCCCGCCCCCTCCCCCAAGCTCTTCGAGTTACAACCGCAGTCTGCTGTTCTTTACTCCCCAGGGCCGTGGGCAGCCCTTTGGTCATGGACCCTACCAGCATCTGCAGGAAGGCCCGGCGGCTCGCAGGGCGGCAGGCTGAGTTGTGCCAAGCCGAGCCAGAAGTGGTGGCCGAGCTAGCGCGGGGAGCCCGGCTGGGGGTTCGGGAATGCCAGTTCCAGTTCCGCTTCCGCCGCTGGAACTGCTCCAGCCATAGCAAGGCCTTCGGGCGCATCCTGCAACAGGGTCAGTGTGGGGAGGACCCCAGGAGGGGGTTGTTGTCTCGCCGTTGGGGAATCAGAGGAGAGGGTGGGGGTGGCGGGAGGCCCACGGAGCCCCATTTCCTCCACGGGTCAAAGGACACGGCCCCGATCCTCTCTCCCAGCCCCACTCCACGCTGCCTCGCGCCCACAGCAACGCCCCAGAATCCAGCCCCGGTCTTGCTGTCTGACCGCCCCTCCCCGCCCCCGCAGACATCCGGGAGACGGCCTTCGTGTTCGCTATAACCGCGGCGGGCGCCAGCCACGCGGTCACGCAGGCCTGCTCCATGGGCGAGCTGCTGCAGTGCGGCTGCCAGGCGCCCCGCGGCCGGGCCCCACCCCGGCCCCCTGGCCTGCCAGGTACCCCAGGGCCCCCCGGCCCCGCGGGGCCCCCCGACGGCAGCGCCGCCTGGGAGTGGGGGGGCTGCGGCGACGACGTGGACTTCGGGGATGAGAAGTCGAGGCTCTTCATGGACGCGCAGCACAAACGGGGACGCGGAGACATCCGCATGTTGGTGCAACTTCACAACAACGAGGCAGGCAGGCTGGTGAGTGGGGACAGGCACATATAAGAGCGTTCCCCTGTGTGAGTGTGGAAATGTGGGAGTGTGGGTGAGTTTGAAAGGATGTAGGAGAGTGTGGTGTATCAGAAGGAGTGAGTTTGTGAAAGGCTGTGAGGGTGTGAGTGGGGTACACAGTGTAGGAGTTTGTTCACGTGTGGGAGGCCACTTGGGAAGATTGGCTGGGGGTGTGGTTGGGCCAGTGGGAAGCAAGGTGGCTGACCTAGAAGAGGGAGTCACTTGGGAGGCCTGCGAGGGCTAGGGGCTGATGGCCCAGTGGGCAGGGTAGGGAGGGAACACCCAGGGAAGAGGACCCAGGGCCTTTAGGGACCTCAGGTAGGGAGGATATACTTCTGAGGCAGGACAAGTAGGGCAAAGCTTGGGTGGCTAGGGGTTGCCAGGGCAAGGGCTGAGGAGGGAGACCAAGGCCAAGGATGAGAGAAAGGACAGAAGTCCAGTTAAGGTATGGGGTCTGGAGGTTGCAGAGCTGGGAGAGGTGAAGGAGGCTCCAGTGACAATGGTCTTAGAAAGGAGTGAAGGATGGGGAATGGATCCTGATGGTAGGAGGGGTCAGGCAGAGGCCAGGAAAGCTGTGACAATCTAGGCACTTGTCAACTGGCTACCTGGCAACCCCAGACCAGTCCTTGCCCAGAGCCCTGGCAGCCTTTCCCCTTCCCTCTACGATGAGGAGGGCCTCAGGAGCTCCTGTTTAGGGACAAGAAGCAGTCTGAGTCAGATGTTCCTGGGAGGGGGTGGGGAAAAGAGAAGGGGCCTGGAAGGGGGCCCACAGACGTTCAAGACTGTAGATAAGGTTGGCCCCCTGGACTCTGAGCTTCCGGAAATGATCTTCCTGGGGCATCTGACCCCATAAATCTCTAGCAAGGTTGTGAGTCTTCCATTCCAGCTTCAGACATAAATGGTAAATAAAGGGCAGGACTCCTGGGTTTCAGTTCTCAGTAGGGCATTCATAGGGGCCCTCCTGCACCCTATGCCTCAGTTCTAGGGTGTGCCAGGGAACCCCCACATCCTATGTCTTATAGGGTTCTGGCCGGAGGCATTGGGCGGGGGGTGGGGGGGTGAGAAGAGGGGACTCAGAGAGGAATGTCCAGACAGGCCCACATACCTGTCGGAAAGGGTTGGGGAGGGGTGGTGGAGACAGAGCCCAGGCCGCCTGCTCTGCCTGGGGCCCTGAGAGCGGGAATGAGAAGGCTGGCTGGCAAGAGGAATCCGTGCGACAGCTGCCACCTTTACCCCCTCCCTCCAGGGAGACTCTCACCCTTGCTGTCCATTCCGCTTTCTCCCCCATTCCCTGGCTTTGGATCCTGGAATCTCTACACTGCATACTGTTACCCACTCCCCACTGCTCCCATTTCTCCATCATTCCTCCTCCTCCTCTCCCGGGTGTCTGGCCGTGATTTCCTCCTTCCCACTTTGCGCGCTCTCGATGCTTTTTTTTTGGTCTGCTTTTTGCTTTCTTCCATTCACCACCCTCCCCTATCTTGGGCCTTTCTGCGCCCCACCTCCCGGGTCTGTTCCCATCCGCCCGCTCTTCTGCTCCCCGCAGGCCGTGCGGAGCCACACGCGGACCGAATGCAAGTGCCACGGGTTATCGGGCTCGTGCGCGTTGCGCACCTGCTGGCAGAAGCTGCCCCCGTTCCGTGAGGTGGGCGCGAGGTTGCTCGAGCGCTTCCACGGCGCCTCGCGTGTCATGGGCACCAACGATGGCAAGGCTCTGCTGCCCGCCGTCCGCACGCTCAAACCCCCGGGCCGCGCTGACCTGCTCTATGCCGCAGACTCGCCCGACTTCTGCGCCCCTAACCGGCGCACGGGTTCGCCGGGCACCCGCGGCCGCGCCTGCAACAGCAGCGCCCCGGACCTCAGCGGCTGCGACCTGCTGTGCTGCGGCCGCGGGCACCGCCAGGAAAGTGTGCTTCTCGAGGAGAACTGCCTGTGCCGCTTCCACTGGTGCTGCGTGGTGCAGTGCCACCGCTGCCGCGTGCGCAAGGAGCTCAGCCTCTGCCTTTGACCCGCGGTGGCACCCGGAATTGCGCGCGGAGCCGCCTCTGGGCACCTGCGGGACCTCTGGGCGCCAGCAGAGGGCGCGTCCTCGGCCCGGCTTCCCTCTGAGAAAGTCCTGCCAGGCCTCTGGAAACTGCGAGGCGGTGGGGCTTGAGACTTATGCCGGTTCATCAAGGCCCATGGCACTGAATGAGCCACCCCGCACGGGCTCCCGGGGACTTCATGAGGAGACCATATAGAGCCTCTCTCTCCTCAGCACCCAGATGGAAACCAAAGAGCCAGTTTCTAGGCCTCTGGATGTGAGGCTCCTCAGAACTACTGGCCATGGGGTGGGTGGGTGAGTTTTGTAGCAATAAAGATATTTAAACCAATAGGATATATCAATAAAGATATTTAAACTTGGGCCCAGGGTTTGGGAGGGGGGGCTGCCGTGGGGACAGGCTCTGAAAGGAGTGAGTAAAGGGAGATGGTTTTGATAGAACGGGCCTCCCAGGGGTCATCGCCTGGGTCCCCATCGGTCTTCCAGAACTGGGTTCTCCTGGTGGTGAAGAGTGCCGGATCCTGCCCTTGACATTCTTCTTGTTCACTCTGGTACACATCTAGGGTCTGTATCTGCAAGCTGGGGGAGAACTGGCATCCTCTTTAATGAGCAGACTGAGGGGATCTAGGGAAAGAGGACCAGAAGCCTTTGGTGGTGTACTGAGTTCTCAGGTCAGCCCTTGTCCTAATTCGGGGTGGGGGAGTTTATCTATGTTTCTGTTTCTGGGGAATTTGAGGGTAGACTTACAGGGCCACCCAAACTCAAAAGTTAACTTTATAAATGGTAGAATGTGATGAAAATGTTCTTAGTAACATCAGCTTTGTTGCCATCAAAACTAACTTCACCCCAACTAACACTGAAAAAACTTAGAATGGCATTTCCAATCAAACTTAGAGGGAGGTGAAGTAAAGCTGTCCCAAGGTTTCTCTTGGTATCCAACCACATTTCTGCCTCTCTGATTCCTCTCGGAAAGCTAATGGTGAGGGTAAAGGGACAGAGGAAGGTTTAGGGTTCTGGGTTTTCCAGAATTGAGGGTAAGGCCCCCACCTTTCTCCAGGGAGAATGGAAGAGGGCATAGCCAAATGGCTGGGATTCAGAGCCCCCAATGTCCCCACAGTCCAAAAACTGCAGTGGAGAATGACTCTCATCAAGTATGCAGAGCAAAGCATGAACATTAGATTCAGGCGCTCTGGGTTGGAAACCAGTGTTGTTGCTTAGAAGTTTACGATATAGGCCATCTTAGTCCCAGTGTCTTTACCTCTGCAATGGGAATAGCATTGTTTCAGTTATCCATTGCTGCATAACAAACAATCCCAAAGTAATTACTCCTCATGATCTTTTAGGTCAGGAATTTGTCAGGACTCAGCTGGGTGGTTCTGCTCTTTGTGACAGAGCTATCGGTTGTGGTCATCTACTTGGTTGATTCTGCTGGTGGCTCTGCTGGGATGGACAGTCCAAAAGGCTTCACTCATGTGTGTCCAGTGTCCCAGAGTTTCTCCTGTAGCCTCCATCTCTCCATGTGACTAGCTTGGGCTTCCTAACAGCATGGTAGCTTCAGCATAAAGCTGGATTTCAAATTATACTGTGCAAAACTTCAAGGCAGAAACTGCAAATGTCTTCTTAGGGTCCAGCATCACTGAAAAGTGATGTCATCCCCTTTGGGTTGACACAAGTCACAGAACTGGCCAAAATTCAAGGCGAGAGGAAACAGACTCCACTTCTCAATGTGCTGAGTGTGTGCTAAGTCACTTGGGTCGTGTCCAGTTCTATGCGACCCTATGGACTGTAGCCTGCCAGGCTCCTCTGTCTGTGGGATTCTCAGTAGGACAAGGGCAACTTGTTACACCCATCATAATCTATCCACATCCTCATATAATTTTGAGGAGGATTCTCTGAGATATTCAAAGCACTTAGCATTTGATCACAATAATTTATGTCATTTGTATTTAATAAATGGTAGTTACTGTGAGAAAGGGGATAGAGAGCTGATGCTTTACAGGCATTGGGCAGGCCTTGACTGTAAATGAAGATATCCAACTCAAACTAACTTAGGCTGAAGGGAATTAATTAGCAGATCTCATACCTGGAAATGGTTGGATGGCATCACTGATTCAATGGACATGAACTTGGGCAAATTCCGGGAGATAGTGAGGGACAGGGAGGCTTGAGTGCTGCAATCCATGGGGTCACAAAGAGCTGGACATGACTTAGCGACTGAACAACAACAAAAATACCTGGGAGGTCCAGGTAAGTCTGAATTTAGGCACTGCAGAGCCCAGGGGCCCAAATGATTGATGTCACATCTCTCTCTCACCCCGAGAGAGGTGAGAGAGGTCTATTGTTTCCACTTGTCTCTGTCTCTTTTTTCATACTATCCTTATTTTTTCCTGCTGCAGACAGGAAAAAATAGACATAAGGCTATACGGTAGCCTTATGTATACATTCTTAGACTCTTAGTACTGCTGACCCAAAAAAGATCAAAAAAGAATGGAATTCCCAGCAGAAGTCCTAAGGAAGCTGGGATCAGGTCAATTTGACCCACTTGCCTATCCTTGAACTAATAAGAGTGCAGGGTGGGGTGTGTGGGGGGACTTCCCTGGCGGTCTTGTGGTTAAGACTCCACACTCCCAGTGCAAGAGACATGGGTCCAGTCAGTGGGAACTAAGATTCCACATGCTACATAGTGGAGGAAAAAAACAAACAAACTAGTGTCCAGGGAAATGTACTACCACGACTGGCATTGGTAGACCCCCTAGAACCACAGGGAATTGGGGCAAAGCAAGGAGAGGAGAGTTCTTCAAATGAAAGACAGGGAAGAGGAACTCATCCTGGGTATGACAGACCCTTTCAATGACTTCCAGGGCATCAGCCCTCCCCTGACAATACCCCCTACACACACCTGTGTGACCTCACTTGGTTCAGCCCTCGAAGATCACTTCAGCACCCCAGAGTGAAGCCTGTATTGGGAGGGAGTATCAGGCTGCAGTGAGAAAAGACATTCGGGTTTCCTTTTCTTTTTCTTTTCCAATCTTCTTCCTCCAGGCTCCCTCAAGTCAAATACCTGGGCTTCAGGGAAGTATCATGAAGAATTCGGACTCAGAATCTCTTGAACCAAGGGGTTTGGCTAACTTACCAAGGCAGGAGAATGGAGCCAGCATGGTGGGCTCATGGAAGAAAAACGAAGCACTGTACAGGATAGGGTTTTTATTCACATTTCTGCCTTCTCCAGGCTAAGCACCAAAGAATTGATGCTTTTGAACAGTGATGTTGAAGAAGACTCCTGACAGTCATTGGGACTGCAAGGAGATCAAACCAATTAATTTTAAAGGAAATCAACTCTAATTATTCATTGGAAGGACTACTGCTGAAGCTGAAGCTCCAATACCTGATGCAAAAAGCCTGCTCATTGGAAAAGACCCTGATGCTGGGAAAGACTGAAGGCAGGAGGAGAAGGGGACGATAAGATGGTTGGATGGCATCATTGACTCAATGGATATGAATTTGAGCAAGCTCTGGGAGATGTTGAAGGACAGGGAAGCCTGGTGTGCTGCAGTCCAAGGGGTCGCAGAGTCAGAACAGACTGAGCAACTGAACAACTGCCTTCCCCCAGAGTTCCCTGGCTGGGTACAACACTTCAGTTCAGTTCAGTCGCTCAGTCATGTCCAACTCTTTGCAACCCCATGAACTGCAGCACACCAGGCCTCCCTGTCCATCACCAACTCCCTGAGTCCATGCAAACCCATGTCCATTGAGTCGGTGATGCCATCCAGCCATCTCATCTTCTGTTGTCCCCTTCTCCTCCCGCCCTCAATCTTTCCCAGCATCAGGGTCTTTTCCAATGAGTCAACTCTTTGCAACAGGTGGCCAAAGTGTTGGAGTTTCAGCTTCAACATCAGTCCTTCCAGTGAGCACCTAGGACTGATCTCCCTTAGGATGGAATGGTTGGATCTCCTTGCAGTCCAAGGGGCTCTCAAGAGTCTTCTCCAACACCACAGTTCAAAAGCATCAATTCTTTGGTGCTCAGCTTTCTTTATAGTCCAACTCTCACATCCATACATGACTACTGGAAAAACCATAGCCTTGACTAGATGGACGTTTGTTGGCAAAGTAATGTCTCCGCTTTTTAATATGCTGTCTAGGTTGGTCATAACTTTCCTTCCAAGGAGTAAGCGTCTTTTAGTTTCATGGCTGCAGTCACCATCTGTAGTGATTTTGGAGCCCCCAAAAATAGAGTCTGACACTATTTCCACTGTTTCCCCATCTATTACTCATGAAGTGATGGGACCAGATGCCTTGATCTTAGTTTTCTGAATGTTGAGCTTTAAGCCAACTTTTTCACTCTCCTCTTTCACTTTCATCAAGAGGCTCTTTAGTTCTTCTTCACTTTCTGCCATAAGGGTGGTGTCATCTGCATATCTGAGGTTGTTGATATTTCTCCCAGCAATCTTGATTCCAGCTTGTGCTTCTTCCAGCCCAGCATTTCTCATGATGTACTCTGCATATAAGTTAAATAAGCAGGGTGACAATATACAGCTTTGATGTACTCCTTTTCCTATTTGGAACCAGTCTGTTGTTCCATGTCCAGTTCTAACTGTTGCTTCCTGACCTGCATACAGGTTTCTCAAGAGACAGGTCAGATGGTCTGGTATTCCCATCTCTTTCAGAATTTTCCACAGTTTATTGTGATCCACACAGTGAAAGGCTTTGGCATAGTCAATAAAGCAGAAATAGATGTTTTTCTGGAACTCTCTTGCTTTTTCGATGATCCAGCAGATGTTGGCAATTTGATCTCTGGTTCCTCTGCCTTTTCTAAAACCAGCTTAAACATCTGGAAGTTCATGGTTCACGTATTGCTGAAGCCTGGCTTGGAGAATTTTAAGCATTACTTTACTAGCGTGTGAGTTGAGTGCAATTGTGTGGTAGTTTGAGCATTCTTTGGCATTGCCTTTCTTTGAGACTGGAATGAAAACTGACCTTCTCCAGTCCTGTGGCCACTGCTGAGTTTTCCATATTTGCTTACATATTGAGTGCAGCACTTTCAGAGCATCATCTTTCAGGATTTGAAATAGCTCAACTGGAATTCCATCACTCCCACTAGCTTTGTTCATAGTGATGCTTCCTAAGGCCCACTTGACTTCACATTCCAGGATGTCTGGCTCTAGGTGAGTGATCACACCATCGTGATTATCTGGGTCATGAAGATCTTTTTCGTACAATTCTTCTGTGTTTTCTTGCCACCTCTTCTTAATATCTTCTGCTTCTGTTAGGTCCCTACCATTTCTGTCCTTTATTGAGCCCATCTTTGCATGAAATGTTCCCTTGGTATCTCTAATTTTCTTGAAGAGATCTCTAGTCTTTTCTATTCTATTGTTTTCCTCTATTTCTTTGCAACTGATTGCTGAGGAAGGCTTTCTTATCTCTCCTTACTATTCTTTGGAACTCTGCATTCAAATGGGTTTATCTTTCTTTTTCTCCTTTGCTTTTCACTTCTCTCCTTTTCACAGCTATTCGTAAGGCCTCCTCAAACAGCCATTTTGCTTTTTCACATTTCTTTTTCTTGGGGATGGTCTTGATCCCTGTCTCCTGTACAATGTCACGAACCTCCATCCATAGTTCATCAGGCATCCTGTCTATCAGATCTAGTCCTTTAAATCTATTTCTCACTTCCACTGTATAGTCATAAGGGATTTGATTTAGGTCATACCTGAATGGTCTAGTGGTTTTCTCAATTTCAGTCTGAATTTGGCAATAAGGAGTTCATGAGCTGAGCCACAGTCAGCTCCCTGTCTTGTTTTTGCTGACTGTATAGAGCTTCTCCATCTTTGGCTGCAAAGAATATAATCAATCTTTTTTCGGTGTTGACCATCTGGTGATGTCTATTATGTAGAGTCTTCTCTTGTGTTGTTGGAAGAGGGTGTTTGCTATGACCAGTGTGTTCTCTTGGCAGAACTCTATTAGTCTTTGCTCTGCTTCATTCTGTACTCCAAGGCCAAATTTGCCTGTTACTCCAGGTGTTTCTTGACTTCCTACTTTTTCATTCCAGCTCCCTGTAATGAAAAGGACATCTTTTTTGGGTGTTAGTTCCAGAAGATCTTGTAGATCTTCATAGAACTATTCAACTTCAGCTTCTTTGGTGTTCCTGGTCGGGGCATAGACTTGAATTACCACGATACTGAATGGTTTGCCTTGGAAACGAACAGACATTATTCTGTCATTTTTAAATTTGCATCCAAATACTGCATTTCGGACTCTTATGTTGACTATGATGGCGACTCCATTTCTTCTAAGGGATTCTTGCCCACAGTAGTAGACATAATGGTCATCTGAGTTAAATTCACCCTTTCCAGCCCATCTTAGTTCACTGATTCCTAGAATGTCTATGTTCACTCTTGTCATCTCCTGTTTGGCCACCTCCAATTTGCCCTGATTCATGGACCTAACGTTCCAGGTTCCTATGCAATATTGCTCTTTACAGCATCGAACCTTGCTTCTATCACCAGTCCCATCCACAGCTGGGTGTTGTTTTTGCTTTGGCTCCCTTCATTCTTTCTGGAGTTATTTCTCCACTGATCTCCAGTAGCATATTGGGCACCTACTGACCTGGGGAGTTCATTTTTCAGTGTCCTATCTTTTTGCCTTTTCATACTGTTCTTGGGGTTCTCAAGGCAAGAATACTGAAGTGATTTGTCATTCCCTTCTCCAGTGGACCACATTCTGTCAGACCTCTCCACCATGACCCGACCATCTTGGGTGGCCCCACACAGCATGGCTTAGTTTCATATGAGTTAGACAAGGCTGTGGTCCCTGTGATCCGATTGGCTAGTTGTCCATGACTGTAGTTTCAGCCTGTCTGCCCCCTGATCCCCTCTCTCAGTGCCTACCATCTTACCTGGGTTTCTCTTACCTTGGACGCGGGGTCTCTCTTCACGGCTGCTCCAGCAAAGTGCAGCCACCGCCCCTGATCTCCAGCCCGGGGTAGCTCCTCTCGGCCGCGCTAAGTGCGCCATCTCCATCTAACTGCCTCACTTACATCACTCGTTATTATAGAAATTCAAATCAAAACCACAATGAGGTATCATCTCATGCTGGTCAGAATGGCCATCATCAAAAAGTCTATAAACAATATATGCTGACATGCAGCAAAATCAATCTACTGACACCAGGTTGTGGTGAAGGAAAGTGCACCAATTATTGCAAGGTGCCAAGAAAGAATAGGTACAACGCTTACTGTTTATTTAAAGAGTCTCCTGCACTTTTCCCAGAGGCCACCAGAGGGTGCACAGAGCCCAGCTTCCCTATTAACACGGTCCACAGACAGGACCTGCAGGACATCTGGGGAACTCAGAGAGTTGTCAGTAGGAGAGGGAAGGATGGAAAGGAAGTAAGGAGACCCACGGACAGCTAGGTCAAGCTGCTAGGGATCCAGACTGTCTGAGATCTCTAGGCTGACCCAGATGTAGGGCTGGGATGCCTGCCTGTTTCTACTGTTGGGTTCTGGTGCGGGGTGGGGGGGGTGATATGGGATATGGGATGCTGGATTTCCTCTTCTGTGATGCTAGGGAGGACAACTGAGGCAGTGGCAGAAACTGACATCATCCCTAATAAGTTAAAATGAATTCAGTGGAAGTAGCATTGATAACATTGTGGGGGGAGGCCTAGTTTGCCAGCTCAAGCTAGGCCAAGTCAGTTACCCTTTCTGAGCCTCAGTCTCCCCATTACGAAATCAGGGTGCCTGATAGCACAAGGTAAGAGTGCTTGTAGTCTTTGAGCAGGCACTTGTGTGTTAGCGTCCATCTTCTGTGACCAGTAGAGACTGGGAACTACAGCAGGAGTCTGGGAACTGCCTTCTATGAAAGGTGAGAGTGGTGGCCCAGGAGGCACCATTTTGACCATTATCCTGGTCCTCTTCAAGCTCGGAGGTGGCTCTGCATCGTTGCACTGAGGACTGGGATGGGGGCTGGAAGCAGAGCTCAGAAATGCCCCAACACCATGACCAGCCCCCCTCCCCCATCTTGCTCACCCAGCTGCCCAGCCTCAGGCAGAGTCTGAGCCATCGAGGTCCCCCGCTGGCTGAGTGGTGGGGGACATGTGGAACTGGGGAGATGGGGGAAGAGCACAGAGGCGCTCCAGATGTGTGCGTGACCACATCAGGGAACGCCGGAACAAACAGGCATAAGGGCGGGGAGGCCGGGAGGAAGGCCCAGGACTCAGGAAGCTCTTCCCCTCCCCTTCCGGACCTAACACACAGGGGTCTGGGAGACTGGAGCTGCTGGTTCTTCCCCCTTCCTTACCTTCCTGCAGGGGCCATGGTCCCTGAGGCCTGGACAAGAGGACGAAGAACTGCCTTGTCACTCTGGGGCTCCTTCCCTCCCTTCTTCACAAGGCTAACCTTCTCCAGCAGAGCATCAGGATGGAGCTTGGGCTCAGCTGGGGTGGTGGGGGTCCCACCTGTTCTCACCCTGGTGCCTCCCTGGCCCTCCCTTCCCCGCAACCTCCATTGGAGCCACCACAGCTGGAACCATTCTCCGGCAGGCACTGCCTTTCATCCCTGGCCTCCCCCACCCCCAGTGGCCCCTGTAATTGTGGTCTCAGGCAGCGGCTGCGGGGGCTGGGGCTAGGCTGAGGGCCAGAGCCCAGGGCAGGGCCAGGGTGGGGCTTGGGGGCTGCTGATAGGGGCTTGCCCATGGCATGGGTCCTGTGGGGTTGGGTCTCCAGTGGCAGAACCCTTTCAGGATTTCATCTTCACACATGCCAAGGCCATGGGCCCACATAAGCCCTTACTTCCTGGGGCCAGGGAGAAGTACCCCAGATGGGGCACTCCTGGACCCTCATGACAGCAGGCTAGTGCCATGCTTGAGTGCCAGCAAGGCTTGGGCATTGTTTGCTTCCTGGAGTTTTCAAAAAAAGGGTCTTCTCCCTCTCCCTTACATTTCTGTATTTCATGAATAGTGGAGGGTAGGGGAGCAGAGATCAGTCTTCATCTGATGAAGGCCAAAGGAAAAAGAAAATCAGCCACTAAACCAGGTCAGTGGCATTTCCAAAATGTGGTCCCCTTGAAAAGCACTTGAGACATTGGTTAGAAATGCAGACCCCCAGGTCTTGCCTCTGGAAAGGCTGATTTAGCTTCACAGAGCCCAGAATTGGAATTTCCCACAACGTCCTACCCCAGGGGAAGCACACGATGCATCAAGTGTGGGACATGCTAGTGTGAGCGCTAGATGCAGAGTAAGGAGGTCTGCAGCCTGGATTATGAACCCATTGTTTGATCCCTTACGGGCCTCAGTTTCCCCAGCAGCCAATGGGAGTATGGCTCCCCAGTCTGGCTTGTCCCTGCTGGTGCCCTCTCCCACTCTGGGCTCAGGCCTCCTTCCTGGGTTGATACTGGTTCTGCCCTGCCCCTCCAGATACCCTTCCCAAACTTTAGACCCAAGCTGTTGCTCTTCCTGCAGCCTGGTAAGGGAGAGTAGGGAGGGCAAGGGGCGGCTGGGGTCAAACCCAGCTCTGGCTAAGGCAGACTGTTTCCTGCCCCCGGCTGTTTCCCTGCTGTCCAGCCAGACTTCTCCCCCCACGGCCCCACCCCCACCCCCAGCAGCCTCAAGCCCTTAATTCCTGACAGCTGCGGTGGCTCCCGGCAGAGATGGGGGAGAGGAGGAGGGAGATGCCGTCAGCCTGCTGTTGCTCAGGCCACCCCCACCACCTGACAGTCTGGGGACAGGGAAGGCCCCACCCCTCTCGTTCGATTCCCCAGGGGGGCCGATTCCAGGAATGGGCCCCTTTTTGTCTCTGAGCCCAGAGGCTCTAGTCGTTTATTCCTTAAGCCAGGAGGGGCTCTCTGAAGAGAGCAGGGCAGTGAGGTTGGGAGGGACACATATGTATAGAGTGAGAGGCTTGTGCCCATTTTACAGAGGGGGTTGTCAAGGCCACAGTGGGAATAGGTTTTGCTATCAGGGTGCAGGTTAGAGCCAGAAACAGAAGCTGGAGCCTCTGTCCCCAACTCTCTGGCTTTTGGGCCCTTACCTGGGTCTGGTACACTCACCCTACTAGGTGAGCCTACTATTCAGCTGGGATATGAGGACAGAAAAGGATCCCAGAGAGGAGTGGCCCTGAGCCACGAAGCTGTTGTTTGGGAGCTCCCAGAGGACCAAGAGGCAGGGCCAAGGTGAGACCTGGGATATCTACAGGCTGGGCGTGGGGAAGGAGGACTCACTGCTGGGACTGCTGCGGCTATGCTCAAGTGGGCTTTGATCCAGCTCTTCCACTAACTTGCTGTGTGACCTTGAGTAAGTCATGACCCTCTCTGAGCCTCAGTATTTTCTTACGAAATAAAAGGGGATGAAATAAGATGACCTCAAAGCACACTTTTAGGATTAAAGGGCTGTCTAATCCCTCCTCTTAGGGTATGCCACCCCTGGATGCTCTGCTCCCAGACAAGCATTCACTGGTGTCCCAGGACTTTTACCTCCACTGGCTCATTGATGAGATGAGGTGGGTCTCATTAACCTCATTTCACTGAGGCAGAGGGTGGCTCGGTGTCCAGGAGGCACCTATTGAAGGTCACACAGCCAACAGGAGTGAGATCCAGGGGGTTGCCAACCCCCTTTGCAGGACCCCACGCCTGCCTCAGCAGCCAAGCCTGGGAAGTCCCTCCTGAGGTGGGGGAGGTGAGCAGAGGGCCAGCCCCTCCCAGCCCCTGCAGGTGTGTGTATGGGGGGGATGGCTCCCCAGCAGCTGCGGCTGGCTCAGCAGGGTGCACACACCTCGCAGTAACACACACCTTCCCACACAAACCAGCCAGCCGGCTCGCTGGCACCGCCCTGGGCCTGATCGCGCAGACCCCAGCACCTCTTCTCCCCGCCCCTCCCCGCACGGTCTGCACCGCGGCTCCCACCCCAACGCTGAGCAGACACAGTGGCCTCGGGAGGAGTACACGCCTCTGCCCCCCTCCCCCGTCGTCGTGACGTCACGTGGGGTAGAGCCCTGAGACACGGTGGGGGGGGTTGAGGGGGAGGAAAGGGGAGGCGGCCGAGCTCCCCTAGCCGGGACAGTCACTCACTCTTTTGGGCGGTGGGGCCGGGCACAGACAGCGCCGCCCCCCCCTACTCCCCCAACCCCGCCGCCCGCCTCGTAAGCCCTCGGAAGCGCAGGCTCACCGCACTGTGTTCAGGGGGCTCCCAGGCACCCCAGCCTCTCTTCCCTAGCCCACAGCACCTCCGGGCCCCCCTTATACTCAAGAGGCACCAAGAGTTGTTGCAGGGGGGCCTCGGGAAATTCCCCGAACCCCTGTGCCAGGAGGTGCCCGGTGCACCCGCCCCCCCCCCCCCCCCCCCCCCCCCCCCCCCCGAGGGCGGTGCCCGGGGGCGCTGCCCCATGGAGCAGGGAGGCGGGCACCGTCTGCTCCGGGAGCCGTGACCCGAGTCGGAGCTGTGTGTCGCAGCCGCCCCGACCCCCCGCGGATCATGCGCCGTCGCCCCTGGCTCGCCGGTCCCACCGGGCTGTGAGCCCCCCACGCCTGGCCCATCACGGCCTGCGCGCGATGGGCAGCACTCACCCTTGCCCCTGGCTGCGGCTCCGACCTCGGCCCCAGCCGCGGCCCGCGCTCTGCGCTCTCTTCTTCTTCTTACTGCTGCTGGCTGCCTCCGTGCCCAGGTGAGCCCTCACCTTATGCCCCGCCCTCCTGGAGAGCTGGGACCCCCAGCCACAGGCGCCTCTTCGTGCCTGCTGGGGCAAGGGACCCTGAAAGGAGGGAGGGACGGTGTCACAGGAAGGTGTTGGTGACCAATGAAAAGAGTATTCTCACAGGAGGGGGGTGAACCGGTGACAGAATAAGGGCAGGCCAGGGCGATAGGGCAGTGCCCAGAAGAGTGATGGCTACTAGAGGGGGAAGTGTGTGTTTAGGGGGCAGCAAGTGCCAACCTGGAGTCCCTGCTATGCTGGGGGTACACAACTTGCCCCAGGAGTAAGCTCAAATTGCCAAGCTTTTCCTTGGAGATTGCCTCTAGGCAAAGGCAGGGGTTGGGAGCCCAAAGGGGGTCGCCCAGGTGGGGTCAATGAGAGATGGCAGCTAGAAGGGTTCTTAGGGTGCATATGCATGTGAGTGTGTGTCTGTGTCTTTCTGTCTGTGGTCAAGTGAGCCCAGCAAGCTGAGTTGTGAACAGCAGTCTGTGTGTGCACATGTGTGGATATGAGGGCTCATGGATCAATGTACGTTCAGATGAACATGTGTGTGAACCTGTGAGTGTCCGTGTGTATGTGTATAACTATGTCTGATGAAGTGTGCATGTGGGTAAGTGTTCCTGCATCTGTATGTCCACTTCAATGTGTGCAGAAGTGTGTCTGCATGAGTGTGACTGTCTGAAGCATGCCGTTGGGAGTGGTCTCCAGGAGAATGCTGCGCTTGAGAGCATCAATGCCTGGGGATGTACTTATGAAATATTGTGTGCACAGGCATACAGGATGTGTGTGCATTTGCATGTGTTAATCAGTGTGGGTGTGTAGCCTGTTGGGCTGTCTTGGAGGGGAGGATGGTGAGAAGGTTGAGAAAAGGAGAGTGCTTTGGGGGAACACTGATGGGCTCAACCTTCGAAAGCAGGGGTTGGAACAGAGGGATTATGTATGGCCTTTGGGACAGAGTGTGTATAGTTAGATGGGGCCCTCCTAGCCCCCCAAAATGCTCACCCACTCCAACCCCACCTGCTTGCAGGTCTGCACCCAACGATATCCTGGGCCTCCGCCTCCCCCAGGAGCCCGTGCTCAACGCCAACACAGTGTGCCTGACATTGCCAGGCCTGAGCAAGCGGCAGATGGAGGTGTGTGTGCGCCACCCTGACGTGGCTGCTTCAGCCATCCAGGGCATCCAGATTGCCATCCATGAGTGCCAGCACCAGTTCCGGGATCAGCGCTGGAACTGCTCTAGTCTCGAGACTCGAAACAAGATCCCTTATGAGAGTCCCATCTTCAGCAGAGGTAGCTGCCCCTCACCCCTCATCCTTGTCCTGCCCACCCCATTCAGCACCCCCACTCCAGAATTGATCTGCCAGCTGTCCCCTAACCCACTTCCTCAAGCTGGCAAGCTCTCCAGGTGCTCATCTCTTGGCTGTATTGCTCTCCTCCTGCCTCTTTCTGCTCTGGGCAAGTCCATGGGGGGGCCCGGGGGGCAGTCAGACAAACGGGGCAGATGTGGCTCCAGGTTGGGCTGTGTGGGATGCAGGTGGCACGTTTCATGTCTGAGAACTGAACTCCTGGATTATCTTGCCCTGAGATTGACTCTGCCTATCTCAGGCCCAGGAAATACCCATATCTGTCACCTGCCTCAATTTACCCTACACCCAACTAGTAAATAGCATTTAGGATGGAGGGCCTATGATGACGTACCCAGAATCCACATGAAGAGGGGTCAGGGGTCCCTCTGCCCAACAGTGTAGGTGAGGGAAGCCTAAGCAGGTAAAACTATACTTCTGCAGAAGCCTTTCCCAGCGGGGAAGACCACCAGCCTCTGTGTCACCCTTGCTGCCCCTAGGAACCCTCTCTGAATCAGAGGCACTGGGTGTGTGCCTGTTTTCTGCCCAGTAGGCCTCACTTATGGTTCTGCCTATCCCTTTTCCCTTCATGGCTGGGAGAAGCTGCAGCCTACTATCTGTTCCCCTCCCTGGACTTTTGGGTGACCCACCCAGACAATCCCTAGAGTGGCTTGGGCTGGAGATGGCAGGCGCTTTTGTCACTCAGTTCCACTCACACTCACCTCCTGCCCTGGTATCTTAAGCTGTGATTCAGGTTTTTGGGAAAAGATGGGGGTCTTGCCTCCTGGACGGGCCTAACTGGGTATATCTCTCCTCGGCGCAAATACTCGGGTGGGACAGAGTGGGGACTGACTCCTTGGGACTTGTACGATTCTCAGGCGACAGCAGAGGAGGCCAGGTACACCTGTACTAGGTGGCCTTTGGGCCCAGGGGCTTTTGGAAGAGTCAGACTCTACTGAACCTTAATTTCAGAAAGAACTGAGTCAGGGGCATTCCCTGTCCACCAGAACCCCTCCGCGGATCCCTGGAGCCCCCAAGTCAGGGGCCACCCCAGCCTCCCCCAGCCCAGCCCCTGGCCGCCCGCCCCGCCCCCGCGCGCTCTCCCTGCTCCCTCCCCCGCGCGCCCGGGGCGCTGTTTCTCCCCGGCCGAGCCCAGCCCGACGCGTGTGGCGGCATGCAGCCGCGAACTAATCCCCGCGGGCCGCGGCAGACGGCTCCCGGCCCCAGCCGCGTGCCTCTCAAAAAGGGCGACCCCCCTCACCCATTCCGTCACGCGCTCCCGCCCCGCCAGCCCCGCCGCCCCCGAGCCCCTCCAGCCTTCTGCCCGGAGAGGATGCCCGCGACCCCAACTCCGGGGCTGGCCCAACCCCGGCTCGGTGCCCCGCCCTGGCCGCCCCCGCTGCCTCCTGGCTCACGGACACGAAGTGACAGGCCCCTGCATCGCTCCTGCCCTTGCCGGGCCTGGCCGGCGCTCCCCGCTGCCGCGCGCCCGAACCCACTCCGGGATTCTGGGTCACCCGCGCTCCCCGAAGTCTGGTTCTCGCCAGCGCTGGGCCCCGAGTTTGCTCCGGGTTCCGCTCGCTGAGGACTCGGGCACCTGTGTCTCTTCGGGGGAGGCGAGGCTAGCTCTTAGCCCCTCTTCCCAGGGCCTCGGTGTCCCCTCTTTCCCTCTGGTCCTCCTGCCCCTCTAGACCGAGTGAACCCAGGCGCGCCCCGACTGCTTCGACTGGGGGAGGCCCATTCAGGCTGGTGGAGGACACGGGGGCTTTGCAACTTGGGGGAGAGTTCGGAGCGGTGGAACCCCGCTGGGTTGGCGCTGTGCCAGGCGCTCCCGGGTTCACCTGCAGTTTAATAAGCGGGAGGTGAGCTGGGGGGACGGGTAGGGGGGAGGTTAGGTGTGGAGGGGGGAGACTTGCCGGGGCTAGCCGGCGCGGGGCGGCGCCCAGCGCGGGGAGGGGGAGGGACAGCGCGGCTCCTGGACTCCTGCAGGGAGGCTGGGCTCCTGCCTTTGGCCTCAGAACGCCGGCCTACCTCTGTGGCTTCTGCCACTACCCCCGCCCCCACCTCCCTCATTGCAACACCTCATTTCTACCTCTCCATCCTTTGCGCAGGATGGCCTCCTCGGAGGGCTTCTGGAAAGAAATGTCCACCCCCCACCCCTCTGCTCACCTCCCAGGGCCACTGTTGCCCTGCCTCACTCACTCCACACTTTTGTGGGACCATCTTCTTGGCCCATCACCTTAAGGACTAGCTACATTTGAATCCCATGGGCCAGTCTTGGTGGTAAGGAGCCCCTGGACTGGATTCTTCCCCCAGTCTCCCTTCTTTTCAAGTCCTAGATTGTCCATGAGGAGATCAGGTGACCCCAGTTTCCCCACATGGAATATCAGTATGGTGACCCCTCTTCTGACCCAGGCTGCCAATGGGGTTCTCTTAAAGGTGCACTTGGGCTTCCCAGGTGGCTCAGTGGGTAAAGAACCCACCAGCCAGTGCAGGAGACCTAAGAGACGTGGGTTTGATCCCTGGAGGAGGGCATGGCAACCTACTCCAGTATTCTTGCCTGGAGAATCTCCATGGACAGAGGAGCCTGGTGGGCTACAGGTCATGGAGTTGCAAAGAGTCAGACAGAAGTGACTTAGCATGCACATGTATGCTGCCACGTTGAGAATTCAGAGACTGCTGACAGGAGGTGGTCCCCCAGGTCTTCCACCTGAGTGCTGTCACTGACATCTAATTGTCCTGACACCTCCCCTGCAGTGGGTTGGCTGAAGGGATGGAGTTCTCATGTAGGAGGTAGAGGAAAGGGCGTTTGAGCACCTGGAGTGGGTGCTAGGGAAGCAGAGCACACAATAGGGCTTTTCCCAACCAAGGAGAGGGAGGTGGGGCTGCTGGAACCTGGGAGCTGGGAGGCAGAGAGAGTGGGGTCTCTAGGGGGCTAGAGTCCTAAATAAACTGTGAGAGGACCACCCCCATCTCAGAGGCAGCTGTGACCCAAGGATCCTGATATCCCCAGCTTCAGTTCTGAGGACTCACATGGTTGGTGCTTGGATGGGTGAGATGCTGGACAAACATTGGCTAGAGGGGGCTCTTTATTATCTGGATTAAAGAACCCCTTCTCTTACTCAGGATGCAGGGACCAGAGGGAGGTTTGAGGAAGGGGTTGTTTAGAGCTGGACTTGGACACTGGAGTGAGAGGGGATGAGAGGACAGGGACAGATGTGGTGGAGAGAGTAGATTTACGCAGTAGGTCCTGGAGCACCAGCACAGTTTGGGTACCACTGTCCCTAAGGGCCAGACTCATTCAGAAGGGATGGAAAGAGGGGGCGTGAGGCTCTGCAGTAAGCCAGGCTCCCAGCCCAGGAGAACCCAGCAATTTGAGAGTCTAACCTCCGCTCTCCAAGGCTCTGGCTTTTTGTCTCCCATCTCCCTTTTACATTCACCCTCAGGGAGTCTTGTTTTTATGCATGGGCTCAGGATATGTGATGGTACTCACATGGGGAGACTGAGGCACAGGCAATCATATCCTAATGATTATCCTAACCATAATATTAATCATATCCTAACAGGATCACCTAAAGTCTTGTTATTCTTGCTTATTTAGTCACTAATTGAGTCTGACTCTTTGGCAACCCTTTGGACTATAACCCACCAGGTTCCTCCGTCCATGGGGTTTCCCAGGCACAGAGTGGGTTGCCATTCCCTTCTCTGGAAGGAGACCTTCCCGACCCAGTGATCGAACAAATTACCCAAAACATATTAAGTACTTGCTGTGTGCTGATCACTGTTCTGAAGCACTTTGCCTGTACTGTAGGTCTTCAAACAAACCCCATACATTAGGTTCTATCATTATCCTCCTTTTATAAATGAAGCTTAGAGAGGTTGGGTAACTTGCCATTAGTCACACAGCTTGTACATGAGCTGCAGAGCCAGGACTCAAGTAGGCCAGCTGTTCTTAGAGATTGCACTCAACCCCCTGCATACTGCCTCCCAAGCTGCAAGGCCACCATGATCTCCTTCCAGGTGCCCAGAGGTGAACTGGTACAACGGAGAAGTAATCCAAAAAATGGAACTGACAGGCACACGTGTACACACACACTCTCACACACCAACACCTACCCATAGTTGTGAAGACATGATGCTACATTCAGTGTCACCCCTAAGTGTTCCCACATATACACATCCCTCTCTCTCTCCCAAGCCAGGAACATGGACATGCACAGCACAGATTATTTGCATACAGATTATTTGTGTGGGGGGAATGGAGACCAGACTTCCCCACCTCTCCTCTCTCTTTGACTTGAATGGTCAGGTCCCAAGCTTCTCTAAACCTTCCTAGTTCTCACCGGCTCCTGAGTCCTCTCTCTTCCACACTTCCCTGCCCTCCAAACCTCCTCCCCCAGCCCCTTCCTGGCCGTTGGCTGCGTCCTGTAGCAGCAGCTGACTCCAGTTAGATGCTGGCAGTCCCTGTCCCAGATCAAAGGCAGGGCGGCTAATTGTGCGTCTTAACGAGCCCCCACCCCCTAGTGCTCCGGGCAGCCCAGCTGGCCAAGGCCCCATCCCACTCCCCCTCCAGCTGGCCAGATGGCACTGTGCCTGCGTCTGCCCCAGACAGTTGGGGCCAGGACCGAAACTGGGGCCCAGAATGGGAGCTGGGGGCAGACCCAGTGGGCTGGACTTCTCTGAATGTTTGGAGCAGAGGGTGACCACACAAGCCCTGCCTGGTAACTCCTACAGGTGGCTGTGAGAGGTACCAGAGGCCATGGGGTGGTATCTTTAGCTGCCCGGGGTAGGTAGGTGTGTTCTTTATAGGCTGTGGGCTACATTTCTCCAGACTCCTCTAGGCCTGCCCTTGAATGTAATGGAGCCTGGAAGATGGTGATTGGGTTGGTCCAGCACATCTCTGGGGACCAGCAACTTGCTCTTTCCTGGTATTATGCATAGACAAGGTCAGAGGACTGTGAACTATGCTATCTGGGTTTCTTACTCAGCAGCAGGTCTTCTCCAGAGCCAAATGTCCTTCAGTGGAAAGTGACCAGGTCTGGGAGCTGGGAGAGCTGGGCTGGGCCCAGCTCCATTACCCCTCTTTTGTCCAGTGTGTGTGTGTGTGTGTGTGTGTGTGTGTGTGTTTTGGGAGGGGTGCTTTCTGGGCTGCCTCTGGTGGTCTGTATATGGCCATTTGTGTGTGTGTGTGTGTGTGTGTGTGTGTGTGTGTGTGTGTGTGTGTGTGTTTTGGGAGGGGTGCTTTCTGAGCTGCCTCTGGTGGTCTGTATATGGCCATTTGTCCTAGAAGCAGGCTGATGACTCCCCCGCCCCAAGCAATAAGTGCTCAGGGTCCCACAGATAAAAGGCAAGGGATAAATACAGGGTGTGCACCTCAGCTAGAGTCTGCCTTTCTTTCCTTTGGGCCCCTCCTCCCAGGGCTTTGTCTACTCTTCTGCAATTCCCACTGGTTCCCAGGGCCCCCTCTGAGGGCTCCTGCTTATTCTCTGTTCCTTCCTGTTTCCTCGGAGCTGGGTTTTTCTTAGAAAAGGTCCTGAGATGTCATCAGCTGGAATGAGAAGCTAAAGAGGGACCATCTGCTTTATGGGCTTCTGGTGACCCAAGTGATTTGTTCTCCTGTGGATCATGAGCTGCAGAGCTCCGGGCCTGGCTGGGGAAATAAGAAGGAGCAATAGCCTGAAACTGCAGCAGCGGTGGGTGAAATCAAACAGCAGGAAGGAACTTCTCAATAATATCAAGTGTTTATGTAGTCCTTACTAGGAGTAAGGTATTAATCCTAAGCATTTTAAATTTCTTAACTCAGTTCTTGGAACAACAATGAGACAGATGTTTTACAGATGAGAAAATTGAGGTACAGAGAGGTCATGTCACTTGGCCAAGGTCACATAGCTATTACCAGCTAGTAAATGGAAGAGCCAAGATTGAAACCCAGGCAGTCTGGCTCCAGAGTTCATATTCTTTTATACATCTTGTTTTTTTTGTTTGTTTGTTTTTTTCCAGGAGGGAGAAGGGGACAGGGCCCTGTGATGCAGAGGGTGAGCATTAGGGGTGGGACTGGGTTAGGGTATCTCTCCAGTCCTGGTTGGCTCTCTGGGGTCAGTGAGGCCTCCAAGTCCTCTCAGTCTTGATGCTGAGGTAGTAGGATCCAGAGATTTTTCTTTTGAATCTCTGGCCTCTTCTAAGCCATCAGCTCCCAGCTGGGTTCTGGCTTCCCCACAGGGGTCTATGGCTCAGCTCAATCTCCTGCTCATGTGGAAGCTGTTGCCCTTGGTTTCTCCCACTGCTCAGACTCTCGGGTTCAGAGGCTGGTCAGAGACCTGCCCTTCGCTGGTCCTTTCTCAGATGCAGAGTAAGATGCAGCTTGCAGGTCCAGAAGCCCAACCCTCCTCTGCAAGTAGGCCTCCCTCTGCCACAGACCCAGAGGATGGCTCAAGCTGGGAATGCCAAGGAGAAGGAGGAGTGTAGACAAGTCCTGGGCTCCTGAGAGTCACCCATCTGGGAAGCTTTGCACCCCTGAGCATCTCATGAAGGCATCTACCTTGGCTAACCATTTCTTCTCAGTGTTCAACATGACTATACTCTTAACCCTGAGTCAGCAGGGGGCTCACTCACAGCATCCTTGAGACAACCTCTTCAGCTGACCTGACAAACCACAGGCAGGTGGCTGGGCAATGCCCTTTTCCGAGCAGACTTTCTGGGATGTCACATGGACAGGGAAGGGGGAAATTCCACTGGCTCTTTTCCCTCCCTCTGGTACCCGGCCATCAGAGGGTGTTCCCTGATATGCCCAAGGGGGTGGCTGCAGGTAGGATATCCTGGGGCTGGGAGCCTTAGGAGGACAGCATCTCCTCTTACTTACCCTTCTGCGCGTTACCATCCCCTGGGGCCCAGAATTCCATCACTGGTAATTTATTATTTTTTTTAGGTTAAAATTTGCCTTCTTTCTGCAGGCTTATCTTAAAATTGCAAATATTGCATGAGAGGTAATAACTTAAGTCTTTGCCGGCTAAAAAAAAAATAATTGTTTACTAGATAGTGTCTGTCCAACGGGAGAGCTGTAGACACAAACTCGGAGCTTGCTAAGGGTGAAGGGAAAGGAGTTCAAAAAGGAGGGTTGTGGGGAGGCCTCCCCCATTCCATCCCTCGTAATTTCTGCCCCTCTCTGAGTGTATGTTCTTGTACCAGATCCCTCACCCACCCAGCACTGGTCTTGCTTCCCCTCGGTGGGGTGAGAAGGCTGGGTGGGGCGGGCAGAGGAATGGTATGTGAAGGCCCTCAAAGGCCCTTTCCGGCATTTCTACTCCCAGGTTTCCGAGAGAGTGCCTTCGCCTACGCCATCTCTGCAGCCGGCGTGGTGCACGCGGTATCCAATGCCTGCGCCCTGGGCAAACTGAGGGCCTGCGGCTGCGACGCGTCCCGACGCGGCGACGAGGAGGCCTTCCGTCGAAAGTTGCACCGCCTGCAGCTGGAAGCGCTGCAGCGCGGCAAGGGCCTGAGCCACGGAGTTCCCGAGCACCCTGCCCTGCCCCCTGCCAGCCCCGGCCTGCAGGACTCCTGGGAGTGGGGCGGCTGCAGCCCTGACGTGGGTTTCGGAGAGCGCTTCTCTAAAGACTTTCTGGACTCCCGGGAACCTCACAGAGACATCCATGCGCGCATGAGGCTCCACAACAACCGAGTAGGGAGGCAGGTGAGCGCCCCACCCTGCTGGGCTGGCTCAGACCCCTCTGCCTAGGGCCCCTCCCCTCCCCCCGGGGCTCATCTCTCCTCTGGAGACCCTACCGCTATCCCTAACTCAGCAACTTATCATTGTGTGTGCTGTCTGTCAGTCGTATCCGACTCTTTGCAACCCCATGGACTGTAGCCCTCCAGGCTCCTCTGTCCATGGGGATTCTCCAGGCAGGAATACTGGAGTGGGTTGCTATGTCCTCCTCCAGGGGATCTTCCCAACCCAGGTCTCTTGCAGGCAGATTCTTTACTGTCTGAGCCACCAGGGGAGCCCCAACTTATCATTGGCCCTTCCTAATTTGGTCATCAAATGTGTGTTGGCTAGCTACTGTGTGTGTGCCAGGCACCAGACTAGGCCTGGGGCTATGAGGACAAAACAGCCTCTGCCCTCGAAGAGCTTCCCCTCTGCTGAGCAGCCTGATCCTCTCAGTTCCTGCTGTGAGCAGAGGGGAGAGCTCTGGGTTGCAGTCAGGACCTTGGAGTCTAGGCCTAGCTCTGCCATTCAGTCTCCTCCTCTATAAAGTGAGAAGGTTGAACTGGATGATCCGTAAGTCTCCCTAGTGTGAATGTTCCATGATTCTGTTTCCCTGTGCTTAGACAGCCCTCCTCTCCCAGGCTTTCTGTGCAGAACAAGAAATTCCTGCAAAGAGAGATTCCCTGGGGCCACAGTGGTACTGTGTTATGTTTTCATCCTGGTTTCTCTGTACCCCCTGCCACCTTCAATATTCATACTCCTTCAAAGGTCATTCATTTTAAAGGGGGGAGAAGAAGAGGAGGAGGAGGAGGAGGATAACGGGAGAAGAATGAAAGGGAGGAAGAGGAAGGAGAAGAGGGGGAGGAGGATGAAGGAAAGGAGAGGAAGGAAGAGGAGGGGGAGGAGGAGAGGGAGAGGATAGAAAGGAAGAAACAAAAGGAGGGAGATGTGGAAGAAAGAAGGGAAAGTAATAGCACACATTCAATTTATTGAGTCCTTTCTCTGTTAGGCATTGTTCTGGAGCATTTTACTGCATATTAGTGTATTTCACTTATACCTACCTATGAGGGTTCTATTATTCACCTCATGTTCAGATATGGAAAGTGAGGCACAAATAGACTAAGAAGCTTGGCTACGGTGATGCAACTAGTGAGAAAGTGGCAGAGGCAGGATTCATTTCCAAGCAGTTGAGCCCTGAACCCTTTTGTTCTATAGTGTAGTCTATGTGAAGATGCCTCCCTAACCCTTGTGGTAGCTCAGCATCCTCTTTTCTTGGCTACTCAGCTCCCTGTCCCTTCTCTCGGCCCTGCCCAGTCTGCTCAGACCTTGTGTCTGGCTTCCCCTCACTCTGGCTGGCACTTTCTCCATCTCACTCCCCTTTCTCCTCAGCCCAGGCCTGTTCACCTCCTTCTTCCACAAAGACTGGAGCTGATTTAGCTCTCCCATTATGACTGAGAGGTGAGGTAAACTGAGGCATATCTACCCTCAGGTCACATCCAGCTCCCACCTGGTTCTGCCCTGTTCTTGCAGCTCTTTTCCCAAGCTTCCATTACTACCTCAGCCCATACCAACAGTGCCTCCTCCTCCTTGTAAACTGGTTAATTAATGGCTGCTGCCTGTGGGAAGCAGATGTTCTGGAGCTGTTGGCCTGGGGAGGCACTGGGCTGCTTTCCACGTGGTGTTGACACCACAGGCTGCACAGACAAGCTGCAGAGCCTTTTAAGACTTGGGGGAATGGGGTCCCTTGCTTATGGCCCTATTGCCCAGGTTTGAGGGCCCCAGATCATTGCTTTGTATTTTTGGAGTGGAGCAGGGGGAGGGGCATGTGGCCAGTTTCCTCTGGGGTCTCTGGTGAGGATAATGTGAAGGGGCTCTTTGGGAGGAGACTCAGTAGAGCAGGCTAAGTTAGGCTGGGCAAGAAGTGGGTAGGTTGTATTACGGTAACTTGCTCCCTTGGTGGAGAAGGCAACGGCACCCCACTCCAGTACTTTTGCCTAGAAACTGCCATGGACAGAGGAGCCTGGTAGGCTGCAGTCCATGGGGTCGCAAAGAGTCAAACCCCACTCCAGTGTTCTTGCCTGGAGAATCCCAGGGACAGAAGAGCCTGGTAGGCTGCCATCTGTGGGGTCGCACAGAGTGGGACATGACTGAAGCGACTTAGTAGCAGCAGCAGCAGGTCCCTTGGAGGCCTGGGAACCTCTCTCCACTTTCATTACCCTGGAGGTCTGGCTGTTTGTGTTCCCTTTGGTTCTGTATTCAGGTAGAGCCTTTGGATCCCATTGATGCTGTTTCCTAGGAGGAATGGTGGCACTCATTGCTGGGCAGAATAAGCCCCAGCCTGTATGATGGGGAGGAGGGGAAGGGAAATCTCTTCAGACCCTGGCCCTCCCCTTAGGCTTCTTGCAAAGTGCTACAGGGCCCAGAGGAAGAAAGGGACTTTCTCAGACTCCCCACAGTTTCTGCTCACAGCCTGGAGTGAGGCCAGAGGCTTTGGGCTGGGAGATAGTGGGGCCAGCACACCCCTGCTCCTGGTCCCCACCTGAGGGTTGGAAGAAGAGGGAATTTCCCCGAGGATCTGGGATCCCCCTCAGGAAGCAAGAGCCTCCAGCCCCAAGGGCCCCCTGCAGCTGCTGGGAAAGGCGGTGGGAGAGAAGGGGTGTAGGAAGGAGGGAATTCCCCTGGGGTCTGACCGGGTGGGCGGTGGAAGACAGAACAGCAGAAGAGTAGGCAGAACTCTTGTCCTGATTGCCTGGTTGAGAAGCTGTGCCACCCACCCACCGGCTTCGGGCCTCAGCCATTGCCTCTGTTCAATGGGAGTTGGTTAGCAAAGCCTCTGAGATTCTCCCAGGCCAAGGTCTGCGTTGGGGGGAGGACAGTGGGGCCGGCCGCGGGTGTCACACTCCCCCGTGCCTCCCTCTGCAGGCGGTGATGGAGAACATGCGGCGGAAGTGTAAGTGCCATGGCACGTCAGGCAGCTGCCAGCTCAAGACTTGCTGGCAGGTGACGCCCGAGTTCCGCGCGGTGGGGGCGCTGCTGCGCAGCCGCTTTCACCGCGCCACGCTCATCCGGCCGCACAACCGCAACAGCGGACAGCTGGAGCCCGGTCCCGCGGGGGCACCCTCACCCGCCCCGGGCCTTCCAGGACCACGGCGCCGCGCCAGTCCCGCCGACCTGGTCTACTTCGAGAAGTCGCCAGACTTCTGCGAGCGGGAGCCGCGCCTGGACTCGGCGGGCACCGTGGGCCGTCTGTGCAACAAGAGCAGTGCGGGCCCCGACGGCTGCGGCAGCATGTGCTGTGGCCGTGGCCACAACATCCTTCGGCAGACACGCAGTGAGCGCTGTCACTGCCGCTTCCACTGGTGCTGCTTCGTGGTCTGCGAGGAGTGCCGCATCACGGAGTGGGTCAGCGTCTGCAAGTGAGCCGACGGCTGGTCCTCTCAGGCTGGTCCTCTGTGGCGCGCCGTCTTGGTGGAGTGTCACCTTGGTTCCTGGGAGGGGAGGCTGGACCACAAGATTTTATAGGAACCTCCCAGCTCTGAGGTCATCAAGACTTCAATCACGGGACAGTTCGGGCTTGCTTGGACCTCCCCCACTCACTTCTGTGGGCTCCAGACCGATTTTGCCTCCCAAATCTCTGCCCCAAGCTCAGACAGCTCCCTTAGGCTGGGAGTTGTCCCACACTTTAGGGCAGTGTCAGCCAGGCATGCTCTGGGCTTGGCTCCTTTTATCCCCTCACCCCTTCCCCTGGAGTGGGAGGAAACCAATGGAAGCTGGTGGGTAGTGGGAGGGGAAGTACAAAGAAGAAATGGACATCACTGAGCTGAAGTGTTTCCGCAGAGACCTCAGAGGTTCTCCTCCACCGGCCCCTGCCCTTCCTCGTTCATTTAACAAATATTTATTTTGCACTGTGTGGCCTGGCACTCTGTGGGGATGCAAGGTGCTGGGGATACAGATGTGAATAAGAGACGAAGCACCTACCCTCTTGGAGTTTACATTCTGGCTGGGGAAGATGGGCAATAAACAAGAAAGTGCACAAGCGAGGGCATTGCAGACAATGCTGTGTGATGTGAAGAAAATAAAGCGAGGTGCTGGATATAGAGTGACTTGTGGGGAGTGGGATCCCTGTAGATAAAGCTGCTGGTCAGAGAGGACTGCATGCTGAGACCTCATGATGAGGAGAACTGTGCTAAAATATTTGTGTAAAATGTGTGTGCTAAGTTGCTTCAGTTGTGTCTGACTTTTTGCTAGTCCATGGGCTATATGTAGCCTGCCAGGCTCCTCTGTCCATGGGATTCTCCAGGCAAGAATACTGGAGTGGGTTGCCATGCTTTCCTCCAGGGGATCTTCCCAACCCAGGGATTGAACCCAGGTCTCCCACATTGCAGGCAGATTCTTTACCATCTTAGTCACCAGGGAAGCCCAAGAATACTGGAATGGGTAGCCTATCCCTTCTCCAGGGGAACTTCCCGACCCTGGAATCGAACTGAGGTCTCCTGCATTACAGGCAATTCTTTACCAGCTAAGCTACCAGGGAAGGCAGAGGCCATGTGAAAGCAAAGGTTCTGAGGTCAGAAAGATCTCAGAAGGAACAACGAAGAGGCCAGTGTGATTGGAGGGAAGAAATCAAGGGACAGACGTCAGAAAGGAGCAGCCCGGGTTGGGATAGGGGGATGGGCACATAATGTGTCCTTCCAGGCCAAGGTAAGGAGTTGGGATTTTATGTAAGAGAAATGGAAACCTTCAGAGGGTCTTAGGCAGGCAACTGTGATGGTCTGATTCTCACACAGATTGCTGTCTGGGAGTGACTGAATGACTGGGGAACAAGTTGACAGCAGGGGGCCAGGTAGGAGAGAGAGCCAGAGATAAGGCCTGGATTAGATGGGAGGCGGAGAGGAAGTTGGCAAGGGACTGGATCAGGAGCCCTGGAGGCCAGAGCTCTAGCTGTCCACCTTGTGCCTGAGCCCTCTGCCACAAGCCAGGACGAGTGTTGGCCAGCAGCACCCATCAGCAGAGACAGGAGGCACTCTGAGAGCAGTAATCCTGGGCAAGACCCAGCTCAACCCAGCCAGCCCAGCGCCCCGGGGAGCAGGTGGGGCTAGGAGGTGCGGCCGGGGAGAAGGGTGGCGGGGGAGGGCCAGGAGACTCACTGTCTGGATTCTGGTCTCTCTCAGTCCAGGTAGGGGAGGCAGGGTGTGTAAGTAAGGCTAGGGGTGGGGGACATCCTTTCTAGGCCTCTTGTGCCCCCAGATCCCCAGCTCAGGGTACCCCTTGGCAGGTCAGCTGGCCTCCCGTCTAGACCCTCAGAAGAACACTGGGGAGCTGGCAGCCTAGGTCCAGTGTTGCCCTCTCCTTGGCTCTCAGAGCTGATGTTTTTCTGGAATAGACCCTCAAGGAAGAGGCAGTGAGAGGGAGGCAGGGTCAGGATCTTGGGGAAAGTACACTTTGTCAACTTCATCCAGGCCTGCTATTCACAGTTGAGAGTCCTGCTGCCTGTCTCAGCTTACCCCAGAATGGCACCCTTCTTGATGAACCAGCCGAAGATGAAGTCTTTTTCCTTTTCCCAGTTGCCAGCCTACACACATCTCCATACCTCCCTGGCCCTAACTCATGTCTCTCCACCCTTGGGTGGGGGTGAGAAGGAAGGAAGCCCTCCTGGTGATGCACTCCCCTAGGCCCATCACCTGGGTGAGCTGCCCCCCACTCACTGGCACTCAGCTCCCTTCCCTCCAACTGCTTGCATCCCAGCAGCTCCCAGACATGCCTAAAGCAGCAGGGCCTTCCACATGCTCAGCTCTTCTGCCTCTGGAAAATACAAGGTTTCTCTCCCCATCCCCCCAAAGACAGCCCCACAGGCAGGCGGGTGAGAGTCCCCCGGGAGGAGGGGTGGGCAGGAGCAGCCAGACACACCTGCCTCATTCCTTTCCTCTTGTTCACTCAGGAGAGAGCTGTGGGGGCTGGGTTACCTGCCTTCTTTTTCCCTCCCATTCAGGGTAGGAGGTAAAGGAGAGGCAATGAAGGCCTGGGGAGGCACTCCCAACCCTTGTAGCCCCCAGCAGTGTCCACTATATCATTAGCTGTGGCTTCAGCCTCCTCTGCCTTCCAGGCTTTAGGAGGACAGAGCTGGGGGAGGAGAGACTGAAGATGAGAGATACAGAATGAGGTTTGGGATAATGAGGTAGGAGCTATAACACTGTAGAGGGTGTACCTCTAGAGGGAGGGGTGAGCCGTGGGGTGTAGCAGGGAACTGGACACCAGGTTGTGGGGGGCATATCCCAGTCAAACCAAGTCAAGTCGTGGTGATCTGTTGTTGTTTAGTCACTAAGTTGTGTCTGACTCTTTGTGACCCCTGGTGGACTATCGCCCACCAGGCTCCTCTGTCCATGGGATTTCCCAGGCAAGAATACTGGAGAGGGCTGCCATTTCCAGCTCTAGGAAATCTTCCCAACCCAGGGATGGAACCTGTGTCCCCTGCATTGCAGGCAGATTACCTACCACTGAGCCACCAGGGAAACTCTCACGGTGATCTGATATCTGCTAACTTTACCTTGTAAAGGAAGAGAGGGAAAGTTGGAGAAGGAACAAATAGGGTGTTGCCTACTCCCCAACCTCTCTCTGGGTCTGAAGCTGACTAGAGTTGAGAGCAAAGCTGGACCCCACATTTCAAAAAGAGTGTGTGGGACTTGGTTGGGCCCCTAAAGGGAGATGTGCAGGTGATAAGGGGTGGGAAATGGGGCCCAAGAGGCATTGGGCTTATACACACTGGCTGAAAAGTGAGGCAGAAATCAATGTGCTGATTGGAAATAGGGGAAATGGACTGAACTAAAGTGGGACAGTGAAGGTAAATGGGAGGAAGAACTTGCCAACAGGTCAGAAAGGACCAAGGTTCAGATCTGGAAATGAGAACAGAAGGTGGACTAGAGTTCATTCAAATGGGGAGAAAGCCATTCCCACCCCAACACCTTTCACCTTGATGGACACTGGGCCAACTCCTTACAGGAGGAAAATTTACCATGGAGCCTGGATGGTCCCAAAGGGAAGAAGGGAGGGACCTAAGAGAGAACGAGGTGGTGGATAGATCAGCAGGCAGTGGTGGGGTTAAGGGTCAGGGAGAGGCAGCCAGACTGGAGTGGGGGATCAGAACCCAGGCATCCTGCTTTTCAGTCGCCCAAGGTCCCTGGGCCAGAAAAAAGAGGAAGGGAGAAGCAAAGGTAGAGGCCTCTGCAGCTGTAGGAAGGCCAGGTGAGTGAGAAGCAAGGTCGGGGGCATCCGGGCCTTCCCTTGCCTTCTTCCGAATTAATGCGCCCCTAGCTAGCCCCCGGCAGGGGGCCCTCCACGTTGGAGCTTGGCCAGGCCCTAGCCGAGGCCTCCCTCCTTCGCTCCCCCCGCCCCTTCTCATGTGGTTGCCGGCAGCTGCCTGCGGTCGCCCCAACCCCTGAGCTCAAGGCTCGGGGACTTTCCAACAGGGGAAAAAATGACTTAATGAGAGTGCGAGCCGGGGGCGGGAGGGACAGGTCCCTGTAATCACCGCTCTGCTGTGGGGCCTGCGCGCCTCCGGGCCCTTCCCGGGCTTCCTGCTGCCAGCGGCCCCCTCGGGCTCCGCTGCGGGAGGGGGACGGGCTGGCTCAAGGGGATCCCTTTTCAAGTTCCAGGCTCTTTGGGGCCCTCCGGCTGCCTTTGCTCCCTAGGATTATCCTGCGTGGAGGCTGGGACGCCCCATGATCCCTCGCTGGACTTCGTCCTTGAAGTTGGGGGGCTGCAGTCTTTCCCAGGAGCAAGGGTCATCTGCTGATAGATTAGAGCGGTGCGGGATCCCGAGCAGAGCCCTTTTGCCACTTCGCGGCTGCGCACTTCCAAACGCCCCCGGTTGCTGTGGCAACCAGGGCAATTGAGGTGTGTCCGCGGGGCTGGGAGGCGCCCACCCCCCCTTTTCTTGCCGCCCTCCCGGCCAGGCCCGGCCGCTGCGGTGCGCGGGGGTGGGGGTGTGCCGTTACCAAGGCAAGGGTGCGCTAGGAGGGCACATTCTTCCCCAGGGTGGGAGCGCCCTGGGGATACGAGAAGGGAGGTGACGGGGGCGGTAGAAAGGGGAGGGGAGAGGGTCAGAACTAGGGAGGAGTCTCGGACAAGACGAACCAGGGCTTTTGGGGTTGGGATGGGGAGTTTGGAATCTGCCCCCCCTCCATACCCTAGCTCTCCAGAGACTTCCCGCTCTTCTCTCCCAAACTCTCACTGGGGTTCAAGCCCCTCATCCCCCGTTCCCGGGGAAGGGATCCAACTACCGAAACCAAAGGTCTTTTGGCTTCCTCCAGGGTGGGGAGGGGTTCGCCGAGCCAAGTGTCCATACCCAACCCACCTCCCCCCACCCCGACAAGCGGAGCGGCAGTCCAGACTGCGGCCCGAAGCCCTGCAATTAAGCCCCTCGCCCTCCCCTGCACCGCCCGCCGGTCCTCTGCCAGGCAGGGCCTGCACCGCCAATTACAGCGAGCGCGCAGCAGCTGATCACTCCGGAGTCCTGGAAGAGGCCCGGGGTGGGGACCTCAGGCAGGTCAAGGGGGCGGGGGTCCCAGGGGGTAGTCCCCGGCCAGGGGTCCTTAATTATAGCTTCGGGCTGTGGCCCTATGCCCAACTTCTCCGCTCCGGACAATATGGGGAGGAGAGGTCTACTCGGGGCTCAGTCCTTCTCTGCCTCAGTTTCTTCCTCCTCGAACGCAGAAAGAGCGCAGGGTGTGTGTGTGTGGTGTGTTTGAGGACGCAAGAGCTCAAAGCCCTCAAGGCCTGCTCTCTTTCCCGCCGCAGACAGCCGCGTGGGTCTCTCCTGGCCCGACACCCCGCGGGATGCACCGGGTTCTGTCCTGCTGAGCCAGCCGGTACCGCGTTTTTCTGGGAATCGGAACATGGCGCCCCCTCTGGGCGGGAGGTTCCCACGCTTCTACCCCCACAATGCAAAACAGTCCAGGGGCCTGCAGGGCAGCGACGCGGGGATTCTGCCACCACATTTGCCCCCTGCCATCCCTTCTTCCCTCTCCCCTCGCCTGCGGATCTGCAGCGGCTAGGGGAGAGCTCAAGTCTCCCGTGGTCCAGCTTCGCACATCTGGCCCGCAGCTGGGACCCGCCCACTGGGGACTGCTGTGGACCCGGCGCCCTCTGTTGGTGCCTAGCGGCGGCGCACCAGCTTTCCGCCTGGACCGCCGCCCTCCTGGGGTCTCGCTCCACTTCCAAGGATTTCGGGTTCCACCCATTCGGCGCCCCAGGCCGTTGCGTATACCTCACCCTCTACCTCACTTCGCTCTCAAATCCTACTCCTTAGGCTCTTTGCTCTGCGCCGGCCGCAGCCTCGCTGACTCTCTTTCCTTGGTCCCTGTGTGCTTAAAACCTTGTCCGGGGACCCAGCTGTCATCCAACCTTCCATCTCAGTCGTTCAGGCTTCGAGGGCAAGTACTGTGGTGAGGTCTCTCGGCGCCCAACATAAAAGTCCGCAAATAGGAACATAATTACATAAATCGCTGCCCATCTGCTGGATGGAATTCCTCACTGTGCCCTTAAAAATGAGGTGGTTGGAAGTATATTTAGGGACTGAGACTGTCTGCTCTTCATCTAGGAGGGGGTGTGTGTGCAAGATGCAAAATAGCACAAGGAAGGATTCCTCCTTTATTGCAACAAAAAAAATTATAGAGGTGATTTGCATTTTTAAAGCCTAAAATAGGCAGCAAAATGCTAACAAATTATTTTTGGATGATGGAATTATAGGTGGTTTAAATTTTGTCTCCATTTTTTCATTTACCTATAATGCACATGTATTACTTGGGCACGATGATAACTTCATTTCCAGAATATTTTTGCTCAAAATGTGACCATCGAATTACATCATTAGAATATTTTAAATTGTAAAAGAACCCTTTTAAAACTAGGAATTAAGGAGACCTCTTGACAAGAGCTAATATGATTATGTCATTGGGATTTTCTTCTTAAAATCATAATGCTTTGTAGGGAAAGTAGGCTTCCAACCTCTGAATTTCAGGGCCTAAAGAACTGAGAAGTTGTTAGAAGGGTCTTCAAACCCAAATTCATATCCAGTATTGTTGTGAATGGAATAGCTGATTTTATTTTCCATTGTAATACATATATATAAAGATGCTGTCATGATTAACAATGTAGAAAATAATTTTAATACCTTTTCCCCAGTCTTGATCTTCTTTGATCTCTTCGCAACACTGTACATCATTAAATGTCCTCCCCTTAGACATATTTAACCCTTTGGTCCATATGCCTCATCCTCCTCTCATTCTCCACTGCCTCAGGGATTCCATTCACTCTTTTCTTGTCTTTTTTTTTTTATTTGGTGTAACAGGAAAGTTACAACAGTAGTACAAAGAACTTTACCCTTCCCAGAACTACTTGAGAATAAGTTTCCTACACAATGCCTAACATTTTAGTGTATATACTTTAGGGTATATTCCCCGGTGTCTCAGACAGTATAGAGTCTGCCTGCAATGTGGGAGCCCGGGGTTCAATCCCTGGGTTGGGAAGATCCCCTGGAGAAGGGGATGGCAACCCACTCCAGTATTCTTGCCTGCAGAATCCCACAGACAGTGGAACCCAGCAGACTAGAGTCTATGGGATTGCAAAGAGTCAGACATGACTGAGCAACTAACACTTTCACAAACTTTTCACTTTCCTACATAACCTAATGCAATACTCACAGTCAGGAAATTAACACTGATACGTTAATGCATCTAACTGCCAGATCTTACTGAACTTTCCTCAGTTGGTCTAATGATGAGAGAATCCAGTCCAGAATTATTCATTGCATTTAGTTGTCATATCTTTCCAGTCTCCTTCAGTCTGAGACAGTTCCTAAGATTTCCTTTACTTTTATGACTAGGGTGACTCAGAAGACTACAGGACTATTATATTGTAGAATGTCCCTCAACTTGGGTTTATTTGTTGTTTCCTCATGATTAGATTTGGGCTATATAGCTTTATGCAACAATATTACAGATGTGAGTGTTTTACTCATTGCTTCATTATTTATTTTGATGCTTAGAATTTCCCAGACTTGGCCAGCTGCCAGGCTGACTTCTGTCATCACAATTCTTTGAGTACTTCCTTACTTTCTGGCACAACAGGATGTTCTAGGTTCATCTTGTACTTTCTCTGCTCAAGTGCTGTAACCAGCCATTTCTCCAAGGGACCTTTGTTTCTTTTAATGGAGAATGATATTTAGAAAACATGACCTGGGTGCCAAGTGTGCTCATTGTTCTTGGGGTATCACTTTTTCCGGGTCTCTCATGGAGAGTGCTAGGAAATTTGTATCTGATTAAGCACACACCCATTATCCATATATATATCTATCAATCATTTATCACTGTGGAGAAAACCATTTGTTCACGCAATATCTTAATTTCCATCCAACACTACAGGATTTATGATACTGTAGTATCATAACTTCCTTCTCTCTTCTTATTGGATTAATCCCTTTGTAAGTTACCTATTCCTGGCTGCTGCTGCTGCTCCCTCCACTCTCCTTGCAGACATCATCTTCTCATATCTTGGGCTTCATAACTTTTGCCAACCCAGTGTCCACTCTGCCCCCACATGCTTGCTTCACTTTGGTTGGCCCTCATATCATGGCTTTTCAGCCACATTATTCAGAAAGGGCAGACAGGAAGGCTGGAAACAATTTTACTCCTTTTCAAGATTTAGATACAATTCCCAATCCTTCCAGTTCCATAACTGCCAATTGATCTTCCTGTCAAAAGCGCTGGAGTCGTTAGGCTCCTTTAGTTCCCTGACATCTCACATCCAATCCATCAGTAGATGTTGTTGGATTTACTTCAGTTTATAGCTAGAGTTTGAACACATGTCACCTCTTCCATCATTACCATCATGGTGCAAGACACTGTGGTCTCTTGCTTTGAATGACTGTGGTCGTCTCTTAGTTTATCTCCTTGCTTCTGCCCTTACACATTCCCAGCATACTCTATACATAGCAGCCAGAGTGATCCTTTTAAAGCATAATATTAATCATGAAGTGCACCTGCTCTGCTGAAAATTCTCCAGTCTTCCTATCTCACTCAGAACAACAGCCAAAGTACTTACAACCACTTACCTAGACAGCTTTTTTTTTAAAAAGCAGAGCCATCACTTTGCCAAGAAAGTATAGTCAAAGCTATGGTTTTCCAGTAGTCATTTATGGATGTGAGAGTTGGACCATAAAGAAGGCTGAGCACTGAAGAAGTGATGCTTTCTAATTGTGGTGCTGGAGAAGATTCTTGAGAGTCCCTTGGACAGCAAGGAGATCAAACCAGTCCATCCTAAAGGAAATCAGACCTGACTGTTCACTGGAAGGACTGATGCTGAAGCTAAAGCTCCAATACTTTGGCCACCAGACATGAAGAGCCAACTCATCGGAAAAGACCCTGATACTGGGCAAGATTGAGGGCAGGAGGAGAAGCGGGTGACAGAGGATGAAATGGTTGGATTGCATCATTGACTCAATGGACGTGAGTGTGAGCAAACTCCAAGAGATAGTGAAGGACAGGGAAGCCTGGGCATGCTGCAGACCATGGGGTCACAAAGAGTCAGACATGACTTAGCAGTTGAACAATATGGCATAAATGGTACTAAGTACATAGTAGGTGCTCAATAAGTGAATGAATGAATGTCTTTGGGAATGACTACCAATCTGTCTTTAGGCACAGCCTTCCTTCATAGGATCCTTCTTGAAGTTCTGGCTGCCAGCTAGACATATTTTGCTGTGTGTTTGTAGCACCACAAACTGAAGCTTTATGAAGGCAATTTCATGATCTCATGCATGTATTTGTTAATACAAGGAATGAAATTTCACTTTATTCACTGAAATTTGATCAGTCATGTCTGACTCTTTGCAATGCCATGGACTATATAGCCCATGGAATTCTCTAGGCCTGAATACTGGAGTGGATAGCCTTTCCCTTCTCCAGGAGATCTTCCCAACCCAGGGATCAAACCCAGGTCTCCTGCATTGCAGGTGAATTCTTTACCACCTGAGCTATCACCAGACCAGGGACTTTGTTCACTGCTGACTTCTTAATGCCTAGAACAGTGCCTGGCATAGAGCAGGCATTTAGTGTTTGTTAACTGAATAAAGGGATGATTTCCTTCTCAAATTAGTTCTCCCTCTCTTTGTAACATCATCATTTTTCTCATTACTAAGGCTCAAAACTTGTGTCAACTTGGACTTTCTCCTCTCCTTTCTTTTCCATATTCTGTGACTGCCCAAAACCTGCCCATCCTCCCCCTTCATTCAGTTCAGTTCAGTTCAGTCGTTCAGTCGTGTCCAACTCTTTGCGACCCCATGAATGGCAGCACACCAGGCCTCCCTGTCCATCACCAACTCCCGAAGGCTACACAAACCCATGTCCATCAAGTCGGTGATGCTATCCAGCCATCTCATCTTCTGTCATCCCCTTCTCCTCCTGCCCTCAATCCTTCCCAGCATCAGGGTCTTGTCCAATGAGTCAACTCTTCACATGAGGTGGCCAAAGTATTGGAGTTTTGGCTTCAACATCAGTCCTTCCAATGAACACCCAGGACTGATCTCTTTTAGGATGGACTGGTTGGAACTTCTTGCAGTCCAAGGGCCTCTCAAGAGTCTTCTCCAACACCACAGTTCAAAAACATCAATTCTTTGGTGCTCAGCTTTCTTTATAGTTCAACTCTCACATCCATACATAACTACCAGAAAAACCATAGCCTTGACTAGATGGACCTTTGCTGGCAAAGTAATGTCTCTGCTTTTCAATATGCTCTCTAGGTTGGTCATAACTTTCCTTCCAAGGAGTAAGTGTCTTTTCATTTCATGGCTGCAGTCACCATCTGAAGTGATTTTGGAGCCCAAAAAACTAAAGTCTGACACCGTTTCCCCATCTATTTCTCCTGAAGTGATTGGACCAGATGCCATGATGTTAGTTTTCTGAATGTTGAGCTTGAAGCCAATTTTTTCACTCTCCTCTTTCACTTTCATCAAGAGGCTCTTTAGTTCCTCTTCATTTTCTGCCATAACGGTGGTGTCATCTGCATATCTGAGGTTATTGATATTTCTCCCGGCAATCTTGATTTCAGCTTGTGCTTCTTCCAGCCCAGTGTTCGTCATGACATACTCTGCATAGAAGTTAAATAAGCAGAGCAACAATATACAGCCTTGACATACTCCTTTTCCTATTTGGAACCAGTCTGCTGTTCCATGTCCAGTTCTAACTGTTGCTTCCTGACCTGCATACAGGTTTCTTAAGAGACAGGTCAGATGGTCTGGTATTCCCATTTCTTTCAGAATTTTCCACAGTTTATTGTAATCCACACAGTCAAAGGCTTTGGCATAGTCAATAAAGCAGAAATAGATGTTTTTCTGGAACTCCCTTGCTTTTTCGATGATCCAGCAGATGTTGGCAATTGACACTGTCAATATCATAGTTCATCACACACCTCAGATGTCATAACAGCCTCCCAACTAACCTCTTTGATCCATCTCTATCAGATGTTCCTATTTTTCTCTCCCACAAAGTGCTCTGATCATGTCATTTCCTTTGGCTGAAGCTTTCAATGGGTCTTTGTACCAATTAGGGTTCTTAATTGCAAACAGTGGAAATGGACTCTGGTTCACTTAAGTAGAAGTGGAATTTACTGGAATGATACCAGGCAGGTCACATAACTGACAGGAAACCTCAAGAATCAGGCTCGGGAAATAGACAAGGACCAAGAGAAGTTAGGCAGCCAGAAACTCATTCAGGTCTTTCCCAGGAGCAGCCTGATTAGGGGGCTGCTTCCCCAGGGCTTTGCTCTCCCATAGCTACCATCACCGTGAGAACGGACTGGTGCTGCCTCTGGGATGACTCATAGTCATCTGCTTCCTTGGGTCACTTGCTGAAGACTCAGAGTCCTGAGTGGGATCATTGCTTTGGTTGTACACTGTTGAGGTCATAGTTCTGTGACCTTCCTGCTGGGGGTCAAGAGAGCAAGTATCTGACTTCTCACTAAAACATCCACTAAGGAGGATACTCCAGCATAGGAAAGAGGCTCAGATGCCAGGCAGCCTAAAAACCCAGTGTGTACCCACATACAGGGTTCCTGAGTGTGTCATTGAAGCCCTCCACCCTCTGCCACAAATCATCACCTCTAGTTTTTTCTCTCTTACACACCATGTTCCACTGAAGCAGGACTACATGCCATCCCCTGAGTTTGTCATTCCTGCCTCAGACCCTTCTTGCAACTGACCTCTAAACATGGTCCCTATTGAAGCACACTTCCTAGATATTCATACCTAAGTATTGTCTTCTGTCCTTGAATCTTGGCTTACCCGATGATTCATCTTCATGGATAGCAAGCTATGGAAATAACACTGCATGACTCCCAAAGACAGGGTATAAGAAGTCTTGCAGCTTTCTGCCTCAGCCTTTTGGAATGTTAGGGGAAGCCAGTCACCATGTATGAAGTCTGTCTGCTCTGAGACAACCATGCTATGAGGAAGTCTAAGCAAGGCACAGGCAAAGGCCATGTGGCGAGAGAGAAATTCCTGGCTGGTTCCCATCTGTTTCATCTCATCTGAAATAATTCAGATGAGATGCCAAACATGTGATTGTAAAAAGCCATTTCTTGGATATCCAGCCCATTTTAGTCTTCAGATGACTCCAGCTCCAACCTCCATCTGACTGCAATTGCATAAAAGGCGGCCAGTGACAACTGCGCAGCTGAGTGTCCTATTGGGCTGTGAAAATAATAATTGTTATTTTAAGCCACTAAAATTGAAGGTGATTTGCTCCACAGTCATGGAGAATCAAATCAGCCCCTTTGTGGTTCATGTTTTGTTTTCTCTGGAATGTTCCCCCAGTCTCCTACCCTATCCATGTGCCACTCATATCTGCAATTGTCAAAAACCTTTTGCTTAGTGTGACTCAGGACACAGCAAAGAGCCAGGCTTTGGGTGTCATCTATTGATGGGTTCAAAGGTGTTGAATATTAGCTTAGTCTCACCATCCTTGTGACTTTAGGCAAAACAATTTCTCTGGACCTCAGTTTCTGCATCTGCCATATGGAAATAAAAACACATGTCTCCCAGAGTTCTTTTAAGTACTAGATAGAAAATTTATAATACAACTGGTCCATTTTAGTCTCACTGAATAGAGGTTTTCAGCTTTCTTGACCTGAGACTCCCAAAGTCTAATTCTAGTCACCTACAAAATACATAGTTTTGGACAAATCCTTTAAACTTCTTTGAACCTACCCTCCTCCTACGTTACACAGGTTTGATGATAGTAATTGTGTACTGGGGCTTCTTGACTGGGCTCAAGATTGGACTATCTCATGGTGTTAGGCAACACTGCCCCCTTGAGACAGAACACCTAGAATCCTTAACCCATGTCCATTAACCTATATGACATCTGGAATCCTTTGGAAGTGAACAAAACCACCCCCACAACTGAAGTCTGGGCATGAACAGACATATCTAGTGGGTCAGGGACTGCCAGACCACAGGAAATAACAGCAGAGGTTCTGAAAGCTCATCACCCTGAGTGAGAAAGTGGTTTCATGGGAGGCGGGAAGGGGTGCAGTGAACAGAGCAGAGGGAAGACTGTTATTTGGAATCAGGTGAGGCTAGACACAACCATCTTATGGCTCAGTGCATTTTCATCTCCTACTTTCCCAGGGCCTTCCTGGTGGAGAAGGAAAGATCTGGGGTATAATGGCAAAGACAAGGGCTACCAGAGACACATGTATCTTTACTAAAGGAATCCTTATGAGAAGCAGCAACAGATGTTTTTCTACCTCAGAGAGGGAGGGGCTGCCAGGGGGCTATGGGCACAGTGATTTACTTACTATATGATTCCAGTTCCAACCCATGCAAAAATAGGAAAAACATTTATGTTTTTGGAAGGCAGAATAGTGGTTACACCTGCAGGGGAAGGAGTGACTAGAAGGAAACGTGAGGGGGATTCTGGGAGCTGGTAATGTTTTGCTTCTTCATCAAGGGGCTGGTTACCCCAGTATGTTCATTTTATAATACTTGAGTACACTTACAATTTGTCTGCTTTTCTGTGTCTTATTTCAATAACAAATTCACACACGCACATGCACACATACCCTTCCCTCTGTGGAAGGTAATCAGTCATTTCCCACTTCAAGCCTTTTGGAGTGTAGTCACATTGGGTGAGGGGATAAAAGATTTGAGTGGTGGAGGCAAGGATCTCCTAGTATCGGCCCGAATATATTTCATTTCTCCCTCCATTCATTCACTCTTTCACTTAGTTTATTAAGTATCCCCTAAACACTGAAAACTGTAGCATGATAATAGTAGTTTCCACCTATTAAGTAGCTTATTTGGATTAGGGTCTAAATATAGACAACTCACAATAATACCATGTAGTATCATCCACATCTATTAGTGAAAGTCTCAGAAAGGTTAAGCAAATTGCTCAATGTCGCACAAGAAAGTGTCTAGATTTTCATGAGTCTGCGTGAACCCGAAACTTTTCACTGAGCTACACACTCTCCTATTGAAGTCTAGGGGGAGGAGCATTGTTCACAAATCATTCCATCGCAGTAACGGTAAAGAGGCTTTAGAGCTGGAGTCAGGCTGTCTGGGTTCAAATTTTGGTCTCGGCAGGTTCCTTCATTTTTGAGCCTCAGTTTCCTTATCTGTGTAATGAGGGTAAAACAAAACAAAACAAACAAATAAACAAAAAACATGTTCCAGTGAAAGCCTAGAACAGGAGGCAGTCATTAATATTTTTGCAAAACTCGACCAGGGCCACAATCAGGCATGGGTACGGAGTGGGAAGGCGAGTCCCTGTCACTCAGCTCCCGATCTAAACTATTTGGGCCTGGTGGACTTAAGTGAGCCGGTGAGCCTTTATAGCCCCGTTGGCGGTGGTAGAAAACGGGTCGGGCAAAGAGCCTGCGTGCCAAACGACACCCCATCAGATTCCAGAGTGCGACTATCCCACTCGGCTCCGCAGGCCAGGAGATGCACTATCGCGAGACCTGATGGGACCCAACGGGTTTCCAGGCCGGAAGTGGGGGGCGGGCTCGAGGGGGCGCGCTCCTTTTGAAACCTGCGGAAGAGGCGTGTGGGCTGGAGGTCGCTGTCCCTTCTGCGAATCGGTCGAGCAACGCAGGAGTGGGAAGCTGGGTCAGCGGAGACCTCGATGTGGGGTTAGGCCGGGAGCGGGCTCAGCTTCATTCATTGGGCAGCTACCAGGGCTTGCCACGCGCTGTGAGCCACTGTGTCGAAGCTCCTCCCTGCCTCCCCAGGGCTTAGCTCTGTCCGCTCCGCATCAACCTCCGAGCGTAAATAAAGTTCCCTCCCTTTGGCTCAGCCTTTTAAGGAGCCTTTGTGACCGCGGGGGTGGTTTGCTCTGACACTAACCAAACTTCACGTTCTGGGGGGCCACTTGCCCAGGTCCCGTTTGTGGCCATGGTATGGATCTTAGCAACGTGTTCACACGATCATGTTTTTATAAACTTAGCAAAACTGCCGATTATCAGTACTTTAACCCATATCTGTTGAGACAACTGCCTCTTTCCACTGGGACTTTCCGGTCTGGGAGCATTGAAGTAGCCAGGGCATCCTGGAGCGTTTTTAGGTAGGTCTTCTCTTGACTAGGGCTTGATTGTGTCTACTTGGGCTGCCTTTTGGTTCTGGGTTGTACAGAGTCCCGAAGAGAGGCTCAGGAAAGATAAAAGGGAAACAGTTGTGTTTCTGAAGTGTCTCCAGATCTCGGATGGTGGCAGCCTCCTCCCTCCACCCCTCTCCAGCAATGAAAGAAGGCCAGCATGTGGTGAAAGAGAACTGCATCCACGGGTCCTCCCTCTGTGTCGGGGTAAGTGTGGAATCCTTGAACAGAAACAGAAGCTGGTGAACCGGCTGTGAGTGAATATGCATGCAAACATGTCTTTTATTGTTTCTCAAGCCAAGTATATTTTTGATTTGTTTCCCTGGAGACCGGAATAGGGAGACGCTTTACTAAGTGGAGTATAATTTTGCCGACTCCACTTCCTTTCCAGTTCTCCAAGTTAGTCATCCTATCTATTCACCTGAACTGGTTTTATCCAAGGTTACTTAACTTCTTTGTTGCTAAATTTAACTTTTCTCTCCTAATCCTGACTCTCCTTTGCTACCAATGCTCTTTTCAAATGTAAGTCCTATCCACCTCTACTTAAAATCTTTCAGTGGCTCTCCTTTGCTTTTAGAATTAATACTCAAATCTCTAGCCAGCATGGTCAGACCCAGATCTCTCCAGATTCATTCCACTGATCTTTTACTTCTCCAATGGGCCATGCACATTTCCTGATACAAAGGTTTTGCACGTTTTCCTTCACCTATGTTTATATATGCCTCAGTTTATCTGTTAACACCACAAAAACTGTGGGACAATAAATTTTTGCTAATTACGCACTCAGTTTATGATAATTTGTTACAGAAACTCTAGAAAACTAATATACTCACCAACACTTGTTATTTTCCGTTTTTAAAGTGATCGTTATAGCCATCCTTTTGGGTGTGAAGTGGTATCTCATAGTTTTGGATTGCATTTCTTTAATGCAGGTGATTTTGAACTTACTTTCACATGCTTATCAGCCATTTTTATATCTTCCTTGGATCCTCTGTTCATTTTTCAATTGGATTATTGGTCTTTTATTATTGAGTTTTAGAAGTTGGTTGTTTTTATATAAATCTAGAAAGAAGTCCTTTATCCTTTATGTGTGTGTGTGTGTTAGTTGCTCAGTTGTGTCAAACTCTGCGACCCCATGGACTGTAAACTCGACAGCCTCCTCTATCTATGGGATTTTCCAGGCAAGAATACTGGAGTGGGTTGCCATTCCCTTCATTAGGGAATCTTCCTGACCCAGGGATCAAACCTGGGTCTCCTGCATTGCAGGCATATTCTTTACTGTCTCAGCCACCAGGGAAGCCCTTTTTATCCTTTATACATTTTGCAAACATCTTCTCCTCTGCTCAGGTGGTCTTTTCCCTTCCTTGATAGTGTTCTTTGAAGCATGAAAGTTTTTACTTTTGATGAAGTCCAATTTATCTATTTTTTCTTTTGTTGCAGTGTTTTTAGTGTTTTACCTAGTGCTCTTCTATCTTGACCTAGCTCAAATGTTCCTCCCACAAGGAAGACAGCATTCCTTGATGTATGCTCTCACAAAAGCATTTTTGTAATTACAGATTTATTGGAGAGATTATTCAATTGTCTTTCCCTCTAGATGATAAACTCCAGAAGAGTGCCTACTATGTAGTAGGTGCTCAGAGTTATTGAATGAATAAATGCAGACTTGACTCTATGCACCATTCCCTGTGTGAAACACTCTGTGTGGTCTTGATAACATCCACTCTCCTGCTTCTCCTACTTCCCAGCTGCTCCTCGGGCTGCTCCTTGGGCTGTTCTGCTGGTTCCTCTTCCTTTACTTATCCTGTGGTCATAGACCCTTTTCTCTTCTCACTCTCCACACTCTGCCTCTGTTGCCAAGACTTTAATTGCATACTTAAAGCTAATGACACTCAACTCTGTTTCCTGCCTAGATGGTTCTCAACTGCAGACCACTGAAAAAACTGTGTATGTTTTTTGTTAAGTGAAATGTTATGTAAATGGCAATTAGGTCAAGTTGGTTGATAGTGTTGTTCTTACCTTCTGTGTTCTTATGAATTTCTGTCAACACGTTCTGTAAATTATTGACAAGGGAATATTGAAATCTGAATATAATTGTTGATTACTTTTTGCATTTCTATCAGCTTTTGCATTGTGAATCTTGGAGCTCTGTTTTTAGGAGCATACACACTTCGGATTGTTATGCTCCTTTGACGAATTGACCTTTTTATCATTATAAATTATCATCTTTATTGTTGGTTATATTTTTTCTCTGAAATCTACTTTGATATTATTATAGCCACTCTGGCTTTCTTTTATTTTTTTTTTTATTAGTTTTGCCATACAATGACATGATATCACCATGGGTTTACATATGCTCCCCCTCCAGGACCCCCCCTCCCTCCTCCCTCCCCCTGGGAAATCTCGTTGCACCAGCCCCAGCATCAGTCCTGGGCTGGCGATTGATTAAACATATGGTAATTAACATGTTTCAATGCCATTCTCCCATATCATCCCACCCTTTCCCTCATCCACAGAGTCCACAAGTCTATTCTATACATCTGCGTTCCTTTTGCTGTGGCTGGGTTCTCGTTACCGTCTTTCTAAATTCCATATATATGCGTTAATATACTGTATTGTTGTTTTTCCTTCTGGCTTACTTCACTCTGAATAATGGGCTCCAGTTTCGTCCATCTGAGTAGAACTGATTCAAATGAATTTCTTTAAAATGCTGAGTAATATTCCATTGTGTCTATGTACCACAGCTTTCTTATCCATTCGTCAGTTGATGGGCATCTAGGTTGCTTCCATGTCCTGGCTATTGTAAACAAAGCAGCGATAAACATTGGGGTACACGTGGCTCTTTCAATTCTGGTTTCCTCGGTGTATATGCCCAGCAGTGGGATTGCTGGGTCATATGGCAGGTCTATTTGCAGTTTTTTAAGGAACCTCCACACTGCTTTCCATAGTGGCTGTACTAGTTTGCAATCCCACCAACAGTGTGAGAGAGTTCCCTTTTCTCCACATCCTCTCCAGCATTTATTACTTGTAGGTTTTTGGATGGCAGCCATTCTGAGTGGTGTAAAGTGATATCTCATTGTGGTTTTGATTTGCATTTCTCTGATATTGAAAAACAAAAATCACATGATTATCTCAATAGATGCAGAGAAAGCCTTTGACAAAATTCAACATCCATTAATGATAAAAACCCTCCAAAAAGTAGGAATAGAAGGAACATTCCTCAACATAATAAAAGCTATATATGACAAACCCACAGCAAACATTATCCTCAATGGTGAAAAACTGAAAGCATTCCCCCTGAAGTCAGGAACAAGACAAGGGTGCCCACTCTCACCACTACTTTTCAACATAGTTTTGGAAGTCTTGGCCACAGCAATCAGAGCAGATAAAGAAATCAAAGGAATCCAGATTGGCTTTCTTTTAGTACCAGCATTTATGTCTTTTTCTATCCTTTTACTTTTACCTAGTTATGTCTTTATATTTAAAGTATATTTAAAAGAAATTATTTATTTGACTGAGCCATATCTTAGTTTGATACGCAGGATCTTCAATCTTCATTGCGCCATGTGGGGTCTTTTTAGTTTTGACGGGCAAGTTCTTAGTTGTACATGGCATTCGAGATCTAGTCCCCTGATCAAGGCTGGGCCCCCTGCTTTGGGAGCACAAAGTCTTAGCTGCTGGATCACCAGGGAAGTTCCTAAAGTATATTTATTTTACTTATCCTTATTCCTTCTCCAGTAGTCTTCCTTTCTTTATGTAGATCCTTTTCCTTTTCTCTAAATAACTTCTAACATTTATTTCAAGGCAGATCTATTGGCAACAAATTCCTTCAGTTTTTTGTTTGTCTGAGAGAGTCTGTTTCTCCTCCACTTTTGAAGAATAATTTTCTTCAAAATTCTGCAGGGTACAGAATTCTAGGTTGGTAGTTTTTTCTCTCAACACTTTAAATATATCAGTCCACTTTCCTCTTGCTTGCATGGTTTCTGAGAAGTTGGATGTAATTCTTATCTTTGCTCCTATATAAATAAGGTGTTTTCCTGTCTGGTTTCTTTCAGTATTTTTTCTTTATCTTTGACTTCTTTAGCTGTAAAATATTAGTAGTGTAGTGAATCTAGTCCCAGACCTTCCACCTTCACAAAAATTAATTCAAAATGAGTCACAGACTGTTTTTTGTTTCTTTTTATTTTTTTCTTGCCTTCTTTTAAGATGTATACTACAAACTGTAATATCACCATCTACATGTGGCAAGAAGGTCAGTATTTTATAAGAAATCAAGAACAGCTAATCCTTAGGTAATCTGGGACATAACTTAAGAACTAGGTGATTTAGGACCTTAAGTAAAATTTGTGACTGGGTCATGTTATCATGCCCACAACATCAGAAGTGCTTCAGTTCCCTGCCATCATGGGGACTCAGCTTGCTTCTTTCCTTGATTCTCCTACTCTTCCTGCTAGCAGTCAACCCTTCAATCTCTTCTCTGAATATCATTTGTTTGTTCATTGATTTTGCTTATTCATGGCTTCTGCTTCTTTGTGGCCTCAAAACCTCTGCAGCCTGCCCCCTCTTTTTTTGTGTTCACTCAATTTCACAACTTATTATCAGCTTCCAACTTCTGCATCTCAGTTTCAGCTCTGCAAGAGAGTGAATCTGATTGATTCATTTAGGCATGGTCAATTCTCTTGGCAATGCCAGGTCACATCATGGTCATCATTCATTTATTTGCCTATTTAACAAATATGCAAAGGGCGTTGGCTCACATTCAGGTAATCTATCATAAGGTAGGTGCCCAATCCTGGGCTAATAGCTGTGGTTGGAGTAGAGTGGAGGACGAGGTCATAAAGTGGTAACAGCATGGAGATGTATCAATATATTTAAGAAACTGTCTTAGGAAGGGGTTGTGGTCATACCAAGCATTCTAAGCCTTGACCAGTTTAGGAAACAAATTCCAGCAAGACTTTTGGCAGAAATCATTGAAAGTAATTCAAAATTAAGGCCCCTGGTGCCAGATGTGGTGGCATTTGCCTACAGTCCCAGCTACTCTGGAGGCTGAGGCTGGAGGATCGTTTAAGCCCAGGAGTTCTAGGCTGTAGTGCGCTATGCTGATCAGGTGTCTGCACCAAGTTTGGCATCAGTATGGTGACCTCCTGGGAGTGCAGGATCAACACGTTGCCTAAGGACGGGTGACCAGCCCAGGTTCAGAACCCTCATGCTGAGAGAGTGGTATTATACATAACTGGTGAATAAAAGTGTCTTTTGAGATATGAGTACTGAAGGTGACAGAGTTCATTTGGGGGATGGGAAGCAGAGGTCATTTAATGTGAAACTAAAGAGTTGATTTATATTCTGGCCTGATGAATAGTGGTCCCATCTTTGCTGCAGGAGCACTTTTAAGGTTAAGATTCCCTAAGAAATTCTGTGCCCTAAAACCATGAGAGACGTCTTGATCTGGAAGACCATATGAGGAAAGAATGTTTGATTTTGAACATGGATTAACTGCACAGTTCAAAAATTTTAATAAACTGATCCACATAGTAACTGTTAAGTTGATCCTCCTGGAATAATATCAGCCAAAAATTGGAATTTGACATTGGCATGTTCTTTCCTATTAACAGATTCAGCTTCCTGCCTTCCGCCCCACTCTGTTCCTCCCTCTCTGCTTTCCTCCCTTCCTTCCTGTTTCAAAATTTTTCAAGGAATTAAAAAGTACATCATATTATGAAGAAATTAAGAAATATATCAATCACTTAAATATATTACATGAATATGTATAGTTTAAAGATTAATCATCCAATGAACTTTCATAAATGCACTATTTAGGTTAAGAAACAATATATTATGAGGGTTCCATAATGCTCCCTGTGAGCCCTTCCACAATTATATCCCCCTCCCTCCTCCACAGAGACAACCTCTGCCTGACTTCTATGTGAGTTATCTTCTAGTCTCTATAATTATCCTTACAATTCCTAATACCTCAATATTCTTCTACCATACATTGTTTTGCTTCATAAAACAGTAACATGCACAAAACTAGTTTAGTAAGGACAGTGTACAGTTCCTCTTTAGATGCAGGCCCCCAGGAGAAGGTGAAATGATGGTCTCTGGATCAGAGGTAATCTCATGTTCCCTGAAAATTTATGAGGCAAAAGCACAAGTGAGTCTCTGGGAAGTAGGACTCATCAAAACTGGCCTCCATGGCAGAGTGAAGTGTCAGCCAAATACAGGACATCAGGCAGGGATGTGATCAGAAAGAGTGGGTGGCTGAGGATTTTGTGATTTGAAGTTCCCGTGGCCTACTTCCAACCCCTGGGAATGGTTCAGAGCAAAACATTTTTGTGAGAGTGAAATAAATATCTTCACACAATACAGACAGGAGGGCATCAAGGGAAGAGCAGGAACTTCATTCACACATGGTCAAGACAAGCTTTCTGGTGATGCTTCAAACACCAGAACCAGCTAAAGATTTATAGTCAACCAGAAGGGCTCTGGGAATGAGCCCCTCAAAAAGAAGAGATGATGCTGATGGTAATGATGGTAACTGAATGCTTACTGTGAGACCCACATGGCACTAAGCAGTCTCCACAATTGTCTCATTCAATCTTCATAACAATCCAGATAGGTAGATATTAATATAATGCTTGTTCCAAATGAAGAGATTGAACCTCTGAGAGTTTCTTAATTAAAAAACCGGCCCAGCATCACACAGCTGGTAAATTGCTTCACATGTTTTCTAGGGAACAGGGCTACATTATCTGCTGGGAGAGAGATGAAGAGACTAGCACAGGTGGTGAGCTGATGGGAGCATGCTTGGACTTGTGGCAATAATAATAAAATTAGGGGAATTCCCTGTGGCCCATTATTTAGAATCTGCGCTTTCACTGCCAAGGGCCTGGGTTCAATCCCTGATCAAGGAACTAAGATCCTACAAGCCATACTGCCAAACGGAAAAAAGGCAGCATTTACTGCATGTCCACTAAGTACCTGACCCAGTGCTAAGCACTTTACATGCATTCATTTGAGGTGAAATAAAACCCAAATACACAGAACTGGCATAAGAGGGACCAAGTTTGAGGCTTTTGAAAGAGTTAGAAGTACCCCTCTAGCCACATCAAACAGGCAAATAAATAAATAAAACTCTAGCTGTACTGTAGATGTTTTTTCTAATCAGAGATATCCGTTTATTCAAAATTTATTTATGAAGTGCCTCTTGTCTCCCAGGTATTGTTTTAGGCACTGAGAACATAGCAGAGAACAAAACAGGCTCAAGGAGAAGAGGAAAGTTCAGAAAAATATTAAGAAATATTCAGAAGCATCTGTATTTTTAACCCTCTGATCAATGCCACCGGAAAAGGAAAAAAGAAAAGGACTATTACATTTGCTACTGGTGCTACTAAATTGTGTCCTTGCCTAGTTTCATTTCAGCAAGGCTTTACTGTGAACCATTAATGTGCCAGGCACCATGTGTGGAGGCACTGGCCCAAAGATGAAGAAGATGAGGTTTCTCTCCTTGAGAAGCACAGTGTGGAAGAAAGACAGGTAGCGGATAATTATATTACGGATGATTTATGCTATGATTGGGGTATGAACAGAATTCCATAGGAGCAGAGAAGAGTGACTAATCCTGCCTGAGGGTGTCAGCTAATGTTTAATGGAAGAGAGGACATGTTTATTGGGTCTAAGGGAGGATAGGCGATGACCAGATGGAGATGGAGAGAAAAGACATCTAGGGAGGAGTCGTTTGTGGATAGAGTGATGAAGGGACTGGTGCTGAGTTCTGAAACATGGCCTGCACATGGATAGCCTGGATCCCTTAGACAATGGTGGGATGGGTTAGTCCACAGGGTTAACGATTTATTGAAAGGAGGACTGAGCTTGTTAAATGACTGTGTTGATAAGCAACCCACTGACTGTTTCTCTATTCAGAAAACATTCAGGCATCCATCACAGTTTCTCCATTCTGTGTTTAAGCTGAAGAATGAAAAACACTCAAAACACTGCCGTTCATATTTGGGGAGGGCAGTGTAAATTGGTATGGCCCACTGGAAAAGCAGATTTGCACTATCTGTAAAATTACAAATGGTGTATATATCTTATGACCAAGCAGTTTCACTTCTAGGAATATATCTTCAGATGCACTCACTCACACATGGAATAACTTATGTACGGGTATTCATCACATTGTTTCAGTTCAGTTCAGTTGCTCAGTCATGTCTGACTCTCTGCGACCCCATGGACTGCAAACGCCAGGCTTCCCTTTCCATCACCAACTCTCGGAGCTTATTCAAACTCATGTTCATTGAGTCAGTGATGCCATACAACCATCTCATCCTCTGTTGTCCCCTTCTCCTTCTGCCTTCAATCTTTCCCAGCATCAGGGTCTTTTAAATGAGTCAGTTCTTCGCAGCAGGTGGCCAAAGTATTGGGAGTTTCAGCTTCAGCGTCAGTCCTTCCAATGAATATTCAGGACTGATTTCCTTTAGGATGGACTGTTTGGATCTCCTTGCAGTCCAAGGGACTCTTAAGAGTCTTTTCCAACACCACACTTCAAAAGCATCAGTTCTTCAGTGCTCAGACTTCTTTATAGTCCAACTCTCACACGCATACATGACTCCTGGAAAAACCATAGCTTTGACTAGACGGACCTTTGTTGGCAAAGTAATGGCTCTGCTTTTTAATATGCTGTCTAGCTTGGTCATAACTTTTCTTCCAAGGAGCAAGCATATTTTAATTGCAGTCAGCATCTGCAGTGATTTTGGAGCCCAAAAAAATAAACACTGTCACTGTTTCCATTGTTTCCCCATCTATTTGCCATGAAGTGATGGGACCAGATGCCATGATCTTAGTTTTCTGAATGTTGAGTTTTAAGCCTACTCTTTCACTCTCCTTTTTCACTTTCATCAAGAGGCTCTTTAGTTCTGCTTCACTTTCTGCCATAAGGGTGGTGTCATCTGCATATCTGAGGTTATTGATATTTCTCCTGGCAATCTTGATTCCAGCTTGTACTTCATCCAGCCCAACGTTTCTCATGATGTACTCTGCATATAAGTTAAATAAGAATTATTGTTTACTAAGGCAAAAGACTGGATACAAATTAAATGTTCCTCAAGAGGGGATTGGTTAAATAAAGTGTAGTATCTCTTTAAGATAGGTTACTAGTCAGTTTAAAAAAAAAACCATAAGGTAGTTCTTTATAGTCTTGTTTGGAATGATAAATTGTTGAAGGAAAAAGAGCAAAAAGCAGACTATTTGTATAAATTGGGGATGGAGAGAATTCAAGTCCTCCATGGAATGTTCCAACAAAGAACACTGGGCTGCCCGGCCTCCAGGCTCCTTGTGATATGTAACAAGAAAAGTCAGCTGAGAAGGAGTCTTCTGTGATTTGTAGCCAAAAGCATCCAGTTACAACTCTGAGGTCTGCAGAGATCTTTATGTTTGGACCAGGAATAATGCAGAAGAGTGAAATTTTTGATTTGCAGAAATTCTCCATTTGACTCCATTTTAACTCCAATGGGCATCCCCAAGTGCTTTCTCCCTCTGAGTATGCTGAGCTCTGGATCTCAGAGCAGCCAGTCCTTCATATGGTTCAGGTGTAGGGCTTCTGTGCAGAGATGCAATCTGGCAGAATTCAACCTGCCTCCTTTTAAAAGACAACCTCATCAAAACAAAAATGCTAAAAGCCTGAAAGAATGTGTGTGCAGTCAGGGGCACGAAGGCAGTGCACTGAACGATAAAATCAAACCTTATAATGTGGAATTCAGACAAGCCATTTTCTGCCTGCAGAGTTCAGTTAAGTTCAGTTCAGTTGCTCAGTCGTGTCTAGCTCTTTGTGACCCCGTGGACTACAGCACACCAGGCCTCCCTGTCCATCACCAACTCCCAGAGTTTACTCAGACTCATGTCCATTGAGTTGGTGGTGCCATCCAACCATTTTGCCTGCTGAAGGATCCAGATAATCTTGCCTTGCCACAGTGACTGTAGAGCTGAGAAGTCTCTGGATCAAGCTATGTGGTCTGAGAACTTGTCCACACAGGTGAAATTGTCCTGTCAGTGTCATTAAGACAATTTCAAGGACTCACTGTAACTCACTCATATATCCTTTCAAGAAAATTATTTGTCCCTTGCACTCTATTAGGTGCTACAGATACAACAGTGAGCAGAACTGAGCTGGCCTTACCTTTATTGACTTCCTGTCTGGAGGAGGAGATGGCCATTAGTTGAATATTATCCAATAGGTATACAAATAACTGAGCAAAGTATGGTAAAGGAAGTGTTCATGGTGGATAAGAGTGGTTAAGAACGATACCTGTATTTGAATAGGATCAGGGAAGGCCTACCTGAGGAAATGATACTTGAGCTGACATCTGAAGAATGAGTGAGATAATTAGGTGATGTGGGAGAAAAGTGTTCTAGCAGAAGGAATAGTTGCTACAAAGGCCCTGGGGTTGGAGGTAGAATAGAACACTCCAAGAACTGGAAGAAGGCTAGTGTGGTTAGAGGGCTCAGGTTGGGTGGGGGTTGCTGGGAAGTGAGACTAAAGCCTGGAAAGGCAAAACCAAGAGACATATATTTTTGTAAGAGCCAAGGAATACCATTTGTGGTATAGAGTGTTGGTTGTTCTTCAATATCCATTTCCTCCTCTATTCTTTTAGTGTTTAAATCCTAGAGTTTCGGCTACCCAGTTAAAAGATAAATTTCCATGCTCACTTGCATATGGATTTGCCCATGTGACCAAGTTCTGATCAGTGGGTTGTGAGCAAAAGACAGGCTTCCATTTCCTCCTATTTCCTTCTCATCGGCTAAAGTCTTCTCGCTGGCCTGGAGGAGTCATCCTAGACCGTGAGATAGAAGCCATATGCTGAGGATGCCAAAGCAGCAAGACAGAGAGAAACTAGATCCTCATCATCATGGAGCATCCATAGCAGCCCCAGGCTGTTAAATTCAGACTATATGTGACATGTATATATATTTATATATATATAGTTTAAACAGGTTAGAAATTTATCTATCTATCTATATACATATATATATATAGTCTTAATCATGAAAATTACACCTAAATTCTTAGTTACTGTTACAGACTGAATGTTTGTGTCCCCTCAAAATTCATATGTGAAATCCTAACCCCAGTGGTATTAGAAGGCAGGGCCTTTGAGAGGTGATTAGGTCATGAGGGTGGAGCTCCCATGAATGGGATTAGCGACTTTGTGAAAGAGGCTCCAGAGAGCTCTCTTGCCCCTCCTACCATGTGAGGACACAGTGAGGACACAGTGAGAACACATCTATGAGCCAGGAGGGGACTCTCATCAGACACTGAACCTGCCAGCACCTTGATCTTGGACTTCCCAGTCTCCAGAACTGTAAGAAATAAATGTTTGTTATTCAAACCACCAGCCTATGGGACTTTTGTTATGGCAGCCTGGAAGGACTAAGATAGTGACATACCACTGAAGTGTCAACAGTGACAGAATCAGATTTCCATCTTGAAATGATCACGCTGGCTGCTGAGTGGAAGGCAAAAGCAGAACCGTCAGAAGCTATTGGAGCCCCCATCAAGGACAGTGTCTTGGACCTGCAAAATAGCTATGAAGGTTGTACTGGAGTCTATTAGAACACCTTTCACCTGGTATAGTTGAAAGAGCATAGACTCTGCCCTCAGGGATGGTTAGGTTCTGCTCCTGGCTCCACTCCTTTGTCACTGTGACCTTGGGCAAGTTACTTAGCATCTCTGAGTCTCATCTATAAATACAAATTGAGGTTCTCTGTAGGGTAGGGGCTGTATGGTTAATTTTAAGGTGGCTTTCAGACTTGAATTGCAACATCAACTCTTCCCTGGGTCTTCAGCCTGCTGTCTTACCCCCCAAAGACTTTGGACTTGCCAGCCTCCATAATAAATCTTTCCTTAAGATGAATACACTGATCCTTTAAGATAAATCCCCCCTCCAAACTGTTTGTCTATCTATCTACACACCATATTAGTTTTGTTTCTCTGAAGAACTCTGACTAATAAAGGGTAAAATTTCTATCAATTTATAATATACATACAGTGAGTGTACAATTATGAAGGGCACAGATCACTGATTTTGTACAGAATGAACACACTCAACCACCATCCACAAGAAGATATGAAACATTGGAATTCCGTGAAGGTATCTGTGTCAGAAGCATAGTGTTTCACTCTAAATCCCTACATAAAAACAGACATAACAATCAGCAAAACTACAATCCCATGGATAACATTTACAACAAAATTAGATGGCAAGATATCCTCCACAAAACCCAAAATACAAGTGGATGAGGAGTGCTCGCTTCGGCAGCACATATACTAAAATTGGAACGATACAGAGAAGATTAGCATGGCCCCTGCGCAAGGATGATACGCTAATTCGTGAAGCGTTTCATATTTTTTATATACGAGACAGCAAAAGAGACACATGTAACGAACAGACTTTTGGACTCTGTGGGAGAAGGTGAGGGTGGGATGATTTGAGAGAATAGCATTCAAATGTGTATTATATGTGAAATAGATTGCCATTCCAGGTTCAATGCTTGAGACAGGGTGTTCAGGGCTGGTGCACTGGGATGACCTTCAAGGGTGGGATGGGGAGGGAGGTGGGAGAGGGGTTCAGGATGGGGAACATGTGTATACCCATGGCTGATTCATGTCAATGTATGGCAAAAACTACTACAATATTGTAAAGTAGTTAGCTTCCAATTAAAATAAATAAATTAAAAAAACAAACAAACAAGTGGATGAGGACAAGGCACCAAGACCCAGAATTGGCATGTGAGTAGAAGGGAGCAGAGGAAGCAGTTAGCTTCTGATGAAACTGAGAATAGGAGGGGCATAAAGATAATTGATAGGTGCTGGTGGGTCAGTTTGAGAATGTGGCAGACACTGGGAGGGGTTTTACCTAATCCAGCAGTGAGTGAGTGCAAGCAGTTTGATATAAATGAGCACCCTAGGAAGGTTTGATATAAATGAGCACCCTAGCCCTAGTGACCTCTCAAGATGGCTCGCCTTTGGGGCTCTCTGCCAGGACAGGAGTCCACGCTAAGAAGTAAGTACTTGAAGAGTCAAAACTGGGCAGGTTAGGTACAACAAAGATAAAGAGAAGACAAGGCTCAGACACGAATGGGGAGGGGAGCAGAGCCAAGAAACCTTAGACAGCGTGCTGCCACAGTTTTTATTACTACATGAGAATAGCAGAAAAGGGAACTCTGTGAACTTAGGAGACTCACTCTGACCCAGAGTTGGATACAGCTGAGCTCACACACACACAAGCACACACACTGAGCACATCCTAGTATATGCCTAATGGTGAATATATATATATATATATATATATATATATATATATATATATATATAATATGTATTTCTGTAGGTTTTAAGCCTAGGAGTTAAAATTCCGGGTCACAGGATATACATATGTTCAGCTTTAGTAAGTACTGTAAAAGTGTTTTCCATAGTGCTTCTATCAGTTTGGGGGCTTCCCTGGTGGTTCAGTGATAACCAATTCACCTGCTAAGCAGGAGACATGGATTCAATCCCTGGGTCGGGAAGATCCCCTGGAGAAGGAAATGGCAACCACTCCAGTATTTTTGCCTGAGAATTCCTGTGGACAGAGGAACCTGGTGGGCCATAATCCATGGGGTTGTAGAGTCAGACATGACTTAGCAACTAAGCAGCAACCACCTACCAATGTATACTCATTGCCTGCGAGAGTTCTTGTTGCTCATATTCTTACCCACACTTGCTCTTTTCTGTCTGTTTTCATTTTAGCCATTTTGATGGACTGTAGTGAAATCTCGCTGGTTTTAATTTACATTTTTCCTGGTGTCCAATGAGGTTTAACACTTTTTCAAAAGCTTACTGGCCATTTAGAGTTCCCATTTATAAAACACCTGTTCAAGTCTTTTACCCATTTAAAAAATTGAGTTGTCTTTTCCTGATTGATTTGTTCTTTTTTATGATTCTGAGATTCATCTTATATTCTATAACCATTCCTTTGGCAGATATATATTGGTTTAACCAAAAAGTTTGTTTGGGTTTCCCATAGATATCATGGAAAACCCAAACAAACTTTTTGGCTAACCTAGTATTTCTTCTCCCATTCTCTGGGTTTCCTTTTTTATTCTCTCAATGATGACTTTGTGTATGGTGTGAGGTAGAGATTAATTGTCTGGCACCTTTTCTTGGGGAAAAAAAATCATCCTTTCCCCAGGGTATTAGAACTTTATCATAAATCAAATGACCATAAATTTAGGGGTCTGTTCATAGAGTTTGCTCCATTTGTCTATCCAATATCATGGTGTTTTAGATATTATAGATTTATAATAAGTTTGGATATCTGGTTATTGGGTAGATAAGCCTCCCAACTTCTTTTTCTTCAATACCATCTTTACTCTTTTGGCTCTTTGATTTCCATATAAGCTTTAGAGTCAGCCTATCAATTTCCATTGAAATATATACTGGGGATTTGATTGGGATTGCATTTAATCTTTTGACAAATCTGGGGAAAGTAGACACGCTATTGAGTTTTACAATCCATTAGTATATATTTTTTCTGTTTATTTAGGTTTTCTTTAATTTTTTTTTACTACTGTTTCCTAGTTATGCATGTAGAATTTTGAATATTTTTTCATTAGATTTATTTCTTGGTATTTGATGCTTTTTTGATGTATGATAATGACATCACTTTAAAAATTTCAATTCTAATTGTTACTGCTTATATGTAGAAATACAATTGATTTTAAAATATTGACCCTTATATCTGGTGACCTTGATGAACTTTTTTGTTAGTTTCATACAGTCTTTTTTTTCTCCATGTATAGTCTTGTAGTCTCTAAATAAGAAAGTTTTCTTTCCATCTTTATACCTTTTATTCCTTTCCAGCTCAGATCTCCAGTATAATGTTGAATAGAAGTAATAATAGAGACATTCTTATCTTGGTCTTAGTATTAGGAGGAAATCTTTAAGTATTTCACTAGTAATTATAGTATCTGATGTGGTGGGGGCCCTGCACAGGTGTGTGGTCCTTTGAAGAGGACATCTCCATAAGGAGAATGATCTGGCCTGGGGCATTGGAGCCTGAATGGGGTGAGAAGGACCTTGCAGTAGAAGGGTGGTGCAGTACGGGGCTTCAGAGCCCAGGAAGACTAAGGAGGGCATGTTAGGCAGCCTGGTGTGGTGTGTTGATGCCCCAATATGGGGAGGCAAAGGTCCACATGTGGTGAGAGGTATTAGACCCCAGAAGGGTAAGAAGAGCTTTTACATAAGGGATGGCCTGGCACAGGGTATCAGAACCCTAGTGCAGATAGAAAGACATTTATGGAAGATTTGCAGAGGAAGGGAAGTGAAGGTTATAGGAGATTGATAACATACAAAGGGTTGAATACAGTCAGGAAATATTTTGAGGAAAATGGGAACCAGGTTTCTTACTGTTAGACAAAGAAGTTATAAATACGAAAAGAGGTATACAACTAGAATGAATGCTACAGCTATACATAAAAATGCCTGTAGCTTACAAAACTACAGCCCACTATATGGGTTGAATGGCTCCCCACTTCTGCCTCGCCCTCCCCAAAGTTATATCCATGTTCTAACCTGTAGAACCTACAAATATGACCTTATCTGATAAAAGGGCCTTTGAGAATGTAATTAAGTTATGTATCTCAAGGTGAAACCATCCCGTGTTTTGAATGGGCCCTCAATCCAATGGCAGGTGTCCTTCTAAGAGAAAGGCAGCGGCTCCTGCCTTATAGGCGACTTGAGAGGCACAGAGGAGAAGGTGGTGTAAAGACAGAGGCAGACATTGGAGTGATATGTCTCCAAGTGATGGAACTCCAAGGACTGACTCAGGCATGAGAAGCTTAGGAGAGAGGCATGGGATGGATCCTGCCTCAGAGCCTTCAGAAGGAACAAAACCTGCCGACACCTGGATTCTGGACTATGAGAGAAATTCTTAATTGTTTCAAGCCACCACGTTTGTGGTAATTTGTTACAGTGACCCCAGAAAACTAATACAGCCACTAAGTCCAAACGAATATTCCAATTTTATCTTGACCCCAGGAACTGTCGTAGCATTTCAACCCCCTCTGCATAAGCAAACAGGTGACAAACGGGGAGTTGGAATGGAAACAGCATCTTAACCAATTTTGGTTAAAATACCAGTTCTTCAAATTTTGGAAAAATCATAAAACTCTGAATACATGAATAGAGCCCCTCCCAGGACATTGGAAGGGGTCTGGCCAAGTGAGGGTCCCTGAAGCTTACAAATGATAAGTTTTACAGGATTGCTACCTCTGTGTGGGAGGCACAGTATGGTGTTATAAAGCCAAACACTAGAGTCAGATGGCCTGGGTTCAAATTCTAGTTCAGAACTACCTAGCTGTTGACTTCAAACAAGTTACTTAAACTTTCTGTACCCCAATTTCTTCCCCTGTAAAATATAAATGATAAAAACAATATTTACCTCAAAGGGTTATTAACATGGTTAAGTGACACGATACATATAAGTTGCATAATACATGTAACACACAGAGAACAGTACATACTCCATGGTAAGTACTCAATATTCATTAGCCATTTTATGATTTACTGGGCCTGCCAATGTTCTAGGCATTGGGGTGTAAAGACTATTGAGAAATGGTCCTTGCCTTCAAGAAGCTCACTTTGGAGGGGAAATAGAATATAAAATGATCACAATACATTTGCTTAATTGGGATCTATATATACAGATGTATATATATGTATATATACATATGTACATATATATATACACACACACACACCAGGTATGTCTATACCTGGTGGCTCAGACAGTAAAAGCGTCTGTCTGTAGTTGGGAGACCCGGATTTGATCCCTGGGTTGGGAAGATCCCCTGGAGAAGGAAATGGCAATCCACTCCAGTTCTCTTGCCTGGTAAATGGACTGAGGAGCCTTGTAGGCTACAGCCTGTGGGGTCACAAAGAGTTGAACACAACTGAGCGACTTCACTTTCACTTTCATATATGTAGTAGGAAAATAAAGAAATATATGAAAAGATAAACACCAAATCTGGAACATTGGTTATTTCGTTGGGCAGTTAGTGACAGAGAAGAGAAGGCTATTAGGTAGAAGATGAGGAAACTGTAGGCACTATTTTATTATTTAAACCAGGTGTGTTGTTTTGGCTTCTCTGGTGGCTCAGCAATAAAGAATCTGCCTGCCGTTCAGGAGCTGCTGGAGGCATGGGTTTGATCCATGGATCGGGAAGATCCCCTGGTCCCATGGCATCCTGACTCCAATATTCTTGCCTGGAAAATCCCAGGACAGAGGAGCCTGGCAGGCTATAGTCCACAGGGAAGCAAAGAGTCAGACAAGACTGCAGAGACATAGCACACATGCACACATATTGTTTTACTTTTTATAACTTTTTGGTTTTTTTATATATTATTTTTTTTATAATATTGCATAGCAGTTTTAAAGATTCCCAACCCTCATTCATAGCCTAGAAACAGTAGAGGTGCTAGACTTTGAGGGGCTCTTTGGGCTTGGACAATGAGTTCTCCCACAGGTCTATGCTAGAGACCTGTTTTCTAGACATATTGTGCAACCTTTGGGAGGAGGATGGAATCCCCATAACAACTGACATTGACTTTCCTTCCATGCCAATAGAATCAGACTAGCAGTCAGATTTAATTTAATTCTCCCCTACAAAGGAAAAAAAAAGAAAATGTCTTGCTCATCAATTTGTGTTGAGTGAATGAATGGAAAGATGAATTCTGAATGGATGCTGAGGTAGTCACAAAATCACTATCAAGATTGTGTATTTGGATCATAGCATAGGATAGGAAAATATTGTCCTATTGCAGAATAATCCAGAAGCTACTTGAAAGTAAGCAGCCTCAGAGTTGAGAGAGAGATGAACCATGTTGTAACCCAAAATTGTGGTTTCATTGGGGCCCCGGCCACTCTCCTGAGAGAGCTCCCCAAGAACAGACCAGACAGAAGTCCTGGAAGAGGACCCTGGGGCAGCTTAAAGCTCAAACCTACCCCTACCCTGCTCCTCAGAGACATTGTGCTAATGGCCCTGATGATAACAAATGGTTCTGTGTGGCCACAGCTGCCTCTTACACTGGTTGGGGGCAAACTTGATTCAGAATCATGATGGAGGGTGAAGCATCAAGTTTCCTATTTAGCAGGAAGCTGATATCCAAGGAATGCAACCTGGCAGCTGCCCAGAAAGAAGACTTGACAATTGTGCAGGCTCTGGGGAAATGGCTTTCTTGTCCCAAGGCTTTTACTTTGAGGGTTACTGGGATTCAATGAAGAATACCAATCACCAGCTACAGTTTGCACGAGGAGGTTTGAAAAATTCAGCAGGAAATAAGCCTTGGGGTCAGGATCCAGGTTGTGGTCTACAGTGTTTCAACCAGATTCAGTCCTTTGCTGACAACCAGAGGCGAGAGACCACCCACTTCAGTCATCAAGACCCAACACATACTTCTCTGAAGTTAGCAAAAAATGTCCAAAAGGAAAATTTCCAGGCAGGAACTTCTATTTATTGGAACTTTTTTCCTTTGCAAATATTAAATTTGCTACTCAAATTACTTTAAGATTAGAAAAAAGTGGGAAGGAGAGGTCATAGACTTACATTAGGTCCAGCTGGATCCAGGGGCTAAAATTACATGAGGAATCTGTCCCTCCATATGTTGCCTCTGTTTTCATGGGTATTAGTTCAGATGACCTCTCTCCATGTGAGGGCAAAAGAGTCGCCAACATCTCAATGCTTAGCAGCCTCAGAAGAAGAAAAACATCTCATTCTCAATAGTTCTAGTAAAACTCAAAGAACTGCATCTTGTTAAGATTGGCTTTGGTTGTCAACCCATCTCTGATCCATTGTGACTAGGGAGGTAGATGGTCAGGTACATAACTATTAATGAGGCTATTGGAAGTATCAGGTGAAATCTTGTCTAAGGATGTGCTTTGTAAGCTGTAAAGCACAGTATTCAGTACAGGTGGTCCTGAGTCTGGCCATAGGTACATGGAAAAGACATGCCCATTGCCCCATGTAAACCACACGAATTGAGAGTGTGGGAGAAGTGATTTCCCAAAAGCAAGTTAGGGTATTCTTACTGCAGGGAGGCTGGATGCTTTTCTGACAGCAAGAGCGGTGGTGCTTAACAGAAGAAACAGGTGGGACTCAGCCATCTCCCAAGTTTTCCTCTTTCTCTTAAGACCACCCAAAGAAATTATGATTCTATGGGTCTGAGATAGGTCCCAGAAATTGTATTTTTACAAAGTTCCTTCAGGTGACTCTGCTAGGCAGAGTAGTTTAGAGGCTACCAATTAACCTAGCAGACAACCTCCTTACACTTCTCTGCTGCCTTGTTGTTCAACCGCTCAGTCATGTCTGACTCTGCGACCCCACGGACTGTGTAGCCCACCAGGCTCCTCTGTCCATGGGATTCTCCAGGCAAGAATTCTGGAGTGGGTTGCCATTTTCCACTCCATACCCCAAATCAAAAGTGAGAATGGGACTTCCCTGATGATACAGTGGATAAGGATCCACCTGCCAATGCAGGGGACACAGAGCCAATCCCTGATCCAGGGAGATTCCACATGCCATGGATCATCTATACCCCTGAACCACAACTACTGAGCCCGCTGTCTGGAACCCTCAAGCCACCACAATGAAAAGCCTGCGCACTGCAACTAGAGAACAACCCCCACTCCCTGCAACTAGAGAAAGCCCACGTGCAGCAACAAAACCCCAGTGCAACCAAAAATAAAAAAATTATTTTTTAAAAAGTGAGTATGTGTGTGGCTCTAGGTGATAAAATCAGGATTGCTTTTTTACTTAAAGGAGATAAAAATAAAGGATTGATCTTATATTTTGAGACCACAGAGGTGAAAGCGTAAATTAACAGATCTGTTACAAACCCCATCCCCCGTCAGCCCCTATTCCTGGACAAATAGGAGGTAAACAGAAGTGACTCCTCTCTAGTGTTGGGTCATAAGCAGGTCTACCAGGGCTCCTCCCACAAGCAGTTACTCACTAACCCTCATTGCTCAGAGGGTAGTGAGCAGGCAGTGGCTGAGGCCTGGCTCTGCCTTGGGAAAGGTGCTTAGCATTATCACAGCTTGAGGGCGGAGAGGAAAGGCCGTGGACTGGAGAGGACATAATACCAGATGGAGGAACAGGACCTCAGTTAAAAATTGATTTTACCCCCCTGCCAGTGGTTGCTTAGCTGCGAGACTTCAGGATAAGCTGGAGTTAGATTAGCTGCAAAGGTAGAAAGTGGAGGGGGATGGGAAGGATTGGTCAAGTGGTCCAGTCCCACTCTTGGTGACTCACCAAAGGACACAGATCAACTTGCTACTATTTATTATTATTTTTCATCTCTCTGTAATTTCTGTTGTATATTCTTTGAAGGCCAGAGGTCACCTCCGCCCCAATTCCATTTCCTAGTCCCAGCCCCAAACCCAGTAGTTTTCTAGCTGACAGTTTCTCAAATAGTATTTGCTATCATGGATTTTAAAATTTTGCAGAACATTTTCTCAAAACTCTTGAAAAGAAGATCTGACCCTCCATGGAGTCTCTGGAGCTTTGTAGAGACAGCAGGGTGTGAGATGAGTAGCCAGAGAATGCCCCTCTGAAAAGTGCAGTCAGAATGTAGGGCCAGCATGGTGCCCAGCACATGGCAGGTACACATAGCTTCACGAAATTAATGAGGCCCACAGTGGACTGGAGAAGGGGGCCAGTGCCTGATATGCTGGCAGGTCTTTGTGACCTCAGGAATCAAATCAAACAACCCCCAACCCAGGAACAGTCTGAGTAGCAATAGCTGCCAGCACAATGGCCCAGAAGAAAGGATAGCTCTAAATTCAGGTCTCAAAAGCCAAACAAAAAGAAATGATAGTACAACCCCTGCCCTTTGATGAAGAATGTTCTAATGAGAGAAAAAAAAAATGCTAATGGTACAGGTCAGACAAACTGTTCCTGCCCTGTAAAAATAATGACAGTATAATTTTGTAATAACTCATATTTTGTAACACCAAGCACCATGCACATATACAAGCATTGTGGAGCATTGTGAGATTAAATAAAATCTTACAGCAACCCTATGATGGTCCACCTTTACAGGCCCAAGGTCCCTCAGCTCATAGGTGGAGGGGCTAGGCTTGCATCTAGACTTGCATGACTCTAGAACTCTTGTGAACGCCCACACTGTCTTTTTTTTTTTTAAGATGACAAATATTTTCAGTGCTATTTGTGAATGAATCAGATCTCTTCCTAGCCCTTCCCTCTGCTAACAAAGGAGTCTGGGACAGTGAGTTCCTTGTTCAGTCCCAAAGAAGGATTGTAACCCAGGGCTCAGGCTCTCTCGGGAGGCAACCCCCGAACTCCAGGTTGAATTTAAGTCAAGATTAAAAAGGCCCTGGTGATCATGAGTTTAGGGATCTGAACATCCCTAGAGTTTAGGGATCAGGTTCCATGCAGCGGGTGACAGGATGAGATGGTCAGATGGCATCATAGACTCAATGGACATGAGTTTGAGCAAACTCTGAGAGATAGTGAAGGACAGGGAAGCCTGGCAGTCCATGTGGCTACAAAGAATCAGATATGACTGAGCAACTGAACAACAACAATAGGGGTTGTTGGGGCAGATGAAAGTGGGGCAAAGGCAAAGATTGTGTGGGAAGCTAGGGAATATCTGAGCTAGAGTTCTCAAAGCCTCTTTTCTTTCCCAAGAGTCTCCAAGAAAGGGTTTTCAAACCTCCCTGGGCTCAAGCCAGGGCAGGGAGAACCCTTGTCCCATCCCAGGGCACCAAGATGGGAAGGCAGGACTCACAGAGTGGAATCAAGATAGAGGACAGAGACAGGGAAGGAGACAGACAGCTACACGAAGACCCAGTCACAGCGGCAGCTTTCCTGCAGCCACCTGCCTGGTTGAGATGGAAACGCTGATTCCAGCTCCAGCCCCCAGACAGGCTAAGAATATCCCAGAAAAGCAACAGCAACCACCCCCACCCTCCTTGATCTGCTCCTGCATCTGGAGTGCTATGCTGGGCTCCAGCAGGGCAAGGAAGAGACAGAGATGCTTGTGGCTGGGGTTGGGGGGTGAAAGAGAGGAGGCAAAAAATGGACTTGGTGGAGGCAGAAGATGAACTGAGAAATAAAGCTATTGGAGAGTATATATACATACATACATATATATATATATATATATATATATATATATATATATATATATATATTACTGAGAGGATTGGGTAGAAAGAACTGTTTTTAGGGGGCAACAAAGGGAGATGAAAGCAGGAGCCAGAGAGCCGGGGAGAGAAGGTCCAAGGATGAAGAAGTATGAGAATGTGGGAGGGCTGGCATCAGTAACCTAGAGGGTAGACCAAGGCTTTATTAAGGGAGCAGAGCTTAGGGCAAGGAAAAGCAGCCCCAGCCTCACCCTTGTCCTCCCCTGACCCTTAATCCTGGACCTTCCAGCCTCTCAGCCTCGGTCTCTTCTCTTCCTGTCCCAGAGCACCACTTCCGCAACTGTGCGTATCAACCCGGTTTTCTTTTCCATTAATCCTTTATTTGGGCTCCTCAATTAAGTCCTAGCAAGGGGTCTGCTGGAAAGTGAAAGGCAGGAGAACATGAGGTTTCCCTCTTGGCAGCTAGCAGCAACTCCTTTGTCAAGTCCATCTCTTCTCTCTGCTCTGTCTCTTTCTACACTCCCCATTGTTGCCTGAGGGGAGGCAGGGTTTCTACTCCCTCCACTGCCTCCCAACCCGAGCTCCCCTGGGGTAAGGTCCTACGGAGAGGGAGGGAGGGCTGTTGCATATGCTCTTCCTTCGCACACTTAGGAGCCGAGGCCTTTGGGTGGGAGTACTGAATCAGGGTAGGGGGGCAGCCGAACCCAGGCATTCAGATACCCAGGCTGAGTCTCTTCTCTGGCTGTTTTAAGAACCTACATTGTCATCAGCCCCTTTGTAGGGGCCTCTTGGAGACATGAGATGCAATGACCTTGGGTTCCAGGCGCCTTGATGTTTACTGGGGAGACCCTGGAACTTGGCCATCTCGGCATCCTGTCCTTTGTTGCATCATCTTTCAGGCTCCTCTCCCCTAAAGCTTGGAGGGACCTAGGAACGTTTACATTGCTGAGAGCCTGAGCACCCTTCCTCTTCATCTCCTGGGTAGACCTGCAGAAGGGCAGGCCTCACACAGATGCTTTGCACACAAGCCTGAGCCCATCAGGCAGAAACAGGGAGAACCAGACAGGACTGGAGCTAGAAAGTGAAACAGATTCACAGGGCAGGTTTTATTTAGAAACAGATTCATAGAGCCAGAAGAGGCTTTAAGAACCATTTTTAAGTCCAATCCCAAGATATTATCTCACTCCTTCAGTATTTTTCTTTTGCCTGATAATAAAAATATGTAGAATTCCTGCATTATAGTGTGAAAGGAGAGCTGAAATGACTTCCCCAAGTCATACAATTAATAAGCTGTGGACTAAAATGCCTGACAGAGGATGAGATGGTTGGATGGCATCACTGACCTAATGGACATGAGTTTGAGCAAGCTCTGGGAGCTGGTGATCGACAGGGAAGCCTGGTGTGCAGTCCATGAAATCACAGAGTTGGACACGACTGAGTGACTGAGCTGAACTGAAGTGAAAACTCCTGCCTCCTAGACTATGACTTTTCAGATAAAAAGCAGCCAAAGGGCAGAAGAGTTTGAGCAGCATTGCCTTTGGATGTTCCCTTAAAGATGGGGCTCATTTGGGGAATTCCTTAGTGGTCCACTGTCCTTCCATAAAGCCCACCTTCTCAGGATGCCTATCCAGTTTCACTGTACTTATCCTTCTTGGCCTCCACCCTGTAGAGACATAAACTCCCTCTCTTCTCCCTTAATACTGCAAGCTTTTTTGGTAACAGAAATGCCGTCACTCCTTATAGATTTTTTTTTTACTATTTTGTCTTCTTGTCCTTTAAAATTCCATCCATATTCTTCTTGCACATCTTGGACTGAGAACTCAGAGCCCAGCCCTTAACCGAGTTGTTATGTAGCAGCTGCTGCTGGCAGGGGAAGAAGTTAGAAAGACTGATGTTAGGAAGGGTGTCAGGTCCCTCCCAGTCAGTCCATAAAAGCTTCTTGAAGGAGATGGTATTTCAAGAGCTTGACAAAGGCAGATTGGTGGTTTGAGGGAGGGTCCTGGCCCAGTGATAGGAGCTCAGAGGGATGACCAGACTAGGAGGGTGGTGAGCATGTGAGCCCAAGAGAGGAGGTCTGAGGCAGGGCAAGATGAAGATGAGAAGGGAAAATAAGATCTTTTAAGGCATCTGAAGCAGAGGAGAGAACTCTGAATTCTAAAAGGACAACAGGTCACTGCTGGGCTTGGAATGGGGATTCCATAGTGCTAACATCTGTAGGGGCTGCATAGACTCTTGTCCTGAATGACACCAGCAGTAGGCCTTATGTCAGTGAGGAACTCCTGGGAGCAGAGGACCCACGTGCCATTCAAATCCACGTGCCTGGTGATTCTGCCAGTGCAACTCAGTCTCTGTGGGGCCTGTCCTTAACTACTGGTGAACCGACTGTTCTTGTGTGTCAGATAAAGGCTGACTCAGAAAGCCTTGTAGGAGGAAGTAGGACCAATTACAGAAACTGAAGAGAGGGAACATTTTTCAGTAACTATGGGGAGAATGAGAGGTTGGGCAGGTCAGCTTGAACTGTGAGAGAACAAAGATCAGATCTAAGGGAACAGGAGAGACCCCACTGAGAAAGTACAATTGAGTGCGGAGTCAGGGAAGGGTACAAGTTGGCCTGTGGAAGGTGGTGTATGGTAGAGAATCAATACAGCTAGACCACAGCCCCCACAGGGGTGGGGTGGGGGCGGGCCTGTGGGACAGCTGAGAAAAGCTGGTGCCTCTGTTGGCAGCCCAAGGGGGATTCTGAAATAGACTCTCTGGAATGAACTAGATACACACGTGCATCTAGCCCTGACAGCAGTGGATCCTTGGAGCTGGGTTCATGGTCTCTGAGGAGCATAGAGGTGACTCCAGAGCCAAGTCTGAGAATTCTGCTGAATCCATGTGTATGTTAGTCGTTCATCTGTGTCAGACTCTTTGCACCCCCATCGACTGTAGCCCACCAGGCTCCTCTGTCCATGGGATTCTCCAGGCAAGAATACTGGAGTAGGTAGACATATCCTTCTCCAGGGGATCTTACTGATCCAAGGATCAAAGCCAGGGTCTCCTGCATTACAGGCATATTCTTTACCATCTGACCCACCAGGGATAGGCAAAGGCTTCTCTCCTCTATGAAACCCATACCTACCTCCAAAGTCCCCTAAAGGAGCCAGAAGACTCCTGTGCTGGGGAGCCAGAGAGCAGGAGAAAGGTGGACACAGTCCTTTAAGGCAGATAGAACAGGCCCAAACCAGCTGGGCTCCAGACCTGCAGGTAAGGCCTAGAGAATACCAAATCCAGGACAAAGGCCTTATGGGTGCCAAGGAGAGGACCTTATGGGTGCCGAGGAGACCCAGAGAGAAATGGGCAGGACCCAGCCTAATAGCCTGGAGCTGGGAATGGGGTCAGCTAGGATCTGAATGGCAGGGAGCATGTGACAATGAAAACCCATCTCAGTCTGGACCCAGGACTGGCCATGGGTGGGACCAACCCTCCTGGGCCTCCCTCTGCACAGAAGGCCGGTCTGCTATCTGAGGCTGGACAGACCAATTTCCAGACTTTCCTCAGGGACCAATCACCCATCATCCACCCAAGTGTGAAATCAAGGGATTGGAGGGGAGAGGGGCAAAGAGCACAAGAGCAGCCGCTCGGGGACAGGGCTCAGCAGCGGAGAAGCAGGTCGGCAAACGGTGGCTTCGGCGACAAATCTGAGCGTCTTACCACCCCCGAGTAAAGGCCTCTAAGGAGGCGGGTTGCGACCTTCAGGCAGACCAGGGCCCAGCCAACACCTCATCACAGGCAGAGCAAGAATACACCTGCTGCCGTTCTTCCCTGGTGGCCACATGGGGGAAGGGAGGGGGGAGAGTTAAGAGGGAATCCAACGACTGCTAGATTGGAGGAGCTGGTGCAGTGCGACCCAGCTGGGGCCTGGGCGCCTTGATGAAGGCACTCGTCTTGAAGCAGCTGCCCAGCTCCCCCCCCCCCCCCCCAGCACATAACCAAAAAGGGAGGGAGGCTGTTCCTATGGCAACTCTGCTATTGCGATCCAGTGCATCAAAACAAGTTGACTCAGGGCCCTAGGGCCTGGAGGGGTAGGTGGGACCAGCTTCCCACCACCCACCCACCCACCGGCTCTGACCCTGACGAGGTCCTCGAACCAGCCACCTCCTCCTCTAGCCTTTCTGGTGAAGGGACTGGACCAGAGACCAACATGGGGATGGGCGGGACTTGAGATTGGCATGAGAGTTTCTATTGGTCAGCGAAGCTGCCGGTTAGGAGGGCATCTTGGGCAAGGATTGGCTGCGTGAGGCGGGGCGTGGCGCGGAGAAGCCTGGGCCCAAGGGGTGGGGCTGACGCTGCAGCTGGCGCAGCTCAGACCCCGGGCAACCGGCGCAGAACAGCCAAAGCAGCCGCGTTCTACTGCCCGTTCCCGCGCCCGGGCCGGGGCTGGGCCCCCACCGCCGGGTCCCCGGGGGCTGCAGCAGAGGCGGCGGCGGCGCGGCGGGCAGGGGCGCCGCCCGCGGTTCCCGCCGGGGCCCGGGCGCCGGCCCCGCTCTGCAGGATGGGCACGGTGCTGTCTCTTTCCCCCGCCTCCTCGGCCAAGGGCCGGAGGCCCGGCGGGCTGCCCGAGGAGAAGAAGAAGGCGCCGCCCGCTGGAGACGAGGCTCTGGGGGGCTACGGGGCTCCGCCAGCGGGCAAGGGCGGCAAAGGCGAGAGCCGGCTCAAACGGCCGTCCGTGCTCATCTCCGCGCTCACCTGGAAGCGCCTTGTGGCCGCGTCCGCCAAGAAGAAAAAAGGCAGCAAGAAGGTGACGCCCAAGCCGGCGTCCACCGGCTCCGACCCTCTGGTCCAGCAACGCAACCGCGAGAACCTTCTCCGCAAAGGTCGGGATCCCCCCGACGGCGGCGGCGCCGCCAAGCCCCTGGCGGTGCCGGTGCCCACCGTGCCCGCGGCCGCCGCCACCTGCGAGCCGCCGTCTGGGGGCAGCGCCGGCGCTCCGCCGCCAGGCTCGGGCGGAGGGAAGCCGCCGCCGCCGCCGCCCCCAGCCCCGCAGGCGGCGCCGCCGGTCCCTGGCGGCTCACCGCGGCGGGTCATCGTGCAGGCTTCTACCGGCGAGCTGCTGCGCTGCCTCGGCGACTTCGTGTGCCGGCGCTGCTACCGTCTCAAGGAGCTGAGCCCAGGCGAGCTGGTGGGCTGGTTCCGCGGAGTGGACCGCTCGCTGCTGCTGCAGGGCTGGCAAGACCAGGCCTTCATTACGCCCGCCAACCTGGTGTTCGTGTACCTGCTGTGCCGCGAGTCGCTGCGCGGGGACGAGCTGGCGTCGGCCGCCGAGCTGCAGGCCGCCTTCCTCACCTGCCTCTACCTCGCCTACTCCTACATGGGCAACGAGATCTCCTACCCACTCAAGCCCTTCCTCGTGGAGCCCGACAAGGAGCGCTTCTGGCAACGCTGCCTGCGCCTCATCCAGCGGCTCAGCCCGCAGATGCTGAGGCTCAACGCCGACCCCCATTTCTTCACGCAGGTCTTCCAAGACCTCAAGAACGAGGGCGAGGCCTCCGCCAGCGCCGGGGGTCCACCCAACGGGGGCGCGCCTGCGGCCCCCTCCACCTCCTCCTCCTCCTCGGCCGCCAGGGACAGCTGCGCGACTGGAGCCAAGCACTGGACTATGAACCTGGACCGCTAGGGATAACCCAGGGCAGCGTCCGCCCCCCGCCCCAGCCCCTAACACACACTCGGAGCCCCCGGGACCATCAAGCCGCCGCCGCTGTTACCGCCGCTCCGCGCCGTGGCCGGAGGAGGAGCCGCCCCTGCCCCGCAGGGGAAGGTGGAGGCCAGGATGCCAGAGGCCTCGGCGTTTGGATTTGCTGGGCGCAGGGTGGGGGTGGGGGATGAGCGCGGGAGAGGAACCCCCAACCTCACTCTTTCTATCTGTGCCCTCATCTCTCCAGTTCTGCCCGGGTCTCCCCCTTCCCATCTCTGTTTAAGTCCATCTCCCTCGGACTTGTCCTTTTCTTCATCTCCTTCCTGTATCTTCACCTTCCCTCCTTCCTTCATCTTTTGCCTTCACACCTTCCTCTTTGCAGCTCCACTTTCCATTCCTTGGGTGTGTATGTCCGTCTCCATCTTACCCACTACCTGACTCTCATTGCGCCGTTTCTCTTTCTGCACCTCTGTCCCCATTTCCCCTTTTTCTCTTTTCCTCACTCCTGGCATGTGTCACCATTTTCGCGCTCCCCTCTGTCTTACCCCCTCTCCGCCTGTGTTAGCTTGCATTTCTCCCTCCGACTGCGACCCTGTATTCTCCTCCCCAGACCGAAGGAAACATGAGTTCTTGATTGGGATCGGCTGAGGTACAGCAGAAACTGCAGCCCCGGGAGCCCAGACAACCACCAGAATGGTCCTTCGCCCCATCCCCACCACCTCTCCCCACCTTTTCCAACGTGTTGCATGCCGGGAGTTGGGGGGAAGGGGATGCCAGCTTTAGGAGGCTGAGGTTTGGGAGCAAAAATCAGCCTAGGAGGTCACCCCGGCGGTGGCGGCGGCGCCTCAGCAGAAGGGTGGGAGGAGACAGAATATTCTTCTTACTCTGAGGGAAGAGCATCCCTCTTCCTTGCCCTTAGGTGTTTTTGTCCCACCCCCACCCCCCACTTTTAATTTATTTGGTTGTTTCCGGAGGGAGGGGGGAGGGGTGGGGTGGGCCCGGAACTGTCTGAGGTGCTGATCTGAGGCCGGACCAGAATTCTGGGAGGGTACCAGGGACTGGGTTGGGCCTGGTGCCGTGTCCAAGGTGCCAATGATGCGGGCCGACGGTGCGGGCTGCATTGTCTGTCTGTCCGTCTGTCCGGGAGAGAACTATAAAGCGCTGAAAGCGCCTGCAGATGTTTTTGCGCCAGCCTTTTTTTGGGCCTTGGGAGGGAGGGAGCGGGAGTGGAACTATCACAGTTAGGGCACTCGGGCCCCCCATGGGCCTAGTGGGGAGGGTCGAGTCCTTGAGAACGGCTACTGTTTCCATCACCCCTACCCCCACTGACTTCCATCTCACAGAGAGCAAAGTGAGGGAGCCAAAAGATGAGGCCTGAATTCTTGCCCCACCCCATCCCCCCTCACCCCTACCCCTGCCTTCATTTTTTTCTGACAACCTGCGCATTAACGCCCAAGCCATTTAGGGGATAAGTGATGAGGACAGCAGAAGTTGTTCCCCGTTTACAGAGTGGCTCATTGAGGCAGCATCAGCTAATTATTGTTGCTGTTTTCTCTCTTTCCTCCACCTCTCCCTGCCATTCATTCTGTCAAGAGTTCAATCAGGCCTGACTAAGTCTGTCTTCACCACTCTCAGGTGGGGCCTGAACGCCACCCTTAGCCCCATACCCTTTCCCCTACCCATGGGGCTGCTTCAAGGCTGTTTAAGCCACATGCCTACCCAAGGCAGCTTTGGGAGGTCCATCCCTGCTTGAAATTCAGACCTAGCCCTTAGTCACCAGGGAAGCTAGTACACAGGCGGCCTGGAAGACAGGAACCATTCTTTGGAGTTGAAGGAAGAAAAGTGAGCTATTTAGCCTGAGATTCCTCTTTAGTCCCCATTACCTTCTTAACCACTCAGCTAAGCACCCCATTCAGTTTTTCACTGGCCCGAGAGGCTCTGGCTGCAGTGGAGCGCTGGCGTCTGTGACCCTGGTCTCCACGGAGACCTCCGGAGCATTCGGAGAGACAAGAGGGAGAAGCCCACCTAGAAAGGCCCTGGTTCGCTGTCCGTGGTACTGACGGGGCGCACCCGAAAGGGTGAGGGAGGGCATGCAGGAGTAGGAGGAGCTGCAGATGACCTCAGTTAGGTTTTCCGGATAATTTGGGAGTAGATGTGATCCTTTCTGGTGGTAAGTTACAGAAGTCTGGCCAAAGAACCCAGGAAGACTGTCCTCCTAGGAAGACAGGTCTCAACTTTTCCCCGGACTCTGCCCAGGGCCCTCTCAACCAGCCAGTAGCCGGAAATCCCCAGTCCAGATTTGTGAATCGAGTTCCCGGGGGGAGATGGGGAGAGCTGGTGGAAGGGAAGGCGGGAGCAGTCGCCCATTGGCTGGAATTTGGCGCAGTCAGCGCGGTGCCGTCATCTCTCTAGGTATGGCAGGAGAGAGGGAGGAGCACTTGGGTCACCCCGCGGCTGTCGCCATAGTAACCAGACTGAACAGGCGGGGTGGGGCGGGGCGGGGGAGGAGTGTGCCCTTTCCACTCCCTCACCTCTGACGGGGAGGTTGCAGAGAACAATCCTGGTTCCTCTTATTTGGAACTAGTTATCGAGACTATTTGGGATTTCTGTGTTAGAAGAGCCTAACGGGGATGGGAAAGAGACTTGAGAGCCTACAGAGACCCTCAAACATCCTTGGGGAGGGGCCTCTAGATTCTGCCCCTGAACGCATAGACACAGCACCCTTCTATTACGACACTCCTATGAGCACTCGGACACACACAAATACAGGTGGGCGACAGCACGCTTGCCTCCAAGAACCTGTGGTCTGGCATTTGGAGACCTAGAAAGAGAGAAAAGCCTCAGTGTCTGGTGGCAAATTAAATCTCACTTTTCTTGCCACGCCCCAGGCATGAGACATAATCCGATTAAGTGGTGAGGGACTGGAGGAGGATCAGGACGAATACATGGAAGAATTAGCTTCCTGGGTCAAACTTGGCCAGACACATGTTTTCTCAGGGAGAAGGTGATCATTAAGAGAAAGAAAGCAGTCTTTGAAAAGAGAGTAAATGCAGAAACAGTGTGATGTGCCTTCTCTTGATTGCCCAGAAGTGAACCTCTGGGAAAATGAGTCCAGGCTTAGGACAGAGGTAGTGAAGAGGGCCCAGAGGTCTAGAGAGTCCAGCAGGAATGAGGGAGGGGTGGGCTGAGGAAAGAATGGAGATGGAGGATAGGAGACACAAACCCAGCTGGAGCCATGACTCAGCACTTCTGCTCAGCAAAGGTTGGGGGGCGGGGTGATTCTTACAGCACAGGGCAACAGAGAGGAGAGGGGGGTAGGAAGCAAATGGGCAGATAAACTGTGATCTGACCATTTGCATGATACATGCTGATACATACATTGACATATAACACATTTGAACACAGAAACAGGTACATAGTCATTTAAATGAGATTGATGAAATCTCATTCAATCATAACATATACATATCTCCACTTTCCTTCCCTGCCCTGCTTCCTGGAGCAGAGGACGTTCTGTTCTGAGAGCTATGCTTGCCTGTCCCTGGAATACCTTGGCATTTAATGGGAAAGGAGAAACACAAAAAAGTCACAGGTGTGTGTGTGTGGTGGTGGTGGTGGTTGTCATGGTAACTGCTTTGCCTGCCAGGCAATGTGCCCAGCAACCAGAGCATCTGGCAGTATCCAAGGGGACATCCTGTAGCCTCTACCCTCTGGGACTCTGTCACAGGCACCCAGATGGGCATCTCCAGATGATTTCTACTACAGTGCCTGCCAAGGCAGCCCCTCTGACCATGCCACCATGACCAGGGACATCTGGTAGCCAGGTTTGGGGGCCTGGCCTTCTTCATGTGCCCCACTTTAAGTACAAATCCTGACCCCTTTATACACCATAAACAGCACTTGCCATCAGTGACCTCAAGACAACAGAGGTTAAATTTTAAAGACCTTTGTCAAGACCATTACTGGGACTTTCCTAGTGGTCTAGTAGCTAAGATTCCAAGATCCCAGGTCAGCTGGCCCAGGGTTTGATCCCTGGTCGGGGAATTAGATCCCACATGCCACAACTAAGACCCGGCACACTCAAGTAAATAAATTATATGTATGTATATATATATATATATATACACACACACACAAAGACCATTACCTTCCCTTTCAGCATCTTGTGAGACATCCAAGATCATCTATACTCACACAGGTTAGGTGTGTAATGAGGCATACAAAAAGTGTTTTAGTTCAGTGTGATTAAAGATTGGGTATAAGACAGATAAACTGCAGAGCACAGCCTCAGGATTCAAGTTCCTTTGACCTGAGTTTAATATTTTGATAAGGTTTTTAGAAGCAATCTCTCTTTTACACTTGCAGACTGGCTGTCTGACTTTGTACTCTAGCACCCCACTTTCTTTTTTTTCCTAGGCATTCAGGTTGAACCTCTAAGTTTCTAGCTTAAAATTCTCCCAACTCACTTTGGGCATCCAGGGGATTTCTTTTCCCTTGGATTCTAATTCTTTAGCAGATAGCTGCTCTTGAGATCTCTCTACCTGGCGACATTGCCCATCATAGTTACTCCCCTTTTACAACTTTTCCCTGCCCCATTTCTTCACCTCCCTTTGATCACAGTCTCCTGTGACTGACATTTGGCTTCAAGACCATACATCATAAAATTAGTCTCTCTGCATACATTTTTATATATGACAATCTAAAAGGAAGGAGGGGTGATGATAAACAACTTAAATATGAAAAGGGATATTTCTTTATAACCTTTCTACATTTTATTCCTTTTTAAAAATTTACATATTGTCCCAGAAAAACACAGGACATCAAGAAAAGCACAAGAAATAAGACTAATGATGGAAGGCTTGCCCTACCATATATTAAAATTTACTAAAGAGCTAAGGTAGCTAAAGCATAAGGCACTGATGTAGGAACAGATGTATCAATAGAAGAGAATAGATAATCCCAAACTAAACTCCAGCATAGGTGGGAATTTAACAGATGATAAAGGCACCATTTCAGATCCATTGGGAAAAAAGATAGGTTAGTCAGTAAATGCTCTTGGCACAAATGGATAGCCATTTATATGAAGAAAAAGATCAATCCTTCCTCATTCGTAGCCCCCAAATAAGTTCCAAATTGATGAAAAAATTTTTTAAAAATTATAAAAGCCTTAGAATAGAGAACAATTTGAAGATATCTATTAGAAATTCAAATGCATATATTTTCTACCCTGAAATTCCAATTTCTAGTATTGACCCTAGATAAATACTTAAATGTACCAAGACACGTGATAAAGATTTGTTTATTGTATTACTGTTTAGAGAGAGAGAAATTGAACTCCACCTAAATATCCACCAGTCGGTTAGAAATTAAAAGTGCTTTGATATAATATTCAGTTTAAAAGGATAGATTGGACTGTGCATACCAATGTGAAAGATCTCCAAAATACGTAGTGTCATTAAAAGTTGCATAGCAATATACATAGTACCATATCATTTATGCAAAAGTAAAACAAATCAAACTGTAATTTCTGTATGCATGTGTGTGTATAATAGAAGCTTAAGAAAGATACAGATCACTCTTATTAAGTGACTTCTGAGAAGGAACTGGGATTGATGTTGTCTAGGGGACTTTTGCCTTATCTATGGACTTTAATTTTTGCAATAAAAATGTATTAGTATATTATTTGCATAATTAGAAAATAGTAATTAATATGTGATGGTAATCTAATATTAAATAAAATATTTGAATAAAACATGTGTTTATAATTATTATTATTGCATCTTGGGTTGGGTCAGTTTAGTTTAGTTCAGTCACTCAGTCATGTCTGATTCCTTGTAATCCCATGAACCGCAGCACACCAGGCCTCCCTGTCCATCACCAACTCCCAGAGTTTACCCAAACTCACGTCCATTGAGTCAGTGATGCCATCCAACCATCTCATCCTCTGTTGTCTCCTTATCCTGCACTCAGTCTTCCCCAGAATTAGGGTCTTTTCCAATGAGTCAACTCTTCGCATAAGGTGGCCAAAGTATTGGAGTTTCAGCTTCAACATCAGTCCTTCCAATGAACACCCAGATCTGATCTCCTTTAGGATGGATTGGTTGGATCTTCTTGCAGTCCAAGGGACTCTCAAGAGTCTTCTCCAACACCACAGTTCAACATCAATTCTTCAGCGCTCAGCTTTCTTCACCGTCAAACTCTCACATCCATACATAACTACTGGAAAAACCATAGCCTTGACTAGATGGACCATTGTTGGCAAAGTAATGTCTCTGCTTTTCAATATGCTATCTAGGTTGGTCATAACTTTCCTTCCAAGGAGTAAGCATATTTTCATTTCATGGCTGCAGTCACTATCTGAAGTGATTTTGGAGCCCCCAAAAATAAAGTCTGACACTATTTCCACTGTTTCCCCATCTATTTCCCATGAAGCGATGGGACCAAGTGCCATGATGTTAGTTTTCTGAATGTTGAGCTTTAAGCCAATTTTTTCACTCTGCTCTTTCACTTTCATCAAGAGGCTCTTTAGTTCCTCTTCATTTTCTGCCATAACGGTGGTGCCATCTGCATATCTGAGGTTATTGATATTTCTCCCGGCAATCTTGATTTCAGCTTGTGCTTCTTCCAGCCCAGCATTTCTCATGATGTACTCTGCATATAAGTTAAATAGGCAGGGTGACAATATACAGCCTTGACATACTCCTTTTCCTATTTGGAACCAGTCTGTTGTTCCATGTCCAGTTCTAACTGTTGCTTCCTGACCTGCATACAGGTTTCTCAAGAGGCAGGTCAGGTGGTCTGGTATTCCCATCTCTTTCAGAATTTTCCACAGTTTATTGTGATCCACACAGTGAAAGGCTTTGGCATAGTCAATAAAGCAGAAATAGATGTTTATCTGGAACTCTCTTGCTTTTTCGATGATCCAGCGAATGCTGGCAATTTGATCTCTGGTTCCTCTGCCTTTTCTAAAATGATCTTGAACACCTGGAAGTTCACAGTTCACGTATTGCTGAAGCCTGGCTTGGAGAATTTTGAGCATTACTTTACTAGTGTGTGAGTTGAGTGCAATTGTACAGTAGTTCGAGCATTCTTTGGTATTGCCTTTCTTTGGAATTGGGATGAAAACTGATCTTTTCCAGTCCTGTGGCTACTGCTGAGTTTTCAAAATTTGCTGGCATACTGAGTGCAGCACTTTCACAACATCATCTTTCAGGATTTGAAATAGCTCAACTGGAATTCCATCACCTCCACTAGCTTTGTTCATAGTGATGCTTCCTAAGGCCCACTTGACTTCACATTCCAGGATGTCTGGCTCTAGGTGAGGGATGACACCATTGTGATTATCTGGGTCATGAAGATCTTTTCTGTACAGTTCTTCTGTGTATTCTTGCCACCTCTTCTTAATATCTATGAACCATTAAAATGGTACATTGATCTATATTAAAAATGACCATGACAAAGTGAAAATAGCAGGTTGAAAACAATATAATGTGGTCCCACTTGTGTAAGAGAGAGAGAGAGATCTTTAAATTGCTGTCCTTTTCCTGTCATTCAGATCCTCCGCTTAGCAGCTACCTCTTTCTGATGAATTCATCTCAGTCTGCTCCATAGTCACCCTTCATCACATACCTCGGATTGATTTCATGACATTTTTTCCTGCCTGATAATTTTTTGTTACTTATTTTGTATTCTGTCAATAAATGGTCTATCTTGTTCACTGCTAGATTCCCGACACCTGGCAGTAGGCAATCAATTGTCATTGTTCAGTGTCTCAGTCGTGTCTGACTCTTTGCGACCCCATGGACTGCAGCATGCCAGGCATCCCTGTCTTTCACCATCTCCCGGAGTTTGCTCAAACTCATATCCATTGAGTCAGTGATGCCACCGAACCATCTCATCCTCTGTTGCCCCCTGGTCTTCCTGCCCTCAATCAAGATATATACTGAATCTGTGTATATGTGTGTGTGCAGCAACACCAAGTTTTAGGATGTTTTTGTCTGTTTAGTCACTCAATTGTGTCCGATTCTTTGTGACCCTGTCCATGGGATTCTCCAGGCAGGAATATTGAAGTGGGTTGCTATTTCCTCCTCCAGGGGATCTTCCTGACCCAGGGATTGAACCTGTGTTTCCTACATTACAGGCGGATTCTTTACTCACTGAGCCATCGGGGAAGCCTAAAATTTTAATAGTTGTTCTCACTAAGTGGGAGGATTTTAAAAGATCAGTTTTACTTTCTTCTTTATACTTTTCTGAGCTTTTTAGTCAATTACAACAAACTAAACTATTGTTATTACCTTAAAAAAAGGAAGAAAAATTATAAAGAAAAAGAGATAGAAGATAAATGAAAGGAAGGAAGGAAATGGAGAAAAGTGACACTCCTTTTCCAGTGTCTGGAAAGGGATAAGCACACATCTACAGCCCTGCCCTCCTCCTCTTTCACATGTCTCCAAAGTCACTTCACTCTCTTCCTCCTCTTCAAGCTATTTCCAGATCCTTAGGATTTAAGAGTGTCCCTTGCTGGACAGGAGAAGTGAGACCCCCATCTATCCCAGCAGGCATGGGTGTGTGTACATGCACAGCACATGTGTAGTACAAGCACACACAAAGAGCACAGGCATGCACACATACACACTCTTACAAGGATCCATCCAAGGCCATTTAAAGAACATTTCTCTATCTTTCTCGTAAGTGCTGAGGAACACCCATTGTTACTTATACAAACAATGAAGTTGGGAAAATATTCCTCTTCACATTAGCTTCTTCATATCTTTTCTTTAAACAATGAGAATTAGCGCAGCACCTGACAGTAGATCATTTCACATGCTAGCAACGTAATGCTCAAAGTTCTTCAAATCAGGCTTCAACAGTACATGAACCGAGAACTTCCAGATATTCAAGCTGGATTCAGAAAAGGCAGAGGAACCAGAGACCAAATTGCCAACATCTGTTGGATCATAGAAAAAGCAAGATAATTCTAGAAAAATGTCTAATTCTGCTTCATTGACTACACTAAAGCCTTTGACTGTGTGGATCACAATAAACTGTGGAAAATACTTCAAGAGATGGGAATACCAGACCACTTGACCTGCCTCCTGAGAAATCTGTATGCAGGTCAAGAAGCAACAGTTGAACCAGACATGGAAAAATGGACTGGTTCCAAAATGGGAAAGGAGTACCTCAAGGCTGTATACTTCACCCTGCTTATTTAACTTTTATGCAGAGTACATCATGTGAAATGTTGGACTGGATGAAGCACAAGCTGAAATCAAGATTGCTGGGAGAAATATCAATAACCTCAGATATGCAGATGACACCACCCTTATAATAGAAGGTGAAGAGGAACTAAAGAGCCTCTTGATGAAAGCAAAATAGGAGAGTGAAAAAGTTGTCTTAAAACTCAACATTCAGAAAACTAAGATCATAGCATCTGGTCCCATCATTCATGGCAAATAGATGGGGAAACAATGACAGACTTAATTTTCTTAGGGTCCCAAATCACTGCAGATGGTGACTGAAACCATGAAATTAAAAGACACTCACTCCCTGGAAGAAAATCTATGACCAACCTAAACAGCATACTAAAAAGCAGACACAGGTCCATCTAGTCCAAGCTATGGTTTTTCCAATAGTCATGTATGGGTGAGAGAGTTGGACCATAAAGAAAGCTGAGCACTGAAGAACTGATGCTTTTGAATTGTGGTGTTGGAGAAGACTCTTGAGAGTCCCTTGGACTGCAAGGAGATCAAACCAGTCAATCCTAAAGGAAATCAGTCCTGAATATTCATTGGAAGGACTGATGCTGAAGCTGAAGCTCCAGTGCTTTGGCCACCCGATGTGAAGACCTGACTCACTGGAAAAGACCCTGATGCTGGGAAAGATTGAAGGCGGGAGGATAAGGGGACGACAGAGGATGCAATGGTTTGGTGGCATCACCGACTTGATGGTTATGAGTCTGAGAAGCTCCAGGAGTTAGTGATAGACAAGGAAGCCTGGCGTGCTGCAGTCCATGGGGTTGCAGTGTCAGACACAGCTGAGTGACTGAACTGAAATGAACTGACAGTAGATCTCAATAAATGGAAATGGATAAATGAGCCAAAATAGTGACAGTTTCCATGTTTTGCTTTGGTTGTCAACAAGTATACGATTAAATATATATCTTTAGGACACAACTGTGGTAACTAACTCCTCCCAGATGTTTGATATGCCTCTTCTCTTTTTGAATGTTCTTGCTTTATGCTAGATTTGGAGATTAGGATTTGTTCTGTTTTTGAATTTTATTCTGGTATTTTATAGTATATTTTATAATGTCTTTATTTCATTAATTTATTTTGGAATTTATTTGTGTATGTAGTGAAAAGGAGAGAGAGAACTATTTTCCCCAAAAGAATAACAGGTTGCACCAACTTTTGAAGTCTTCCTTTTCTTCCAGTGTATTCCATCTCTATCTTTTATGAAATTTTCACATGTCCATGGGTCTGTTTTCAAGGCTCTCCTGGGTTCCACTGGTCTATGTGACTACTGCTGTGCCAAACCACACCTCTAATAAAATAACTGTAGTTTTGTGGTATGCTCCTTGTTCTTTTGCTGAAACTGTCTTGACTATTCTTTTTTTTAATATTTATTTATTTTTGGCTGTGTCATGTCTTCGTTGCATCATACAACCTTCTTTCTAACTGTGTCTTGTGGGCTTTCTAGTTGAGGCACTGGGCTCAGTAGCTACAGAGTGCAGGCCTACTTAACCCGAAAAATGTGGGATCACAGTTCCCCAGCCAGGGGTTGAACCCACATTCCCTGCATTGGAAGGCAGATTCTTAACCACTGGACCAGCAGGGAAGTCCCCCAAACACATCATACAGAAGAACTTTAGAGCCAAGCCTTTCAGTTTCCATAAAATCTCTTTGGGCAAAAAAGCATGGGACTTCGATTGAGACTTAACAGTTTATAGATGAATTTGGACAGATCTGACATTTTGCAATATTGAGTCATTCCACCCAGGAACATGCTAAGTATTCTATGTATTCAGGTCTTCTTTTATATTCCTTAGTGAAGATTTATAGTTTTATTTTTCCATTTAGGTATTTCCCATATATTTCATTAGGTTCACCTGGGAATGTATTTTTATTGCCCTTGTAAATCTGTCATTCCCAATTCTTTTCCTTATTTCTACACAGTATGGAAAAAGCAGAAGTTTTTGTGTACTAACCTTTTATCTTACTGGATATACTATTTTCATTAGTTGTATTTGATTTCCAGTTGAGTCTCTTAGATTTTCTAGGGAAGCAATCCTATTGTCTGCAAACTAGAACATTTTGAAATCTTCCTATCTAATATTTGCATATCGCAGATAACTTTTCTTGTCTGATTATGTTGCCTAGGACTTCCAGTAGAATGTTCAGTAGTAGCAACAATGACAAGGTTAGAAGGGGTAAAAAAGACACCACTACCTTGTCCCAGATTTATGGGAATGTTTCTCATATTTCACCAATTGCTTTTTTGTCTTTTAAAACTGAATATTCTGTTTTGTGTATACTACTATATAGTAAATCTTCTCAAACCATTTTTTGGAAGTTAATGAAACTTTAATCAAAATACTTTTTTAAGTTGCCTGTTCCTTGCAGAACACGAACTGAGCCATGATCCTGGGCAGGTACAAGTTGGGGACAGAAGATAAAGTGGCTGAATGCGCCTCTAGGACTCCTTTTTCCCTCTTGATGTTTGAAAGCAGTGTTATATGATGTACAGAACAAAAGACTTGGAACCAGAGATTTGAGTGCCTACTCTACATTTACTAAAAGGTGATCTAAGACAGTTATTCAACCTCTCTGAATGTCAGTTTTCTCATCTATCAGATGGAAACAAGAAACTCAGATTTGTGATGTCTTATCAAATGGCTATAATAAGAATGACAATATTACTGTTTTTGGAGTAACAACCATTGCTATGGTAGTCAGCACTATTAATACATTTTGACAGAGGGATCAAGGGACCAAGACAGGTCCAGAAGGGGGCCCTGAGCTACTCTGACCAGCTCTGCTGGCCCCTGAGGCAGTAGGGAGCTGTAGAGGTCTGGGCCTCCCATGAGCAATCTGTGACCTGGGTGATATGTGTTTACTCCTTGCTGCCAGGCCTCGGCCCCAGTGGGACCCATGTGCCTCTCTCCAGAATGCCAGCCAAGGGACTTGCTATAGCTGCTGGTGTGTAGATGTCTGTGCCAGCCTGGCCCAGCCCAGCAGCATTCCTGAGTCTAGGCATTTGGGCCAGGAGACCAGGTCTCTCGTGGGACTCTCCACTCCAAGGATGCCCCCTGCCCCAGCAGGGAAGAATAGCTGGGCCTGCCTCCTCAGCTTCCCTGCTTTGTGATGAAGGGTGGGGAAAGATGCTCACTGGGGGCACCTCAGGACACTCGCTCAAACTGTGAGGACACGGAATAGCAGGCACAACAGTGTGCCAATGCCTGTACTAACATCCGTGCAATATGTAGTGGAAACGTGCTGAGATTTGCAGCAAATCTGGGCCCTGCTGTTTCCTCACGGGGGGACCTTCAGATTTTTTCCCCTCATCTATTATATGGGAATTGAAGAGGCTATTGTATCTGGTGAAATCATATATATGGATGTGTTTCGTTAACTGTAAAGCATATTACACATATAAAGTGGTCCTGAATCTAGCCCTTTTGGCACATGGTTACAGACATGGCCAGTGGACAGACATGTGTACAGGATGGACCCTAGAACTTGTCTCTCTGTCTCTGCTTGTCAATGGTAGAAAACCAAGGGGAATGAACTGAAGAACTGGAAAGGTGATCATAGAAAAGGAGAATGAAGCCCAGAGGTTATCAGAGCCTGGAACCCTTCCCTGCTTTCCCCATTTATCTCCCCATCTAATGTTGCCCCAGATTCTCTATGTTGCAGAATAGAAAAGGATAGCCCTGCCTGGAGCCTCCCTGACAACTTCCTGCTGTGTTGCTAAGCAACCTGGCCTTCTCTCCCAGGAAAAGGAACCCAGGATCTGGCCTTCTAGCCTCCCTCAGCTACTTCCTCCTCCCCCAACCTCACAGAAGAAGCTTCTCTGACTCATGGAAGAAGTTGAGTGCATTGTTGGGGGGATTAGACTGGCGGAGGTGGTTTGAGCCCCCAGAGCAGGGGGGTGTTCTGGGCTGGTCAGTGCTGAGGGATGGCAGTTATGGAATGGTCCTCAGCGCTGGGATCTTTAGGCATATGCTCTGCCCATGGCAGCAAACCAACAAGGTGGCTATAACCAGTTTTTCCATTTTACAGATGAGGACACTGAGGCTCAGAGAGAGCAACTACCCCTCTCTTTCCGCAGGGGATAGGCAGAGGTTGCGTCTGAATCCATGTCCTTCTGGACTCCCTCTACTCCATCGTGTCATTTGAGAAAAATGCAAGGGTCATATTGGCTACAGATTTCTAAAATGTATTCCTCAGAGACCCGCAGACTTAGAAAACTAACTTATGGTTTGTGGGGGAAGGGATATTTAAGGACTTTGGCAAGGTCATGTACACACTACTATTTTTAAAATGGATAACCAACAAAAACTTACTGTATAGCACATGGAACCCTGCTCAATGTTATATGCCAGCCTGAATGGCAGGGGAGTTTAGGGGAGAATGGATACATGTATATGTATGGCTGAGTCCTTTTCACTGTTCACCTGAAACTATCACAACATTGTTAATCGACTATACCCCAATACAAAACGTTTTTGGTGTTAAAAAATAAAATGAATTTCTCACTCAGTAACTTGTCTGGAACCCAGGTGAGTACTGAAATTGGGAACCTAGCCTAGGATTGGGCTGAGATTTGGGGAAATTGTCCTGCCACTTCCTGGGCTTCTCAGAATCTCAGAATCTGCTCATTTTTCCATGAGAAAGGATCAGGATCAGGGGAATAAAGGATGGGGAAGGAAGTGAAAACTGGGCTGCTTGGGTTTGAATCACTTTGCTACCATTTAGCAGAACTGTGACTGCAAACAATTTATTTAATATTTTTGTGTCTCGAGTTTTCCTCATCTATAGAATGGGAATAATACTAAACCCAACTCCAAAGGGTTGTGAGGATTGAATGAATGTAAAGCTCTTTAAATAATGCCTGACACATAAATGTTCAATAAGTATTAGCCTTTATTATTATTACTTCTAGGACACCTTAGCATATAAAGCTCTTTCACATCCCTAGTGGTTCAGAGAACTCACGGCCTCTGAAATCAGACTGGGTTCAGATTCTGCTCTGCCCTTTCTCACCATGTGACTTCAGACTTAATAGTGGGCTTCCCTGGTGGCTCAGACAGCAAAGAGTCTGCCTGCAATGCAAGAGACTCGAGTTCAGTCCCTGAGTCAGGAAGATCCCCTGGAGAAGGGATTGGCTACCCACTCCAGTATTTTTGCCTGGAGAATTCCATGGACAGAGGAGCCTGGCGGGCCACAGTCCATGCAGTGGCAAAGAGTTGGACATGACAGAGTGACTAACACACACATACTCTGTGCTTCAGTTTTCATATCATAAAATGGGGGAAATCATAATATCTCTTTCAGAGGATTTTTGAAAGGATTAAATGTGATTTAAATATTAGTTATGGTAATGTTAGTTACTGTAACAAGAAAACCTCCAAATTAAATGTAACAGTCCAATATATGAGTGATTTCTCTCCATGCGATGTTTAAGGGGCTAGGATCCCTTCATAATGGAGTTCTGCCATCTCTTAGGAACTAGTGGTCCTCTAGATCCAGATGGTACAAAGTAAGTAAGAGAACATGGAGAAGACACACCCACTTCTAAATGCCTTGTCCTGGGCACAAGATACACTCATTTTTGTTCATATTCTGTTGACAAAAACAAGGCATGTAGCTCCCACCAAGATGCAAAGAGGGCTGGAAAATTAGTTCCTGGTTAGGCAATCACTTTTCAGGTACAGCTCCACCACCTGAAATGAGGAGCACACAACTTAGGTTGTGGAGAGGGGTAGAGCTACTTGTGTCTGCTGCATTGAAAGAACTATTAGGATATTATCAAATGTGTTATTAAGTGCAAGAAATATGTTAAGTGCTACTGCTAATATTATTTTTATTTAATCCACATACTAACCATAGGAGATAAGCATTACTATTATCTATATTTTAAAGGAGAAAGCTAAGTCTCTGAATGGTGTGGGTCTATTCCCAAAGTCACACAGCTGGGAACTAGCTGAGACTCTGTCATCTTAAGTTCAGTACGTTGTCCAGTTTCCCCATAAAGAAATGGAGGATGCACTGAGTATAGAAGGCTGACCAGTGCGATGGTTATCGCCACATAACCATTCAAGAGACGGGTTCTTGGTGAAGCTCACCAGGTGGGTGACTGGCATGGAAAAGTAGGTGTAGCCACTCAAGTTCCTTCCCAGGGTATGTGGAGGGCATCTGATTGGGACTGGAGAGGAAGAGGCAGGAGTTTCTTTGTTTGGAGTTGTTTTGTTTGAAAACACTGATATGTGTACAAAGTTTCTTACATGATCATTTATTCTTTCAATCCTATGAGGAATGGTCTGTTATTTTCATATCCATTTTGCAGATAGAGTAACTGAGACAAAGAAGTAAGTAACACAGCTAGTAAGTGACAGAGCCAGCGCTTGAACCCAGGAAGCCCAGCCTCAGAGGCCTTGCCCCTTAACTATTGTGCTATGTCACCTTTTGTTTACAAAGAAAGGAAAAGAGGAGATAGCAAATAAAATGCAGTGGAGAGAAGTCTTAGAAATAGAAAACAATCTCAGTCAGTGGGACATTGGGCCACTGGCTTCTCAGTCTGCCATCCCAGAACAGAGGTGTGTCAGGGGGAATTTAACTGACAAACAGATGTAGGAATTGCCACCAGAGTCAAGTTGTAATCAGACCCTAGCCCCACCCCACAGTACCGTGATCTACTCAAAGGTTGTAGAAACACAAGAAAGTGAAGGCTTACAAAAGACCAAGGCCCTCACTAACCAAAGGCATTCATAAGATAAGTCATCAACTTGTCCATCATCTTCTGATTGCTTCAGTCATGTCCAACTCTGTGATCCTATTGACTGTAGCCTGCCAGGTTCCTCTGTCCATGAGGTTTTCCAGGCAAGAATACTGGAGTGGGTTGCCATGCCCTTCTCCAGGGGATCTTCCTGACCCAGGGATAGAACCCACATCTTTTGTGTCTCCTGCATTGGCAGGCAGGTTCTTTACCATTAGTGTCCACTGGGAAGCCTCCTGGGAAGTCATCTGCTATGACTAGATAATTGGATGGAGTACACCTGATCTGGGCAGGCTTCAGGTCACCTCCACACCAGGAAGAGGCTTTCCAGGAAAGCCCAGTAGGAGGGGAGCTGGTGTGATGGGTGAGGACTTGGGCTATGGGGTCACAGGTTGAGCCAGTCACTCAACTTCTCAAAGCCTCAGTTTCCTCATCTGAAAGTAGAGATAACCATCCCCACCTGGAAAGGTGTGGCCAGGGCAAAGGAAAGACCACAGGTAAAGTATTAGCATGGGGCAGAGCATGGCACAGAGTCAGGTTCAATGAATGGCAGGCACATATTTTATTATCAGCAGTTCTACTTGCTGTGAATTATAGAAAAGGTTAAGGAACAGGTGGAAGTGAAGTGCATCTAAAAGATACTTTAAAGGGAATATGAAGGAATGAAGGCCAGAAAAGTACATCACAGCAACCCATTTTGGTGTCTGCCTGTGGTCACTTGGGCTGACGTACGAGAAGGTGGCATCACTGCTCTGTGGCTGTGCAGGTCTAGATCATGTGGCTAGATGGCATGCTAGTTGGACTTCTGATTCCATCTGCAAGTGAAGGCAAGTGGAGCTTGGTCACAAGGCACACACATTAGTGGAGAAGATACAGGTCTGTATAATCCTGGGAGGATGGGGGAGGGATCCTATAAACACAGTGACAAGGCCACCTGGGACTATGACGAAACCACTCAGAGCACTGGGAGAAGGCCTGGTGAGGAACCAGGTCCTGGGGCAAGCCCTGAGACTTTGGCCAAGTTTCTTAACATCTTGGGCTTATCCTCTGAGTGGATAAAGCCATCCCCGCCCTGCTGTCTTCCTCCCTGATCCTGGATGGGATCAATAAATCAATGGATGTGAAGGTGCTTTGTAAACTCTGTTGTTCAAGCACGTGGCAGGGGGTGGGGTGGTGAGTGAGCCATATTTTCACCAGTGACATGAGTGAAGAGAGAGAGAAAAGGCTCAGACCTTCAGAGAATGAAAGAGGGGCTGCACCCAGGACTAGGAGAGAGAAGCAATGGTGGAATCAATACCTTGGAGAGCCAAAGACCAAGGGGTTAAGGATCAGTAGGGACAGGCCTGGGTCATCAGGAAGCTGAGTGTGGTAAGAGTGTGGTTCCATCAGGGCTTGGGCTGAGTGGAATCCATCTAAGACCACGGTAAATGGAATCCCAGAAGAATTATCTGAGGGTTAAATAGTAAGTCAGTTGCCAATCTAGGAGCAGAACTCAGGCTTTCTAGTGCCCAATCCTATAAGCTTCTCAAATTGGCTTGTGTGAAGGAAAGAATAGAAGGGCAGGGTGAGCTCTAAGGATGTGATGTCATAGGTAAGAAAAAGTGAAAGTCACTCAGTTGTGTCTAACTCTTTGCGACCCCATGGACTGTAGCCCACCAGGCTCCTCTGTCCATGGGATTCTCCAGGCCAGAACACTGGAGTGGGTTGCTGTTCCTTCTCCAGGGGATCTTCCCACCCAGGCATCAAGCCCAGGTCTCTCACGCTGCAGGCGGATTCTTTACCATCGGAGCCACCAGGGAAGCCCATAGGTAAGAAAACCATCTAATCTAACACTTCCCCTGGCTTCCCAATGATGCCCAAATCCCTCCTTTACCAACTCACTCATAGGACTTTGAATCTCAAAGTCAGCTAACCCACTTCCCCTCTCAACCTTCCAAGGAAGGTTAGTAGTCCAGTGACAAAGCACTCCTTGTCAAGGTCCATGGCAGAAGGTTCTTCGTTAGATCAACTTGATATATCTGCCTCACTGTAGCTTTCTATCATGTGTCCCAGTACACGCATCCAGGTGCTCTGCCACAAGAAAGCTCTCTGAATAATTGAGGACAGCTTCTGTGCCTCATTCCCTACTGTGATTTCCCAGGCCATGTTTCCCACGATTGGTTTTCCAGCATTCTTTCTTCTTCACTTGGTGGGTCCACTACTCTGTTCTCCATTTGGTCTTCTCCTGAAAGTGTTATCTATTAATAACACCATGTACAACATGCTAGTGGCACAATCACTTTTTTAAAAATTTATTTTTTGACTGTGCTGAATCTTAGTTGCTGCGTGTGGGCTTTTCTAGTTGCAGCGTGCAGGGGCTACTCTCTAGTTGTGTATGAGCTGCTCGTTGCCGAGGTTTCTCTTGTTGTGGAGCACAGGCTCTGTGGCACGTGGGCTTCAGTAGTTTTGGCTGGTGGGCTCTAGAGCACAGGTTCAGTAGTTGTGATGCAGGATCTTAGTTGCTCCTTGGCATGTGGAATCTTCCTAGACCAGGGATGGAACCCATGTTCCTTGCATTGGCAGGTGGATTCTTAACCACTGGAATATCAGGGAAGTCCTGGGGGCACAATCATTACAGCAAGTGGATCATTTTCTTCGTCCTGGGGTGTCCATAGCTGTATCAATGCATCCTCAGATCACAATGGTTTTTCTGCATTTAGCTCACAGTCTCCCATGTAACACTGTAACTAAGACACCGCTCATTTACACATAGGTTCTACAGAGCCCCACCCTTTCATATCTCACACTCTGGCCTTTAGAGATCTAAGTAGAGGACCTCACACTCCTTGCCAGGAAATTTCACCATTTTACCTTCAACCCACAATTTTTAGCAGCACAGATCTTTCTGGAACCTGATTCTGTCTCCCATGTATATTCCTTCTCCCCCCCCCCCCCACCGCCAGCTTCTACCCTCTGCAGAGAGGCCCTCTGCCTCTCCTTCGGAGTCACTGAGTTCCTCACCAGGCTAGACTCCTCCCCTGGCCATCTGCTGCCTGAAATACATGATCCCACCCGTCCACCTCATGAGGTCTTCAGAGCATAGCAACATGGACCGTGCTGATGCCAGACTGTTAAGGGACTAAGTCTGTGTTAGTTGCTCCGTCATGTCCGATTCTGCAACCCCATGGATTGTAGCCTGCCAGGCTCCTCTGTCCATGGAACTCTCCAGGCAAGAAGACTGGAGTGAGTTGCCATTTCCTTCTCCAGAAAGTGGCTAAAGCAGGCATCATTTAATTTCAAAGAGCGTATAGAAAAAGAAAGTGATAATGACATTACACAATGATCTCTGTGTAATGAGACTGTAGGTGACTTTTCATTACATATTTCATTCAACTAGTATTTAATGGAGGACTTGTTGTCTATTTTTCAAATTTTCTATGCTGAGTGTGTTATTTAGAAAACTAGAAAAAAATAAAGTGAAGATGAAAAGAAATACTCTTTACTTAAATGGACCTCGATGATTTCATTCCCTTTGGGAAGGGGCATTCAGGCTCTCCTCGCACTTATTAATAATTGACCTGCCTTCCCCCTGCATTTCCTGCCCACAGGGCACAGGGAAATCTCTTCCACTGCCTTGTGGGAGCCCAGGCAGTCTCCAGGCAACAGTTGAGGAACCTTTGGTCCAGGAGGGATATGGCTCCTGGGAAAGAAACACTAGGACCACGGAGAAGGGCTTGCCTTCTGTGTTGTTTCCGTCTAAGGGAACACGTTTTAGGCTGTTTTCCTGCCTACAGGTTTTGTAAGAGGCCTGAAGAAAGCATAATAGCTGTGGCCCCCAGTGGGCACAGTACTTAGAAAAGCCTCAGGTGGTGAAGAAAATGGCCCAGCCAGGAGGCCCATCCACTTGATCCACTTCTCAGGTTTCTCGAGGTGGGACCTGGGATGCAGGGCTAGGATTCCTCCCTTTGCCCTCCTCTCTGAAAGCCAAATTTGGCCTGAAGTATCGGGCTCTCAGGGCTTCCCAGGTGGCACTAGTGATAAAGAACCTGCCTGCCAATGCAGGAGTCATAAAGGACGAGGGTTCAATCCCTGGGTCGGGAAGATCCCTTGGAGGAGGGCATAGAAATACACTCCAGTATTGTTGCCTGGAGAATCCTCTGGACAGAGGAGCCTGGCTGGCTACAGCCTATGCGGTCTCAAAAAGTCGGACACGACTAAAGCTGCTGACCACGCACGCACGTCGGATCCTCAGCTTAGCTGCAAAACCCGGCTCTGGCTTATCTTCCTCAGACCAGCAGAGGGCGCGCGCCACCCGCGAGAAGGAGGTTACAGCCTCAAGCCCGGAGAGAAGCAGGCGCAGAAGGGGAGGTTCCCCTCTGAAAATGAGAACGCAGATCCAGAGAAAGAGAACGTTGGAGACGCTGCGGGCGGGGGGTGGTGGCAGGGGTGGTGAATGGGAGTAGGAAAACAAGTCTGAGTGAGGATAGGATAGGGAGGAGAGGGGAGGTGGGGAAGGGGATGAAATGGTGACTGAGGGGTGGTTGAGATGATGTGAAGATGAGAAGATAAATTGGGGTGGAGGTTAGGATGAGGGAAGGAACTTGTGGAAGGATGGGTGCGATGAGGGTAGGTGGGATGCCAGGGCTCGTTGGGAGAAGTCAGGATGGAGTAAGGTAAAAAGGGGCAAGCGGAAGGCCAGCAAGGCAGGCGGAGGAGGGGTCGGCTGCGAGGTAGGAGGGGGGCTACAGCTAGAGCCCACGCACTAGGAGCTCTGTACTCCCCTCCAGTAGCACCCAAGCCTGCCTGCCCTCATTCTCTGGAGCTTTTCCTTGACAGGCCTTTCTGCGCACGCCTGAGTCGGGCGTCTGGTTAACTTCCTGCCCCCACCCCCGCCCCGACACCCCCCACCCAAGTTTCTGGGGCAGCTAAGAACAGAGAGAGGAGGCAGCGGGGAGTTTGGGAGCTTTAATAGGTCTGGAAGGGAATAGAAACACACTGCAGTCCTGCGGGAGGGTTGGGCGTGGGGAGGAACGGGGCCTGGAAGTGTGTGTGTGTGCGGAGGGAAGGGAGAGGAGGGGACCGCAGGGGGCAGCAGCCCTTATCAAGCCCGCGGAGATGCCAGTAGGAGAGAAAGTGGACTGAGCCGGGCATCGAGGGCCGGGGATGAGAAAAGATTTGGAATTCGAGAGAGGGGTCATATCGGAGGGGCTTCCAGGAGCCAGAGGGAAGCACAGATGGAGGGGAGGGGAAATCAGGAGAGACGCAGGGACCTGGGGTCTAGAAGGTTAGAAGTGGGGGCACAGTCACCCTCCCTCGGGGGCTGCGGGACGAGGCGGGGACAAATCCAGCGGTACAGGAAAGTTGAGGCGACGTCAGTCTCCCCCCCGCCCCCCGCCCCCGGGGCTGGGTGCAGCGGGTGGAATCAAATCTGAGCTGGAAAGAACGGAGGGGGAGGCCCCGGCCCCCTTTCCCGTATGCGGGTGGGATTGAGCGAGGCTCCCGGCGGCTGGGAGAAGCCCCCAGGGCGTCCGGTCTAGTGGTAATGGCCCCCCAGATGCGAGGCCGCCGCCACCGCGCCGAAAGGCCCGGGCGGGGGCTGCAAGCCCGGGCTGGGGTAGAGCGCAGCGGTGGCGGCGGCCGTGGCGGCTGGGCCCGGGCCAGGCCAGTAGGAGAAGCCGGCGGGCGCGACGCCGGCTGAGGCGGCCATAAGGTTGAGTTTGGAGAGGCCGGGGAAGGGCAGCGGGGCCAGGCCGGCCGGCAGCTTGTAGAGCGCGCCGTCTTGGGCGGCGGCGGCGGCGGCGGCGGCGGCGGCGGCGTGGGCGTGCGCGGGGGGCGGCTGACAGGCCTGCGCAAGGCCCTGGAAGTCGAAGCGGTAGGCGTAGCGCTTGCCGTGCACCTTGCTCATGATGTTCTTGTCGTAGTAATACCGCAGCGCGCGGCTCAGCTTGTCGTAGTTCATGTTGGGCTTGCTCTTGCGCTCGCCCCAGCGCCGCGCCACCTCGTCCGGGTCGGTGAGTTTGAACTCGCCGTGGCCGCCCTCCCAGGCGATGCAGCCGGCGTTGGCGCGGTCAGCCAGCAGCTCCAGCAGAAACTGCCATAGCTGGATCTGGCCGCTGCCTGTGGGGAAGGGGGCGTTCAGCCACAGGCGGGATGAGGGAGGCGAGTGGCGAGGAAGAGGTGGGGTGCGAGAACCCACCACCCCCTCCTCCCCCTCCAAGTCGTATGTGGGGACCGATGTCAGGGGGGAATAGGGCATGTCCAACTGAGTAACTGCGCAGCTGGAGCGGCTGGCCAGAGAGGAGATGATCAGTAAAGTCGTCCCTAGTCGCACTGTCACACAATGGAAACGTAACCCCAAGAGCGCACAGCTTTGTAAGAATTAGGGAGCGAAGGGAGAGCATCACTTTTCCCATATGGGGGCAGCGGTACTCCAAGGCACGGGGCTCTTGGAGGTAAGCGAAGGCGGGATAACAGTCCCTCGGGCTGAGAGCCCTTACTCGGTGCAGAGCCTGCACAACCGCTCGGGGTAGCCTACATAGGTGGTTAGCTGGCCACATCCCAGCTGGACCACGTTCAGAGATCCAGAGGGAAGAAGTCAGCCTGCAGCAGGATCACTCGGCTCACGGGAAAAGGCATACACTTGGACCCTCTGCCTGAGGTGGAGAAGAGGTGATGTCTGGCTTCCTTGCGACACCATGTCAGACTGGGATGGGGACAGTGGCCCCAGCCTCTGAAGTCTCCTACCCTTGCCAGCGGGTGGTGCTGGGGCTACTCCAGGTCAGCCTTTTTTTTTTTTTCCGGAACAGGCGGGATTCCCAGGGTACCAGGGTGTCATAGTTCCCTGGAGACATGATACACAGCTCTGAGGAGAGGAGACCCAGACATTTCTGTGCTTGGCTCCCTGCCTCTGCCCATCTTTGGCCAATTTCCAGGCCCTTCTGCCCTGTCCAGATTTTCAGGGTTGCTAGAAAGGGCCAGGAGGTTTTCCCAGATAAGCGGGTAGTGAGAACTCCTGTTACTCTGTCTTGGAGCCTCAGTCAGACAAGTGGAGAAAAACCTTGATAGAATTAACCCACACACACACCCCGCCCACCCCCACTCCAGTCCTCCCACCTGCCAGCTCCTACACACACACTCTTTTAGAATAAAATGGATTTTCCTCGAAGTTGTCTGATTATTATTTTAAATTGAGACTGGTGAAGCTCTCCTCTTTTTTCAGTGATTTCCTCAGAACCCAGATGCTGCCCTCCACCATAATTTCGACCCCAATCCTTCCACACCATCTCTGGGAGGGGCTCCCTGGCTCCAGGTCAGGAGCACTGAATTTTAGGGTCAGAAGCACCACAAGGAGTGGGGGAAATGTGCATCTGGTACTGAGAGATGTAGAGGCTTGGAAACTCATTTCTGTTGGGTGTTGTGTTCCCTTTTAGATAAAGCAGTTGCTGGCCTTGTTTTTCTGGTCATGGTAATTATCGGTCACTTGATGAGATCTAGGGTACCAACTGTGGGGCTCCCCCCGGTAAAGACTCTCCCTGCAATGCGAGAAACACAGGAGAGTCACACTCAATCTCTGGTTCAGGAAGATCCCCTGGAGAAGAAAATGGCAACCCACTCCACTAATTCTTGCTTGGAAAATCCCATGCACAGATGAGCCTGGCGGGCTACCATCCAAAGGATCACAAAGAGTCGGACATGACTGAGTGACTACGCACAGGGTACCAACTGGGCAGGGACCAGTGGGGAGGCTTTACCTGGTAGGTCAGCCAGGTCCTGCTGCCCACATGGCAAAGCCAAGGGTAATTTAGCGACCAGCCAAGGGCGGGTGGCGGAAGCTGGAAATCAACTGAAATAGCCTAGAGGACTTGGCTCACAGAGCCCTGCTGGCCAGGCCAGTGAGGCAGGTGGGCACTGGCCCTGGTGCTAATGGTGACTCAGCTTGGAGTGGCCTGAGAGTACTTCTCCCGAGTCACCTTGCTGGGTAGTGTCCAAGCCTTGTGCTCCTGCTGCCAGTAGGGAAAGGACACCAAGCACCAGAGCAGGAGAAAAACATTCCTAGCTGAAAAGGGGTGGGGCAGGGTAGAGTGGCGGCGGCGGGATCTTCTCAGTCTGCCCTGGCCTTCAAGGTCAACATTGGGTCTCAGAATGTACCAGAGCCAAAGGCCAAATGAATGTTCGCCACCATCCCCCCCAGCCTCCCCACAATCAGGCCCGGACCCTCCGTTTCCCAGCGTTCCACATCGCTCCCGCCCTCCGTTCGGGTGACAGTAGCGCCTGTCGGTTTGCGGTGGGTGCCCCGGGACCCCATCCCCTACTCCGCCATACGCTCTGGCGGCCAGCTCACCTTTCTGTACCGCGGGGCTCAGCGGTCCCCAGCCCGGGCTCTTTCCTTCCTTGAAGAGACCGTCTCCGACGGGATCTGTGGCAGCAAGAGGAAAGAGTCAAGCGGATCCAGGCGAGGTTGCCAGCTTGACGGAAAGGCCCCGAGGTTAAGGCTCCAGGGAGAAGGGGGGCGTGCCATGGTTCCTGGGCGAGAGGCTGGGGGCCCTATCCGTCCGGCTCCTCCTCCCGGAGCCCGGCCCGAGCGCGCGCCGCGCGGAGCCCCTCCATAACGCCCGAGTCAGGAAACGCGTCCAGGAAAAAGGAAATCCGCTTTCCGAACGGGCCGGCGGGAGCCTTATAAAGCCGAGCGGGGTTTGCGCCAGCCGAGCTGGAGCGCGCAGAGCCCACCGGAGAGGAGAGGACACCTGGAAGGCTGGGCTGGTGGGAACGCTCGGAGCACGGAGGTGAGGAGCCACGAGGGCGCTCGGGCCACACCCGGCTGACCACAGCCTCCCAACACTGCACTCAGTCCCTTGCTACACCGAAGACCCCTGCTCCCCTACCAGGCTCTTTCAGCCCCCGAGCCGGCCCTCCTGACTTCCCAGGCTCTCAATGTGCTCACTTCAAGTCCTCTAGACCTCACACTTAAACCTCAAAGCGCTTCATCTGCTTTTAAGGTTTCCTGATGCCCTAGCTGGCTCAGTTCTGCCAGCGATCCGAGTCTCTGGACCGCGCCCCCTTCCCTTGGACCCCTGCATCCCCGTCCCAAGTCCTAATCCAGATTTCCCTCCCCGGGTCCCGGTGCCTCCAGCCCCCGGCTGGTCCCTGGTACCTGGCAGGTACATGTTGATCAGCAGGGGCTGGGAGGCGCCGCTCTGTCTCATCGCCGCCAGGGACTGGGTGGTGGGAGGTGGGGGGGGGCAATGGGAGGGGGGGATCGCGTCAGGCTTTGAGCTCCGGGGCACAGATCCCCGCCCGAGGCGACCGAGGTGACAGGGAGAAGAAGGCGGCGCTGGGTCCAGCAGGCCCTGGCGGGAGGGGGCTGCCCGAGTGTGGCGGGGGATGTGGGGTGAGGGGGGGTCCTGGAGCGACGCTCCCAGCTACCAGGCTGTTCGGAACCCTCCGGCCCCCAGCGCGGGCAGGGGCCGCAATTTCCGTTTTAATTAAAGAGCTGCCGCCTCGGCCCCCCGGACCCCGCCCCCGCCCCTCTTATCGCCCCATCGCAATAAAGTCTCCAACGTGCCGCGCGGCAGCCAAGCGCACCAGGCAGCCCCCCGCACCCCGCAACCCGGGAGACGCGCGGGGGATGGGCCTGGGCCTGGCGCTCTGATAGGGGTCAGGAGCCCATTTTTTTCCGCCTCCCTGACTCTGAGCAAACAGCAACCTGGTGGACTACCCCGGCCCCATCTCGGACCCCCGGGGCCACAACGCGGGGAGGGGGAGGCTCACTCCTTCCCATCCATTTCCCCCACCTCACTGTTCCACTCTCCTCCCCTTCCTCCCCCCACCCCTACCCGAGTTCCCGTCTCCAGGCTGCGTTATCTGCATCTTCACTTTTAAATTTCCGCTTCCCTCCCTCTTGCCTGTCGCTGCGCTCCGGGTCCGCAGCCGTTGCTCCCTTTATCTGCCCCCCTCCATCCTCACTTCTTCTCCCTCCTCCTACTCCTCCACTCTCTGCTCTTCCCTAGAGACCCGATCTCCTTCACTGTCTCCCTCTTGCTTTCCCGGGTTTCCTGTCTTTCCAGGGCTCCCAGGCCTCTGGGCCATCACTGGGGTGTCTCCTTTACAACTTTTAGTGAGTTGCCCTTCCTCTCCCTTTCTAGGTCTCTCCTTCTTTCATCTAGTCCCTCCTTCTCCTCCCCCCATCGCCCCTTCTGTCTCCTCTTCCATCCTGTCTCTCTCTTTCCCTTCCTTTTCTCATTGATTTGTTCCCACTAATTTGTGGTATATGGTAGACTCATGATCTTCCTTCCATTCCCACCCACCACAACCACTTCTCTCTTATCTCTCCCCATCTCTTGTCATCCCAGCTTAACCATCTATCCTAACAACTACTCCTGATTATCCCTGAACTAGGCTACAATTGGCACCTTGCTCTAGCAGAAGAGGAGTGAAAACAAGTGTACTGTACAAGGCTCCCAACCCAGGGAAAGTGGAAGTAAATCCACTCTGGGAAAACGACAAAGGCGGGTATGTGGTTCCCAGGTGGTGGCCTGGAGTCTCTGGGTACAGGTGAGGCTTCCTGGCTCTGGAGAAGTGCATCTGGAGGGATGCTGGCTGAAAATGAGGCTCTGGGCCCAGAGCACCACCTGCAGCCATACAGCACCTGGTGACTCCAGGCAGAACCGGTAAACTCAAAGCCTTTCTTTCCCACTGCTTGCCTCAAGGAGACAGGAGGCCTGGTGGAGGGTACAAAAACCAGAAGGAGCCAAGGAGGAGTGTGGGAGGAAATGAGGGGATCCCAGGACCCTAGAGGATCCTCAAGGGATACCGATGGAGGCTTCAAGATGTGGAGGTGGAATCTGGTGGGGGAAAGATGAGAGGTTGGGTTGCTGGCTGGGGACAAAATTCAAGGCTTCGAAGGAGCAGAGCATCTTGAGGTCCTACTCCAAGGTCCTACTCCCTCTCCTTCAAGCCTTCTGTCACTTCCCCAGATAGAAAATGAGAGAGACCAGCATTGCAAGAGCGGGGAGGCAGAAAGTTTCACTCACTTAATGGTCTCAGCGGAAGACTGAGGGAGAAGAGAGAGGCACTTAAAGTGGGGGTCTGTCCAGACATCCCAGCTCTGAGCTGGTGAAGGACCAACAGCTCAGGCTCTGCCTCACCTCCCTGAGGACTGACAGGCTGAAGGCGTGGGTGGGCTCTCGGAAGAGTTTGTGAGGGAGTGAGGGGTGAACCCCGACCTCATGTGGATCTTGGCTGTGTCCCTAGAAATGAGATGACCTCCTCCATCCCTTTTGACCTTTGGCTGAGTGCAACAAATGAGCAGGTCCAGGTAGCTTTCACCATCACCTCCCACCTGACTGGGTGTGGATCCCATAGGGTTCTGCACACCCCATCAGCCTGCCCAGAATAGGAGGATGGGAAGGTGCTTCCCTGATTGCTCTGTGGGTAAAGAATCCGCCTTCAGTGCAAGAGACATGGATCCCTGGGAGATGCAAGTTCGATCCTTGGATCAGGAAGATCCCTAGAGAATGAAATGGCAATCCACTCCACTCTTCTTGCCTGGAAAATTTCATAGACAGAGGAGCCTGGCAGGCTGCAGTCCAAAGGGTCTCAAAGAGTTGGATATAACTGAGTGACTAAGCATGCAAGGTGAAAACACCCAGGCCTAGCCTGGCATCTGTGCCTCCTTCTCTTGAGTTGCTGGTGTGGAGAGGTCTAAGAAAACCTAGAAGGACCATCCATGCTGGCAAAGGCTGCAACAAATATTAGCTCCCCTCCGACTCCTTCATTGTACAGGTAGGGACACTGAGACTTAGAGACAGGGTGTGCCCTAATCAGCATCAAACTGCAAGTTCCTGAAGGCATCTTGCTGGTTTTTTGGTAGCCATGAACCTTCTTGGAGGGAGGGCAGCTCAGCTGATGGAGGACACCAGATCTTCCTTTGCCTATTGGCTGCTCCAAAGCAGGTGGTGGGGAGATGACTTGCTGGGCTCTGAAGCCAGTTTGCCTGGGTCTGGGCTCAACTCCCCCATTTTCTAGTTTGTGTGGTTTTGGAGAAAATTACATCACTTCTATACCTTAGTCTCTTCGTCTGTTAGACAGGGATTAGAATACCAACTATACAGAATTATTAGGCTTATATAACATGCTGAGTGCTCAGATAAAGCTGCATATATGTAGCTGATACTATTACCAGCCCCCAAGGGGACAGTTAGGAGCCTGTGACCAGGCAGGAACCCCAGACTCCTCTGGAGGCCACAGAGGTTTGGGGCTTTGGTGAGGTTGGAGGCTTTTGACCATTTTGACCACAGCTCAGATCAGCCTCCACTTAACAGCTTGGATTTGGGGTCAGAAGCCCTGTGTTCAGGTCCCGGCTTTGTCACCAATTAAATGAATAACCTCATCCATTTAAGATTTCTCCCTCTCTGAGGAGCTCCAGTTTCTTCATTGGTGAAATTGGTGAAAAATGGAAGCTGTTAGGAGGATTAAATGCAACAGGGACCATGGACTCTCAACCCCATCCAGATATAAAGCAGAATTCATACTCCATCTAGAACTCTGTCTTTGGTCCTCTGTCCTTGACCCAACCTTGAGATTCATGGGAGAAGGCAGGGGCAGGAAGGGCCTATGGTAACTGTCCTAGTGCTTTTCTGAATCACAAGCATTTTCAGGGGATTCTCCTTGAATCCTCTCAATCCTTGTCCTGTGAGAGAGACAAGGCAAGAATCTGTAGCTCCAGTTTCCAAGTGAGGGAATTGAGGCTCGGGGATGTTATATGGCTAGGTCCCAAGTGTTCTGACTTCTGGTCTGGGGGTCTTCCCAAGGGAGCAGATGCCTAACTTTGCCCAACTGGGCCCCTGGAACTGCCCAGGTCCAACTCTGAGTTTTCTTCAACATTGCCTTGACTCCCCCAGACAGAGGCAATGAGCTGGGTAACACTCCCTGTGGCTAGATCCACTAGGGGATTGAAAACTCAAGCATCCCTGAGGGACAGGATGAAGGGCATCCCAAGGGTCTTGAATGTCCTGCCTATGAGGGACTGAGATGATCATAAACTGGGTCAAAGAGGGAACTGGGAAGAAGCTATACTGGTGCCATGGACTATAATGTCTGCTACCACACTCAGCCCCACCATGGCTATGGGTTTCTACCACCTACCCCAGAACGCAGTCCCACTGTGGTCAGTGACTGGGGTGGGGTGGTCTCTTGGCTCACTGGTCTTCTGAACAGCAAGAAGGAAGAATGAGGAGGGAGTTGTTTGAGACAGCCTCCTTGAGAGGCAAGGTGTGAAGATGTTTTGTAAAATGCTGGACCTCACTACCACATGAAGGATTGCTACTTAAGGGGTCTGGGGCTCAGCTTAGAGACAGGATGTCTCCCCTAGAAAGCAGTGGGACCTCCCACTAATTACCCCTCTCACACCCTTGCTCCTCTGTCAGGTGGAGATTCTACATAACTGGGAAATGGGTGCAAGTTTCCCTCAGGCTGAATAGGGAGCCAGGATGAAGAGAAAGGCTGGCAATGCCTGTGAGGGGTGGGGGTTAGAGAGGAGCCCAGTGGGGCTTCAGGCACAGAATTAAGGACGTCCTGCCCTGTTTGATGGTGCCTAGCCCTGGTGGGGGGGGAGGGCTGTGTGAAGGTTGAAATTCAGCTACAAGCCCCTGCCATGGCATTGTGTGCACTCAAACCAGAGGATGGCAAAGGTGCTATCTGGGCTAGCAGGACCCCCTGGTCCAAGCTCATAGGCCTCTATCATGGAGAGGTATGAGGCCTGTTGCATTTAACAAGTTCCTCAGGATGGTTAGCAGCAGTTCCATCTCAGCCCCGTCTCATCCACTTACATCCTAAGCCAGTGTATGCTCCATTGTCAAGGATCCTGGAGCCCAAGGAAACAGTCAGGTTGGCAGAGAAGGGCTCTCAGAAAGATGAGGATGGAGGTCACAAAGCAAGACACTGAGAAGGAGGCAAGAGCGGCAGGCAGGTTCAGGAGCCTTTATTGAGGGTACTCAGGGGAGGTGCCGGGACTGTGAAACTTAGTGCTGGACTCTCCGGATGGACTGCAGCTGCCCGGTATGGGCCTGTGTGCCGAATTCGCTGTAGTTACGGAACTCCCCACTGTGGCGGTCCCGCTCCAACACATACTGGTAGCCCCGGTAGCCCGGATACTGGTAGGCCACCCACCTAGGCAAGTGAAGGCACAGGGGTGGTAAGTACGCTCTGCCCCCACCTCCAGTGGTGTCTCCATTGCCAGTCCTCCTTTCTCAGCTCCCAATTCCCAGCTCCAAAATCATGGCTTCAGTTTTCCCTACATGGTCTCTCCCTGCCCTGTCCACTGCACCAGGCCTTCCTAACACCTTCCTCATCTTGTCTCCTATTCCCACCCTCCATTGCCTCCTCACTCAGATTTTCAATTCCTTCCTCTACCCCACATTGCTCCCCTGACTCCTGTTCTCCTGTTACCTGTCCCTCCCCATCGTCTCCATCTTCTCACTTCCCCTCGCCTCTAAGTCTCCCACAACCTCACTCCTCCAATCCCCCGTCCCCCAACATGTGTGTTCATGTTGTGTCTCTTAGCACCGTCACCTTTCCCCACCCTCCTCCCTGGTCCCCACTGCCTCCCTGCTCCACTCCCCTGTCCCAGTCCCAGGACTCACGCTCCAGAGCTGACTTTGAGGGAGCCCGCACCCTTGCTGGCCCAGCCCATGGAGGGCAGGGATGGGTAGTCGTCATTGAGTTCGAACTTGCAGCCTTGAAAGTTTTCCCCCTCGAACAGTGTCACACGGCTGTCACTGTGGTTCTGAGGAATGAGAAGGGGGGTGGACAAATCAGACCCTCCAAAGAGGTGCTAATGGATACATTCTCAGCCCCACTCCCTCAATCCTCCTGCCCAACACAAGCCGTGAAGACAGGGTCTACGACACACCCAGAGTTCACTCCATTAGCTCCATATCAATCTGGGAAGCTGGAGTGCTCAGAGGTCCCCAGCCTGGTCCTTTCTATGGCTTTGGACTGGGGTGGTGAGACTAGAAGGGGGATTTCCAGAGACCCTTCCAGGTCAAAAGTAAAGAATCTTGTGACATGGACCTGTTTTGCAGGAGGAAAATTAGAGGTCCTAAGAGAAATCTGGTCCACTATGCAAGACAGCTTCCCCAAAAGTCTCATTGGCTATCCACTCCCCGGCCCAGGACCCTGGGCATAGCCACTCATAGGGTAGGACCCAGCGAAGGGTGATGGCAAAATCATCAGTGTTTGTTGAGTCCCCTTGTCCTGGGACTTTCTCTCTGCAGGACTCCTTGGCCTCCTGGAATAGAGAACCTGACCTGAGTCAGCACCTGCTCTCTGTCCTCCACCCCACAGCCCCACATCCTCCCCTCCAGTATATTTGATTCATTAACAACCCCTTCCCCCCCTCCCCAAAACATACACACCTAGACCATCCCTTTCTCAACCTTGATCCCTGATTGAGTTCTAGTCACGTCTTCATGTTAAGCTTTGTGAGCAGAGGCAAACTACTTTGTCCTTCTAGCCCCATTTCTACACCTATGTATAAGGTTAACAACAGTTACCCCTACCTCACAGGGCTGTGTGAAAACAAAAGTGCTCCCTGACCAGTGTGGACGACTGGAAGTGAGAAATGGAGCTCAAGACTGGCACGGTTGTGGCGCTGTCCGTGGTGCTGATTTCTGAAGCCTGGTTTAGGCCCAAAGTCTAAACTTTTGGAGAACTCTCTGGTTCTGAGAAGTATGCCACTACTACCCATCTAGGAGTTGTGTTTACATGCCCCTGTACAGTGAATGGACGGTCTTTCCCAGGTGCCGTGGTGGGGCCAGGACCTGGAGCTAGGAGCTAGGCTGCAAGGGAGGAGGGGGAGGGCTGTGCTTACCGCACAGAGCACCGGCCGGAAGGAGAGCAGCTGGTCACTGTGGTGGCCGGCACTGCCGCTCCAGGCACTCCAGCGAGGATAGTCACCCTTCTCCAGAATGAACTGCTGTCCTTGGAAGTCAGGGTACTCGAAGGCCACCCAACTGGGGGAAGATAAGGGGAGCTGAGAGGCCTCTGCCCCAGCCTCATTCATTCCTCTCCCCTCACCACCACCACCACCCCCGAGCCTCACATCCCCTTGCTTGCTAGGAAAACAGATCTTTTCCTCCACCCCAGGCCCTTCCCTTGACACTCTCATCCCAAGGCAACCCTCTAGAGGCTAGACACACAAAGCAGCTGCTATCTGGGGCTGGAGGGGTCCAGGCTTCCAGCTCAGGGCTCCCAGGCTGTAAAGAATTTTCCAGTCTATGAGAATCACCCGAACAAGCACTTCTACCTCTAGATAGGTCCTTGCAAAGGTAGGTGTAGGAAGCCCTCTAACCTGTGGTAGCAACTTGTCATAGCAACAAACTGCAATAACTCTGGGGTCTCAGCTTTCTCGAGGGCCCCAGTCTCTAGGAGGCCAGGGTGGGGGAGTGGAAGGGACTTGGCTTTTTGTTGTTGTTGTTAAAAGAAGCTTAGAGCCATCTAACTTTGGAGAGGACAAAACTATGCTGTGAACTAACCTCTCCAGGACTCAAGCTGGCCTACGGAGTCCTGCCAAGGGTCGCTTCTTGCCTTTATCCCTTTGGCTCGCTCGAGGATACAGTCTCTCTCATGATTTGTCTTGGGGCTGGTAGGGAGTTTTGAGGACACCTAGGGTTTTTCCATCTTGGCGGGTCTCTCTCTGGCAGGGTTTCTCTACAGTCTGGGGAATGGAGGGCTGGGAACCAAGGTCCCAGTTTTGGAGCTTGGGCCAGGGGAGCCTGGCGCCTCTCAACCCAGCCCAACCATGCCGGGGGCATCACTCACGCGCCATTTTCCACCTTGACCGAGCGCACCCGGCGCAGGCCTCCGCGCTCGCCGATGTTGGCGCAGTCACTGAGCAGCCTGCAGCGACGGCCCTGGAAGTCCTCTTCATCCCAGAGCGTGAGGCTGGCAGGAGCCGGACCCTGCGCGGGGGCGCTGCTCATGGCGCTGTGGACAAGGACAGGACCAGGCGCTCAGCGTCCCCAGAGCCCCCTCCCGGCCCAGGCCCGCCCTATCCCGGTGGGAGGTGAAGGACCCGCGGGTTGGACCCGGGCTGCTAGCAGCTCTTTCCCATCTCGCCCTCCCGGCCCGAAGAGACCCCGCCCCAGCTCCGAATATTCACCAGGTGGGTGGCTGAGCGCGGTACCGACGGAAACGCGGAGAGGCTGCGCGCGGGCTGGGCGTGCGGGGCTTTATACCAGGCCTCGCCCCCCTCCCCGCCCCCTCTCCCGCCCGGGTAATGGGAGCTGAGTCAGCGGGCAGGCTGCGGTCAGCTCCGGCGTCCCCGGGGATGGGGTGGGGCCGAGGCCTTTCCCGCAGCCGCTGACCTGGCCCCAGCCCTCGGGGGTGACAATAGAAAGTGCTGAGACACACGTCCGGCGCCGGCCACAGCCGAGGCTGACTCCGCTTTTTCTTTCTGGGGGGCCTGAGCCAGGCAAGGCGCAGGCGCACCCTCACTGGCCCAGTCCCTGAGGGACAGAGGTGCCAGGCCGCCCTGTGGCCATCCCGCTAAAACCGCGCTATCCCGATTCGAGATGTTGAAGCTCTTCCCAGCGTCTAAACTCCACCTTTTCTTCAGCCCTAGGTCGAGGCTTCTCTTTGGGGCGACGCTAGGGAGGAAGTAGACAAGGCTCCCCGCCAAGCGACCTTCCTACGATGCTCAGCCCTCTTTTCCCTGGAAGGTGGGCCATCGCAGCCCGACTCCTCCCAAGCTCGAGTTCCCAGACTCCGAACCAGAGCTCCCAGAGTTTTCTTGAGGGAAGGTGCTGAAAAGAGGCGATGACCGAGACTCGCCGCAAGACGGCGCTGAGCACAGGGAATGAACCGCCCGGGGGAAGGCATGGATTTACAAAGCGTTTAGGGAGTGGCGGTGGCTTGAACATTCTTTGGCATTACCTTTCTTTGGGATTAGAATGCAAACTGACCTTTTGCAGTCCTGTGGCCACTGATGAGTTTTCCAAATTTGCTGGCATATTGAGTGCAGCACTTTAACAGCATCATATTTTAGGATTTGAAATAGCTCAGCTGGAATTCCATCATCTCGATTAGCTTTGTTCCTAGCGATGCTTCCTGCTTAGTGATGCGCTGCGGTAGATAGGTAAAAACGCTTTCGACTGATGCGTGCCTGGAACTGCGACGCGGCCGGCCACCAGGCAGAGCTCCTGGGTCTGGGACCCCCGATCTCAACTTCAGCCTGAGAGCTAGCAGCTGGCTGTTGAGCGCCTAGGTCGGGTCACACCCTCTGCTCAGAGCTTTTACGTGCGTGATCTCAACTAATTCTCGCACCGATCTGTTGAAGCAGACGCTGCTGTTGCCTGGCGTTTCACAGAAGATCCTGCGGTCCAGAGGGTAACACCGGGATGGACGTAGTCCAAGAGGTGTCACAACTGAGAAGTGGCCCAACTGAGGTGACCCTGGGGTTTCTGTTTTGACTATAGATCCTAGGCTCTTGGTTTCCCACATAGTGAAGTGGTTAAAAATCCACCTGCCAATGCAGGAGACACAAGAGAGGGGATAGGATCCCTAAAACGGGAAAATCGCCTGGGGTAGGAAACAGCAATTCACTCCACTATTGCTGCCTGGACAATCTCATGGACAGAGGAACCTGGCAGGCTACAGTCTGAGGGGTCACAAAGAGTCCGACTCCAAGGAGTAGGCACGCTGCGGCCTCCTAGGCTCTTAATCCCAAACCCATTGCCCTGTAGAGGGAGGGAGGGAAAAGGTAGGGTCTGGGGAGGGAGAAATTTAAGGAGAAAGCTTGGAGCCACAAGGCAAGTTCCAGGAAAGAAATTTCCTTACAACTTGCAGCAGAATTTCCTAGTCATCATGGCTATCGATGAGCCACAAAAGTTTCTGGCAAAATTGTGTTTTCCTTAAGAAAGGGATTATGCCAGAAGAAGTGCAGCGGTGAGAAAGAAGGGAACTAATACTTGGTTTTCCTCATGAACCAAGTACTTCCCTTATAGGCTCAACAGTCCAACACGATAAGTTTGGATGAACTTACCATGTGGAAATGTGGAAGAGGCTCCCAGAGGTACAGGGCCTTTTCCAAACCCACACAGCCAGTGTCAGAGCATGATTAGACTGGAGTGCTTTTCCACCCAACTTCTGATGACTAAAGGGGTTCACAGGCCAGATGCTGATGCTACAGATCCAGAAGTCTAACCAGGCTGTCTTCCATGCTTCCTCAAAACTGCCAACTTCACTCCAGCCTCAGAGCCCCTGCACTGGGGGTTCCTGTTACCTGGAATGTCTTAGTCACAAGGTCTTGGCGTGCTGGCTCCTTTTTCATCACCTGGGTGATGCTGTTCCTGACATTTACTATCCTTCACATCACCCTATTTTCTTTATAGCATTTACTATTCTGTAAAGTTGTCTTTTTCATCTTTTGTGTATGGCTGTACGGAGTGTTTCCTTTTGTACTAGAGTGTAAGTAAACTCCATTTAGAGGGGCAGGGGCTGTGTCAGTCTTGTTTTCAGTTGTTATCCTCCATCCTAGCACAGTGCAGGACACATAGAAGTTGCTCAATAAAGCTTCTCAAATGAGTGAGTGGATAGGGTGGTCAGGTTGAGCCAAAGGTCCCTGGGGAAAGTTGTGTAGAGGAAATGCTGCCCTGAATAGGGGGTGATGGTTCGCCCATCCTGCCGACCTCCCCAGCCTTAAAATTCTAGCATACTGAGAGCAGGCACGGGGGTATTGGGGTCTCCCTTGAGTCTCTCTTTTCACTGTTGAGAAATTGCTGTCCAGGATCCCGATGTGTGTGAAGGTGAAGGCCAAAAGTACGAGGCCCTAAAACACAGGGAGTAAAGTCCAGTTTGGAAATTTTGGAATCAGAGCAGGGACAACCCCAATATGATTGCACCTGGGGTCAGAACCATGCCCAGTCCCCTGACTCCCTGTGCTAGAGGGGGCATGGTCAAATAGGGTATACTTTTCCCAAGCCAAGAAAAGGGGAAACGCAAAAATATCGGAGGCAAGAAACAGTCCTAGATTCTTCGTGTCCAAGCACTTGGTTTCGGTTTCACAAGTGGGGCTGTTGCAGCGGTGACACGTGAGGGATCCAAGGAATCTCTCTTCTACATTCTCTGTTCCTCCCCGTCTCTATCCAGCAAATCTGGACTCGGCCACCAGGGGGGGTGCGCGGGCCGCGCTGGGTGGACCGCCCGCGCAAAAGCAGGAGCAGCGCGGGCAATGGAAATGGGAGTTGATGGAAGGTTGAGGTCTGGAGGCGCAGCAGGCGCGGGAGGCGAGTGTGTCAGGCTGTGCGTCTGCGCTGGTCCGTGACGCCGACGGTGAGTGCTAGTCCCGGGGGTGTTTGTCCGAGGCCAGTCACTCTGTGTTCAGGAGCTGGGGCTGGGAGGTGTGTGTGTGTTTTCAAAGGCTTGGGGGAAGATGACACAGTTGAGATCCAAGTTAGAATTCCAGCTGGAATTGGAGATGGAGACCCGTGTGTGAGAATAGTCATGGCTTCTCTCTTAGTCCTAAAAGCTAATCTTGGCTCTGCACCAACTGGCTGTGAGGCACTAGCTGGCCTCTTCCCTCCTCTGCCTCAGTTCTCTCATCAGGAAAATGGTGTGTAGGTCCCACCACGGATACACTATAGTCAATGGCTTTTAGTTCTACCTGTCCTCACCGGTTTTCTCAGAAAAATGGGCACAGCTACCAACACCGCCCATAGCAATTTGCCCAGATCTCTAGACCTCTCTCAGGCTCCTCAGGTCCCTCCAGATATGGTTCTGGTCCTCAGAGTCATCAAGAAAGGGAAGAATGAGCCCCTGAGGAAAAGGGGTTGTCGGGCAGCCCTGCCCAGTGTGCTAAAATGGAGTTCTGGGATCCCTGTTCCTTTCCGGTACTGGGGACCCTCTTCCTGCTTCCTTTCTCCACCAGCTGATCCACCTCCAGCCTCCCAAGCCTCCCCCACCCACTCCCTTCCTAGCCCCCTTCCCTCCTCCCCCCCCTCCAGCAGCTGGTCCTGTTTGTTTTCCCAGATCAGTTGTGCTCAGGGCTTCCTGAAGGATGGACGCACAGGTGGCTTTGTTTGCCAGCTCAGCACCATCACCCCTACCTTCTCCACATCCACAGCCTCTCAGGAGGAAGGGGTGGGGGAGGGAGGGAGGTAGACAAAAAAAGGAAAAAAGTGTCCTCAGGTCTACACATCCAAGAGACCTCAAGATCTCATCAAGCTCTCATTGCACAAAGAGAATTTGCCACCCTATCCAGTCCTTTATCTCATATAAGGACCTTTGGTCCCACAGAGAAATCCTCAGTATTCCTCCTCTCCATGATTCTACTAAAGCAGTCATCTCAGAAGCACCCTAAGATCCCACAGAGAAGCCCTAAGACTCAGTCCTGTATCCTCAGTGAGGCCCTGGATCCCACTCGGATGCCCATCCCATACAGGCAAATGTAGATCTGATGAAGAAGCCCTCAATTGCAACCCTAGACTCTCACTGAGGTTTCCATCCCAGGTAAAGGCGCTGAGAATCACTGGAGAAGTGATACCCTCCTCACGTAGGGCCCCATCCCTTGAAGAGCCCAACTTCACAGTACTGCTGGGCAGCTTAGAGGGCCCCTGCCCAGTGGCAAACGTCCCCGAGTTGGCTTGCCCCACCCCTTTCCTTCATTTCACTGACAAATCAGCCAGGGCTTTGGTGACTGCAGATGCAAATTCTGTGAATGGCGCCTTCCCCCACCCAGTCGTGTCGCCAGCCCCTCCTTTGTAGCCCTGCTCCTCCACTCCCCACCCCAACCCAAGATGGGGAGGGAGCAGGGAACAGGCAGTGAGCACCTTCCCGGGGCCGTGAGGGCTAGTCTCCTGGGAGACAGAGATAACATGGGTGAGAAACTAATGCAGCTCCGGCTGGGTCTGACAGCTGGGCCTGAAAGAGGTGGGTCCAGAAGGGGTGAGAGCCCTGCCCACACAGACTTCTCGCCCAGTCCCTCTATCAGCAGAGCACCTCTCTCTGCCCCTCAGAGGGATGGGAGAACTGGCCCCATCCAGGGAGGTGGGAAGCAGCTTTCACCACCATCCACTCACCCAGAAGCAGAACCTCAGGGCTTGCAGGGGGAGAGCACACACGTGCATACATTCACACAGACAGATCCCACATGCGTCCCATGTGAACGGTCTCTCCCAGGCTCAACAAACACCTCAACACTCATGTTCATTTATGGGTAGACATTTGTTCGCTCCTTTATTCCTTAAATATTTAGTCAAATGTACTATGTTTCAGCCACTGTGCTGGGTGCCTTGTGGACCTTCATTGTGCACACCACCCACTCCATGGTCATCAGAGTTACCCAGTCACGATCATACAGACACTGAAGGGTTGAGAGTGTGGGCTGCGTCCTGGGTTCAAATCCAAGCTTCCCTGCTAATAAGCTGGATGAACTTGTACTTCTCAAATTTTCCCTTTAAAATTGCTGTGAAGATTTAAATGCATGTAAAACCCAGCACTAACCCGTATCAAATAAATGTTCACTGTTACTATTGTGGTGGCTGTGGTTATAACTGGCTTTGCTGTCCTGTTGCTCCCCTTCCGTGCCCCCTGCTCCTGGGGGTGGGCTGGGTTGTAGGGAGGAGTCAGGGCAGCCAGCCTAGTTGCATTCCCATTAAAGCCACTCTAATGATGAACTCAGTGTGGGGAGGGTGGGGGGATATCCCTATTTCTTTTGTTTTGCTCAGTTCTCTGCTCTCCAGGTGGAACCAGAGACCTGATTTGTGGTCCCAGCACTTTTCCTGGCTCCATATGTGGTCTTAGGCGAGTCACTCCCCCTTTTGGGGCCACAGTTTTGTACCTGAAAACTAAGCTAACTGCTGATCCTGGAGGGACCTCCCAACGCTTACTCCTGTGATCCTGTGATGCCTCAGGAAGACTCCCTTCCCTTTTCCCCCAGCCTCTGCCTGCCTCCCCATTCCCCATCCTTTACACACACCCCTGGCCTAGCCAGAATGAGGGGGCGAGTTGCCACTGTTGTCATGGGGACTAATCTTCCAGAAGGTCAGTGAGGCTCTGGTTCTACCTTGGCCCGACTGGGGATTAGCACTTGTGTACAACACCCCCCCCAACCAGTGCCTCCATTCCTGGGTCCCCACACTTCACACAGACCCTGGGCAGCCTCCACACCCCAGAAGTTCCAAGGCTGGGCAGAATCCACACGTGGGCAGTGAGGCCAGGGCAGCTGCTGCAGCTGTCTGTCCAGCGGTGGCCAAGAGAGAAAGGGGGAGAGATGAAGTTAGAACCACACCCCTCACTCCTCACTGTGGCCTGAGCTTTGTCTTTCTTCACCTTCTGCCCTTTATTGGGGCAATGCAGGTGTCCTTGAGATAGGAGTGTCGCCTCCCCTCCCAGCCCTGGGTCACGGTTGCAGCTCAGATAGAAGCCACCTCTTTCTCCTTTATTATGGGTAGCATCTCCCCATCCCGATGATGCAGCCTGGAATGGAGGCTGTTTTCATATAGCTCCCCTTCCTCCACACATCTTCCCCTTCCATCCCTGGTTACCCTGACCTCTGACCCAATATCTTCAAATACCTCCATCTCTCTGGAGTGTACATCCCTTGTTATCTCATATTGCCTCTGTGTCTCTGGCCTCTCTCCAGCTCTCACTTTCACAAGTCTGGGGTTGGGGGGTGGTGGTGGATACAGCCTCTCTGGACTCTGAAATCTTCCATGCCCGCTGGGCTGCACCCACGATCTGTCTTTCGGTGGTGCTGCTTGGATATTCCCATCTCTTGCACATCCTTCTCCCCTCTCCCTTTCTCATCAGCGGTTTCCCAGTTCCCCCTACGGGCTCACTCCAAGTGCTTGTTCCTTTTTTTTCCACTTCCTCCATTACCTGTCCCCTCCCCCGCCCAGGGTGCTGACACGGATGACAGGAAGCAGGCTCTTGCTTTGAGCAGGAAGGGGGAGGGGGTACCCCCCTCTACCCCCCTTCCCCGCCGCTTCGAACACCAGCTGCTAAGCACCCCCCTCCCCAAGCCCAGCACCTGCAGGCCTGCCTGGCGCCTGGAGACTCCACCCCTGGGCAGGCAGGGGAGGAGGGACTGGGAGGAGAGGCTAGATCCCGGCCACATCCAGGAAATGCGGGTCTTGGTGGGGTGGGGAGGTAGAGATCTATGGACACGGTCCCCCCCATCCCTGGAAGGAGAGGAAGAGTCAGTGGCTCTCTGTCACAGGGGCAGACCCCAGTCCACTGGTGAAACACTGTATGTTGGTGGGGGGGCGGGGTTCATTCCAAGGGGAGACCTTTCTGTTGTGCAGCTCTAGGGCCTGGAATCCCAGGGTGGGGGGCAGTGCTCTGAGCCACTTCCATGATTAGGGGAGGGGAGAGGACGCCCATAAAGACAGAGGGAAGATGTGCCAGGGCCAGACCAGGCCCCTGACAGGCAGATCAATCAGTGCCAGGCAAGGAGAAGAGGGCTGGGCCCAGGACAGAGCCTGGTCACACAGGATGGGAGCTGCATACACCCAGCCCGGGACCCATGCATGGGCCTCCCCCCACCCTCTTGCCCCAGGGTTGCTGCACTTAGATTCAGACTGCAGTCCGCCCTCTCCCCAGCCCTGCCTGGGATCTGTCAGAGCCATCTCATCCCCTCCCCCTCCCTTTCTCTGTGCCAAGACTCAGCAGATCCTGTTGAACCTGCGGGTAGCTGGGTGAGGGGTGGCAGTGAAGTGGAGGGAAGGTAGAGGGGGAAAGCCAGCATCCCCAGGAACCTCCAAATTGGAGTGGGAAGGAACCAGTGATTCCTGACCCTCATTTCCATCTCCCTGGAGGCTGGGGCTGCCTTGGCCTAGATCTGTGGGGGTACAGTCCCTCCTCATGATGCCTCGTCACCCTTAGGAGAAATTGGGGAGCTCCTTACTGCTGTTCAAGGAGTCTTCCTTCCACCCCTGATCTACAACTAGCCCCTCTCTCTGGGGCTGACTTAGCATCTCCATCAGTTCTGGGGGGATGGAATGGAGGACACTGGGAATCAAGGACAGGGACTCAACTGACCCCAGGGCCTAAGTTCTAGGTTCTCCAAGCAGGGGGTGGGAGTCTAGCACAATCTTGGTCTATCTCCCTCCTGTCATATCTTAACACTCTGAGTCACTGAAAAGGGGGCGACCTGTTCTAGGTTTGGGTTGTAGCTAATGACCCATGAACTCCCACCTAATCTGAGGGCCACTTAGACCCACCACACCCCCATCTGACTGAAACAAGAGACCTTGGGATTATGAAGTCCGGGATAGGCACTGAGCTTCAGGGTCTGGGACCCCCAGCAGGCAAGGGCTACCAGACCCTGTTTGTCCTTCTCAAGCAATCTGTTCAGAGGTGGGGAGACTGAAAGATGGGCCAAGGAGACGGCAAGGAGTGAACCCTCAGGATGTCAGCACCAAAAGGATGAGGAGGAACTGAACTTGATCCAATGTGACTCTAGCTGCCTCCCACCCAGATTTTCCACACCTCATAGCTGTTGCTTCAACCCCTTTCGAGCCTCCAACTTTCCAGGTCAAGGGGCTCAAAATCATTGCTAAAAGCCCAGAAACCAGAACATGGCGACTGGTGGGCCCCACAGGAGAGGCCAGACTAACCCCCTTCTCCTTACACAAGTGGGAAAACCCGAGGAGAAGCCAAGAAATGACTTGCCCAAGACCACAGAAGTCGCTGGGACAGAGCCAGGCTAGAAACCCGGGTTTCCACCTCCGGAGGAACGCCTAACCTGGCCCCCAGACCCCCTAGGCCCCCGGTGGAGCTGGCTCCGCCCGCCCGCGTTATCCGGAATCGAAGCGGGCAGCCCTTGAGCCGCAGGCAGGACAGGGCAGGGCGGGCGGGGCCGGATGGAAGCCGGATGTCCCCGGGGAGCGGCGCTCAGCCTCTACGACCCGTACGGCGGCGGCGGCGACAGGTGCCTGCGTGGCGAGCAGCCCGGGCCCCCGGGCGGGTGCTGAGAGGCCGCTCCTGCCTCACGCGAGCCGAACGAACAAAACGCTCAGGTCCGGTTTGTGCGAGGGGCTCGTCGCGGGGCGGGAGCGGGGGGTCCGGGGCCTGGCTGTGGCCCTCGGCGGTCTCCTGGTCCTGGTCTTCGGCGAGCGCCGTGCTGCCCCGCGCCCGGTGACCGCCGCCCTCACCTGCGCGCATCTGCGGCTGACACGTCGGCGGCCGTGGTGGCCACTGCAGGTGCGCACCTGGCCCGCCCCTCCCTTCCTGGCCACCCTCCAACCGGCCCGGCCCGTCCCTGCTTGGCTTGGTCCCCAGCGCACGCCGCGGAGATTGTGCGGGAGCCCCAGCTCAGCGCGCTTTATACGGCCTACTCAGTCCCCGCCCCTAGAGACACACACGCGCGCGCGCGCACACACACACACTCACACCTGTCCCGGCGCCCGTTTGCTCGGGGCAAATATTGACTCAGAGGAGGCGGAGCGCCCCTCACCCCTCTCCCCGCCCCCGCCTAGGCTTCGGGGCTGGAGCTTCTCCGAGGCCTTGGCGGTGGGGGTGGAGGGGGATGCCGGGGACCTGGGCGCCTCTGGAACAACACCAGATGTCACTTTTCCACCCACCTGCCTCGGGGAGGGGGTGGGGAGGAGCCGAGGACAGAGGCTACCAGGCGGAGGTTAGGGGGAGCGGGAGGTTGGGTGTCCTAGGGAAACTGGGGCATCCCCTGGCCTGGGGGATTCGGATTCACATTTAATAGGATCTGTGGCCTGCAGCCTAGCGATGCTCTCCGTCCCCGTCCCAGCGTCAAATGCTTGACCCTCCTCGACGTGCCTCGATTTCCCTTCCTCTTAACCTCCGCAGAGTTCCGGGAGCCCGGCATATGCTGAATAAAAGCTACCAGTGGAAGGGCCGAACCTCGGAGCAGGCGCGGCTGGGAAAGGGAAGGGATGGCCCCCTTTTGCTCCGCGGCCACCTGCTGTGCAGACCAGGCCACCCGGCTCTGCTGGGGCAAAAGGCGGCCAGAAACCAACCGGAGCGCCCTCCACTGGCCAGACTGCAGAACTCTTGCCCAGCTGCCTAGTGGAGAGGAGAGACTCAACCTCCCAGCTCCAACGAGTCAGTGCGGTCCACCTTGGCCGCTTCCACCATCTGTGCCTGTGCCTCTCGGACTGCACGCGAGTTCTTGTCGCTTACGAGGAAATAAAGTGAAGGCAGATGTTGGGGGGGGAGCTAGATGCTTTACTGAGGGGTGAGAGAGAAGGCTGGGAGGAATCTACAGATGCAAGTCGGAGTGGGTGGGCGCTTGCGTCTCTAAACTGTCGGTGGGGGGCGGTTCAATCGAGCCAGGCATCTCCGCTTGCTGCGGCCCCGGGGCCGCTGCCGGCAGCGATTCGGGACTCAGAATCCTAGAAGACAGAAAGCCCCAGGTAGGGGGAGTGGAGGAGAAGCTTCCCGGCGCCCCTGCCCGCCCCTGCCGCCCTTCGCGCCCTCCGGCGGCCGCTGGCCCCGGCATCCCGACCTGGGAAAGCTGAGCGGCGGCAGGGCGATGATGCGTGGTCGCGAGGTGAGCACCACCTCCCCGCGGCTCGCCTCCACCAGGATGTTCTGGATCATGTTCTCCAGCAGCGCCTCCTGCAGGATAGCGAAAGCCGGGAGCCTGCGCGGCGGGAGGCGGGCGCGCCGATGTCAGCGCCGCCACCGACTTGAGCTGGGCTTCTCCTCTGGCCTCCTCTATGCTGTACCGTTTGCCCCGAGTTTTAGGTGGATTCTCACTTAACTCCCTGTCCTCCCAACACTATGAAACATTCTTGTCCCAATTTTACAGACGTTCAAATCATGACTCAAAGAGACCAAGGTGCTAAATGTCATGCTGTTGGTACCGGAGAGGGATTTGAACCCAGACAATCCGGTTTCCCATCCCAGGACCAGAGTTGGGGAAAGGTACTGAGTGATGAGACCACACAGAAGGAGCTCCTAGGGAACTGCATCGTGGACAGAAAGCCACAGAGCAGCCCCAGGAAATGGCAGCGCAAGAAGTGATGGTACTCTGCTCCCAGCTCTAGAAAGTCACTTAAGTGGCTTTGACGACTATAATCACCCTGCTGGAAGTGGTGTGGTGGTAAATGTTAATAGTCTGCTCTTGGAGAAGAAAAATTAAAGCTCAGATCGCCATTCTGTACATAGCGCCCCCTGAGGCCTTAAGCTTCCAGCAGCGCTGTCAATGAACCAGGAGTTGGAAAGAGAAGCTGACACAGGCAGGGCCCAGCACACCACTGCCTCCTAGAACCCTTCTGCACTAAACACCCCCTCCAAACCCTCACCTGGGCCTGGCTGCTCACCGGCTGATGGCCTCCTTCTCATCCTGCTCTTGCCTCTCCTTCAATAAGGCCTTCATCAGCTGCTGCCGCTGCCATTTCAGGGACTCCTGGGATGTGGGCTGCAGCGAGGGCTTCATCTCTGTCCAGGGCAACTTCTCCCCCTTGTCTTCCCCCTCCTGCTCTCGCAGCTCCTCCTCGCCCATCTCCTCCTCCTCTTCTGTCTCCTCCTCCTCCTCCTCTTCTTCCTCCTCCTCTTCTTCTTCCTCCTTCTCCTCCTCTTCTTCCCCCTCCTTACTTCCCAGCCTCCGTTTGTCCTCCTCCTCATCCTCGCCTTTGCTGAACTCCGAGCTCTTGGAGGACTGAGACAGGGCTGGCACCAAGTGCAGGCTGCCGTTGTGGGCCCTGAACCTGGCCGACTGCTCATTCCAGAACTGGCAGAAGTAAGGCATTTGTTCCACCAGATTTTGGCCAATGGCCTCATGGAAGAGCTTGTCCTCCAGCAGGCCCCTGGATAGGCAGAGGAGGAGGGGAAGGTCCTCACTGAGAGGCCTTGCAGCCCTCTGTGGGGGACTCTGGTTTCAGGGTTCCCCAAGGGTGGTTCTTGACCACTGTGGCCACAAACAGGTGCTGGGGGAGGGCTGATCAGTTGCTCTTCCCACCATTCCTTCTTTAGAAAATGGCATCTCTGGTCTCCCTCCCCCTCAGATTCTTCAAGGTAATCATTATATGATAGTGGAAGAGCCAGGAGGTCAGAGGTACCCAGATGAGGGTGGGAGCCCTGGAAAACAGTGACCTGGCTCCAGACCCCATCTACCAGCTGCAACAAGGCAGAACTTGGGACCCAGCCCTGAGGATCCCTCCAGCCAGGTCACCCTCCAGGAGAGCCTGGAGCAACCCGTGGAAGGATCTTGTGAAGAAGTTCTATCTTCTAGGAAAGGAAGGGCTGGGACTTGCGGGGCTTTGGGTGGACCCAGAGTTGATGGAACTCATGAGGGAGACAGAGTGGTGAGGGTTTTGGGGACAGTGCTCACCTGATGATGGCGGAGAGGCAGTCAATCAGGAGCTGCTTCTCTTGCTTGGAGACAGAGGCCCACTTGTCAGGGGATTCTTCCTCACCAGCCTCCGACTCCACCTTGGGGCACATCCTCTTTGGCAGCTCCCTGGGGGCAGGCCATATCATTCTGAGTGGCCTGGGCAAGCAAGCCACCATGCTGGGGTCAAGGGCATGAGCAGTGATGGTGGCTACCTAGTCATGAGGACATAGTCTTAACCCAAACATAGTGCTGCTGCATTCTGGGAATCAAGTCCAACTCTCAGAGTCAACACAGGACTTGGAGACACTCCAAGGTGGAAAGAGATGGGAGAAGGGGAGGCAGGGAGGCCTAGGTGGGTTCCCCAGGGGGCTCTGGCTCTCTGCCCCTCTTTGTAAGGGCCTGACAGTAATGGGGACATCTCAGGCCCAGCAGGGCCCCGGTAGTCCCGCTGATGGCTGCATGTGCTCCAAGCCCTCAGCAAGGGTTAGGTCTGGGTAGCCCCTGTTCTGGAGTGTGGGGGAGGGGCAGTGCAGAGAGCAGAGAAAGGAGACCCTTCCCTCCCTCCCTGAGAGTTCACCAGTGCAAGAAGTGGCGGGGAAAGTCGGAGAAGTAGTTGGCCAGGAAGTAATCAGTGGCATGGGCACGGGCAGTGAGGCCTAGGCAGAGCATGCCTGGCGACGGCGGCTGGGGGCATGCCCAGCATGTCTCCTCCTTCACCATCTTGAGGTTCCAGCTGGTCAGCCGGTTGAGATCCCGCGGGTTCTTGATGGGGGGCAGCGTCTTTGGGAAACGGGGGCACGGACAACAGGGGCTGGGGACTGCACTCCCATCACTGATGGGTGCTTAGTCCATCAACTAGGCCTTTGGCGACACCTCTGGCACCTCCCCACCCATCAGTACTTTCATCCCTCCCTTCCAGGAGGCTGGACTAGGGGTTGGAGGTATCTGTGGGCAGCAAGCAAGGATCCTTTCAAGACATCCCAAGGAGATGGGCCTGGGCTTACATCCTCACCTTGTACTTTCTTGCAGGCTCACAAGCTGTACAATATGCCCTTTCCTGTGGAAGCAAAGAGACCCTTGCTTAGGATGCAAGAGGCCTAGAGGGATTCCCCTTGTCCTGCCCTTCCTGCCAACCCACAGAGGGCCTGAAGTTGGCACTACCACCTGCTGCCCTCTTAGTCCTGCAAAACTCCCAGCCACACCCTCTTCCAGAACATTCCCCAGGGAAGCGCTGCCTACAGACAAGGAAAATCTGGCTACCTAGCTAAAGGGATGGAGAAGGAAGTGGCAACTCACTCCAGTACTCTTGCCTGGAAAATCCCATGGACAGAGGAGCCTTGTAGGCTACAGTCCACAGGGTTGCAAAGAGTCGGACATGACTGAGCAGCTTCACTATGCTAAAGGGAAGGAAAGAAGATGCCACCAAACAATGCAGGCTGCTCCAACAGCACTTGTCCCTGGTGCCCTGGGACTCTGGGGTTTAGTGGGATGAGGAAACAGCCTCCCTCCTTAAGCTTTAATTCAGAAATCCCTCCTCCCATAGCCTTCAAAACATGATATGCCTTCCGAGCTGGGCCAGAGCCTCAGAGGGGAGCAGTGTCTCCCTGAGGGTTCAGTGTGGAGGACACAGGGGCAATCAAGGTGCAAGAGTGCCACCATGGGGAGAAGGAAGCAAGGTGGACATGTTGACTCATTTATTACCAGCGTCCCTGCATAAATACTAATATTAGCCTATATTGAGTGGAGGCTTTCTGGGTACCAGGCACTGTTGTAGGCAATCTATAAGCATCAACTCATTTAATCCTCCCACCAATGCGACAAAGCAGATCATTTATTTGTGTTTATTTTTAAAACTTTTCTTTTTAACCTTTTTTGTTTGTTTTTTGCTACCCTGTGCAGCTTGTGGGATCTCACTTCCCCAACCAGGGACTGAACCTGGGCCATGGCAGCGAAAGCTTGGAATCCTAACCACGAATCCAACAAGTTCCATTTTTAAGCCTTGTTTATATGGAAAATTTCAAAGGTATACAGAAGTAGACTTTCCTGGTGGTCCAGTGGCTAGGACTTCATGCTTCCAATGCAGAGGGCCAAGGTTCAATACCTGGTTGGAGAACTAAACCCCAAATGCCACAACTAAATATCCCATGTGCCACAACGGAGATCAAAGATCTCATACGCCAGAACTAAGACCAGGTGCAGCCCGATAAATAAATAAAAATACATATCATTAAAGAGTATACAGAAGTGCTGAGAATGCTACAAAGAGTTCCCCATTACCGGCAACTCAGCTTCAACAATTAGCAGTTCATGGCAGTCTTCTCATTGAGACTATCTTGAAGCCAATCTCAGATGTCACATGACTCCCATTATATAGTTGAGGGAACTAAAGAGGTTAAATAACTTGGCTAGGATCCATCAAAGCTGGAAAACTAAACCAGGCACTTGTTTCCAGAGCCTCCACCTGAAAACACTATGCCACCTCCCCTCCCACCAGAAGGTGGCCCTGCCTCCCCAGTGGCCAGCACCCAGTAGCCACTCACTAAATATAGGCCACACGAGGCAGGGAATGGTCAGCCAGCTCTCTGTACCCACAGTCTCTTGGGAGGGGCTATGCTTAGTCTAATAAAAACAATCTAACCTCTTATGTCAGGCTGGTCAACTTTTAGGACCACCTTGGATCACTACCTCTGTCCCCTCTGGCAAGGCTAATCAGAAGGCTCTGTGGTATTTAGAGGCCACCCTGCCCTCCTCACCTTCACTTTTCTGTCTGTGATGGTAAACTCCACTTCCTGCCGCAGCTTCTCATCCTTCCACTCCTGCAGTTCCTTATGGTACTGCCTCAGGCGTTCCTGCTGGTACACCTGTGGCTCAGGACAAGGAGAAAGATCAGGTCTGGAGGGCCTTGGCCTGGGCCTGTGCTGTGGGCCCCCCACTCTTCCAGAGGTTGGCCCTTGGAAGAGGGGCCTTGGGGGGGATCTGGGAATCTCACAGATCATCGCACCCCTCCTCCCCAAGACTGGGAGCTGTGTGCCATTCCAGCTTCTCTCTGAGGGTGGTCCTACCTTGCATATCAGGTCCATGCTGTAGAAGCTGGCATGCACTGAGGCCTTCAGGGTCACCACGAATGGGATTGTCTCTTCGGGAGCCACCTTTCCTTTCATAGGACTCACAGACACCTATTTATTTGGGGAAGAAGAGTCTCTGGAGCTTCACAGGGATGGGATGGGACAAGATGGGATAGCAAGGGCTGGGATGGGGTGGGATGAAGTGGAGTAGGAGAGGAGGGGATGGCATGGGGATGGCATGGAGTGGAATGAGATAGAATGGGACAGAGTGGGATGGGATGGGATGGAGCGGGGTTGAATGGAATGGAGTAGGATGGAGTGTGGATGGGATGGAGTGAGATGGAGTGGGATGGGATGGAGTGGGGTGGGATGGGATGGAGTAGTGTGGGGTGGGATGGGATGGAGTAGGCTGGAGTGGGATGGGATGAAGTGGGGTGGGATGGGATGGAATGGGATAAATCTAGAGGCCCTCTGAAGGTTCTGGTTCCCTGCAAACACAGGGAACTCTCACCTCTCCAAAGTCTAGAGGCTTCAGCTGCCAGAAAAAGACAAATGTCTCTTTCTTGGAGATGTTGTTAAGGAAGAGCAGGCGGCTGCACTTGCTCTGTACGGGAATGTTTCCCAGGGAGATATGTGACTGGGACAGGAAGACATTCTGTTGGTGGAGACAACACAACAGCAACTTAGGGAGGTGAAGAAATACTAAGCCTAGCCACCAGTACCAGTCACAAGTGCTTTCAATAGGCCAGGTACCATTGTAGGCAACTGACAGGCATTTAATTCTCAGAGTGGCCCAAAGATATAGGCACTACAATTGTCCCCACTTTACAGATGTTCAGAGAGTAAAAATAATTTTACAAAGGTCTCTAGGATAAACCCAGACAGTATCACTCTAAAGCCTATGGTTTTGACCATTAAAAATAGGCTTGAAAGGGCTGAGAAATCAGAATTTGCTTAGAAAAAGCAGAAGCAAGGCCAATATAATTTGAGTCTCTGATGGGCGGTTGCAAACTAATAGGTGGTCAGCTGTTGGCATCTTCACTGGGCACAGAGCAGGAATTGTGGGGTAGGGGTGTCTGGAAAGACTGAGGCCACGGAAGGGGCATTTTCTTGGTCTAGACTCTGAGTGCCTCCAGAGCTGAGACTCTGTCTGGCTCTTTTCTGTGTCCCCAAAACTGTGTCCTCCACGGTACTCATCCTTCAGTAAGAGTCCCAATAGGGGAGGAGGGGGATAGTAGACAGGCAGATGTGTTGGTGGATAATAACCGGATGAGTGCATGGATGGTGGATGGATGAATGTGGCAGGCCTCGAAACAGTGAGAAGTGTGTGAACTAAAGGTAGTGTTACTGACCCTAGGTATCTTTCAGCAAAATTCATCTAGATCCAAGGGAGAGGCTGTTCTGTATGAAGATAATATTTCAGAGCCCTAGAACAGGCTTCTCCCTACCGCTTCCAGTGCCCCCCTCGAATGCCCCGAGGTGAGGGTGGATGGAGGGCCCTGCAGCAGATGGAGCGCCTTGAGCAGAACACCTGTGGGCACCAGGTGGCAGGGTAAGCCTCTCATGGAGCCAGTGCTGAGTCCTAAACATGGAGGAGGGTCGGCTCCAGACTTCACCTCCGTATCCCTTTCCTTTTTCAACTCTGTGTCATTTCCTTCTCAGTCTCCTTGTCCCGCTGCACCAGCCACCCTGGATCCTCAGGCTCCTCCTAGGCCTCAGGCCTTCCCAGCTCCCTTTGCCCTACCTGTCCAGGAACCATCAGCCTTGAGTGGATGGCATTGTTGTCCCACGAAGAGAGGTTGTGGGATGGGGCCGCGTCCCCCAGGACGTGGGGGTCATAGCCCACTCCCTGGAAGCGGATGATGGCTGAGTTCCATCCCAGGATGTGTATGGGCACATCTACCTGGGAGGTTAGGAGGGTGGGGGCAGGCCCTGGTCAGAGCAAGGCCTGATGGCGGGGGGGCCACCTCCAAACCCCCACCCTGTGTGAGCTGGGGCTTCTGCTCACTGTGTAGGTCTTGGCCTCAATAGGCGAGAAGATCCAGAAGACCCGGGCAGTCGTGCCTGGCTGGATCTCCCCTTTGGGGTTGAGGCAGCAGAAGATGGGGTGATCAAAATTTTTTTCCCGAACCTGTGACAGGATGTTGGTCTGGATCTCATATATTACAGGCACCGAGCCACCGTTATACAACTCGTAAATCTGCAGGGGGAGGAATAGAGGAATCTTCACACCTGCTGAAGGCCACCACGCAAGGAACCTGGGATTCTGTGTTCTGTGGAAGGGTGGGTTGATCTCCATGATGGCACCCTTTACAGTCCCAGAGTTCCTCTAAAAACCTCTGATTTCCTTTCTGGCTGAATCACCCAAGAAGTATACAACTGCATTTTCATCCTGTAACATTTTAGTATAATATGTAATCTTTATATTATTTGCTCTCAACTTACCTAAGTCAAGTGTAAGGCAACACTAATGCTTGTGTTCATAGTGTTGGAATTTAGGGAAATGTCCATGCACTCACCATCCGGACCCTTCATGGTTTTCTAGGCTCTCCTTCTAATTACTGGGAGGCTGCCACTTTCCACCTCTGCCATTACAGGCAGTTGTACTTAAAAGCAGAAAAGGGAGCAGAAGGAAGGTATGAGATCCCCCAAGATTAACCCTGAAGTTGGGGAGAAACAGAACATCCTGCCTGAAACCAGAGGTCTTCTGGTCCAAGGCTCCATGTCAGAGATGAAAGAAAACAGTGAGAATAAACAATTTATCCGGATTTAGGTTCAGACCCCTCATCTTTCTCAGCACCCACTCCTGAATGTGCTTTTTTCCCTGTAGCTTGGACCGCTGTCTGAGCTTCAGACCCAGTATCCAACTTCTACTTGATGACTCCTCCTTGTTGTTTCATGGGCATCTTACATTTGGCCAAGACCAAATTCTTTACAACCTATTCCTCCCCCTAGTGTATCTCACTTCAGCAAATGGCACCTCCATATTCCCAGTAGTTCAAAGTAGGTATCCAATAAATTGTCCTCCATCCCCTTCTCTTTCTTTCCAGATCTAATCCCCAGCAGGTCCCAGTGATTCTGTCTTCAAAATGTAAATTAAATCTGTTCTTCATTCACTCCGCTTCTGCTGCCTTCTTGCAGGTCCCGGCCACCATCTGTCATCGTCTTATGAATGAAAGGAGATGCTTGACTGCAGTTGTGGAGTTTGGTTGGAGGTACAAGTTGATCTCCTTTGTCCATTTTCCACTGTCTGTGTTCAGTGTCACAGGGGAGTGGTCTGATCTCTCTGGAAAGCTCTCCAGGAAGTATATGAGTCTTTGCTTTTGTGGGTCTGGGCTTCTGGGTGAGGCTTCTGGGAAGCCAGTGGGTAGAGGGGTTGTGTAAGGAAGTGAGCAGAGCCCAGGGCATGAGACCCTCTCTTGGGTCTAGGAAGCTCTTTTATTTTGATCCAGGCTGAGTGGCTGGAGGCCCCTGCCCAGAAACACAAGGGCTGCTAAATGGTTAGAAATTTCAGAGTTATGAAATGTTTTGGAAAAATTCTACATCTCCCTCTGGGAGATTTCCAGCATACATTTTCAGAACGAAGGAACCTGGTTCCCTCTAATTAATAAAGACAATTCTGTAGCTTCATGAGGATTCACATTCTAGCATTTCAGCCTCTAGAAAGGTGCCCTTTTTGGAGCAGTGATTTTCAAACTGTGACCGACAACCATTAGTAAGCAGGTATACTGAAAGCAGTTTATCAGGTCATGTGCAGCATTTTAAAAGTGGAACAGAATAAAAAAGAAAATATCAGAGCACTCAGCATGTAGTGGTGTACATACTGATTTGTGACACTTCTGTTTCAGTTGGCTGTGTATGTATGTACTGGTTCATGGTCAAGTTTGAAAAACCCTCTGTTAGAGGAAGGAACCCCCTGCTTTTGCATGGGAATGAGGCCTGGCAAAGGGCTTAGCACCAGTGCCTAGCAGCTGAAGCCTCTCGCCTTGGGTCTCTCCCAGTTGCCCAATCTTGAGGTTCAACCTGCAACCCCACCTCTGGGAGTGAGGACAGGGGCCTTGTCATCCTGTCGTGGGCTGATGCAGACACACAGAGAACAACACTTAAGTATCCTGGTGACCAGGACAACGTAGACCACTGACCTGCCTCGGGGGCAATGTGTCGCCGATGGGGACAGGGATGAACTGATGGCTGGTGGAGGTGAAGTGCACATACTTCTGCTCTAGCTTCACCGTCACACCTATGAAATTGAGCTGGAAATACAAAGCCCATGAGTAGCATCCTTCCCTGGGAGGAACGGAAGTGCCCAGGGGAGAGATGTGGACCACAGCTCCCTGGGGAACGGTGCTCCCTGTGCTGCTCTCTAGGCTTTCCAGGACAGGACAAGGGCAGGACCTCACCAGGATCTCCCGGCCATGGGACACCTTGAAGAGCACTGGGAGGCGATCAGTGCCGATGAACAGATGGCTGGAAGGGAGGAGACAGTCCAGGATGACTTACTGAACCTTGGTGTGGGTGGAAGAACAAAGGGTCATAGCATGCTTATGACTTTGGGCTGGCTACGCAGAAATCCCTGAGCTGGGATGGGACAAGAGGAAAATTAAACCTCCCCTGCAGGTGGGAAGGCAACACCTTCTCAGGGTGGCAGCCACTCAGGGTACCCTGGAGTCACACAGTGTAGAGCCAGGCTCCTCCAGGAGTTGGGGGAATGGAGGTCTTCAGGACTGGAAGGGCAGAGAGAGCTGTGGGGGCAGCACCTGTATTTGAGCTCCACCATCTGCTCTTGCCCGGGACTCAGGCTCCCAGCCTTGGGGCTGATGGAGAAGATGCAATTGTCCTGCACGCGCATCTGGTGCAGCTCGGTCCAGTCAAACTCTGCCTGCTCTGCCCAGAGCTCCAGGTCGATCTGCTGGTCACTCGGAAAGAGGAAGGCCCTGGGGGAGGGGTGCGAAGCAGAAGGGGTGGAGGAGCCTCTCGGTCAGACCAGAGGCAGGAGCTCTGAGCCCCAGGTGGGATGCATGGAGGCCTCCTCTATTACCTCCCCCTCTTGTCCCCCATTAGGCAGGCTGCCCTATGCATGGCTGAACAAACACTGAAGTTGTGGATTCTCATTTCATAATGGCCCTCAAAGCTAGGAACAGAAGCAGTGACTAAATGGAGAATGGAAATTGGGGCTCCCATTGTGGGTACCGGGGTCAAGGGGCTGCTTGTATATGTGGCCACTTTGAGCTTGGCAGTGACCCTGGAGGGGTCTGTGTGACAAAGCGCTTAGGAAGGGCCATTTGAGGCACCTAAGAATGTCAGCAGCACCAACTAGGGGGCCCCAAGAAGACTGGCACTTTTGAATACAAAGCAAGGCTGGGCATAGAATTAGTGCCCCTGTGATGCCGAGTGCTCCAGTTAAGCAGATAATGCATTCTAAAGGTGGCCAAATAAGTGACAAAGGGGTACCAAGGTCACGGTCTGAAAAGAAGGCTCCATCCACTCTCAGAGGGATGAACTGGCCTCAAACTAGGCAGAGCATATGAACAGGGAATAGCCAGAAGGGGGAAAATATGGGCATCACACCTGAAAAGACTCAAGGAAAGTCTTGGGAAAATGCAAATCAAAATTCCCTCAAATCAGTCTTAAGTATTTTCACACCTGAATCTTGAAAAATGGTTACATTTGATGCTGGTAAGTTTAGGAAGGACAGACATCCTTGAATACAAGGAGAGAAGATATTTTTCCCACCTTTTGTTGCAGGAATTTTGATAGTATCTTTTAGAACAGAAAGTGCATAGAATAGAAAATGCCCTTTGACTCAGAAATTCTATTTGGGGGTATTAACTTGCAGGGATAAAAATATAAGCACACATGCAGGTAGCCACACACGCATGCACACACACACACAAGGATGTTTATTACAACTTTGTTAGTGATGGCAAAAAAACATTAAAAAGCACTGGGAACAACTAGTGTCATCTGAAAAGAGTGGTTTAAAAATGTAAAGGCTTCCCTGACAGTCCAGTGATTAAGACTCGACACCTCCAGTGCAAGGGACACGGGTTCAATCCTGGGTCAAGGAGCGAAGATCCCACATGCCATGTGGCATGGTCAAACAATTAAAAAAACTTTTTAATACCAAGAATTAAAAAATTAACAAAACAAAATAGACATAAGGTCCATTCATATTACGGGATATTATGCAACTATTAAAATGAATGAGTTACATCTCTATATACTGATCTTTATTGATTTAAAAATGAATGTTACTGACATAAGGCTGAGTGACAATGTTATTGGTATAATGCTGAACATAGAGTAATACATGTAACATCATGCCATTATCATAATAAAAAATGAAAGAGTAACTATGTCCCTGTGTCTGTGCCTTGTACAGTGCTGAGAGTGGAAGCACATGCCAAGCCCACCAGGGCTGACTGGAGAGGGAGCTGCGGGGGGGGGGGGGGCAGTTGTTACTTTTCTTCCATCATCTTTGTGTCATTGTACTTGTTACCATTACTTGTTACTTGCTTCTGTCATTTTATCTGCAGGATATTGATCCGCAGCAAAACTGGCGACCTTGCTACTTCAGGTTTGTCTGCACAGTTTCCCTCTCGGCTCTCACCCCAACTCCACCCAAATAATTCTTGCCAGTCCTCTGGTGTGGGCCCCAACTTGGGACTGTGGAAACCTGCCAGCCTGTCCCCCTGCCTCGAACCACTAATCGTCCTCAGAAGGCAAAGAATTACATGCCCACCAGAGGGCTCCAAGGCCCTGCCCAAGTCCTTTTCAACGTTACAGCTACGATGTGCCTTTTTCTCTTACCCATGTCTGCACCAGGCCCTCCATCTAGAAAGCTCTCTGAAGCCTCTCTGCCTCTGCTCCCTGGACTACAGGTCTAGCTTTCTCCAAGAAGTGTTTCTGAAGTGCGCATCCCCCTCCCACTACTTCGAAATCCGAGGGAAGTAGCTCTGGACGCTGCACAAGGGTCTTTCACAGCATGTCACTCACCACGCACCACAAGGCCGGTCTGCCTACCGGGAAGGCAGAGCCTAGGCTTGTCCGCCTCGTCCGCTTTTCTATTCTGAGCTCTGGGCCTGAGGCCTGCACCTAGGAAGCCCCAGTCCACGTTTGGCCAATGGCTGAATGAATGAATGAGGGCACAGACGCTCTTAACCTGTGCACCTGACACCTGTGAGGGATCACCCTTTAAACGCGTGGCCCAACATCTCCCTGGGCCAAGTGCAGAGGCAGCAGGGGAGGCGTGGTGGGGGCAGGGCAGCAGCATGGCTCCCAGCTCCCCCCCATGCTTCCCCCAAACCCACTTGGGGTTCTCTGTCCTGCTTGCTGCTGCCTCCAGGCCAAGTCCACACTCCCCGTTTCTTACTGATCTTGGCAGGAATAAATCCTTTGGTCTGTTCCTCATGAGTTTAGCAGAGACTCGGCTAGAATTTTCAAAAATAGCCTTCTAAGAAACTGAAAGGAAACACAACAACACAAAAAGTCGAGGAGAGTCAAGCGTTCCTAGGAAGGTTCCCTGCGTTTGGAATCTAGGAATAAGCACGGACTGCCTTCCTGAACCTTAGACAATCTCCCAGTGGATAGGCCCGGCTCAGTGGGCACTCTGCCTGGCTTTCCTCCTGCCTGATTTCCAGCCACCTGGACCCTCTCCACTGAGAGTGAGAGCTGGCGTGCTCCTGCACAAACACACATGCACACACAGTCCACCAAAATACACTGCCCCACACCAGGACACCGGCCAACGCCGCTTCTCCTGCCCCCACTCCCGAGCCCTTGGCTAGGGCCTTGGCTCCTGGCCACTCACACAGCTCAGTGAATGGCTGACGCAGTGCTCCAGGCAGGCCCCGGGCCTTCCCCACCAGGCCATAGCCTGCCAAGCTTCCCAGTCACTCAGGGCCAGGAGCCCTTAGTTACTCACAGTCCCGGCCCTGCTTAATGAACCATCTCCCCCTCCTACACCACAGGGAGGGACAGGACAACCTAGAGAGTAAGGGGCGACCACTGCACCGGGGACAACACAGCCCCCCCAGTCTCACCCACATGCACCCCAAGGCTCTTGAGATCACAGATGCACATGTCCACTCTCATCCACCCACTGCCACGCCCAGGCTGGGCCCCTGGCTCTCTTCCCCCCCCACAAGCCTGACCCAGATGGGGACACTTCTTTCTCACCTCCGTCTAGCCAAGCAAAGTTGGAAGTCATCAAAAGGAAGTTTACTGGGAAATGAAGGTGCGTGGCAGAGGCAGGGAGGAAAGAAAGAAACGGCGCTGTTATGGAGACAGGATGCTAACTGGGCACCAGTTCTGGGCCCCGGTGGGAGTTATGCCAAGCACAGGAGGGGCCCAGCGTGGTGGACTCAGGTCTCCAGGCCTGGGCCCCATGTGACTGGGAAGCGCAGCTGCTCCGTGTCCAGCCCCGACTCTTCCTGCAGCCCCATGTGGCTTTGCTCAGCTAGGCCATCTCTCTGACACTGGCACTGTGGCAGCAGAGCCCACCGGAGACCCTCAACTCGCCCCATGCAGGCCCAACCCCCACTGGCCTGGGGCTCTGTCAGGGCTGCCAGAGCATTTATCTAGCACAGAGATCGGGGGACCCTGTAGCTTCTTGCTGACTAATCTGTGTAAGTGGGGGCTCTGGACCTGGACAGATCTGGGTAGGAAGTGGCTCTGCCTCTAACAGCTGAGAGCTCTTGATTGAGTCCTTAGCCTCCCATCTGTGAGACAGTCAGGGGAGGAGGATTTTTTTACAGGGTTGGTGTGAAGCTTCGAGAAGACGGTCCTAGTGGCCAGCTGTGGCGCATACATGGTAGCTACTTCTCACTCGCAAGGTTATGACGATACTCCTCCCAGTTTCAGTAATAAAGAATATTCCTGCCAATGCAGCAGATGTGGGTTCAGTCCATGGATGGGGGAGATCTCCTTGAGAAGGAAATGGTAACTCACTCTAGTATGCTTGTCTGGGAAATCCCACGGACAGAGGAACCTGGTGGGCTACAGGCCATGTGATTGCAAAGGGGTCGGACATGGCTTAGTGACTAAACAACTGCCAATTTCCATCAGGGTGAGTCTTTTGAGCCTATGGACGCGATTCAGCCAGATCTGATGTCCCATTGGATGACCCTAGTCCTACCCTGGCCTCTACATCCGATCAATGCACAGGGTCAGGGGCGCTCTTCACGGACACCAGGCAGCCAGGGCTACAATCAACAAGAGAATACCTCCAGTCCCTGTCCCCCAGCACCCCACTCCGTACCAGTCCAAGGGCACCACGCCGCTGTTCTTCAGGGCCAGGAGCACCATGGAGGGTGGGGCATCTATCGGTGCCGCCCCAAAATTGAAATTGAGCTTCAGAGCGGTGAAGACAGTGGGGATCTGGCTGGTGCTGTGTGGAGCAGAGAAATGGTCTGGGACAGGGTTGGGGACAGCCTGGAGTCCTTCCAGGGATTGCTGGCTTGGCACTCGTCTCCCAACAGGGGCGGGAATTGGAGAATCTGGGCCTCAGGCACAGGGGTGGGTCAGCATTTGAGACCTCAAGTCAATCTCAGCCTTCTCCAGGCCCCACCAGGGATGGGCAGACATCAGTGGGGGAGGGAGATAGGGAGCCCCTTCTTCGACAGGGCCTGGTGCTGGGGGCATGAGTGGAACATTGCTCCAAGAACATTCCCAGACAGGCTCTGCCTCTCCCCAGGCCCACCTCACCTGTGCCGGGTGGGCACCTTGTAGGTGAGTTCCCAGGGGGTGGGGTCACGCTCCAAATAACTGTTGAGCAGGTCCAGGGAGAAGAGGTGCCACAGGTGCTTCCGGGTGATGCCCTCGGCACTGCCCATGGAGCATATATCCAGGATGGAGAGGAGGGGGTACACGGCCGTCAGGGACACGTGACACAGCTCCTGCTTCTCCCCAGTCTTGTTATCTGTGGGGGTATGGGAGAGATGGGTGGGCTCACCTCCCAGCTCCCCTGGGGAGGAGAGTACACACTGTGGGTGCAGGGGTCCCAGGCAACCTGCCCCAGGGCCCTAGTCCCGAGGAGACTCCAGGGACACTTCCAACAACAGCCAAACCTTATCTGATGTTTTCTGTGAACCAAGCACTGTCCTAAGCGTCTGGCAAACACCACTGTATTTAATGTGCATTGTTATTCATTTCAAACTTACTAATGGCTTTATTGAGATACAATCTATATACCATAAAATTAACCATTTAAAATCATTTGTGGGGGGGACTTCCCTGGTGGTCCAGTGGTTATGGCTCTATGCTTCAACTGCAGGGGGCACCGGTTCGATTCCTCGTCAGGGAAATAGGAACTTACATGCCATACAGCACAGCCAATATATTAAAAAGAATTTTTTGGTTGCATTATGTGGCATGTGGGATCTTAGTTCCCTGAACAGGAATTGAACCGGCTGCCCCCTGCAATGGAAGCGCAAAGCTTTAACCACTGGACTGCCAGGGAAGTCCCCCAAATTAACCCTTTCAACACACAAAATTCAATGATTTTTTTTTTTTGTATATTCACAGAGTCGTACAACCATCATCACTAATTTTAGAACATTTTCAGGCCTCCCCAAACAAAGCCAGTACTAAGTAGCTGTCACTCTGCACTCACCCCTCTTTCCACACCTGGCAACCACTAATCTACTTTCTGTCTCTAGATTTTCCTATTTGGGGTATTTCACATAAACAGAGTCACACAATGTGTGGCTTTTGGTGACTGGCTTCTTTCACTTGACATAATGTTTTTGAGGTTTGCCCATGTGCTAACATGTGTCTGTAGTTTATTTATTTTTTTGGCCAGTGCACCATTATTATCCCCATTTTACTGATGTGGAAACTGAGGCATAGGGAAGTTAAACAACTTTGTTGAGGTTACATGGCTAATAAGTGCTGGGGCCAGGATCCAATCCAGGGAGCCCACTCACTCTCCTGTGCTCCCCTGACTGTGCTGTCCTGGACTCCCACCAGGTGGCTCCAGGGCAGGCTGGTAACAACCTCATTTTATGAGGGAGGAAGCTGAGACCCAGGGCAGCTGAGGAGTTACCTGAGATCCCTCAATAGGTAAACACAGTGCCCAACTCTTCACACAGAGTCCTCCACAGCTCAGGCACACACATGTGGACGCCCACACAAACAGATGTGGTTGGTATGAGGCATGTACACCAGACACCCCAAAGCACATCCTAGCACATTCACATCCATCCTGCCAGCTCTGTCTGGACCCTTGGCATCCTCCCACCCCAAGTCCTGCTCACACAGCCCTCCAACTTTCCTCCCTGGCCCCGACATCTCTGCCAGATGGCCCAGGTACCTCTGTGGGAGACGAGAGCATAACTGATGGTCCAGGAGTACTGGGACCGGTGTTTGGGACAGGCAGTCAGGCAGATGGCATCCTGGGACCGGGGCGGCACGCTCCCCTCTGTGCGGTCCAGCTGCAGAGCTGCTCAGGGGTGGCCGGGTGGGGTCAGGGGCAGAGGAGGCCCCCAGTGCAGCCCAGAGAGGCCTGGCCTTTCCTCTTGCCCAGTCCCAGACACTCTCCCCTGGGCCAGCAGAGCTCTGGTTAGAGAGCAGGCTCTGAGCCAGGAAATGGGGAGCAGGGAGCTTTCTCCAGACCAAGAAAGTGGGGATCAGTCTTGGGATCACTGGCACCTGCTAAGCACTGTGCTCCACCCAGCTGCCCTGGGAGGTATGTACCACCAGTAGCCCCATTTTACAGATGAGGGAACTGAGGCTCAGAGAGGACAATCACCCTCCAACCCCACACATCTAGCAAGTGGAAGCACCAAGTTTCAAGCCCTGTCCCCAAACCATGGTCCGGTTAACCAGTGTTAACTCGTGTCCCTCACTCCTGCCCCAGGGGTCCAGTCCTGCCCAGGCCTGAGTACCGAGGGGACCGTTCTTGACAGCCTTGGGGTCACTCTGTTCCAGGAAGAGGCGGTAGTGGAGGGTGCAGTTGCCATCATTCAGGAGCACCAGCATCCTGGTCTGCTTGCCATTCACCAGCATGTTCCCAAAGTCCAGCTCCTTTTCCTGTGCCTGAGGGCCAGAGTCAGCCAGCCCGGGGTGGGGGATCCCCCAGGCCCATGGCCTCATCTGTTGCTCCCCACTCTGGCCTCAGAGGGTCCCCAAAGAGGGGATCCAGCGGGGAAAGCCAGGGGCCCAGAAGACTGCCATCCCCTGCCTTCGTGCGGTTAGGTACTCTGGGGCCTTCCCTCCCATCTGGCCCTGCCCCTCCTTCCCTTCCCCTCCCCACACCCGCCAGGGTCCTCCCACTCACGGACAGACTGCTGGTGATGCCTGTGCCCACCAGCCGGAGCATGTAGTGGGTGGTGGCGGAGGGCTTGGTGTTTGGGGGCAGGCCAGCTTCCCAGATCCACATCCCCACTCGGAACAGGTACTTAGTCTCCTCCAGAGGGCTGAAGGTCCAGGTCAGCGTCTGGGGTTACAGACATTATCCCTACGTGGGATTCGCTGGGAGCCCCCGCCCAGCTCTTGGATGTCTGAGGTCCCACTGCAGAACATCAAGCTATGGAAAATCCTTCCGAGTGTTTCCCTGAGCCAGGCACTTACACACACTGTGTACTCTGTCATTTCCCTCGGGCCTTCAATCACTTATGCCCAGAGGTAAGTGGTATTGTTTCAGTGTCTCATTGTCTGATGAGAAACTGGAGATGCAGAGAAGCGGGGTAACTCCCCCAAGGTCACACAGCTGACGAGGGCACTTAGTGGGAGCTGGGGATGTGAACTCTTGAGGCTGGACTCCAGAGTCTGTGTTGTCTCTCGCCCTGGGCTCTAACAGACACCCTGTGTTGGTGGTTCTTGGCTCAAGCTTGGCCTCCTTGACTAGGAGACCCTAAACCAGGGCTGGGGCTCTGCTAGTTTGGGTCTCACCTGTGCCTCTCTCCAAGAACCTACCACTTTGACCTCCAGAAGCTCCCTTCCTCACTCCTTAATGATAGCCACCCATAAGCCCCAAATCCAACTGCTCCGTACCACCTCCCAGCTTTGGAGGACCAAGGACAGAGGATGGACTTGCCCCTGGGCACTGACATCAGAAACCTGGGTTTAAGTCCCAGCTCTGCACCTCTTAATTCACAGTCTTAGTAAATGGTTTTCCCCCAACCCAAGTCTCAATTTTTCTTTGTAAAATGGGGGTGAAGATGATGGTAACAGTCATACCTACACCTAAGGCTGGAAGAAATGACTATGGCTTGGATGGAGGGGTGAGCCTGGCCCCAGAGAGATGTGAGTAAGAGATGATAAAGGTAAGGATGATGGGTATCCTTCCCTCCCACCCTTGGCAGGGCACTCACAAGGCTCTCGTTGGGCTGGATAATCCCTCTGGCGGGCTGGACAGCCAGCATCTTTCGGTGCTGCTGGGAGACCCTCCACTCAAATTCCAGGGGCAGACGGGAGGGGTTTCGGAAGGTGAAAAGGCTGGTGGAGGAGCAGCCCACCCAGGTAGGCTTGAAAAAGACGCTTTTATAGGTGTCCAGCTTCAACTGCAGTGGCTCCTCACGGCTTTGCATAGTCACCTCCTGGGGCCAGTGAAGGGAGGACAGTGCTCTGACATCGCCCTGCGGCCCTGGCTCCCCCAAAGGTCCCAGGTGGGCAACTTATCTCCCTCAGAGAGAGCAGCAAAAGGTGCCCCACCCTGGGCCCTGGGTACGGGCAGGTTCTGTCAAAGGCAGGGTGTGTACATAGTGACTGAACAGGAGATGGTTCTTGAAAAGAAGTCAGGGACCAAAAAAGGATGTACAGACCATTGCATTGGCCAGACGTGGGCCTAAAAACCTCAGGCCCTTTCCCTGGCCCGGCCCCAAACACCCTTCTACCATCTGTAGTCATGAGTCTTGGGTTGCCCTCACTCCTTCCTTGGGGACCTTTGAATCCCTTTTTCTTGCTCCGGATCCTATAAGTGGACAGGTAGGGTCCTGGGGAGAGCCGTTCCCAGACAAGACCCAGGGATCCTCTCCCTGCCATGCCACTGCCTGGATGGGGAGCAGCCCCTGAGCTATTTTAGGGGAGCTTTAAAGGCCAGTCCCAGAATGAGGCTTTGAAAAGAGAAGCCCCAGACTCTGGCCCCCTCCCAAGGATCCAGTCCCCACCCCCACCGCCTACCTTGAGATATTGAGGGCAGGAATTGAACTGCAAGTAGAAAACGTGCTGCTTCCAGGAGCTGCCCTTAGGGTAGGTACAGGTGAGGAGGATCTGGTGGGCCCCAGGACCCAGGAGGCCTGAGCGGGGCCGCAGGGAGATGTCCAAGTTGCTTTTGGGGGCCAGGCTGTAGGTGAGAAGCATGGAGCCTTTGTTGACGAGGAGCAGGCTGCGGTAGGAGGGTTCGCTGGGGGACACTGCAGGAAAGAACTGGGGTGCGAGAGAGGAGGGGCCCAGGCTCAGATCTGCATGCCCTCCCTAGCCCCACCCAACACGCACACTCCAGGTGGTCTGTGTGGGCATGGCTGAAGCCGTCTCCTAGGAGGCCCAAGATGCCCTCGCACAACCTGGTCAGTGCGCTGGGGGCAGGGAATGGAAGGACACAGTTCGGCCCCCCCCAAATGCTCCTGATCTCCAGAGACCTTAAGGCAGGGAGATGGGACGGCCACAGGGACTGGCTCCAGGAAATTCAGGACCCCAGGACTCCATCACCACAAGTTTCTTTCATCTTGTTGTTGTTCAGTTGCTCAGGTGTGTCCAACTCTTTGGGACCCCAAAGACTGTAGCCCTCCAGGCTCTTCTGTCTAGGGGATTTCCCAGGCAAGAATACTGGAGTGGGTTGCCATTTCCTCCTCCAGGGGATCTTCCTGATGCAGGGCTTGAAGCCATGTGTCCTGTGTCTCCTGCATTGGCAGGTGGATTCTTTACCACTGAGCCACCGGAGCTCTTAAAGTGCCCACAAATCATCTTTTGGAGATCCCCGTTTCAGAGAGGCAGGTGCAGAAGCTCTGAGGTAAGCAGCCCCTTCTAGACAATTCTCAGGCAGACAGCCTTGGTGCGGGGGAAGGGGGAGCCCCACTCTGTGAAAGGGAAAGCCCCAGCAGTCCTAAACATCCCTCAGGCATCTAGGGTGTGGCCAGCACGAGGCAAAGAGCTGGGTTGGCTACCAAATATACAGCCGAAATCGCTGGCCTGGGTACCCCCTCCAGCTGGGACAAAGAGCATAGGTACATGAGGTGGAGGCGAGGGGTACGTGGGCAACATGGGTCCAGAATTCTGCTGGATTTCAGTAAAGGCCACAGACTGCTGTGAGGAACTGGCCAAGGGAAAGGGACGGGGGCTGGGGCATCAGTGAGGAGACCCCGGGGAAGTCAGGAGGACTGTGGGAAGGGGTGCCCTTGAGCAGCAGTGTAACAGTTAGGGGGCAAGATCACCCCCAAACACACAGTGCAAAAGTAACATATTTCCAGCAAGCGTGAGACAGGAGGGTGGAGCAGCTGGATGAAAAGACTGATGATGGCAATAGAAGCTGGGAAGAGGCATCTAAGGGGAAACCAGAACTGGCACTTGGCCATCTGGCTCCAGAGTCTGTGTTTCTCAACCTTATGTCACCCTGAGGCTCAGGTCAGACAGGGCCTCCAAGGGCCCTGCTGGAGAGACCTGGGAATGATGACTCCCTCAGGCAGAGACTAAAGGGCCAGCCTTGAGACACTTGCTGGGCTGGATGATCCCTGAAGGCAGGGACTCATGGCCTGGGAGGTCGTATTCCCAGCAGCCACTCAGTTAACATGCAGAGGAGCTGGAGACTTTAAAGCTGAGCATGAGAAGGCCAGGGAACTATTTCAGCTGGAGCAGGCCAGAGCCAGTGGTCCAAGCCCCAGACTCTTCCCAGTCCCACTGCAGTGGTCCAGGAGACAGTCCTTCATACGGCTGCAGAGCCCCAGGGGCTGGTGGTGGGGAGGTTGGGATGGCCAGGGAGAGCACTTGATGTGCTTCTGAGGCCACCAGAGATGGGAGAGGGATCTGCAGGCCACGGCAGAGCCAAGCCCCTTGTCCCACCTCCCACTGCGGCAGGGGCCACGCTCACCTTGGGGGCGTCCAGGGTGTACTGGGGGATGTGGTGCTCCAAGCCAGGGCAATAGCTGTGGCCTCGCGCCCGGAGCGTCAAGCACCAGGACGGGCACAGAGTGCAGTCCTCTTCGATGTTGTTGTAGCTTCGTAGGACCTGTGGAGTGACCACACCCATGACTGCGGTGTCTGACCTGGTGGGGCGCTCCAGCCTGCCCCCTGTACTGCAGGAACCCTACATGGGGCCCAGGGGGAGGGGCCCCCTGGGAAGACAGTGGGGGAACCACAGCCATAGCAGCCCCTCCTGCTGTGCGCCAGGCCCTGCGTTAAACACATGGCACCAAGCAGTCAGCAAACAGGCTCTCTAATCCTCCCAGCAGGACAAGGGTGGGGCTGGGATGTGAAAGCAGCATTCATCCTGCAGGAATGTGCCCAGAGAGCACTGGCCAATAGAAACAGAACGCAAGCCGCAAGTGCGAGCCGCAAACATCATTTTAAATGTTCTAGTGGCCACATCGACAAGGTGAAACATGTAAAATTTATTTCCACGATATATGTTATTTAACTGAGTAGATCCAAAATCGTATTGTTTCAACATTACACACACACACACACATATACTTACATATACATATATGTGTGTGCATGCTTAGTCGCTCTGTTGTGTCTGACTCTTTGAGACCCCAGGACTGTAGCCCACCAGGCTCCTTTGTCCGTGGGATTTTTCAGGCAAGAATACTAGAGTGGGTTACCATTTCCTCCTTCAGTGCAATCTTTCTGACCCAGAGATTGAACCCACCTCTCTACGTCTCCTACATTGGCAGGCAGGTTCTTTACCACCAGCACCACTTTGGAAGCCCATATATATCTGTGTGTGTATGTATTATTGTTGTTCAGTTGCCCAGTCATGTCTGACTTTTTTCAACCCCATGGACTGTAGCACTCTAAGTCTTCCTGTCCCTCACCATCTCCCAAAGTTTGCCCAAGTTCATTGCATTGGTGATGCCATCATATACATATGCATATATATACATATACATATATATGTGTGTATGATGCATACAGATGATGGCATTGGGCTCCCCAAGTGGCTCAGTGTGTAAAGAATCACCTGCAAGGCAGGAGAAGCAGGCAGATATGAGTTCAGGCCCTGGGTCGGGAAGATCCCCTGGAGGAGAGCATGGCAACCCACCAGTATTCTCGCCTGGAAAATCCCATGGAGAGAGAAGCCTGGTGGACTATAGTCCATGGGGTCGGAAAGAGTCAGACATGACTGAAGTGACTAAGCACACACGCACGCACATGATGGCATCACCATATGTATATGGTGCATATATATATATATATATATGAGGCAGGAGGCATTTTGCATACTTTTTGTGCTAAGTCCTAGAAATCAGTGTCTCTTCCCTTTACAGCGTGTCTGTTTGGCCTTGGCACAGTTCAAGTGCTCAGTGGCCACACGTGGCTGGTGGTGGGCATATCGGACAGCTTAGGACTGCAACCTATAGCCTAAAAGTCTGACGAGCTCAGCCAAGCCAGATGTCCACAGCCTCATCCCTACAAACTTTCGAGTTCCTGCACAGCCAAGATATTAGAACAGAGGCAACTAAAGACTCAGCTCTGGAAAAACTTCTCAAAAGTTTGGATATGCTCCCAAGTTTATAGATGAAAAGACAGTTCAGTGGTCTATACATTAAGGGAGGAGCCCAAGGTCACAGAGCTGGTAAGGGACTGTGATCTGGACTGCACAGCTCTGCTCTTCTCTAAGCCCCAGCACCTGGCCACTGGGCGAGAACAGCAAGGTGGGCAGAGGAGAGAAGGAGGGAAAGGGAAGGATGGATTGGAAATGAGAAGGGAGCAACACGTCTGGAACTGAGAGTCTGGACTGACTGCCTGGTCAAGGGAAGATGGACGAAAAGCCCCTTCCTACACCCATGTAATTACTGGGTGCTCCAGGTTCTGTCCGCCCCCCCGCCCCCGGGGTCTAGTTCCTGCCCTCAGCTCTTCCAGAAGGACCACTTCCTACCTCGAGGACTAGCGAGAGGTCAGGAGCCCCCCAACCAGGAGGCCCAAGAAACTACGTGCACCAGAATTTTCCAAAGGGGTTGAGCCCCACTGAATTCTCCCTCCAGGAAGGGTGGGAGGCACACATGAGGAAGACATAATCAGCTGGGCCAAGAAGCCCCTCAGCCAAGGCAGGCCATGAACCTGGGAGAAAGACAGACCACCAAGGCCAAAGTCCAGCCAAGGAGACAAGGAGAGGAGGGAGCAGAGCCCAGCACAGAGAGGATGGGTCCTATCTCTCCCCACCCTCCCCTCCGACCCTGCGCCCTGCTGTTCAGGCTCCAGTACAGAGAATCCGCCTTCCCCTGTCCCATCTGCCCACACACACCTTATAGAAGGCAAAGACTTCAAGCTCCGCGGCGTACAGGCCGTTGGGGTGAGGCGGCTGGAAGTGCAGGCGCAGGGCTGTGGACTTGAGAGGGGGCACATCGCAGGTGTTTGGGGTCACCCAGAAGGGGCAGTCAGCCCTGCGTGTCCAGGCCACGGTGATCTTGCCATTGGTGTGGTTCATCAGGCACAGGGGGACGGGGCTGGGGTCCTTGGGCCTGGGGCAGGCACCGAAATCCACCTCGACGGGCTCAATGCTGACAGGCGGGGGAAAGATGGCCATGTCGTTGGTGCCGTCGAAGAAGTACTCAGTCATTGGGGGGATGAGGGGATACTGCGGAGCCGGTACGTCCTCCGGGTCCTGTGTGGGGAGGTGGGTGGGTGGGGGCCAGTTCTCTGTCTGTGCTCCTTTCTGGAAAAGGCTACAAGAGCTCTGCACATGTCACCCCCCAACTAGGAACAATGCCCACAGCGCTGCAGAGTGCGCGACTGCCCAAGGATTGCCAGAGAAGGGGGGGAGCATGGACCTGGGAGGGTGCACGGGCCCCCGGAGCCCCAGAAGGACACATCAAACCTCAATGGGGATCATCAGTGCGCCGTTCTTATCCTGCTCCAGCTTCCTCTCCCTCAGCATGATGCCCAGGATGTCGGGCGGGTAGAGCGTCAGGCCCCGCACCAGGTGTGTGCGGTACCACGTGAGGTGCTGAGGTCGGAGGATGGCTGGCTTGGTGCTCTCCGAGTGGCATGTCCCAATCAGGTCCAGGAACAGTGGGTCCTATGACATTTTGTCTGTGTGAGGCGAGATTTCAGTCTCCACTCACCACCCTGGCCAGAGACCGGCTCCGTCAGGTCAGAGCGTGTGCCAGCTGATCCGGGGGCCCGGGTGGGGGCTGTCACCTCAAGGCTCTCTGCCCTGCACGTGCTGCGTGGGGTGAGGGGCAAAGTCCCGGGCTGGCAGCAGTGAGGGCAAGACTGGCCCGCCCACCTGGCTCGAAACGAGCCTCCGCCTGCCCCTAGCCAACCTCCAGCTCCGAAAGCCAGGCTGGGGGCCCTGGAGGAGAAAGCCCGGCAAGTTCCAGAATACAGGTGACTGAGCACCGAGCCCTGTCCTCATGACTGGGCCTCAGATGGCCCCTCCAGCTCCGAGGGGAGCCCCTCCCTGCCCCTCCCCCACAGCTCACCTGGTGGTGGATGAGACAGGCCACCCGCCGGCAGCAGATGATGGGTTGAGAGGGCTGGAAGACACAGCACAGGGTCATGCGGGCCTTGCCCATCAGGGTCCCAAAGGCAGGTCTGATGCTGAAGACGCTCTCCTGACAGTCGATGTCAAAGTGGAAGTAGGCCGTGCAGTCCGACCTGTTCTCCATCCACAGGGACTGCTCTGAGCGGCTCCCGAGGTTGACCCAGCTGAAGTCGACACAGTGGTGCTGCAGCGACAGGTCAGGACCTGGGCAGAGGAGGTGGGGGGTGGGGGGCGCTGTGAGTGGGCCTGGCCACCTGGATGGGTCTCCAAGGGTCCCACTGATGGGAGGTGGTGCTGCCTGGAGACAGAAGATTGGGTTGGAAAGGCTTGGCGCCCCAGAGGCCTGCGCAGACTACCAGGTGACGGGAGTGAGGAGGTAGGGGGGTGGCTGTGGGGGGTAAGTATGGGAACAGTATCTCCAGGTGACCTTAACTGATTCCTAGCTGAGCCCACCAGAGGGCAGCAGACATCCAGGCTGAGGGTAAGGAGGCCCCCGGTGTCTAGGAGCAGACGCTTGTCAATTGTAAGCAGGGGCTGCTCCTGTCTCTGGAGGCAGTGCAGTGACCTGGGACTGCCAGTACCTCTACAGAAACCAACGACTTTGAGCAGGGTCTGGGAGGCACAGCCAGAGGGCACGATAGACAAGTAGTCCATGGTCCTGACGTCCACAGTCTCGGGGTGGAAGAACACTGACACGAATTTCTTCTCTCTGGGGCGCACGATGCCATGGGCTGTGGGGCACGAGAAGGCCTGGTCTTTGACCAGCATGTCTGGGGCCACTTCGATCCTGAAGGGGGCGCTCACCTGTGGGGCCAAGAAGGGTCCAGTTACAGGGTGGGGTGGTCTGTCATCACCAAGGTGCCCAGCTGAAGCCCTGCCTCTGCCTCAGGCATCAGCTTCAATTGTGGGGCAAGGCTGCCCCGGCCCAGAGGAGGGAAGGGGCTGAGCCGTGTGCCCTGCACTGGCACTGCCCAGAGGGGATACCTCTGCCTTGTCCCAAAGATACCACGAAGGCTAGCAGTGGTCCTAGGCAACAGGACACCTGAGGGCTGCTCTTGGGGTTGTTTTGGGGGGAGGTCAAGGGATAGTCCAGCCCAGTCCCCCGTTGAGATGATGCGGGGACCCCTGTTGACATGAGTGTATCAACAGATGTAGGTATGCAAGGCTTGCAGCATTCTGTACGGGGGGTGGGTATTAGGGGCACCCAGCCCTGTGGTCCCTGAGTCCTGCCCCCACTTCTCCCCACGTGCACAGGACACATACTGCCGATGGGTTATACAGCTTGATCTGCCTCTCAGCGGTGCAGCCCACAGCTACGGAGCCAAAGTGCAGCACTTTCTGGAAGCCCTCGGCATCCTGGTCCTCTGGTTGCCTCTGCTTTATGCTCACCAGCAGCTGGGCGCATTTGGCTGGGCAGAGAGTGGACAGCCTTGGGGAGAAACCCACCAGGGCCTCTGTGGCCCCAAACTGAATAGCCCCTTCAAGGAAGACACGGGTCCCCAGGGAAACCCTGGTCTGTGGCATCAAGGGAAACAAAGAGATGACAAAGGCTGTGGGGCTCGGCGAAGGGCAGGAGGGTGACAGAGGTCCCTTGGGGGCTAGCCGGGGCAGGGCGGGGAGCATACTGGAGGCTTTGTTTCCCAGGGAGGTGCAGCAGGGGGCTCTGGGGACGGGTGAGAGGTCGGGCCTCACCCACAGCCTGCAGCTGGATGCTGCTCTTCTGCTTGCTGCCTTCCCCATACGAGCACGTGGCCTGAGCTTCATAGGTGACAGCCATTGGGGGCTGGAAGGCCACCTTGATCCGGCAGGCCTGGCCTGGTTCCAACAGCCCCGTGGTCGGCAGCATCTGGAATGGGCTGGGGGACTCCCAGGTGAAGAAAGTAGGCAGGTCCCTGGGGAGGGGTGTTGGGGGGTGTGGATCAGAGTCACTGCGCCCCCTCTGACCACCGCCCCTGCTTTAGAAAGGTGGAGATGCCCCCTTTACTCCCCCACCCCATTCCACACCCCACATGCCGGTCTCTCCTGCTCCCAGGAATCCTCCTCCCAGCTGTCACGCTTCCCACCTCCAAGCCTCAGCCTCTGCCCTCACCCCACATTTTCCAGGCAGAACCAGGCCTCGGCCATGTCCCCCATGGCGCACATGGGCAACCGCAGGGATGGTGGGCAGATCAGATTGTGGCAGGGCAGGGTGGCTCTCAGGTCCACACAGAACATCCCCTCTGCTTTCTCAAGCCACAGCTGGTCCACGTACTCCTTCTGCGGTGTGTGGGGTTGGGGGAGAGGCAGAGGCAGTGACTCATCAGTGGTACCCGGTGGTACCCACCTCACCCTGGCCCTGGCCATCCCCCCAACATAACCGCGGAGGGCCACGCCCTCCATCTCGGTCTCTGAAGACAGGGTCAGTTACTTGAGGGCTAGCGCCATCTTGGTCTCAGAGATATGGGGCCTCTTTTGTGAGGGACAAAGTTTTGGGTGCATATTTTGAGAGCAGGAAGAAGCCAAGGAATACAGGGCTTTCTGATGGCCAACAGAATAGAACAGCCTTCCCCGCTGCCCCACCCTCCCCACTCCACACATACAACGGGAAGCCCCTCTGTCTAATGAGATTTGGCTCCAAGTGGTAGGATGTGGGTGTGATGGTTGGGTTGGGTGGGGGGGGCTCCTCAACGCTCTGCCCTGGCCCCCTGCTCCAAGGTTACCGTGCTCGTATCCCTCCCTGTCCTCCACTCGCCATGGCAGGCCTTACCTTCTCCAGGGGGCGGAAGATGACGGGGAGTGAGAGGGTTAGGCCTGGGCTCAGGAAGATGGGCTGGGGGACGACCGTGAAGAAGAACTTGGTCTTCGGGGGCCTGTGGGAGGGAGCCAAGGAATAAACACTTCGGGATCAGAAAACTAGAAGGGGCAGAAAGATTAGGGGAGACCGTGGAAAGCTAAGCAGCTGGTGGGAATGTAGAAGGGGAAACAAAGGTGTTATGCCCCAGTAGGAATTATCTCTCACATGCCACCCCTTTTCTCACAAGCCTTCATGGCAGGATGTCAGAGTGCTGAAGGGAAAGATATGGGGGCAGACTTCCCTGGTGGCCCAGTGGTTAAGGACCCACCTGCCAACGCAGGGGACACGGGTTCCATCCGTGGCCTGGGGTGATCCCACATGCTGCGGGGCAACCAAGGCCTGGCACCACAACTACTGAGCCCGCGCTCTGCAGCGAGAGAGGCCGCTGCAAGGGGAAGCCTGCACACCACAACTAGAGGCTGACGCCTGCTCGCCGCAACTGGAGAAAAGCCCGTGCAGCAGCAAAGGCCCAGCACAGCCAAAAGTGAATAAATAAATAAACAAAATTGCTAAGAAAAAAAAGAGGAAAATATTGCCAAAAACTCTATACTAGTAAGTTCAGATAAAATAAACACATTTCTAGGAATGTATAATTGACCAAATGTGACTCAAGAATTATACATTTTGCGGCCACCCTAACCTAAAATTATCCAAAAAATTGAATAAATAGTCAAAGAATCATCCCACAAAGAAAAGACCAGGCCAGATGGCTTCGCAGCAAGTAGTATGGAGCACTTGATAATTCTAGCCTTGTCTTCCCAACAGAAAACAAGGAAACCCTCCCCAAAATACTCTGTGAGTCTATCATAATGTTGTTATCAAAACCTGACAGTTATGAGAAGAAAGGAAAATTATAGGCCAGTACCAGCCATAAAGAAAATATTGGCAAAAACAATTTAGCAATGAGTATAGAAAGAATACTCAATCATGAACAAGCTGGGCTTATTCTAGGAATACACCATTGGTTTAACATTAAAAAAAAAAGTGTGGGGGTGGATTTTCCTGATGATTCAGCAGTTGGGAATCCTCCTGCCAATGCAGGGGACGTGGGTTCAGTCCCTGGTTTGGGAAGATTTCACATGCCTTGGGGCAACTGAGCCTGTGGGCCACAATTACTGAGTCCTGTGTGCCCCAGAACCTGCGCACTGCAACAAGAGAACGCCCCCGCTCACAGAAAGTGCATGCACAGCAACAAAGACCCAGCATAGCCAAAAAATAATTAATTAATTTTTTAAAAAATCAGGGGATTTCTCTGGCAGTTCAGTGGCTAAGACTCCAAATTTCCACTGCAGGGCACACAGGTTAGATCCCACACGCCCTGTGGTGCAGAAAAAAAAAAAAAAGAAAATTAAAAATTAAAAATCAATTAATGAAATTTACTGTATTGACAAATTAAGAGAGAAAAAAAACAAATGGTCATCTCAATAAAGAAAAACATTAAATAAACTTCAACATATGTTTATTACAGAAACTCTCAGCAACCTAGGAATAGAAGGGAACTTCCTTAACCTGATAAAGTCTAAAAAAAGAAGAAAAAAAAACAACTACAGGAAACATGCAAATTAATGGTGAAACACTGGAATCTTCCACATTGAGATCCTGAGCAAAACAAGGATGCCTTCTATAACCACTTCTGTTCAGCACTTTCCTTTTCAATAGTGCAGGAAGGAAAGACAAAGAAAGAAAAAATATAGGATTGGAAAGGAAGTGGGAAAAGTGCCGTTTTCATTTAAGATATGAACATGTACATGGAAAACAGAATTAACACATCATTAGAATTAATGAGAGAATTTGCCAAGGTTGCTGAGCACAAAGGTGTGGACAAAACATCTATATTTTTAAAAAATGACTTTCTGAAAAACCAGCAACAAACAGAAAAGTAAAACAACTTTAAAAGATATCATATTCAGCATCATTAAAAATTTAAAACACTTAGGTATAAATCTAACTAAAGATGTGTAAGACATCTATGGAGAAAATTTTACATTTTATTGAAAGACATGAAAGAAGACCTAAAGAAATATTAAGAGGCACCATGTTCAAAAAAGACTCAATTTGTAATGATGTCACTTCTCCCCAAACTGATCTATGTGTGTATGCCTGTGTGCTCAGTCACTTCAGTCATGTCCAACTCTTTGACCCTATAGACTATAGGCTCCTCTTGTCCATGGGATTGTCCAGGCAAGAATACTGGACTGGGTTGCCAATGCCCTCCTCCAAGGGATCTTCCCGACCCAGGAATCAAACCCGTGTCTCTTGCATCTCCTGCATTGCAGGCAGACTCCTTACCCCACTGAGCCACCTGGAAAGCCTAAATTGATCTATATGTTCAACTAAATCCTAAACAAAATCTTAAAAAGTGGTCTACGTGTATGTATTTAAGTTGCTTGGAAGATATTTATGAAAGTTAAAAGGTCCAATGAGAGCCAAGACAATCTTGAATAAGAATGAAGTTGGAGGACTTACACTACAAGATAATCAAGACTTATTATAAGCTTTAATAAACAATTCAGGATGATATTTATTGGCCCAGGGAGAGATAAATAGAGCCAGGGAACAAAACAGGGTTCAGAAATGGTTCCTACACATATGGACACTTGATAAACATCAGTAGTAGGGAGATCATAAGGCAAAGTATAAAATTTTCAGTAAATGGTGCTGGGACAACTGGACGCTGATTTGAGGGGGAAAAAAAAATCATTGGATCCCTACTTCAAACCATTCACAAAAATCAATTCCATGTAGATAAAATACAAATATGAAAGGCAAAATTATAATGTCTTTAGAAGATAGTATAGGAGAAAATCTTCATGAACTAGATAAGGGTAGAGAAGAACTTGCAAGTATCAACCATAAAAGAAAAAATATTGGTACATTTGATTCCTTTGAAATTAAGAATTCCTTTCCTTCAAAATACATGATAGAAGAAAAGACAAGTCACAAGGTGGGATAAGATATTCATAATGCATAACTGACAAAGAATTAGTATCTTCAATAAGAAAATCTATTAAAAAAAGACAGTCTACAAAGAACATGTAAAGATAGGTAACAGGCACATGAAAAGATGCTCAACATTGCTAATTATTAGAGAAATGCAAGTCATAACATTGAGATATCACCTTTCACTATTATCATGAAGCCTACAAATAACAAACATTGGTGAGGATGTGGAGAAAAGGGGACTCTTGTATACTATTGGTGGGAATGTCAATTGGTCTGCCATCCTGGAAAACAGTATGGAGGTTCCAAAAAAACTAAAAATAGGACTACCATATGATCTAGCAATTCCACTCTACTGCATATGTCCAGAAAAAAAGCAAAGAAAAATACTCATTGGAAAAGATACATGTACCCCAATGTTCACAGCAGCACTATTTACAATAGCCAAGATACTGGAGCACCCCAAGCAACCATCAGCAGACAAATGGGTCAAGAAGATGTGGCATACACACACACACACACACACACACACACACACTCACTCACAATGGAATATTACCCAGCCACAAAAAATAATGAAATCCAGCAACATGGGTGGACCTAGAGAACATTATGATTAGTGAAGTAAGTCAGACAAAGACAAATACTACATGATATCACTTCTATGTGAAATCTAAAAACTAAAACAAACCAGTGTTTATAGCAAAGCAGAAACAGACTCAAAGATACAGGAAACAAAGTAGTTGTTACCAGTGGGGAGAGGGAAGTGAGAAGGGGCAAGATCGAGATAGGAATATGGGGTTAAGAGAAACAAATTACCAAATTTAAAATAGATAAGCAGGACTTCCCTGGTGACACAGTGAAGAAGAATCTGCCTGCCAATGCAGGGGACACAGGTTCCATCCCTGCTCTGGGAAGATTCCACATGCTAAGGAGCAACTAAACTCTTGTGCTACAACTACTGGGTCCGTACTCTAGAATCCTTGAGCAGCAACTACTGAGCCCATGTGCCTAGAGCCTGTGCTCCAGAGCAAGAGAAGCCATTGCAATGAGAATCCCAAGCTCTGCAATAAAGAGTAGACCCCACTCGACTAGAGAAAGCCCATGCAAAGCAACAAAGACCCAGCACAGCCAAAAATGGAATAAATAAATAAACCTAAACTTAAAATAATAAAATAAAATAGTTAGGCAACAAGGATATTCTGCATAGCACAGCAAATGATAGCCATTATCTTGTAATAACTTTTAAGGGAGTATAATCTACAAAAGTACTGAATCATTATGCTATACAGATGAAATTAATATAATATTGCAAATCAGCTACATTTTATTTTTTTTTAATGAAAAAAGATAATGCAACAGAAAAATGAGCACAGACAAACAGGAATTTCACAAACGAAATGGCCAATAACATAGGAAAAAACACTTAAATGTGATAGTAATCAGAGAAATGCAAATTAAACCTACAACAAATTAGCATCATTGGCCAAAAAAAAATTTAAGTCAAAACAATATCAATTGTTGGTAAAGATAAAGAGGAATAGGAATGCTCATATGTGGCTGGTGGGAACATAATCGGATATAAGTACTTTGGAAATGAGTTTGGCAAACATGTACAAACATCTGTAAAAAGTAAATGTGTACATGTTCCAAGTCACAGTAGTTCTATTCCTTTGTATCTACTCTAGAAAAACTTGAATTTGTGCAATAGCTGAGCAATGTTGATAGCAGTCTCAAACTTGAAACAACCGAAATGTCTCTCAGCAGAATTCACAAACACATAGAAGCATACATTGGACTATTGCTCTGTGATGAAAAAGGATAAACTATGTATGCATGTGGATGAGTCTCATGAACATAACTGAACTATGACCAACCTAGACAGCATATTAAAAAGCAGAGACATCACTCTGCCAACAAAGCTCTGTAGAGTCAAAGCCATGGATTTTCCAGTAGTCATGCATGGATGTGAGAGTTGGACCATAAAGAAGGCTGAGTGCTGAAGAACTGATGCTTCTGAATTGTGGTGCTGGAGAAAACTCTTGAGGGTCCTTTGGACAGCAAAGAGATCAAACTAGTTAATCCTAAAGGAATTCAATCCCGAATAGTCCTCGGAAGAACTGATGTTAAAGCTGAAGCTCCAATATTTTGGCCACCTGATGTGAAGAGCTGAATCACTGGAAAAGACCCTGATGGTGGGAAAGATTGAAGACAGGAGGAGAAGGGGGTGACAGAGAATGAGGTGGTTGGAAGGCATCACGAACTCAATGGACATGAGTTTGAGCATTTGTGAGATAGTGAAGGACAGAGAAGCCTAGCATGCCGCATTCCATGGGGTTGCAAAGAATCAGACTTAGTAACTGAACAATAACAACAAAAGTGGGATATATCATGTTATCCCACTTACATAAAGTTCATAAGAAGGTAAACAAACTATATCATTTAGGAATGCAAGCATAAGTGGCAAACCCTTTTGAGAAAAGCAAGAAAATCATTACCATGAAAGTCAGAACAGTGCTTACCTTTACCAGGAGGGAAGGTGTTCCAACACTAGGGGGACACATGATGAGAGAAAGTGAGCTTCAGACACTGTTATTACTCCATTAATTAACCTGGTCACAGGGGTTCCACTTTCAACAACTGTTCAAACCATACATGCTTATACACTCTTTTGGTTTTGTATGACTTTTTTTTTTTTAAGTGGCTGCTTTGGGAGTTTGAGGGTTCAGGGACTTAGTCTCTGATCCCTCATACTGGTACCTGTATTTTATCTTCTGGATTTTCAAGGAGAGATTTTTCAGAACCAGGTTTTTGGTGATCTCCTTCCCCAACACCCAGCCTTTCCATTGTAGCTCCTCAGCAACCTCAATGTCCCAGATGACCCTCTTCTTCACTTTGTCCTGCTTCTTCGGGAAGCACAACTGAGTGTTCATGGAGCTGGCAGGCTGTCCGATTGGCAGGGAGAAAGGAGAGAAGAATTCAAAGACCCAGAGAATGGGCTAAGATCTCCCCACCTCCAGAAGGTAATGAATTACACAACTCCTTGCCCCATGGGGGATGGCTTGGAGAGAGAAGGTGACAGGAGGGGAGGTCCTGGAGTCTGAAATTACCTTTTCCGAGGTCACTGGAATGGTTTTCCAACTAGATTCCGTGAGACACTGCCCCTGAAGCCTTCCCTGGACCACTCTATCAGCCACTTAACCCAGCACACTCAGCAGCCTTAGCTGGCCTGTTCTGTTCCCCAGTGTGCCCTCAGACACTGCTCTGTTCAGATGCTGCCTTCTCCTCCTTGTCTTCCCCATCCTACCCCTCCTCTGCAGAAGCCTGTAGAGAACTTCTCTAAGACGTCCCTCGCTGGATCTTCTCCAGAGCACAGGGATATTCCACCATTTCCTCTCCCACCCCTCTCCTAGCTGGTGGAGCAGCGGATAGAACCAACTTGTCTAGGGCCAAGCCACACGCGATGCCTTGGCTTTGAGGCCACTCCAAGCACTTCTCCTAAGGATGCTAGAGGGTCACTGTACCAACACTCCCTGTCTATAACAGCAAATCCTTTCACAGGTTGATTCCTAACCCTTAACTATCTGAGGAGGGAGGGCAATGGAAAACTTCTGGGGCAGCAAGACGGCAGGAGGAGGAACCAGGTGCCTCGTGCCTCTTCCTATCATTCATTGCAGTGAATGTAAATTCACTGTCATTTTTCTTTAGCTTTGCCCAAGTATTGTTTCTACATCATTATAGAAGGGAGGCCTGGTATGCTGCATTCCGTGGAGACATGACTTAGTGGCTGAGCAACAACAAAGGGTAAATGTACATGTTTAACAGATACGTGCTTCACTACCTATGATGTGCCAGACACTGTAGAGGTTAGTGCCAGGCCTATAATAGTGACCGAGACCATCAAATCCTTTCTCTCTTGGAGTTTACATCTCAGTTTCAAAATATACAGAGTGTCAGATGGCCTGAACTGCCCATGGAGGAAAGATGACATGGGTGGCCAAGGGTCATTTCTTATAAACATCAGCTGATACATCAATCAGAGTCCAACCAGAAAAACAGAAGCCCCTCTGGGTGTTTAACATGAGGAAATCAATGCACAACCAGGGGCTAGTGAAGTAACCTCAAAGTTAACAACATCACGAAGCTGCCACCAGGGACTTCCCTGGTGGTCCAGTGGTTGAGAATCAGCCTGCCAAAGCAGGGGACATGGGTTTGATCCCTGGTCTATGAAGATTCCACATGCTGAGGAGCAACTAAGCCCACGTGCCACAACTACTAAGCCCGTGCACCTAGAACCTGGGCTCCACATTAACAGAAACTACTGCAATGAGAAGCCCATGCACCACAATGAAGAGTAGCCCCCTGCTCACTGAAACTAGAGAAGGCCCACGTGCAGCAACAAAGACCCAGCACAGCCGAAAGGAAATAAACAAATTAATTTCATCTAATTTTAAAAAGAAGGTGCCACTGTTCACAAGTTAGGGGAAGAGGTGGGGTTCCCAGAACCCAGAATACTGTCTGATGCCAATGGGAGTCACAGCAAGATGCCAATCGAGACACTGTCAAAAGCAGAGAGGGAAGAAGAGACATACCTGGGCTTCTCCCCTCCTCCCACCTTCCAGTCTCCAGCCAGCTCAGAGCAGAGTGGCGAAGGGCAGTGAATGAAACTGTGTGCAAACTGGCCTGGAATGGCACAGATGCAGGGGAGAGATGCCCGTGGTCCACAGGGAGGCAGATGCAACCACCATCACATCTAAGGCAACCTGAGAACTCCCACGTGACACAGACAAATGTTGCACAGAACGCAGTCGGACCCCTATGTTACCTCCCCAGACGAGCGCCGGCCACCCTGACCCAGTGCTACCACAGAGAGAACCCTGAGAGCTGCAGAAAAGCAAACAACATCCACCCACTGGACAAATGCAAAGCCCTAGGCATCGAGATCAGAAGAGCTTTTCGAAGCAAGAGAGAACTACGGGCTACTCTTATCAGCCACAAACTCCCATCTCCCCGACATTCTTCTCCTCTCCGCCGTCATGCTTACAGCTGCCACCACTCCAGTTGGCCTGGGGCTCCATGTATGTAGCATCTAGTAATGGGGTTGGGACAGGAAAGAGAGGCACTCCCAGATTCTGACCCCTGCTGCCCTGCTGCCCATCCACCCCGCTTGGCCCCACAGGCGTCCTCACAATGGCACTGGCATTGCTGCTGCTGTAGGCACTCGTGGCCACGCTGCTGCCAGTGGTGGTGGGAAGAGCCACCGTGCTGGCACTCAGGCATGATCCGGAGTTCATGGTGCAGTCCCCGCTGTCCCTAGTCCTCATGAGGGAGCTGGTGGCTGACTCAGTGAGCATCGGGCGCCAGGAACACGAGTCTGAGGGAAGCTCTCTGGCTAAGCCAAGAGTTCCTGCAGTTGGGAGCTGGAAAGAGACCAGAGAGGAGACAGGAGGGACATGAGAAAGAGAGGTCAATGGAGAAGACTCACTATGGGCATCCGAGCTCCGGCAACAGGTGTGAAGTGGCACGTGAGGAGCAGGCCTGAATACAAGACCCAGGGCGTTGCCTGGAAGCCTAGAGGCTCACCATTCAGGAAAGACCATTTGGAAAAGGGAACCGGGGATGAGGCCCATGTAGCACGGCCCTCCATAGCCACACGTGGCATTTCTTAGTAAATCCCCAGTGAGTGTCACTGAAACGTATGCATTGCTTTTACCTGGCTTTTCCTCTCTACTTGTTGCCTCTGAACATGGCTGGCCTCCTGTGAGAAGAGGCGTAAAAGACAAAGAAAAGGCAAATGGGACTGAAGGCTTCTTGGGCTTCTGAGTTTCGTCTATCAGTACACAAGCTGTAGTCCAGGTTTAAAGGAAGCCTTCACTGAAATGATGATTCAATCCAAGGATAAATGAATCAACCTCTAAAGCAGGGGGATCCATTGATAGGCTGTGTCTGAAAATTATAGGCAAATATTATAGGCAGACAATATGTAAATTTCATGGTTATGGGCATGTGTTATTTTCTACGGAGAGTGTACACAACTTTCAACAAATGCTCAAAAGGGTGCTTGGCCCTGCTTTGGACACACAAGGGTTCCAAACTGGCTCTGGCTCCATCTCAAATCCCCCTTCCTTCTGCACATACACCCAGGTGTGGCTACCATATTTGACAGCATCAATGTACTCCTTTTTTGAATATATGTGTATTTTTAAGATTACTCAGTATCTTCCCCCACCTCTTTGAATAACAATTTCCAAAATAATAACAACTTCTAAGAATGCTTACTGAGAACTTATCATGTGCTAAGCAGTATTGTAAGTCCTTCACATGTATTTTAATCCTTACAACAATTTATGATTAGAAGTGAGTCATCTTTTATTTGGCCTAAAATTATTTATTTTCAAGTCTGGGGTTCAGCCCCTTATTATAACATATTATGCTTTAGAAAACAGTTTTATGGTCGCCCTTTAGAAATTTTCACACTTCCATCAGACACTTTCCCATACCTTCCTCACCATTCATCCAGACCAAAAAATTCTGCTGATGCACTTTTTTCCTAATTGGCAATAAGTCCAAACCATCTAGGAGCTTCCCTGGTGGCTAAGTGGTAAAGAATCTGCCTGCCAAGAAGGAGATGTGGGTTCAGTCCCTGGGTTGGGAAAAACCCCTGGAAAAGAAAATGGCAACCCACTCCAGTATTCTTGCCTGGGAAATCTCATGGACAGAGGAACCTGGTGGGCTACAGTCCATGGGGTCACAAAAGAGTCAGACATAACAGAGCAACTAAACAATAGCAACCAAACCCTCTGAAGGGGACTATCTTACATTCGCTCATTCATTCATTCATTCACAAGGCATTTACAGAATGCCTGCTATGTACCAGTACTAGGCACCAGACAGGACAGGCAAGGCTCCTACCTTCAATTGGAAATGAACATTCAGATGGAATCAAAGAGATGCAAGCTGGTGAGACAGGGAGGAAGGCCCCATTACTTTTCTGCTGTTGGATGACTTTGTAGTACTTCCCTGGCTCAGTAATGCCTGTAACTGTAGGGGATTCTATAAACAGCCTCTGCCTCCGGACTCTGAAAAAAAAAAATCTCTGATAAACATTTGTAGGAAAAAAAAAAAAAAAGAGATAACAGGGTAGAAAGCTGGTCCAGACCAGGGCTTAGGGCTTAGGGGAGTGAGCACTGGTCCTGGCGCAAGAAAAGTTGGTTAAAGCATCTGCTCCAGTTCATTTGAGATGGGCAAGTTTCTCCATCTCCTCAAGCCTCAGTCTCTTCCCCTATAAAATGAAGGCTATTCTATTTCATAAAATTGACTTTTAAGTTCGAAAAAGCCCTAGGCAAACCTACGTTACTTAATTAAAAGTGATAACTTCCACACTATCACGTGCTACTCTTCCAAAGACTGCAATCATTGCGAGGACGCTGGGCAAGGGAGGTGTTGTTTTTCGTCTCTTTTTTATATCTTGAGAATCTTTAAATAAAAAAAATCATCAGCTTCCTTTATTCGCCTAATTTCCAACCTAAAAATTCCTAAGATGACCAGTGTAAAAAGTGGCGGGTTGCCAAGAAGAAATAAAACATACTTAGAGCGGTTTCATTCCCCTCTAAGAGATCTCCAGGCTGATCTCGCCCAAGTTTTAGTCCCTCGGGGCTCTCCGACGGACACTGAGGGAACCCCGTCACGACTTCCCAAAGGAGACGGTCTCTTAAGACAGATACCTTCCCGGCCACTCGCGCAGCTCTCCTGGTCGCTGGGACCAACGCTCAGAACTCACACCGCCGCCATGTTGTCGTTTCTATAGATACAAGACGCACGAGTCAAGGCGTCTCTTGGTATCCCAGGGCAACGACGGCTACCCGCTTGAGTCATGGATCAGAGAAAGTGAAGGCTCCGCCCAACTTCAACGTTCACCCTCATTTTTTATTCTCTAACTTTCCCCCCTGCTGGCTCTGTCTCCTACCAGTTGCAACACAGTTGTTGGGACGTCCCCGAAATCTTGGCTTTAGTTGACCAAATTCGGAGGAGGCTAATCCAAGGTCTTGTCAGAGCAGTGGGAGTCGTCTGTATTCTTTTCTGATACCCCTTGGTGAGTCAGAATCTCACCCGGAACTTCATTCTGTGATTGCAATTGTTAACTTAAAAGCAGTAGTTATTTCTTACTTGTATGTTGCATTGCAAATGAATTCCTTTTGCAGGTGGAAGGGAATGTCTCCTAGGCACTTCCTCCTGGCATTTCCTCCAGCCCAGCACAAAGCACAAACTCTTTTGAAGGGATCTGAAGGTGGATGTTTGAAGAAGGCATTATTACACGTAATATGGATTTTTGGAAGCCCACTCATTTCGGGAAAGTTGGAATTTAAAGGTAAAAGAGACGCTTAGATGACAATGCTGCCTTAATCTGCCCGGGAGATCACATGGCCAGAGGCTGAAACGAAGGGTCAGGCCAGGGGCCCATTACGTTATGCCAGCACAATTAGGTCTGGAGTTTTCTTGGGATTGAGGAATGTGAAACTTGGTGAGCTTTTCACTGGTTTTAACATTATTCTCAGAATAGGAAACCTGCACTTTGGACATTACCACTTCAATGTTGTTTGTGGTTTCTATAATGATTTCCTTTTTGTTTTCCTTTAAGCTCTTTCTGAAATGGTCAGCCTGATTCAGCTGAACCTGAGGAACAGGAAAAAGGACTGGTTTGTCTATTCTTGGGCCACAAAAAATTAAGGAGCAGTAACTCTGGAGGCAAGCCTCGGTGGTAGCCTCAGAAATCCCAGCAAGAAAACCCTAAGGAAATCAGAGCTAGAAAATCTTAATCTAGGAGCCACACATCCTTGTGCCTCTTCACTGAAGGAGTGTCCCTCCAGAGCTGATCTGTCCAAACAGTGATGGCTTCTGGGCTTGGGACAGTGAAAGGGAATTCTTGTTTGTTCCCCTCTGGGCTCTTCGTCTACAAGGTTCTGCCTGCCTCCTGGGAGCTCTGCTGATGAGTGACCTTGACTGGCATGGTGGATTCCCAGGGAGAGGCCCAAGCTGGACTTAGCCCCAGGAAGCAAACAGCATGGAAAGGGGTGTGGCAATGGATGAAACTGAGGAGGGGAGAGGAAGCTGAGCTTGCCTCAGAAGTCCCTCATTTCACGATCCCAGAATCTATGGGGAGCAATGGGTGCTGGGTCCTGGGGACCATCTCCTACATGGATTCAAGAAAGACAATGGTGGATGCTGTTTTGTTCAAGGCTGAGAACGAGGGTAGGTGATGATTCAGTATCTGGATGAAGACCAGGATGTGGAAGAAGGGGAGGAAGGAGGATGGGTAGGACTTCAACCTTCCTGGCTGGAAGCCAAGGGTGATAAAGATAAAACACATTCGGTGTTTTTGTGTTTGCTTCAGCACATGCAAAAATATCTTTTCTAAGCTTTTTCTCCCAATATTCCTCCCATGAAATACAGAAGACTTTGGGCTAGGAAATTAGACAGATCTGAGATTAATTTATCAGGCAGATCTGACTGCCACTTACTGGCTATGTGACCTTGGGCAGGTCCCATGACCTCTCTGAGCCTCATCTTTTACCCTGGGGATAATTATCAAAAGGCCTACATAGGGACTGAGTGGTCAGTTATGTAAAGTATTTGATGCATACTTTGTCAACAAAGATACACACACACACACACACACACACACACTGGAAGGTCACTTGCTAAGTGGGTATGTGCTCAGTTGCCCAGTTGTGCCCGACTCTTTGCAACCCTATGGACTGTAGCCCACCAGGCTCCTCTGTCCATGGGCATCTTCCAGGCAAGAATACTGGAGTGGATTGCCATTTCCTCCTCCAGGGATCTTCCCAACCCAGGGGTCAAACCCACATCTCCTGTGTTTCCTGCATTGGCAGGCAGGTTTTTTACCACTGAGCCACGAGGGCTTCCTCACTAAGTGGAAGGTCCCTATAATTTTGCTACTTAGCTTTCTGTGCATCCTCACCTCCTCCCATCGCCCAGTCTTTCTGCTGCACACAGGAGAGGTAGAAAGTGTTTCTCCTCTCCGCATCCTCCTCTTTTGTTTCTCCAAGAAGGAGGCTGCCTGGGGCTCTAGGGTGGAGAAAGACAAAAAGGCATGCCAGGATGATCTGCTGTCCAGTTGGCAAGGCACCCAGCTCCAGTACTTGAAGAGCCCTCTCCCACTTTTACTCACCTGCAACTCTGACTCTGTTTCCAGTGTTGCTTCTGAAATCAGAAGATGTACTTAAGTTTGGGGAAGGAAGTGAAGTGGTAGGTCCTCCCACAGAAGCTCCTGACCTCCAAAATTAGTAGGGTAAATCTTATAAGTCCAGCCTGAGAGGTGAAGAGAAGACTATAGATAAGAGGGCCACTAGGTAGTTCAAGGCTTCATCTAGGAGCAGGCATGGAGCATTCTCTGCATTAAGCTGCCATGGCCCCCTAAAGTTGCTGGGAGTAGAGAGAATGTATCAAGAGATTGATAACATCCCCAGTCTGAAAGGGATTCCGGGATACAACGTTGTCAGGGGCTGGGGGAAGACTGCCATATGGCAATACAATTCAAAGGAAAGAGTTCCATTCTGCCTGGGACCCCTATAGGGTTTTCTAACTCTCCTGTGCCAACCCAAAGAACCTGTTCAGTTTGCTTCCTCATTGTCTGCACCAAATGGTGAATAGGCACAAGGCCAACAGTGGGGGTGTGGAGGGAAAAGGACATGAGGCTCAATCCCAGAAGACTAAGTTCAAGTCCTGATTTTACCGTTTAAGAACCGAACAATTTGAGGCATATGGTTAAACATGTCAGAGCCTCACTTTCCCCATCTGTAAAATGGGGCAAACAGGGGCAGTATTCAAAATACAATTGGTACAGTATGCATACTGACCTATGAGACTGGATACCAAGGAGCCTTAGAGCAGAGCTGGGTCCTGAGAGCCCATACTGTGTCAGCCTTAATCTTTTAGGTGTTAGGTTGTGAGGTGTGGAGAGCAGCCACAGTCGTGGAGAACTCAGTCAGTGACTATCCACTAACTAGTAATAAAGTGCATCTCTCCCAGGTGGCGTAGTAGTAAAGAATCCACTTGCCAATACAGGAGCCTCAGGATACTCGGGTTCAATTCCTGGGTTGGGAAGATCCCCTGGAGAAGGAAATGGCAACCCAGTCTAGTATTCTTGCCTGGAGAATCCCAGGGACAGAGGGGCCTGGTGGGCTACAGTCCATGGGGTGACAAAGGGTTGGACATGACTGAGGGCACCCACTAACAGTACTTCCAGATTTTAACAACCAGTAGAGCTACACAGGATAATACTGGTGTATTGACTGCAAGTGAGATCTGAGGATAAATCCTACCTTACCAGCTACTGTATCAGTTCAGTTCAGTTCAGTCACTCATTCATGTCCAACTCTTTGTGACACCATGAACCGCAGCACGCCAGGCCTCCCTGTTCATCACCAACTCCTGGAGTCCACCCAAACCCATGGCGATCAAGTCAATGATGCCATCCAGCCATCTCATCCTCTGTCATCCCCTACTCCTCCTGCCCTCAATCTTTCCCAGCATCAGGGTCTTTTCCAATGAGTCAGTTCTTTGCATCAGATGGCCAAAGTATTGGAGTTTCAGCTTCAACATCAGTCCTTCCAATGAACACCCAGAACTGATCTCCTTTAGGATGGACTGGTTGGATATCCTTGCAGTCCAAGGGACTCTAAAGAGTCTTCTCCAACACCACAGTTCAAAAGCATCAATTCTTTGGCACTCAGCTTTCTTCATTGTCCAACTCTCACATCCATACATGACCACTGGAAAAACCATAGCCTTGACTAGATGGGCCTTTGTTGACAAAGTAATGTCTCTGCTTTTTAATATGCTGTTTAGGTTGGTCATAACTTTCCTTCCAAGGAGTAAGCATCTTTTAATTTCATTGCTGCAATCACCATCTGCAGTGATTTTGGGGCCCTGAAAAATAAAGTCAGCTACTGTTTCCACTGTTTCCCCATCTATCTGCCATGAAGTGATGGGACCAGACGCCATGATCTTAGTTTTCTGAATGTTGAGCTTTAAGCCAAAGTTTGAAGTCCCTCTCTCTCTCTCTCATTCCTCCTTATTGGTACCTACCACCATGTCTGACTGCTCTTTCCCTGTAGTCTGAGCAGAATCCTTCTCTGTACTAGCTCTCCCAGCTGTCTTCCTCATCACCATCTCCTACAGGCTCCCCAGCGCCACGTCCCTCTGGCCAGAACCATGGACAGCTCCAGCTGACCAGCCCATCCTAGGCCATCCCCTTCCTCCTGCCTCCTCTCTCCTCTTTCCCCATCCACACCAGCGCAGAACCCTGAGGCATGAATTGAATGCAGGTCATTGCTGAGAAGACGATACAGTGGAGCGGTTCAGAGCAAGCTCTGGAGTAAATCAGACTGGATTTAACCCCCAACTCCATCAGCCCTCAGCTGTCTGATCTTATTCCTTTATTTCTGTAAGATCCAGCCTCCTCTTCCATAATTAGCAAGAACTTCTAACAGCTGCCTCAAAGGTCATGAGGTTTAAGTGGGATAAAAGGTTTACAGAACTTAGCACAGAGCCTGACTCATTATATGTTTTGAATAAATGAAGAACAGATTATTCTGTGACTTTCCACCCTATTTAATTCCTCAAACCCTTTTCCAATCCCTATCTGATTAGAGCCCTCTCTCAAGTAAAGATGTTATAACATGACCACCAGTTTAGTGTAACTGGCTTCCTTTGGTTGTGGAAGTTGACTTGGACTTAGAGATGGTAAGGAAGCCCACCTTTTTTGATCCATGAGATTCTCTTTTTATTGGATTTTTTTAATTTTAAAAAATTTGAGTTAATTTTAGATGTGCACAAGAATAGTACAGGTGGTTCTCTAAAACCTTTCGTCTAATCTTCCTCCTAGGTTAACCTTTTACATGACCATAGGACACTTGTCAAAAAGAAGAAATTAACATTGGTATAATAATACTATTAAGAAGAGTATAGAATTTATTTGGGTTTCACAAATTCATCCACTAATGTCCTTTTCCTGTTTCAATATGCAATCCAGGATCCCACCTTGGGCATTTCCTGAGTCTTTCCTTGTCTTTCATGATCTTGATTCTTTTGAAGAGTACAGTCAATTATTTTGTAGAATATTCCCAATCTGGGTTTGTTTCTTGTGATTAGAGTAAGATGTGCTTTATTGGGAAGCATAACAGAGTTATAGGTGCTTTTCAGTGCATAATATCAGAGGGTACATCTTGTCGATATGTATTACTGGTGATGAGCTTGATCAATTGACTAGAGTGGAGTTTGCTAGGATTCTCTACCATAAACTGCACTTTCCTCTGCTTTATTAGATTCTGAACTATCTAATAAACTATCTTTTGCTTCTCTAGAATTAAGCGTTCAGAGCCAAGAAACCTATCCATTTATACTCTTCCAACCACTCCATGGAAAAATACCCATTCCCTATGACCTGCTTGGTCACCTTCCTCTGAGTTTTACACACACACACACACACACACACACACACACACACACACACACACACTCCTTTACTTACTTATTTATCTTTGGCAATGCCGTGCAGCTTGTGGAATCTTAGTACCCTGACCAGGGGTGGAACCCAGGCCCTCAACAGTGAAAGGGCAGAGTTCTAACCACCTAAAATGCAGAGACCACCAGGGAATGCCCAGAGTAGCTTTCTTACATTGGACATTTAAAGGCATATGTTAAAAACCAGATGCAGACACAGGGGGAGTTTATGAGGGTAACAGTATACTTCTCAGTTCATTTTCATGGACCTGCTTGTCAAGGCCCTGTAACCATCCAACCATCCATGAAATGTCCAGCTCCTCTCTCAGGTCTGGCCCAAAACTTTGAGCACTTTCTTCAGCATCTAACTTTTGGGTTTTTAAAAACCTCTAGTAGCCTTCCTTATTGGCTGTGTATAACTCCTTGCTACCCACTAGCCCACATGTAGAAACTCCTTTCCTTCCAGAGGCCCTCCACTCCTCCAAGTTTGCTGTCACCCAAAACCCTGCTACCAGAGTAGATATGGAGCATTCTTTCAATCAGTTGAGTGTGGAGATGAGCTTATCCAGCCCTCCCCTTTGTCTCTATCTGCTCCAAGTTTATCCCATCAGTGTGTCTTCTCACACTGCCTCTTTAGAAGATGAAGAAGGACCATCCCCCTCCCAGCCTTATGCACAGTTCATTTTAAAAAAAGCTTTCATGTAAAAGTGTATTAAAAGCTTCTGGCAAGCCTCCAGAATTGTCCTCATCAAATCCCATCTCTTCTTTGCATTTTGTTCTGGTTAACATTGCTGTGTAAGAAAGTACACCAAGAGTCCAAACAACCATTTTATTTTGCTTGTGATTTTGTGGGTTGGGAATTCAGGACAGGCTTGGCCAGGCAGTTCTCAATTGGACTCTTTCATGCTGTTGCAGTCAGGTGTTGGCCAGGGCTGCAGCCTCCTGAAGGCTCTGCTGGACTGGACATCCAAGATGGTGTACTCACACAGCTGACAATTGATACTGGCTGTTGGCTGGGAGCTCAGCTAGTTTAGGGCTGGAAACACTTATCCATAGCCTTTCCAGCTTGGCAAGCTCAGAGTAGAACCAGACAGAAGCTATATGCTCTTTCCTAACTTAGTCTCAGGCCAGATTCAAGGGGAGAGGAGTGTCAAATAATTCATGGACATATTTTAAACATTGCCACTTGCATCAAAATGAGATCCTCTCCATGGGGTTGCAGAGTTGGACATGACTGAACAACTAATACACACACACACACACAGAGCATCTAGAGTGTTGTTTTTCCAGGTCAACCTTCTTAGAGAGCCTTGGCCACCCCCAGCCCCATCAGACTTTTTAGGTGAAGGCTGGGAGTGCATTCCTCTCCTTCTGGGGTGGGTAACTCGTCAGTTCCCATCTCCCTCAGTTTGCTGCTGCAGGGGACCTGAATTCTGCTCTGGAATGTGCTATGTGACCTTAGGAAAGTAACTTCACCTCTCTGAGCCTTTGTTTCTTCTCTGCCAAAAAAGAACTGAGAATAACCTCACTTCACATGATGTTAGGGTTTTAAAAGATTATATAAAGAGCAGAGGCTTCCCTAGTGGCTCACAGGGTAAAGAGTCTGCCTGCAATGTGGGAGATTCAGGTTCGATCCCTGGGTTGGTTGGCAACCCACTCCAGAATTCTTGCCTTGAGAATCCCATGGACAGGGGAGCCTGGTGGGCTACAGTCCATAGGGTCGCAAGGAGTTGGACATGACTGAGTGACTTCACTTTCACTTTCATAAAGAGCAGAGCTAGCAACTGATGCTCCTGATTGTGGAAGAAATAACTGTGGACAAGTCATTTTCCCTCTGGGAGACTTCATTTATTTCTCTATGAAATGGGAGGTAATTCCCTTATCCTGCTTACCCATGCGTATGAGAGGGGTCTTGAAGGGACTGTAGGAGGGTGCCAGCCCAGAGGTTGGGGCTCCCCAACTCTGGTGTGGGTAGGAAGGTCCCTGCATCTAGGCCCTTCTGGGGCAGAAGAGATGTGCGTGCGTGCGTGCGTGCGTGCGTGCGAGGCAGCCTGGGTGTGGCTTGAGGCTTGTAGGGTGGGGCCGCTATCTGTCCTACCTGGCCTTATCAGATCTGGGCTGGCCAAAGCTTGGCCCAATGGAACAAAGAGGCTTTGAGAACTAGACTGGGGTGTGGGATGTGGGCCCAAGCTCCAGGAGGCTTGCTCCACCCAGGGGGCAGAGGGCATGGATTGGAAGAGCTGCTACCACCAACCCCTGCCAAAAAGTTTTCCTGTGGCAGGGATACTCTCTCAGGTGGGCAGCAGGGCCTGTGCTCCCCACCGAGGGCCTCCATCCCTTCATTGGGGTGTTTTCTGCTTCAGTATTTCTCACCAGGCTTTCACCTCTGCCCCTTTTATGGGGTGCAACATTTCTCCTCTCCTACTCCCATTCCCCCTCCTACCTTTGAGCCCCAGTCACACTGGCCCCTAGTCCTTGAGCATGCCTGATGCTTCTCCACCACACACTTACTCCCAGTGATCCATCCACCTCTTCTTGCCCAAGTCATTTATGCCAAGCCCCAAACCACTTCCAGGAAGTCTTCAGACATTGCATATCCCATCCTTATCCCTGTTTATTTCTCCCCACTTCCTCTTGTGTGGTGCTATAGGAACTTCTCTTCAAACTGTCACCACTGGCAGGATCTATCTGAACCTGGCAGAGACCCAGGCAGTTGGGGCCAGAGTTGAAGGTCGTACAAGTTGTACACTGTGCGAGGGCTGGGCAGACAAGGGGGCGGGACCTGAAATCCAGATGTTCTGTGAGCTCAGTGCCCTTGGTGTGAGGCTTTCTCCTAAACAGATTTCCTGGTGCCAGGTCAGGAGTGTTGCCTTCAGGATCTCCTGAAGGGGCGTTTTACTAAGATTTTTCAAGGTGGCTCAGACAGTAAGGAATCTGCCTGCAATGCAAGAGACCCGGGTTTGATCCCTGAGTTGGGAAGATCACCTGGAGAAAGGAATGGCTCCCCGCTCCAGTATTCTTGTCTGGAGAATTCCATGGACAGAGGAGCCTGGCAGGCAACACTCCATCGGTTACAAAGAGTCAGACATGACTGAGCGACTAATACTTTACTTTTTCACTCACCTATTTCCACTTCCCATCCTAGGGCTGCAAGTGCTAACAGCTGGCCTGGTTGCCTAAAGGATTGTTGCATTGGCTCAGCCCTTTCCAACACATCACCACTCACTGTCAGAAGCCATTCCACAGGCAGCACCTTCTTGGGGGAGAGCGATGACCACTGTGGATGCAACGGCCTTCAGGGCTGAGCTTAGGCCTGTGAAGAACAGCAGGCGTGGGACCAGTAGCTCCCTGGGTCTGGGCAGTATGGTTGACCTACCTCTGGGCCTCGGCATCTTAAGGAGGATAAGCAAGCTGGTTCTGGTGGGAGGAACTGGATCATCGCACTGCAGAGGTAGAGGACAACTTTCCAGGCTAATTCTACTCATCCAGGTGGTACCATCACCACAGTTCTGGGTCAGGGTTCCCTGAAAAACTGCAGGGCCTCACCTCTATCCCAAGGTTTGGGTCTGGATTCAAAGTGCTTTTCTGAGTCTCTCCAGCCGTCTCTGAAAATAAGTGTATTTCCTGAGGAAGCTCTTTTAAAACAGAAGGTCTAGGGACACCAAATGGCTCTGTGTCTACAGGACAAAATGTCCCCAGGTCCCATATGAGGGGAAGGCAGGCTCCCCATAAGGAAGAGCCTCAATCTCTTTCTCTCTCTCCTCCACCCCATGCAAAATTTCTGTAAAAGACAGAATGTGCAAATGAATGGACCAGAGCCTCCTGACCTTGACCGTTTGTTTCTCACTGCAAATGTGTTCATAGATGTTCTGGTCCCTGTGAGCCTGGTCTGTGAGTGTCTGCCACAAGATGATATGTAGTCCACTTCGGGTGGTCTGACCCAGCAGATTTCTGGTCCTGAAATGCTGAGTGTGCCTTCTGGAAAGGACCCAAGTTTACCAAAGGAAAAGCCTCTGTGGAAAAGCCTTGCAGTGGACCTGTAAGCCAGATCAGTTCAGGTCAGTCATTTAGTCATGTCCAACTCTTTGCAATCCCGTGGAGGCATGCTAGGCCTCCCTGTCCATCACCAACTCCAAGAGTTTACTCAAACTCATGTCCATTGAGTTGGTGATGCCATCCAACCACCTCATCCTCTGTCATCCCCTTCTCCTCCCACCTTCAATCTTTCTCAGCATCTGGGTCTTTTCAAATGAGTCAGTTCTTCGCATCAGGAGGCCAAAGTATTAGAGTTTCAATTTCAGCATCAGTCCTTCCAATGAATATTCAAGACTGATTTCCTTTAGGATGGACTGGTTGGATCTCCTTGCAGTCCAAGGGACTCTAAAGAGTCTTCTCCACCACCACAGTTCAAAAGCATCAATTCTTTGGCACTCAGCTTTCTTCATTGTCCAACTCTCACATCCATACATGACCACTGGAAAAACCATAGCCTTGACTAGATGGGCCTTTGCTGACAAAGTAATGCCTCTGCTTTTTAATATGCTGTCTAGGTAGATCATAACTTTTCTCCCAAGAAGGGAATGGCAAACCACTTCAGTATTCTTGCCTTGAGAACCCCATGAAGAATATGAAAAGGCAGGCCAGATGCATGGGTTCAAATCCTGCTTCTGTCACTTGCTGCATCATCTTAGACAAGTTACTTAACCTCGCTGTACCTCTGTGTTCTCATCTGGAAAATGGTAGGAATATAGTATATACTGGGCTTCCCAGGTGGTGCTAGTGGTAAAGAACTCTTCTGCCAATGCAGGAGACATAAGAGATGTGGGTTCAATCCCTGGGTTGGGAAGATCCCTTGGAGGAGGGCATGGCAACCAACTCCAGTATTCCTGCCTGGAGAATCCCATGGGCAAAGATTACTGTATCTCTGGTGGGCTACAGTTCATAGGGTTGCAAAGAGTCAGACACAACTAAAGCTACTTAGCATACACACATAATATATACCATATAGGGTTGTTATGAAAATGAAGTGCATGCTACATGTAAAGCACTTAGAACAATGCCTGGCAATGGTTAGTCTTCATTAAATGAAAGCAGTTGTCATTACAGCCTGTGGGAGCCTCTTTCTCCCAGATGACACAGTCTCCAGAGCAATGAAGTTTTCTCTAGAGTATTCTTCCATAGGAGTGGGGATGGTAAGGTAAGAGTCAGGGCAGTCATCCTCCCGCCACTTTCTGACAGAAGTCTCTATCAGAGGCTAGAACGTGGACAGGGATGTGCTTTCACAGTTAGCTCTCCACAGTTAGGATTGGTAGCATATGCCAATTAATATGGTGTAAATATTCCCACTGTGGCCTATTTCAACTGCTTCAGAGTATTCCTGAATATTTAACAATTTTATCAATGGACCTGGGAATCTCAGCTGATCTATAATGAGTACAGAAAAACTTGCTGTGGGATGCAGAGACTAAGAGAAAATGAAGACCGAGGTCATCTTGTTTTGGTGATAAATTGGTGTCCCTCTGACTAAGCAATGTTTCTCAAAGTGTAACCTATGGACTATCTGCCATGTTTGGAGTATTTATAAAAATAAGTTCCTAGGTCTTGATCTGGATCTTCTTCTTCTTCTTCTTCTTCTTTTTTTTTTTTTTTTTGCTGAGCTGGGTCTTTGTTGTGGCACATGGGCTTTCTCAAGTTTCGTGTGCAGGCTTCTCACTGTGGTGGCTTCTCTTGTTGCACAGCATGGGCTCTAGAAGCTCAGGGTTCAGTAACTGTGGCTCACAGGCTTAATCACCCTGAGACATCTGTAATTTTCCTGAATTAGGGATCGAACCTGCATCCTCTGCATTGGCAGGCAGATTCTTAATCTACTGGACCACCAAGGACATCCCGATCTAGATCTGTTAAAGAAGAATTCTGGAAGTGGGACCAAGAATCAGGATTCAGGCCCTGAGAGAGACCAGAATAAGCAGGAAAGGCACCTTAACTAGGGCCAGGCAAGGCCTCTGAATGCTGACCCCAAAGTTTGCCTAAACACAGACCAGAGAAAGAACTGATCTAACAATTCTGTGATCACTTTACTTATCTAGAAATATCTCCCTTGTTTTCAAGTAAAGGGACTTTCCCTACTTATTCCGGTCTTTCTTGGAGCGTGAGTCTCTTGACTTTTCACTGTGGATCATGAAGAGGTCTGTAGAGTTCACATCTGCCTTGTGGCCCGTTCTGAACAGCCCTCTGTTGCGACTTGGCACATCTACTGAATGAGAAAGGGCCTGCAACGAGGGTGGGAGCTCTGAAGGTTTTGTCTTTGAAGGAAGGTGCACACAGCCCTGGACGGCCCCACCCATGGTTCTAGGCTAACAGTGTATCAGCCCTACTTGGTGTCTTGGACTCTAGGGCTCTAACAACTTAAATAATTTTTATTACAAAAGGAAGAAAAGACCAAAACATCCCCAAATTTTCCCATGGGCTTCCCCCTCTGTGCCAATAAATAAGGTGGGGGAGACTGACCGCAGGAGGGGGTGGGGGTCATGGTTCAGCAGAAATGGGAATGTATAGCCTGGGCAGAGGGTGGGCAGGACATCCAGCCCACTGCCCCCATCCTGGGCACTGTGATCACATTGGCTGGAACACACAGCTCTGTGTACTGACAGCAACAGTCTCTGGATGTGTCCCGAGGAGTGTGGCCAGAGAGGAAGGTCATGCCTCAAGATGGCCAGGCTGGCTGCCCTACCCTGCAGCCTGCTCAGTTCTGGGCAGCATTGAGTCCAGCCAGCTCCCTGCTGGCTCCCAGGGAATCTAGCAGCATCAACTGAGGTGCAAGCCCACCCAAGAGGGGCCTAAGATGGAAAGAATGGGCCCTCCCCACTGGGGTAGGCAGGAATGAAAAACTGTAGTGAGGGCTGGCTGGTTTGGGACCCACTGATCTCCAGGATAGAAGGAGAGACCACCCCTCATCGCCAGTTCAGCTTGCAGCTTTGTCACTACACCAAGATGAGGCTGGGGGGACGCTGGCATCACCCAGTACAAGTCTTAATGATGTATCTTTGTGGTGGAGGAGATGGTGGGAACCAGTGTCCCTGCTCAGATCCCTTCTAAGGCCAGTGCCCTCCAGTGGGGAGGCCTTTGGACCCATGTGGGCAGTTCTGGGAGGGCAGTAGAAGGATCCTTTCAGCTCCCTGCCCCGGCCACACCCAGCGAGTGGAAGCTGCCCTCTTCCAGCAACAGACGTCCCAGGCGGTAGAGCAGCTGGGGGTACCAGTGCACACCCTCCCCTGGGGTCCAGCTGCCCCAGGCCAAGCTGTGAAACAGTCGCAGGGGCCAGAAGGCCAACTGAGCCAGGTGGTGGTCAGCCACGGCCGCAAAGCAAGAGGCCACCACATCCTCCACCACCAGTGTCCCATGCCTCGTTAATGGGGCATAGGCCCCCAGGGCCACATGCGTGGAGACAGCCGCCACTCGGGCAGGCTGCAGGCCTGGCACCCCAGCCACCAGCACATATTGGCCAGGCTGCACTTGGCTGGCAAACGTGGCTCGGAAGTGGGCAGCTGGCTCAGTGTGATTGTTGGCGGTGAAGAGGAGGTGGGCAGGTGTGAGTGCCAGGCGGCGTGGGGGATCCTGGGTCTCGATGACCTGGAAGGCCCTCAGCCTGTCCGGCTCACGATCGAGGAAAATGAGCACGTCGCTGAAGGTGGGGTTTCCATCCTCCCCCATGGCCAGCACTCGGTCTCCGGGCCTCACAGCCGACAAAGCCACACGTGCCCCGCTCTCCAGGCGCACCTGGGCTCCAGCAGGGAAGCAGCCGCCTGTCTTGGCTGCGGCTGAGTGCTCTGTGGGAAGAAGGGACATGAAGGCATTACTGGGTGGAACTTAGATTCCCAGTCACTGCAATCCTCCCCAGCACAGCCAGAGGTGCTCCTTGCTCCCAGGCTGCTCCCCCATCACTATGTCATGTTCCCTGCCCCGCACTTTCTCTGCAGCTTTGAACCCACCCCCACCCCACTGTATGATCTGCCTTCCTCCCTAGCCTAACGCTTTGCTCATGAGAGGAGCATATTGAGGCTCCAAGCCCAGGGAGCATGAGGGAAAGGGTCCTCCGGAAGCCCAGGTGGAGCCCCACCCCCACCTGCTCCCAATCCTGATAAGACTGAAGCAGTCAGAGGGGCCGAGGGTCAGCTGGGCCAAGAAGTGGTCAGCTGTGACTTGACACCCCAAAGCTGCAGCCTCAAGGAGAAGGTAAGTCACTTCATGCCTCTGGGGTCTGGATTATTTCTCCATTTCTCAGATACTCCCCCCAAATTGTCCTCTTGGACTGACACCCCAAGTTCTATGCCAGAACTGGCCCTTGGCATCTATATACCAAGCGATAGGAGGGCCAGTCAGTGGCGAAAACATAGACTCCTGGGGAAGCTCAGAGTGAATGGCCAGGCCAGGGTATGGCTCAGTGGCCAGGATGAAATCACCATCTTCAGTTCATGTGCTGGGTCCTTGTGTGGGGACAGGACACAATGGCATCAGTGGGTGGGATGCAAGATACTATTTGGGGGTCAGTAGTAATGCAGGCAAGTGGCCCCTCTGGGAACTGGCATTGGGCCTGTGTTTGCAAGTGAGGGGTCAATGTGACTTGAAGTAAATACAGTTGACAGGGAAGTGCAGAGGGGAAAGGTCAGAATGGGGTCACCACTGTGAGCCCGGTAGGATGAGGAACAAAAGAGAACCTGGTCTCAATGTGCCAGGTCTATGAGTGTGATCACTGCATGGGGCCAGCATGGATTGGGGCGGCTGAGCCTGCAGTCAGCGGACCCCGCAGGCAGTCCACACAGGAACCATGTGAAGCTTCCATGACTGGGCTCAGTGCACATGGCAGGGATGCAGACAAGATTTGAGGGAGGGGGCGAGGCCCCGGTGCCTGCCAATTCTGATCAACAAAGCGGCCAATATGGGAAAATCCACTTTATTAAGTCCATTCTGTTTATTCTTGCCCTCATGGCTGTCCTTGCCCCCCAAAGTCCAGCTTCAGGGCCCCAGGGGAGAGGTTGGGGACGCCTGCGCCCCCTGAGAGGAGCAGACACAGTGCCTTAAAGGGCCTGACCTGCAGCCAGGCTGTGTGTTCTGAACCTCTGGGCTCCTGGCTCCCAGTCAGTCATGCTGATGTCTGGGCACAGCCTGGCCCCTGGCCCCACCCCCACCTCCCAGTTCTGCACCACTCTGTATGGGGAGGCCGTCTCTCTGTCAGCCTGGCTTTCTCCATCTGGCCAGCTTGCTCTGTCTTGCACCACTTGCAGTAGGCTCTGGACTGTGGACCTCCTGGTCAGCACCCAGCATCTCTGGGTCAGGACCCTGTCTCCCTAGGCTCCTGCCATGACACTATCAGGCACGGGTCGAGCAGGTGGTCAAGAGCTGCAGGGGGGAGCGCCGCTGACGTCCTGGTCCCCGAGGTCCCCGCCTCCATCCCTGGGCGGGCCTCTTCACCTTCTTGGCTCCCGCGGGCCCAGCGCCGCCTGCCCACGCCCTGCGGCCCCGGCCCCGGGCCCAGTTCCCTGGCAGCGGCTCACCGGACTTGACGGAGCAATGCACGTGGGCCTTGGACTCGTAATACACCCAGTCGAAGCCGGCCTCCACTGCCAAGCGCGCCAGCAGTCCGTACTTATTGCGGTCGCGGTCCGACGTGGTGATGTCCACCGCGCGGCCTTCGTAATGCAGCGACTCCTCCGAGTGGTGACCGTCCTCGTCCCAGCCCTCGGTCACCCGTAGCTTCACCCCGGGCCACTGGTTCATCACCGAGATGGCCAGCGAGTTCAGGCGGTCCTTGCAGCGCTGCGGGAGGAGAGGGAGCAGAGTTGGGGGAGGGGCTGGCCCGTGTGCAGGTGAGCGCGCAGCCCCGCCCCTTACTCTCTTACCGCACTCTCTGGAACTTGGAAACCCGGAAGGGTGCTCTGTCCTTCTCTCTTAGTAATAGAGAGCCCTAAAGTGCTTCCTTCCATTCTAGCATCCTCTGACCCCACCGGGATCTGGACCGCGCGGTGGCGCCACAAATCTGGAAGGCGCGTCCATCCGCTCACCCGTGGGGGCCTGTCTCTAGGCTCGCTCTCTCTCTTGTTGGAGTTACTGCACCTTTTGAGCGTCGGGCCCTTCGGTCTTACCAGGGGACCCGCAGGGGACCGCCTGCTGCCTGGAGGGTAAAGGACGTACAGGAGCTGACTTGCCTGCGGCCGGCCTGCTAGGCGTGCAAGGCTCGAGGTGCCCAGTAGGTGTCACCGTAGCCCCAGGGCTGAGGCCCGCCAAGCGGCCGGGGCGCGGCAGGTGCGGAGCGCCTCGGCAGCCTGAGGGGTGTGTTGGAGGGGAATCCCAAGCCTGCCGGAATTCCTCGGCGCCACGAGACATTCCCGCTGGGACCCTCACGATCCCAAACCGGCCATGGCCTCTCCGAGGAAGCGGCAACCCGAGAACCAGAGCTAGTGATACGGCTAGCGCTTGACCCGGCCAGATGGAGGACCACGTGGCTTGTCTCCCGCTGCGAGGGGTGGCTCCGGGTTGATAAACGCCAAGTGCTCCCTGAGTCCAGAGCACTCAGCACCCCTGCGTTGCCCCTATCTGGGAAAGGACCAGAGAAACAGAGTCCTCGGGGTCCCCACTTCATGCTCCGCCTCCCACGAAGTGAGAGACGAGCCGCGCTAGGAGGACCATCGTCTGCGCTGGCTCTCTTCGTACCTGGAGCCCGAGGAAACCCGCAGCTGACTGAGGAGAGGGGCCTGGGAAGAGGGGTCCTTCCACAATTTTTGACTCTGACGTGCCAGGGGCTGCCAGGTGTGGGCAGCCCACCTCTCAACCTATCCCACCCCTCCGAGCCTAGGGCCCCCACAGACCCTTGGACTCGGTCTCCCAGGAGCCAACAGTGGCTAAAAACCAAGGTCCCTTCGGTCCTCCGAGGCTGCAATCTAGCTGGGGGCGCACACTGCCCCCAGAGGGAGCTCCGCGTGCTCCTGGCCGCCAGGCTTCTAGCCACCCACTTATGTCTGTCCTGCGGCCCCTGCTCTCCGCCCCTCTTCCCCCCTCCTCCCCACCTCGGGTCCAGAGCCCGGGCACTGCGCTGTCAATGATTGCCCAGTGGCCCGGATCCTTATCTGCATTCCTCGGCGCCCGGCCCGGCCCAGCCACCAGTCAACCTTCGCCCGACACCGCCGGCCAGCCCCGGCGCCTGGGCGCGTGCTGCGGGCGGTGGTCTAACTGCCCTTCCCAAAGCATCTAGAAAGCAGGCTGCCTGCCTGCCGTGGAAGCCCACCGAGGAAGGGGACCTAGGTCACTTTCCCTCGAACTCGGCCTCAAGGAAGAAAGTGTGCTCCCCACCCCGCCACCCTCACCCTTCCCCCAGGTCCTTGGGTTGAGCGCGCCTCCTGTCCTGAGCGCTTACGACAAGCCTTAGTTCTGCTGTGGGGCTGCCCGGCACCGCAGCCCCTCTCTTTCAATCCATCCACAGTACCAAACCCAGGGATTCCCCCAAGTTCGGTCCCAGAGCCCGGCGGCCCGGCACCCCCACCCTTCAACTGCAGCTGCGCGGCTCAGCTCTGGGGACAGACACGTGGGCTCTCAGGCAAGATCCCTTCCCTACCTCCGCCTCCTGGCTCTACCATTGCCCGCGGTTCCTTTAACCCAGACCCTGGAGCGGGCCGCGCAGCGAACCGAGAGCGCACGGGGAGGAAAGGCCAGTGGGACCCTCCACGCCCGGAGCTTCGCCTCTCGGGTTGCAGAATCGCCTCGACAGGAATGGGGCGCAGCCATGCGGAAGGTTAGGCCAGAGGGACTGGTGCATCTTGCAGGCGCGGGAGGCAGTAGGGAAGAGAGAGGTACCGCCAGGTGCCGCGGCTGACCTGAGCTGCCAGCACTCCAGGGCCGAAGGGGCCACCGCCAACCCGCTGGGCTGTGGCGCTTGGCAGAGGGGAGCTCTTCTCGGAGCCTCCGGCGGGCGCGGGGAATGCCAGCACTCCGTCGGGACCCCAGCCGGCCCATCTTGGCGAGAGGGGCAGGTGCCAGGGGGCGTGCCAGCCAGTCAAGGAAAGGTGCCCAGGGGCGGGTAAGGCCGGGCAGGTGGCGGCGCTTCGGCGGCGGCGCCCTGCGAGGGCCGGGTCGCGCTCACCTGGGTCATGAGGCGGTCGGCGCCGGTGTTCTCCTCGTCCTTGAAGATGATGTCTGGGTTGTAGTTGGGGGTAAGCTCCTTGAAGCGTTCCGAGCTGCGCGCGATCTTGCCTTCATAGCGGCCGCTGGCGCCCAGGGTCTTCTCGGGCACGTTGGGGCTGAATTGCTTATACGCGAGCGGCACGAGCTTGCGCGGCGGCCGCCGGCGGCTGCCCACCACCCGACCCGGCCCACAGCCCCGCGCTGCCGGCACCAGCAGCAGCAGCAGGAGCAGGCAGAAGCGCAGGCGGGGCCGGAGCCGGGCGGGAGACATGGCCGGGGAGCCCCGAGGAGCGGCGGGCGAGGACGCCTGGTGGGCTGATGGATGGACGAGGCGACCGGAGCGCTGCGGGGGCTCAGGCGTCCGGGTGGCTCCTGGGGGCTCCAGGTGGGGGCGCCATGGGCTGCGCGGCGCGGCGCACGGCCGGCGGGACTCAGGTGCGGGGCGGGGGCCCGGGGCCCTGGCTGGTGGCGGCGCGCTGTCCCCCTCGGCGCCTCGACTCTGAGCTGCCCGGCTCGCCGGCCGCCAATAAATAGGCCGGCCCGTTTGTTTTGGCAACGCGGCGGCGGCGGGGGGCGGCGGGCGGCGGGGCTGCGGGCCGCCGGGCTGGGCTGGGCTGGCCGGGCCGGCCGGCTGGCGGGCCCCGCGGTTAGCACCCCGGCCCCGCGGTCAGGCGGCTGGGGCGGAGCGGGAGCTGCTGCCGTCTGCGGCGCAGCCCGGGGCCGAGTGAGAGGGGAAATGGAAGAGATCCGGGCTCGGGCCCCGCGCAGACCGCACCCTACCCATGTCCCTGCCTCCTGCGCGCTCGACAGCAAACCTGCGGCAAGGGCAGCGCAGCCTCCTCCCCCTCGGGCGGGCGGCCCCGGCACTAGCCAGCCCTCGTTCCGCTCTCTCCTCCGCCGCGCGTCCGCCCGCCCCTGCCCTCTGCGCCCCCCGCACTGCCTGAGTGTGCCCTCCCCGCCCGGACGCGCCCCACCCCGCCTTGGCCTCGCCTCTGGGCTCCCCGCGGCTCCGGGGTGCCCCGCCAGGCGCAAACCTCCGGTACAGGAGCTGCCGCCTCCACGGAGACCGCAACCCACGGCGCGGCCGGACGAGAGGGGTGGGGGGCAGTGGCCGGACCGCATAGCCGCCTACGGTGTCCCCTGCGGGGAAGTAAACCCAAAAGGCAGGAGGCCGCTGGTAACCTGGTGCCCCACCCTGGCCTGGGGAGGCGCGCCCTCTCAGCTTAGTGGAGCTGAATTCTGTATCAACCCGGTGCGAAGCTGGGAGTGGGGTATCCAGCCTCATGACGAGTCAGATAGAGGACGAGGTGGACGTGGAAACATTGTTGAAAGGAGCAAAGTGAAGTTGCGGAGGAATAGGCCAAGGTGTAGAGAAGAGCATCTAAATGGTGACATCAACGGAATAAGGAATCCCGGCTGGCTGCCGCCGGCACACGGGAGCTGCTAAATAATTACTCTCTCGGTTCTATTTCACAAATGAAAAAGAACAGAGAATGAGTGATGGCAGCTAGAGATGTAAGCATGGACGGTGTGTGTATCTTAATACGATATTCAGGAAGGCTGAATGAATTAGGATTTATTCTGTTAAAACGAGAAAAGGCAATGGTGTTAAAAAAACAAACACCACGACAACAAATTATCTGATTTGGTTGCAATATTTTCTACAAATTTGATAGAGATAGAAATAAAAGGGTGAGAAAGGTTTAAAAATTCTCATTTCAAGAATATTAATACAATAGATACTGCTTATGTGCTTAATAAATGGAAGCCTTTAGATATTACTATACAAGCATTCTGCTTGCATTATCTAATTTAAATCTACAATTCCAAATGTGTCCGTATCCTCCCCATTTTACAAATGAAGATTTTGCAGTTCTAAGAAGAAAAGCAACTTGCTCCTGAAAGAAGGATTCAAACCCCAGCCCCACCCCAGCAGCACCTGCCACCAGCTGACCCCAGAGCCCCAGCGCCCACCCAGCAGACTGGCTCTCTGGGCAGCGCTCACTCATCCAGTTCAGTCTGAGTTTGGGACATTGGTAGCTTTTTACAAATATACTCACATTTTCTCTGAATCAATTTTGTGAATACAAATTCAGAATCGGAAGGGACTTAAAAGACAGTGCTTAATCCAAGCACTTCATAATATAGAAGAGGAAACTGAGGCCCATAGAAGGGGCATTTAGGATGGCTCCACCAGGGTGGAGGGGTGTCTGTCCCTTGGAAACAAAATGGATCGTTTCCTTGACTTCCCTTTGCTTGTGCTTCCTCCCCACACCCTGTGTTCGTCCTTCTATTTGCATTCAGATTCCGTGTCACAGATTACTTGCCAGTCACAGATGACTCTAACATTGCTTCTTTTCCTTGAAAGCTTGTAAAGTGCTTTAACATATGTGTTCCCTGGATTCAAGAACCCAGCCCTCCAATCCTGTTCAGATTTCTGAGGTGCACTACTCAGCCAGGTCGGTACCTCTCCCAATCCAGACAAACAGAGGCTAATCCCATAGGCTTCCATGGTCACCTATCCTAGATCACCTATCCTTGATCAAGCTACATTAGCACTGCATAAATAATTCCTATTTGACACTGATCAGATCTTACCCAGAGATCTGTATTCAACAGGATCACAGCTTAAGAGAAGAAATCAGAGGAAGAATGGCAGCATTAATAAGTGGTTAGGAGGTAGACCCTCTAAGAGAAGCTTAAAGAAACTGATTTTCACTTGGAGAAAAGAAGATTGAAACTAAATTTAACAACTCTTCAGGACCATGCATTTGGGATAATAAGCAGGATAATGGCCCTAATCTCTAAGGCCAGAAAATGTTTAGGAAAGGAGCTGAATTTGCATTAGAGATGAAAGGAGAAAGAAAGATCGAATTTAGGGCAAAACTTCTCTTAAAAATTGTTATGAAACACCTGATTCCTAGTACTCATCCACGGGAAATACATAAGAATGCTCATATATGTGTGCCCAAGACAGTGGTGGGGCTTAGGGCCACCCCGTTAAGGAATCATCTACCCCGTGCAAGGTAGTATAATAGGCCCAAAAGGACAGAAAATGCAAACAGACAAATGGAAGAGACAGTTGTTGTCCTCAAGGTATTTACTATTCAACCTCAAAGGTAAATCATGAAAATAAAAGGCAATCAAAGCCATGGATGCCACTCATAAACAAGTACAGAATAATGCATTCTAAATTAGATAGGTTAATAGATAAGATGAACTTGATCTAGAAGAAGATGGAATTAAGAAATGACTGGTCTAAGGTTAGACCTCTTGGAAGAAATCAGGTTTTTTAATATTTAATTAGTTAATTTATGGCTGTGATGGATCTTTGTTGCTAGCCCAGGCTTTCTCTAATTGCAGCACCTGGGTTTCTCATTAGTTGCATCTCCAGGGCTCTAGGGCAAAAGGACTCAGTAGTTGTGGCACATGGGCTTAGCTGCCCCTGCAGCATGTGGAATCTTCCTGGACCAGGGATAGAACCCACATCCTCAGCACTAGCAGGTGGATTCTTAACCAGTGGACCACCAGGGAAATCCAGAAACCAGTTTTGAAGGAGAGGAAGGAATGACTGAAAGGAAGGAAGAGGGCATTCAGGAAAGGGCAGTGACACTTGTGATCATGAGGAGCCAAGTTGGGTGACCTAGTAAAGGGGGGGAGCCCTAATATTATCTGATGCGATCTCCTCACTCAAACCTTATGACGCATACACACCCATCTTCATTTTATGAATGAGGAACTGAGGTTCAGAGCTTGTGAGGGAGTTGGAGGGGCAGGAGTTGGAATCCAGGCCTGCTTGTGTGTGTGTGTGTGCATGCTCAGTCATGTCCGACTCTTTCCAACCCTATGGGCTATAGCCCACTAGGCTCCTCTGTCCATGGGATTTTCCGCAAGAATGCTGGAGCAGATTGCCATTTTCTCCTCCAGGGGCTCTTCCTGACTCTGGGACCAAACCCACGTCTCCTGCATTGCGGGTAGATTCTTTACTGCTGAGAAAGAATCTGGGGAAGACTCCATAATAATCCAGCTTCTTGGTGAGTAATTCCTAAGGCAAGCATGCTGGGTTGTTAACCTCTGTTCAAGTAACTGGTTTTCCTCTCTAAATCCAGGAGACTCTTGTTATCTTCATCTTGGGCTTTTAAGCTTCATACTCTCTTTGACTAATCATTTCCCCAACTGGCTGGCATCAGCCTGACTCCTATGGTTGATTTTTTTAAGAGGTTAGCAACTCTACCAAATTTCACCCATATGCAGGAAGGAAAGTAGTGTGCCTGTCTTTCAAGCTTCTGATCAGGGCAGGACACATTTGTATATCCAATTAGAGCCACTCAGAACTAACAATGCCATGAATGCTGGCTATTGATTAAAAATGGGAATGTCAAGTTACCTTTGCCCTAACAATAAGCTCATTACAAGGCACTTCAGAGAGATTCAAGCTCTAAAGACCTTGCTTTCCCACCCTACTTTGACAGGGTAGGAAAAAGTAGCAGAATTAGTTACAAAGAATATTTTCCCTTCAAGCCAGAGACTAAAGGCTGTGGGAAACTTTTATAGACAGAAAGACCTTTGCAGACAGATGCACATATATAAATATATTTTTGAATATGGATAATAGCATGTTTACTGATTAATAAGCTTTATTTCCATCCCAATGTCTCTATTTGGAAGAAATTAGTTGCTTAAAGAGACTCTTGGAAGATACTAGTTCAGTGAATGTTCAGTAAAAGGGGCAGGGTTCTACTCTTTTAATACTCAAGCAACGCTCCTGACACACCTGTCAGCTTTCTGTACTAGTCCACCCACACTCAGCTGTCTCTCTTGGTCAAGATAGCACCCTAAGGATGACTGATGTATAGCCAAGGGTTGATAGCCAAAGAAAGTAAGAAGTTATACAGCCACTTGCATTTTAATAACTTGTATTCTTAGTTTCTGCAAAATGACAAATTCATTCTGTTATGGTTATAGCTAACAAAATGATACTTAACCCCCACTCTCACCTTATGACTGGGTTTCCTCGATGGGCTCAGAGGTAAAGAATACTCCTGCAATGAAGGAAACTCCAGAAGACTCTGGTTTGATCCCTGGGTTGAAAAGATTCCCCTGGAAGAAGATCCCCTGGTGGAGGAAAATGGAAACCCACTCCAGTTTTCTTGCTTGGGGAATTTCGTGGACAGAGGGTCCTGGTGGGCTACAGCCCATGAGGTCAGAAAAGAGTCAGACACATCTGAGCATGCACGCATATGCGTACTTTTATTTAGTACACATTCAGTACTCATTTTCCTATTTCCTCACCTTGGTTGCCCCCAAACAAAAAAGATTACATTCACTGATATCCACAAATTTCTAAAACCACTTCAAGATACTGCTGGTGTAGAGGGGTGTGTGTGTGGGCGGGGAATGGGTGAGTGTGATAATCCTTCATATATTGACTCAACAAGTGTTTCTGAGTACCTACTAAATGCCAGACACTGTGAGGTGCTCAAAATGTGAGAAAAAACAAGATTTCTGTCCTTATGGAGCTTTATTCTAGTGGGGAGGCACCAGAGGGACAAAGATAAATACAAAAATAAACAAAATATTACTATATATAAAATAAACAAACAACAAGGTCCTATTGCATAGCACCAGAAACTATATTAAAAATCTTGGAATAACCTATTTGGAAAAGAATATGAAAAAAATCACTTTTCTGTACACCAGAAACTAATACAACATTATAAGTCAACTATACCTCGATAAAAATAAATAAATAAAAGTTAAAAAAAACAAATATAAAGTGTGTTAGAAAGGAATAAGGACTATGAACACAAAACCTGAAACAGGGTGAAAGGTTGAGAATACAGTCAGCCTGTGGGCAGCCATCCAAGGTCAGCAAGCAGGTGATACTGTTAAGCAGGGTAGTCGGTGGAGGACTCATTGAGAAGGTGTGATTTAAGCCCAGACCTGAAGGGGGTGAGGATTTCAAGCAGATACCTAAGGGAAGAGAGTTTCTGGCAGAGAGAAATGCGAAGAACTAAAGCCCTCAGGTGTTTGCATATTAGAGAAATAACAAGGAGACCAGTATGATCAAAGATGAGGCAAGCTGATGAATTCCCCAGTGGTACAATATTTAGGACTCAGTGCTCTCACTGCTGAGGACTTGAGTTCCATTCTGATCAGGGAACTAAGATCTCATAAGCCATGTGGCATGCCCCCTCGCCCCAAATTAAAGAAGCAAGGAGGTGATGGAGTGAATAAGGTTGACTTTCTGCTTTTTGATCACAAGGGTGTTTTTCAAACATTTTGTAAAGCTCAGAGTGAAGATAAATGACCCTTTAAAGGAATTTATGTATTGGCATATAACTACAGACACACGATAGCTAAGTAAAAGGAGTAATAAAACAGGATTTATCCATAAATTTTTAAAATTTTAAAAAGAGATACATAGTCATGGCTGTCACTGTCTACCACACACTCTTGAAAAACAGGCAGGGAAAAAACTGTGCTTTAAATATCATCTTTGGCCTGCAGACTTCTTGAGAGCAGAAGATATGTCTTTATGGCAAAATACAGCACATAGCGTAATACCCCCATTGGTGACAGGGCTAGTGAATGAGCATTCGAATATATGTGAGTCAATACACATCTAAGCATTCCTGCTTCTTGTTGAATATGGGGTTTTGTATCTCATTCCCAACACAGTTCCAACAAACCCGTGCCATTCCTTTGAATTCCTTTGCAGTGATCTGGAATGTTCCTGCTGGACTTTCACATTTTGCAATTCAAGTCTCTGTGCAGTATAACCAACTTGGTCCCTTACATATCCCTTCCTGGCCAGGAGTACAGCATTCTTTAGAGATTCCACGGGGACTCTTTCTTCACATTGAATTCTTCCCGCTAGTTACCCAAGCTTCTTAATGGTTGAAATGTTTTCCATCATATTTAAATGATTTTGATATCAGTTTCATACCTGCTTCCATTCCATTTGATGACTACCATGAAGGTATTTTTGAGATTCCTACCCAGAAGCATATACATCTTTTAGATTCTCAGTCCTAGAAGGTATTTTCCAGATGTCTTTCTGGTGGGAAACTCAGCTCCCACCAGTTGTCCCTGCTTTAAAATGACTTTGATGAATGACTTACAGGAGCCATGCTTGTCCCTGAATCATCACATAGCACCCCAGGCAGGAAAAAAATCAAGCTTCTCTGCTGGTGCTCCATCCCTGCCCTATATGAAGAGACTGCGTGCTCAGTTGCTTCAGTGGTGTCCGACTCTTTGCAACCCTATGGACTACAGCCCACCAGGCTCCTCTGTCCATGAGATTCTCCAGGCAATGATACAAGATGGGTTGCCATACCCTCCTCCAGGGGATTTTCCCAACCCAGGGATCGAACCCATGTCTCCTGCATTGCAGGCAGATTCTTTACCCACCTGGGAAGCCTATATGAAGAAATTAAGTACAGGCACAGTTCTGCTATTTCATTCTTCAAGGCCTAAGAACACACGTACACTTTGACCGTTCAACAGTCCACGCTGAACTAGGGCCTCACTCTACTTCACTTCATTGGTGACACCCCCAAAAGCAGCATGGTGGCACCTTGTGCCCAGTGCATCCTGGGTGCATGACAGCCAAGTACCAACTCAAAGTTGGCCACTTCACAAGCTGGGTGTCCTAGAACCTACAAGAGGAACGTCCTCTGCCTTTTCCTGAACGTAGCACCATGTTCATTTATGCCCTTTAGCACAAGCCAGACATTGCATCTTTTTCTTTTTGTCAAAATGCCATTGTACAGCTCACCTATTCCCTCTGTCTTGCTATTCTAATTATATAAATTACCCTGCCGCAGTTAACTCATACTTGTTAAAGAGCTATATAATGGACATTACTATTACTAGAAAACCACTCAAGTTGGGATATCAGTACCACCTTCATACACTATCACAGTATAATTTACATTGCTGCTTTATCAGGTTACTAATGAAATAGAAATGTTTATTACCAGCTCCCTCTCCCCCAACCAGTGCCTTTCTATTACCTATATGCGACCTACGACCAACTGGCATTGCTTTGTGCCCTGGAAGCACCAGGCAGCAGTAACAGATGAAATCGGCAGTCTTTCCTTCTCGTCTGGCAGGAGTCTTTTTCTGTCTTGAGTAAAGGATCTCTTTACCACCCAGGATTCCTAGCATTACTGTTCTTAACCCCTGAACACACATCCAGACCCTGCTGCGAGGTGGGGGGCTTCCCAACAAGCAGAAACTTATTTCACCACCCCCTCCTCATTCTTCAAGGCCTGGAGGTGGGGTAGCGGGGAGGCAGGATGGAGTGCCAATCGAGAGGATTACCCTTCCCCTACTCCATCTTCTCTTCTCCTGTCACCCATTTCTGACCGGCTGTCGATCCTATCAGGGGTCCATAAAGCCAGGAGGACTCTGGCCCAGAAGAGGGGGGTAGGGGTTAGGCAAACAGGCCAGAGAGGCAGCTGGTTGAAATTTAACCACAATATTCTTGGTCTCTATTGTTTTGAGTGAGGCCCAATATTTCCACAGCAGGATTATGGGATCTGATTAACCACGTTAGACAACAATGCTGAGCTGGGATGGGTTTCCCCTTCCAGCTGCCAATATGAAAAAGTAAATACAACACCTAGGTTTCAGAAGGGACTCCCAGCAGCCCCCCAAACCTTACTCCCCAGTTCTGACCCCTAAGTGAGGGGAGGGAGGAAGAGTGTGGCACTGCATACTCCTCTAAATCCTGGCCCTCAGCCCAGCAAGACGAGTAACCTGGCACAGCATTCCCAGGTGAGTCAATGGCTGTGCGCTCCCCACACCCTGGAGTTCTTTCAGTGCTTTTTCCGGGTTCCCCTAGGCTGGCCCAGATTCTCAGGAACCCATGAGAGTTAGGTGCTGAGAGGCTAGCACTCACTCAGAGGGTCCATAAGTGTAAAAAGCACACAAAAGCCATTGGATTCCAGGACAGAGGAACTGAGAGCAGGTAGGATTCCACAGCTAAGAAGAGACTGCGCCTTTTCTAGAATGTTTCAGTGCTACCTCATGACTTCCCACGAGCCAGGGTAGAAAAGAGACCCCAGAATTGAGGGAAAGCATTGAGGCCACCACAAACAAAGTCTCAGGAGACAGTATTCCTTGATGGGTCTCGGCTGGTAGACAGAGGATAGATGGGCTTCTAGATCCTCAGGTAGAGATGGATTCCCTAGGGTACCTCCCCATCACAGACAAGCTACCTCACACCCTCCACTCTCTGAATGTTTCCCCTCAGGGTGGGATCTTCTGAAGCTCAGTCCAAGAGAACCTGGAAGAAAGAGCATTAAGAAGCCCTCAACAAGAACACCCTGTGGCAACTCGGAGGGCACAGCAGCTGGGGAAAACCCTACCTCCACAATGTGGGCTCCCTTAATCTGGCATTTCTCTGTGTCTAAGTGCCTAGTAGAATCCACTACAATTCTGCGAGTCCATACATTTACTCACATTGGTAACAGGGACTAGGAATCAAAGGTCTTGAGCTCTGAGTTTGGTGGCTTCCTTACAGAAAGTCACTTGCTCCTTTTGAACTATTTCTTCTTCAGGAAAATTAAGACAGAAACATACTTCTGGGTAGAGCTCAGAAAAGCATAACTTGATTGTATGAAAACCCAGTTAACATAAAGTGGTACCCTTTGGTAGTGTAATACCAGCACAGTGCTATTTTTTGAATTAGCATTAAAAACTGACCCTGTTCTAAAAGTTTTACTCTTGAGTATAACCCAATGTAAGGATGGAAACAAAAAGCCCATAGGAAATGTGTATATAAATGCTGATTATGTTAATAGCACAGTGAGGACGTGGGAAGAACAGATAAAATGAGCTTACCACGTCACGAGGAAGGTAAATTAATAGAATTTTAGGTTTCCCCAATACTCTGTGGAGAAATCCCCTTAGCTCTGTAAATAGGAGGAAATGAAGGACAGAATAATTGGAAAGAAGGAAATGCCCCCGATGACAATGTCAAGTGTTAGTCACCCAGTCATGTCCAACTCATTGTGACCCCATGGACTGTAGCCCACCAGGGTCCTCTGTCCATGGGATTCTCCAGGCAAGAATACTGTCAAGAACGAGACCAAATCCAGGTGGCATGGCCTTTCCCATTCCCATTTCCACCATCTCTGTAGAGAATGACACCCGGGCTCCTGCTTGTCTCCCAGTCGACCTGGGAGGAGGAGGTAAGAAGGTTTATGCAAACAGGAAGGCAAGAAAAGGGAGTTCAAATGGACCACAGGACAAAATTAAATAAGCATTGTGCTGAATGTTCAGGAGACTTAAGCATCTCTTCCTCCCCTAAGTGCTCCCTGAAGGTGCACCGCATCAGACCCGTGGAAGGATCCAGTCCAAGAGGAACAGGTTGTTTCCAGTCCAGAGTACAGGAGCTCAGATCTCACTCTCTGCCACCTTACACCCTAGGGACTCCAGGATTCAGTGGGCAGAGACTAGAAGCTCCTTCCTCCCTTTTCCATAACTTGACTACTCTTTGGAGACCCTCTTTGATCTGGAGGTTGGTTGAACGGTGACAGAACAGAAAATGACTTTCGTGGGGTTTTCTGGGCTCTGGCTCTGCCTTTAGGGGGCTGCTGGGGAAGCCCTCGGTGAAGCCAGAGGAGAGGAGGTGCTGCCCAGCTGCAGTGCTAAGGGATGAAGATTTGTCTCCCAGCAAAGAGCTAGTCTGTCTGGGCTGACTGTGGGGGAGGGGTGAACCACCAGCAAGGCCAAGAAGGCCTTGCAGCCTAGGTGGCGCTATTTCTCTACTTTTTAGGTCAAGTTCCTGCAGGAACTTCCTCGAGGTCCCTAGTCCCGCTCCTGGTTTGCTGGCTTGCTGCTGTAAACCACCTTATATTATTTTTTTTTCTAAAAATACTCCAAAGCAATTGAAAGAGTCCCTTCTCCCACCAGCCAGCCCTGGCCCCAGCCCCGGCCCCGGGGAGCGGGCGGGTAGGCGGGGAGGTGGGCCACTGCTTTATTAAACACAGGGAAAACTAATATTTACGGAATAAAATTTATGGAGCAGCCACGAGAATTCGACCCTTTTATGTGCATGCAGAGTGGGGGTTGGGCCAGGCTGGGGGCCTCAGGGAGGGGCCCAAGCCAGGGGGCAGGGCTGGAATACAGCCTGGCTGGGCCAATTTGTCAAGGCAGGGGTTTCCCTGGAGTTGCCCTGGGATGAATGATTTTCAAACACCACCCCTTGCTTTGGGGGGCAAGGGCTTCAGGGCAATAATGCCCGAGGCAGAGCCATGGGGAGCAATGTTTCTCTAAGGATGTGTGTTTGGGCAATAGCACCATGGGGGCAGCAAGCTTTGGGGATACAAGGGGCGGTGGGCAGGGAAGTCATTAGGCATATTCTCATTTAACCTTTTTAAAAAGTTATACATTCTTTTGAGAACATGAAAAAAAAATGCTCTTTGGATTTTATTTATAATTTTAGGGGATTCACAAGCCCCTGATCCCCACTCTGATTAAAAAATGCCTTCTCTTTGAGACTGTGCTTTTAGGACAGAAGGATCACCTAGAGTGAAGAACCCTTATTTTCTTTCAATTTGCTGGGGAAGTCTCTCCATTTTCCATGTGATCTCATACCTTGAAATCTGTCTATCTATACTATGCCAAGAGAAACTAAACAACAAAGTGAGTCATCTGATAGATTGTTTTTACATACTTCCCTGTGTACTTCAATGACAGCCACCACCAGGGCACAGATGGGGGCACTGGCCTGGAGGTAAAGAAACTTATCAGCAGCAACTGGGAATGAGCCATGGTGGAGCTCTCAAACTCTGCCAGCAGGTGATGGCCTGGGGTGAGTCCTGGAGTCTGCCAAGGCTCCTCCCTTGAAGAGCTAATATGCTCAGTCAGGTCCAACTCTTTGCCATTCCATGGACTGTGGCCCGCCAGTCTCCTCTGTCCATGGGATTTTTTTTCCCCCAGGCAAGAATACTGGAGTGGGTTGCCATTTCCTACTCCAAGAGATCCTCCTAACCGAGGAATAGAACCTACGTCTTCCGCCTTGCAGGCAGATTCTTTACCACTGAGCCATTTGGAAAGCCCTGAAGAGCTAACTGGGAGTAGTAAGAACATCCTCTTAAAAACAGGCAGGGTCATGGGAAAAGAATGGTCATAGCTGAAGACAGAAAAGAAGGACTTTACCTCCTTCCTGGAAAATGTTTTCAGTGAGGTATATAATAATGCAGTTCAGAACTCAGCAGTCTGGGTTCAAATTCTGGCTGGCACTTATTAGCTGTGTGATCTCTGGTAAGGGGGTTTCCCAGGTGGCACAAATGGAAGAGAACCCACCTGCAAATACAGGAGAAAAAAAAAGATGCAGGTTGGACCCCTGGGTTGGGAAGATCCCCTGGAGAAGGAAATAGTAACCCACTCCAGTATTCTTGCTTGGGATATTATGGACAGAGGAGCCTGGCAGGCCACAGCCCATGCGGTCTCAAGAGTCAGACACACTTATTGATTATACCATCATTGCCACTTAGTAGAGTAGCTGATATACATTAACTGCTTAATAGATGGTAACTGTCTATTATTATAATCATCATTATTTTATTATTACTTGGATGGTCCTCTTTCTCCTAAGACTTGACACAGGGACAGAAACACCAGTCCTATGTGTTTCTCTCTCAGTCCCAAGAGAGAATGTGACTGAGGAGGCCTTTGACCATCATAAGTAAATAAACCAGAAAAGGCCTCTGTGGGTTCTGCCTCGACCCCTTCCTCTATCTAAGGAACTCAGTGAACATCTGAGTTCTACTCTCCTTCCTGTCTCTCCAAGGTAAAGATTCAGATGGTCTTACCTACAGAGGAAAACCTAGCAGAGAAGGCCAAGGAACTTTACGAATGCTGGTCTGTTAAATCCTTTCTTTGTTTTTTGTTTTGGCTGAGCCATGCAGTTTGCAGAATCTTAGTTCCTCAACTAGGGATTGAACCCAGGGTTGTGGCAGTGAAAGCACCTAGTCCTAACCACTGAACCACCAGGGAAGTTCCAAATCTTGCTAGATTTATCCAAAAAGTTGACCTTCTAACTGAGAAAGTCTATCTCATACAGGCTTTATATCTTTTCCTGATAAGCACTATTCATTCTATATGTCAGTTCTGTTGGTCCCAGAGAACTGTGGCCATTTCCTATTCCCAGTCATCCTATCTTTTCTAGTTCTTCTATTTACTCTGTTATCTGAAGTGAAGGATGGGAGAAGAAAATTCTTTTTTCTCCCACTCCAGGAAACTAACTTGGCCCAAGAGCTCACAGTTCTTTGTCATTTCAGTCTGATGGTGTGGTTTAACCTGTTGTCTATGCCTCAGAAACAGATAAAAACACCCCATATCAAGCTGGACCAAGATGCACAGAAACCATAGGGCACAAGACTATGGAGAGGGGTTTCAAGATCAATGTTCCCCAATGCAGGCTTAGCACAAGCCACAGAAGAGAAGCCTAAGAAGAATCCTGAAGGATTGGACAAGGGCCTAGACTTCATCCAGAGACATCAGTGGGTTGGGATCCAGTAATGGGTTGGTTATATGTTCCACAGATAAGCAATCTCAAAAGCAGGAGTGTGAGTGGTGTTTATTCTGTGCTAAAGAGAGGAGAGTGTGTGTCTCTGAGGAGCATCTGGGAGTAGCTAGGGACTTTTAGAAAGATAGGCAAGACTTCCTTAGTATGTTGTGCCTTTTTGCTGACCTGCCCAATATACCTAAAGTCCATGGTAGATCCTGAGTCTAGAGAACCTTCACTAAAAGAAAGGAGAGTGTGGGATTCCCAGAGACTGTCTTCCACTCGGACAAGGAAGGCCAGTGCCCAATGGACTGGAGCCAGGATTCCCTTGTTAACATCAGCCATGCCTGTCAACATGAGCTTCAGTTATCTGGCCCTTACGGTAGAGTCTCTGACTGTATAACTCTATGTCAGAGATGCTGCTGCCACGGGAGCTCCTTCCAAGGTAACACTAGGAAACTACTCTCCGAGTCCATCCTCAGCAGTTGAAATGGTGACAAGTTAACTGAAAAGCCCCCTTAGCTTCTTCCTCTTGACTTTCAACAGCTGAGGTCTCTGCATAGGGCCTGAAGAAACCTAGAAAAAAATGGAATCCAAGTTAAGGTTTTGAACAGTTGCACTTAAGTTAGGAAAAGAATTTCCTTGCTCCCATGGCTCTGGCTAAGAAGGGTGACTGACGCAGGGGTTTTAAGGTCCATGTCAGTCTGTGAATGCGATGGAAGAGTCTATGCAGGAGAGGCACGCCACGTCCCTTTTCCCCTAGGGAACAACTTCATAGACCATCACTGGAAGTGCAATAAGGCTGAAAGGAAGCCAAGGTCCATCATTCAGAAGAACTGCAGAGAGAAGACAGCAAGGGAAGATGGAAAAGACCATGACTCTCCATCTAGAATCCACAATCCACAATTTGGATGCCAGGTCACAAATATCCTCCCATGTTGGGTTAAGGCAGGGTCAACTAGGTGACAATTCCAGGGACCACCAGCTTGGGAGCTATAGATGCAGGTTCTCCCAACTCTTCTTCTTCTTCTTCTTTTTTTTTTTTTTCAGTGTTTATTCGTTTATCTGGCTGTGCAAGGTCTCAGTTGCGGCACACGAGATCTTCAGTCTTCGTTGTGGCACATAGGATCTTTAGCTGCAGCCTGTGGAATCTTTTAGTTACAGCAAGTGGGGTCTTCAGTTGCAGCATGCAAACTCTCAGCTGCAGCATGTGGGATCTAGTTCTCTAATCAGGGATCTAACCTGGGCCCCTGCATTGGAAGTAAGAAGTCTTAGCCACTGAACTACCAGGAAATTCCCCAGACACTCAGCTCCTGAAATGCTATCTAGGAAGCTGCTCATGACTTACTGTGGGCTCTGTCTCAGGTCCTGGGAGGGATGGTGTTGAGGAGACCAGCTCTTCTGGCTGGTTCAAAAGTTGGTTATCAGTTCCCTGTGAGAAAGCACTGCTTGAGGTCTGGAGATCTCCTAAAACCAGAAAGATCAAAGGAAGATAGTGGTAAATGCCTTCTTCTTACCAGGAAGGCATTAGCATTTACCAAGCATTCTGATAAGGGCCTGCCTTCGTTGTTGTGGTTGTTTAGTCACTAAGTCATATCTGACTCTTTGCAACCCTGTGCACTGTAGCATCCCAGGCCTCTCTGTCCAGGCCTTGGTACTAATATGTAAACAGACACAAATTCACTTCTAATTAACTTTCAGAAAGCTGTTTCTACTGTGAAGATTCCCCAGGCCAATTGTAATCATGTAGGACAAGAGTTTCTATGACTCAAAACAGCTAACTGTTCTCTGTATTGCCTGCCACATCTCAGGTAGGGGGATTAAATTTTTTTTCTGGTTCTCTAATTCTCCATTGGGTGGCATCACTGATTCAATGGGCATGAACTTGGGCAAACCCTGGGAGATGGTGAGGGACAGGGAAGCCTAGTGTGCTGTAGTCTATGAGGTTGCGCATGAAGAGTCGGACACAACTTGATGACTGAACAACAACAAAATTCTTCTAAGCACATAGACCAGTCCTAATAAAACTCTTTATAGTGAAAGAATGAATACTCGTGATCTGTGCTATCCAACTTGGTAGCCACTGGCCATATATGGCTACTGAGCACCTGAAATGTGCAAATGAGATGAGTTTTTCATTTTGTTTAATTTGTATTTATTTAAATTTAAATGGTCACTATTGCCTAGAGCTACCATAATGGACAGCACAAACCTAGACCCTAACTCTAACCCCAGGGAGACCAACACCTCTGGAGCTACATACCAGCATCATGATGCTTCTGTCCCACCTGGATCGCTTGTCTGGTGACTGCCACATACATACTCTGCAGATTTGTGACGAAGGGTCTTCCATCACCAACACTGCATGCCTCTGGTAGTTTCTACAGGAGAGAGGAGATGCTATCATGGGTTACATGGGATTGCTAGAGAAAAACTCGATATCCCATTGGCAGAACTGGCATCAACCCCAAAAGAGTTTATATACAGAAGTTAGATCCAATATGGGGCTTCTCTAGTGGCTCAATTCAGTTCAGCCACTCAGTCCTGTCTGACTCTTTGTGACCCCGGGGCCTGCTGAACGCCAGGCTTCCCTGTCCATCACCAACTCCCGGAGCTTGCTCAAACTCATGTCCATCAAATTGGTGATGCCATCCAACCATCTCATCCTCTATCGTCCCCTTCTCCTCCTGCCTTCAATTTTCCCCAGGATCAGGGTCTTTGCTAATAAGTTAGTTCTTCGAATTAGGTAGCCAAAGTATTGGAGTTTCAGCATCAGCATCAGTCCTTCCAATGAACATTCAGGACTGATTTCCTTTAGGATTGACTGGTTTGATCCCCTTGCAGTCCAAGGGACTCTCAAGAGTCTTCTCCAACACCACAGTTCAAAAGCATCAATTCCTCGGTGTTCAGCTTTCTTTATAGTCCAACTCACACATCCATACATGACTACTGGAAAAACCATAGCTTTGACTAGACGGACCTTTGTTGGCAAAGCAATGTCTCTGCTTTTTAATATGCTATCTAGGTTGGTCATAGCTCAGATGGTAAAGCTATGGCTCAGATGGTAAAGAATCCCCCTGCAATGCAGGAGACCAGAATTTGATCCCTGGGTGAGGAAGATTTCCTGAGGAAGGGAATGGTTACCTACTCTTTTATTCTTGCCTGGAGAATTCCACAGACAGAGGAGCTTGGTGGGCTATAGTCCATGGGGTCTCAAAGAGTCAGAAATGACTGAGCAACTAACACACTAGATCCAATATAGACATCCATAGCCAAACCCATTGGGACTGATATAAAGACCTCTTGGGAGGTCATCTCTTCTGAAAGTCAACTCCAAATGAATATTTTTATTTCTCTCAATCTGTTATGCTTCCCCATGAATACCTCATAGGTTTGTAGGTTCTTTCCTCCAAAAGGATAACCTTTTAGAGAACTTTCTTAGAAAATCACATTCTTTAAATTATCCCTGAGTTGTAGATTACTATTTTATTTATTTATTTATCTGGCTGCATCTGGTAGTTGTCATGTGGGATCTCCCATTGTAGGGCATAGACTCTCTAGTTGTGGTGCACACCGGCTCAGCAGTTGCAGTGCAAAGGCTTAATTGCTGCATACCATGTTGGATCTTAGTTCCCTGACCAGGGATGGAACCCCCATCTTCTACCTTACAAGGAAGATTGGTAATCACTGGACCACCAAGGAATTTCCCAGACTACTATTTTAATCAAATTTACTCCAAAACTTCTACACTGGAGAGAGAAAAATGATGAAATTAAGGAAAGGGGAAAGAGAGCAAAATGGAAATGACAGACTGAAAGACAAGAATAAATTATGGAGCTATGATGCTCAGTCAAAGGAGATGGGAGAAACAAAGTTGACAAAGTTTGGAGGCTTGCCTGCCATTTTACATTACTTATGCAATCCCATTGTGCTTTACTATAATCCATGAACTCACAATAGGGGTGATATTCCCCCCCCCAAAGGAGGAGAAAATTTGCTCTTGGTGGGAGGGGTAAAAAAAAATCTTACTTTTTTAATGTATATGGCACAGATACACAAATAGTACATAAACAGAGTTTTGGTATACCTGTGGTATTAACATTTCCTTAGGGGGGATAATTAGGGGAAACTGTCTTGAAAGGTTTCTCTAGAAGTTGATAATGAAAAACAAGTTGAGAAATCCTGCCAAAATCACACCATATTAATCTGTTTCCTTCATTATGGAAGGAACTATGAATTTACATTTATAGCAAAATGTTTTGCCTAGTTCAAGTTTCATACACTTGGCTAAACTGAGTTTAAGTAATGGCTGAAAACTGCAGAAAGTGCAATCAAAATGAGATGAAAGAGTATGGTGTCCAGTGGACCTAAACCTAGCTGTACTTTAGAATCTTGGAAAGGGCCCAGAGCCACTTCATCTGTCCTTGTGCATGCAGATTGTCATGGTTCCCAGCCAGGTTAGCCGGTCTTGAAGGAAAGCCATGCCAGCAGCTCACATGGGAACGAACCCAAGAATCCTAGATTGCCCACATCTCACATCAAGGGCACTTCCATTGGGCTATAAGAGCATGCATTTCTGCAAACCCACAGTGGGAGAAGGATGGAAGAGAGAAAGTGGGAGAAGCAGTTTCTGAAGTAGTTGCTGAACCACGGTCAAGATTACACAGCTCTTTCCCCCAAGCATGGTGGTAGCTGAAAGATTGGTTGATTCCAGGAAAGATTTCTACTCCATAGATTTCTATTCCAACCCAACTTGCAAAAAAAACTGTGTCAGTCTTTCCAGAACTTTCGCTGGAAACCACAGACAGTGAATCGGGAGCCCTGAGTGCAGACTTTGCTTCCAGCAGTGATCACACTCAGAGTGTAACATCCTCTTCAGCAGCATTCCCTAAGGAATGAACTGCAACAGGTCATGGACCTCTGCCTCACCTCATTCTCCTTCCTAAGTTCAGCTCTCCAACCCCCAAGCCATCTCCTCCAGCAGAAAGTCCTCTCTCCCATGGCCAGAGAGCCCTGACAGCAGAGAGACAAACAGCTATTCTCTGTCCTCACATCTCATGTCGCTGGGATGCCCTTTCATACTGCTCAGGAAGCGTGGCCTCTCTTAGAGTCACCCACACATGGCTTGGTAGGCACTGTGCTGGTCTGTACAAAAAAGCCAGCCAGAACCTAGGCAGCCCATGGGGTCATCTCCTCCTGCCCTTTCTATGGAACTAAACAGACTCATACAATTTCCAGAGTGACCTTTAACCAGTGCATGTATTTAGTCTCAAAATAAAGTGCCAGAAATAAAAGGCCTTTAAGCTATTGCTGTCCTGGAACCAAGTCCAAATCCAGAACCTGTATCTTAGCCCTTCCTCCATCCTTCCCCTTCTCAGAGAGATCTGATCCTGCAGCTGCTGCCAAAGGTCATTCCATCTGAGTATCCCTTCTCAGAAAAGCACTAGGAAGAGAAAACATATTTACTATGTGCTAGACACTGTTCTAGGGCTTCCCTGGTGGCTCAGCTGGTAAGAATCTGTAATGCAGGAGACCCTGGTTTGATTCCTGGGTTGGGAAGATCCCCTGGAGAAGGAATAGGCTAGCCACTTCAGTATTCTTGGAGAGAATCCCCACGGACAAAGGGGCCTGGCAGGCTACAGTCCATGATGTCACAAAGAGTCGGACACGACTGAGCAACTAAGCACAGCACAGACATTGTTCTAAGTATTTAAATGTTCAACCCATTTTGTCTTATTCACTGCTATCTCCCTGGCACCTAGAACAATCTGGCTCACAGGAGAGGCTCAGTAACTACGTGTGAATGAATGGACATGGTGGGCATAAGGATGACCCTACCCTGCTGAGACAGTCACAGCTAGTAACTGGTGGGACAGGATTAGAATCCAGACCATATAACAACTACCCTAGGGACTTCTCTGAATTTTAGAATTTAGAATTTTAGTCTAAAGGACAATACAACCTTCCCTAGGATTACAGGCCCTTAATTCCTGATATCACAGATCATCTGCATATATTCCCATCCAGCTCAGAAACAAGGTCCTTCAGGGGACAAGGAAAAGAAAAAAGTGAGCAGATAGCAAGGAGGCAACTGGCTCTACCTGGAACCCTCAGAAGGCTGAAGGGTCATACCCATAATCCTGTTCTATCTGTTCCCCATCATCACGGATTCCTTGGGCATCATTCTCAGAATATGCGAGGGAAGAGGTGGTGAGGCCTGAGCCTGGGAAAAAGAAACATTATTGCCCTGAGCAGGACAATGGTAGGGGTGAGCTGGGGCAAGCAGCAGAGATCAAAGGGAGAAGCTGGAGTCAGGACTAAGAAAAGCAAACAGCAGTGCCCCCTGCTATAGTACACTTGAGCCAGGAGCAAGGTGTACCAGCCACAAGCGGGTCACTGCCCAGAATGGGAAGGGGAAGAAGAGCCAGGTCAGTCTACTGTATAATGTGTTCATCTGATTAACCCAGAATCAATCCTACTTGGCAAAAAGGCTACTTAGATTCTATCATGAGCCAGTTGCTACAGGACTGGGGGAGGGGGAGTGGATGCACCAGTCCTTCCTGCCTCAGAACAGGACAGAGTCAGTACAAAGACAAAGAAGTCAGAGGCCTTGCCTCCAAGAGTTTACAGTCACACATAGGAAAGAGGCAGATTCAGGTATCCCCTACTTTTTGTAAATTTGCTTTCTGCCACTTTGCTTTTGGCTTCCCCAGTGGCTCAGAAGTAAAGAGTCCACCCGAAAGGCAGGAGACATGGAGACGCAGCTTCACTCCCTGGGTTGGGAAGATCCCCTGGAGGAGGAAATGGCAACTCACTCCAGTTTTCTTGGGAAATCCCATGGACAGAGGAGCCTGGTGGGCTACAGTTCATAGGATCACAAAGAATTGGACATGACTCAGCAACTAAACAACAACTTTGCTTTTAGGAAAAGCTTACATTAGTACCTGTTTTTGCTAACTAGAAGAAATCCAAAAAGTTTTTCACTTTTACGAAGAAAGTTAATTGCTTCTTCACTTTACACCACTTCAGCTTATGAAAGGTTTCACAGGAATGCCTTACTTTCAGACAGAAGAAGGAACCTGTATGTGTGGTTTTCTTTTTTTTTTTTTCTTTCAGGCATTATGCTATAAGGGAGTCATAAACAAAGAGCAATAAGAACCCAGCAAAGAAGAAAGGGACAAAGTCTCACTGAGAGTCCTGCAAAACACTTCAGAGGTGGTGAAGTTGAGTTAAGCCTTTGCAAGGTTAGACTTTGTAGCTGAAGTATTTGAGGCACAAAGGTATGAAAAGATAAGCCAGGTGGGCATGTGCTCAGTCATTCCATTGTGTCCAACTTCTTGTGACCCCATGGACTGTAGCCCACCAGGCTCCTCTGTCCATGGGATTCTCCAGGCAAGAATACTGGAGTAGGTTGCCATTTCCCACTCCAGGGGATCTTCCCAACCCAGGGATTTAGTCTGTGTCTCTTGCATCTCCTGTATTGGCAGGTGGGTTTTTTACCATCTGAGCCACCAGGGAAGCCCATAGGTGGGCATATCTGATGGAAATGGTACTGGACAACTAATTCATAACCACCAAACTGCAAAGGACTTCATTTTCTGAATTAAGGATTATTTATGGGCCTACCATAGGAATTCTTTTTGTTTCACAAAGTGACTTTCTCTGCTATACAACCACTTGCCAAGGCTTCCCTCCTGTTTAACAATAACTCCCATCTTCACTGAGTCTAAAACTCACTCCCAGTAGTCTGGAAATTCTAAGACTCCCTTCTTTCTCCTGACCCCAACAGGATGTTGGAGCCATCCCAGTTGCCACTCCCAATTAGAAACAAAATGTCTGATCCGACCCCCAGGCTTCACCCCTATTTCATCCACTCTTTCTTCTGAGGCTTCTTCAGAAAAAAAAAAAATTCTAGAAGTCTGGGTCAGGAAATGCTAGACCTCGAGACACTGCTCAGTCTACTCTGTATGGACGCACAGGTGAAGTACACAGGTTTATAAGACAGAGGAGAAAAGGGAAAGGAGCAAACTAGAGCTCCCAGCACCAGCCCTGAGTAGGTCCTTGGTTCTGACACCAGCCCCAGAAGCTGGCACAGCCCCAAGATCTGACACTGCCTGTCACAATATCATAACTTCCAGGGCAGGGCCCCAAACATGTGACTTCCCAAGGGTAAGAATCTTCTCCTCCCTCTTGTACAAACTTCCCTCCCTAGGGGGCTCAAGTCAGGTTAGGAAAGCATGCTGTGTGTGCTCATTCATGACTGCAACCCCATGGACTGTAGCCCCCGGGCTCCTCTGTCCATGGAATTTTCTAGGCAAGAACATTGGGGTGGGTTGCCATTTCCTATTAACTGAATCGTTAGCTCCTCTTAGGGGTAAGAGCACAGTGAAAAACCATTCTAAGGTCTCAAATTACCAAAGGGTCACCGAAATAGATAGAAAAGAACAAGAAAACTGGTTTGGGAAGAGAACTCCAATTCTTGAGAACAGAATTCTTACTCCCTCATCCATTCATTTGGCAAATATTTACTGGTTATCTACAGTGTTTGGGATGACATAGATGCTGGGGATACAGTACACTGAACAAAAGAAATAAAAATCCCTTGTCCTCCTGAAGTTTACATTCTAGAGAAGGGAGACCAACAGTACACATAACTAATTAAAACATATAAAGAGGAGAGTGAAAAAACCAGCATGACACTCAGCATTAAAAAATCTAAGATCATGGCATCTAATCCTAACACTTCATGGTAAATAAAAGGGGAAAAAGTGGAAGCAGTGGCAGATTTTATTTTCTTGGGCTCCAAAATCACTGCAGATGGTGACAGCAGCCCTGAAATTAAAAGAAGCTTGCTCCTTGGAAGAAAAGTTATGACATACCTAGACAGTATATTAAAAAGCAAAGACATTACTTTGCAAAGACCCATCTAGTCAAAGCTATGGTTTTTCCAGTAGTCATGTATGGATGTGAGAGTTGGACCATAAAGAGAGCTGAGTGCTGAAGAATTGATGCTTTTGAGCTGTGGTGTTGAAGAAGACTCTTGAGAGTCCTGTGGACTGTAAGATCAAACTAGTCAATCGTAAATCAGTCCTGAATATTCATTGGAAGGACTGATGCTGAAGCTCCAATACTTTGACTATCTGATGTGAAGAACTGATTCATTGGAAAAGATCCTGATGCTGAGAAAGACTGAAGCCAGGAGGAAAAGGGGATGACAGAGGATGAGATGATTGGATGGCATCACTGACTCAATGGACATGAGTTTGAGCAAGCTCCAGGAGATGGTGATGGACAGGGAGGCTGGGCGTGCTGCAGTCCATGGGGATGCTGCAGTCCATTGGACATGACTGAGTGACTGAACTGAATGAATGGCTGATAGGATTCAGTGATGGATTGCGTATATAGAATGTGAGAGGAATCAAGGATAACTCTCTTCCAGGACATAAGGTAGAGGCTACAGAGTGATGATCCAGAAACCTAAAATAAAATCAGAGATAACCTGAAATGGCCACTGGATCAACAGCACAGACTCAGTGTGCATAATAAAAGAGGGAGACTACGTGAGAATGGTGAACTCAATGACCAATGCAAGTATCAGGAAGTTTAAAAAGAGGAAGCCCAAAGTGGCTTCTCACTCAAAGAAGAAGCAAAACTATCTAGGAATTAGGACCAAAAAAACCAAAAACAAAAAAAACTCTCTAAAAGAAAAGAGAAGTAAAAACAAGATTTAAGTCCTGGCTTTACAGCCTCAAAAACTCAGATTTGTACCTAAGGTCTTCTATTTGCCAGCTGTGACATTTGGGCAAGTTGTGGTATTTAGTCAACGTCTTATCTTGAGAGAGAAACAGATGGAGGAATGGGTAGATATGGGGGCTGGGGAGGGAGGACTGAGACAGAGAACATCTACATCACAGAGTTTGTGAAAGGATTAAAGGAGAGAGTAGAATAAGTCGCCAAGAAATGCTGTCTCCTCCCTTTGCAGAACAAAGGGAGCTCAAGAAAGTCCCTAATGCTCTAGGACATAGAGAAGTCAGTGTCTCACCCAGTTATGAACCTCTCCCCAATGCATCCCAAAATATATGATCTCCCAACAATTCAGTGACTAGTCAAAGCCTAGGTCAGGGGGATACAGCTAGGTCAGAAACCTAGCTAGTAAGCTCTGGGTAGTTCATCATCCACTATCACCATACAAGCCCAATCCTCAATCTCTAGTAAGGACCAAGGTCCGGGCTTTAAACCCTGGCCTTGCCAGTTAGCAGCTATGTAACTAACCTCTTTTAGCCTCTATCTCCTCACCAGAACAATGAGGAGACCAGTATCCACTTTTATGAGCCTGTTAGAAGGACTGCATGAGATAACACATGTTAAGGGTTGCCTGCTCCTTGTAAATGATGTCTCCTGACCTCCCCGAAAATGTTCTTATTGCCTCTCAAAGATCCCCCTTACTCTTCCAATGTACAGGACCACCCACAAGACTAGGTTTCACTTCCATTCTCCTTACCCTTATTTTGGAGGTGGTGAGTATAATAGTGGAGAATAAAGCTTCCTACTTCAGAAGCACACAAAGCACAGTTTACTCTCTGAAAAATTTTAGCTAAAGCATTCCACATGGCCCAACCTGTCCAACAACGGTTCCACCAGGAACCTTTTCTCACCATTGTTTCCTGCTCCCTAGTGAGGCCTGGGCAAGAGGTTCTGCTATGGTGTCTCCATTATGAAGCAATATACACTCACAAAATGCTATTTGGAAAGTAGAAAAACATGATCTGCAGATAAGTCATCCAAATATGGAGTTTTTTAAAAATATATTTTTTAAATTTATTTATTTTTGACTGCACTGGATCTTTTTGTTGCCGAGTGGGCTTTCTCTAATTGTGGTGAGTAGGTGCTACTCTGTCACAGTGCATGGGCTTCTCATTGCAATGGCTTCTCTTATTGCAGAATACAGGCTCTAGGTGCATGGGCTTCAGGGGCTGCAGCACACCAGCTCAGCAGCTGTGGCTCTCGGGCCCTAAAGCTCAGGCTCAGTAGTTGCAGCTCACAGGCTTAGTTGCTCCCCCGCACTGTTGAATCTTCCTGGACCAGGGATCGAACCCATGTCCCCTGCATTGGCAGGCAGATTCTCATCCACTGTGCCACCAGGGAAGCCCCAATAGTTATATATATTTTCTTAGTCATATGTTTTTGATGGGATTAATCTCACAGTTTTTTCAGAGTCTGAGAAAAAACAAAACATTAATAGGACAGAGAAAAGAGAAGTGGTGGTGATGTCTAGGTTTTTATTTTTCAATTTTTTTGGTGGCACTGAGTGGCATGTGGGATCTTGGTTCCCCAACCAGGGATTGAACCTCCGCTCCCTCAATTGGAAGCATAGAGTTTTAACCACTGGACCTCTGGGTAAGTCCCATTTTTTAAAAAAATTTTATTCATGTCCAGGTTTCTAAATGACAACCAGCTCAATCTCCGTTCGCCTCCCTTGAAATGTTTCCATAGCAGCTCACTTGGATGCGGTGTTTTAGGCAATATCCTAGCCCAAAGGGTCCCTGTGTGTGTTGACCCTCACAGAATACCCCTCTGAATTCCCTCAGTTCAGTGATGACAAATCTTGGTGACTTGGGAGAGACCTGGCACACTAAGGATACAAGGCAAGCTGCCCTTGAGATCGTCTGTGAAGTTGTTGAGACAGCTGATCTGCTCCTGTGTTTGGTCTGGTTTGGCTTTGTTGGGTCTGGGTCGCACAAGGCCCACCCTGACCACCATGCCCCACTGAGACTGACCTCGCCAGGCTCTCCCTCGGCCTCTGGCTCCTGTGCACCCACCCCCACAGCAGCGGGCTTTGCTAAGGAAAAAACATAAATATGCCTGAACCTAATCTTTTGTTTGAGACCTTACACATTCATTATAGCTCACCTCTGTCCTCCCTACCTTTACAACTGGGTGGGAGAATGGACACACACGTATACTCACCCATCTAAGCATGCATAGTCTAGTCAAATTCTTACATCATTATCTTCTACGGCCTGATCTTCAAAATGGGGTCATTTTGTGCCTCACTCTCCCTCATGGAGCTGAAAATGCAACTGAGATAAAATAGGTGCAGAATTCAAAACAGTTTAAGATAAAGTCTAGATTTTTCTGGTTTTGCTTAAGGAAGGCCTAGGTAGCTCCCTGAACTGCACAGTCAGAAGAGAAGGGAGATGGGAAGCAAGACTCTAAAGAAAGGGCCAAATAGAAGGCTTGAATTTTATTAGTAAGATTAACATTTTGGAATGCTTCAAGTGTACTAGGCACTAGGCAAAACATTTAAAAAAATTGTTTTAATGTAGTAAAAGTCACATAATATAAAATATACTATTTTAACCATATTTAACTGTACCAATCAGTGGCACTAAGTACACTCACATTGTTGTATAACTCTCATTTATGTATAACATACATGTATACATACAAATGTATAACATACATTTCCCAAAATTTTTACCTTCCTAAACAGAAACTCTGTCCCCATTAAACACTAACTCCCCCATTCCATCCCCCAACACCACCACCCCCACTCCCTCTCCTCCCAGGCATCTACCAGTGTACTTTCTGACTCTATGAATTTGACTATTCCAGGTACCTCATGTAAGTGGAATTAAACAGTACTTGTCTGCACCTAATGTATATTGGGATGACTTTTTAATGTTAATACATGTCCTACAAAGCATTTTAATGTGTTATTCCAACTAATGTCCACAGTAAGCCTATTAAGTAATTTGATAATCTAATAATCAGTCTCATTAATTTATACAGGAAAAAAACAAAGGCTCAGAGAGGTTATGAAACTTGACCAAGACCACAGCTAGAGAGTAGCAGAATGGGGCAGCAAAAGGCCCAGGAAGCTAAACCTCAGAATATACATACACACACTTGAACCATTCCAGTTTGTGGCTTAAAAACCACCCCCAGAGGAGGATCCCACATACCCCATGTGCAACAACTACTGAACCTGGGCACCTAGAGCCCACGGGCTTCAAGAAGAGAGCCCTCCCCAGTGAGAGGCCTGCACGCTGCAACTAGAGAGTAGCCCCCGTTCACCACAACTAGAGAAAAGCCTTCACAGCAATGAAGACCCAGCACACCCAAAAATAAAGAAATAAAATAATATTTTAAAAAAATCACCCCCAGAAACAGCCACTTGTCCCTCCCATCCCCCACCTGCCATTCCCCAGGAGGAGCTTGGTCCCGGTTTTGAGACCTCATAGTACTAGAAATCTCCAAATAGCCCAAGAGACCGACCGGGGGGAAAGACAAAACACCCTCCAAAGAAGAAACACCTTACTTATTAACTCCTTGACTGTCCACCAATGGGACTAGAAAATCAGAGAAATGAATCTCTGGTACGAGGAGGCTCTCAACTCTAAATCTCCTTTTCAAATAAGTACAGCCCCTCAAAGTCATAGCAGGAAGGCCCCTCAGCTCTGCCCCCAAAAGAAAAATAATGGTAAAGGGAGTGGAAGTGAAGTGGGGGCAGGGGCCGCTGCTCTCATAAGAGCCCTTTGTGGTGGTGCCTCTGAAAGGAGGTTTTGCTAGACAAGGTGGAACTTCTCAAGGTGACAAGCAAATGGTACAGCCTAAGCGGTGACCCTTTGCTCACTCCATAACCACCCCCGCCCCTCTGCAGAGCCTAAACTGTCCCTGCAGCCCCACCCAGCCCCAGCACAAACCGCGGCTTTCTAACTAACAAGCAGCAAAGGGGCTGGAGTAGGGGGGGACGTGAGTGGTTTCCTGGGGGGAGGAATCCTCAGAGCCCCTCAGAAAATGCAGCGGCAACTCTCATTCCTTCTCTCTCTACTCCCACTCCTTCTCCAGGAAGAACAAGCAGCTCCTGTCAGCTCTGGCTCGGGGCGGGGGCACTGACCCGCCTCTCCGGGACAACCAGTCTGAAGGATAGTTTAGCCCCCCTCGCAAGTCAGCCGCCTCACCATCCTTTCTCCAATTGGAAATGAAACGAGGAGGTGAGAACCGAAAAGAAAAAGGCATCAGGTCTAATGACAGAAAGAAACTCACAGCCATACAGCAGGCATCTGACTGAAGCGCGTGACCCCTGCCCTGTGCCCCCAGCACTCCGCAGGAGCGCACATTTCATTTTTCCCGTTTTAGCGGAGAAGAGAGGACAGTCAGCTGGGTCTGCAGGGCACAGAGGTGATTTAGAGGACCTGGTAGTATCATCTGTAGGACCTCTACCACCAAAGGGATTCTCTTTCACTCCCCATTACACGCTTGACAGCTGGGAACACAGATCACGAAGGCTGTGATCTCAGGGCCTCCCCACCCCCACCCCGCCCATCCTCTCCACCTCCTGAAACCCTCCTCTACAGGGTGATGCACCGCCCTCCCATAACACACATACACACACACGCACACGTGCACACACATGCGTGCTCATGATAAGGGCCTGATCTTCGTGACCTTAGGTAGGCAAAGATTTCTTAACAGGACATAAATCATAAGAAAAGATTGATAAATTGGACTACATCAAAGTTAGGAACTTGTGTTCATCAGAGGATACAATTTAGAGAGTAAAACAAGCAAGCTCTAAAGTGGGAGAAGATATTTGTAAAACATATAACCAACAGAGGACTGGCTCATTTTCAGAATATTTGAAGAACTCTGAGAAATTCATAGGAAAAAGTCAAATAACCCAATAGAAAATTGACAAAAGGCTTGGTCATAGCTAGATGATCCATAATTACATGAAAATGTTCAGAACCTCATTAGTTACTGGGGGAGTTAAAAAGCTGATAGGATACCACTACACATGTACTATAAATGGCTAAAAGGAAAAGGGAGATAATACAAGTATTAGCAAGGATGTGGTACAAACCAGAACTCTTATATATTGTGTGCATATAAATTGATTCAATCACTTTGGAAAACTGTTTGGCAGTATCTATGAAATCTAAATATATGCATAACTATGAAGCATCCAGGGCTTCTCACTTAGTTCAGTTGGTAAACAATCTTACCAATGCAGGAGACCCAGGTTAAATCCTTGGGTGGGGACAATCCCCTGGAGAAGGAAATGGCAACCCACTCCAGTATGCTTGCCGGGAAAATCCCATGGACAAAGGAGCCTGGTGGGCTATAGTCCATGGGGTCACCAAGAATCGGACACGACTTAGTGACTAAACCACCACCACCATGAAACATCCAACAAAAATGGATGAATCAATTGTGGTACAGTCTTAAAATAAAATACAAAAACGAGAATTAACAAAGTAGTATCAACATGGATGAATTTCAAAAGAATTTTGTTAGTGAAAGAAGTCAGACACAAAAGAGTATATACTATATAATTCCACAAACAGACAAAATTAATCTATCGTATTAGAAGTCAGGACAGCGACCTTTTGGAGACAGTAGGTACTGAGTACTGGAAATTTTCTAGTTCCTGATTTGGGTGCTGATTACATAGCGATGTTCATGTTGTAATTCTTCAAGCTCTTTGTTTATGTAGAGGCACTTTTCTATATGCATCTTATACTTTTATTTTAAAAGTTTATTAACAGAAGAAAAACAATTTGGCAATTCCCCTAAAAGTTAAATAATAGAGTTACTATATGACCAAGCAATTGCACTTCTAGGTATATACTAAAGAGAACTGAAAATGTATGTTCATACAAAACTTATACACAAGTGTTCATAGCAGCTTTATTCATAACAACCTCAAAGTCGAAAACAACCCCAAACTGGAAAACAACCCAACAGTCCATCAACTGATGGATGAATAAACAAAATGTGGTATATCCATATAAAGGGATATTATTCTGCCATAGAAAGGAATAAAGTAGATACTTCCTTCAATAGATGGACCTTGAAAACAAGGCTAAATGAAAGAAGTCAGACACAGAAGACCATATATTATGATTCTATTTGTATGAAACATTTAGGAGAGGTGACTCCAAATAGAGACAGAAAGTACATTAGTGTTTTCCAAGAATGGGGGAGTAGGGAATAGAAAATGACTGCAAGTGGGTACAGTATTTCTTTTGGGGGGGGTGATAAAAAGGTCCTGGAGGTAGATAGCAGTTGTAGTTATACAGTCTTATGAATATAGTAAAACCACAGAATTGTACATTTTTATTGTATATACTTTTGGGAAATATTATGGTATGTGAATCATACTCCAATTTTTCAAAAAAAAAATTTTTTTTTTAAGAAAAGATAAAGTCTCTATTCTCCCACTCTCCTCTGTCTGTTCTCTGTTCCTTCTTTCAGGAATAGACTCTCAGCCTCCCAACAGGCAAGCCTGGACAACTGTCAAAGGATTTTTTTTTCTTTCAAAGGATTTTAACAGTAGATTCCTGCATAGTGGCTGAGAGACTGGCATTAGCACCAAATGGGTATAGAGCATGGGCTTTAGAGTCACATAGGCTTAGCTTTGGAAATAAGCCCACCACTTACATATTTTTGGCTAAGTGTCTTTATATTTTTTTAAAGATTTTTTTAAAATGGGGACCATTTTTGAAGTCTTTATTGAATTTGTTCCAATGCTGTTTGTCTTGTGTTTTGCATTTTTGGCCACAAGGCATGTAGACCTTGGTTCTCCCACCAGGGATCGAATCCACACCCCCTGCACTGGAAGGCAAAGTCTTAACCACTGGACCTCCAGGGAAGTCCCCCTTTTCATGTTCTTGGCTAAGTGTCTTAATCTCTTTGAGCCTCAATTTCCTTTCTATAAAATGAGTAGAATAATTCCTATCAATGAGGGTTGTTGCGAGGATTGTTAAATGAGATCATATGTAACATATTAATCCCACTCTCCTGAAGTTCTAAGCAACCTCAGCTACTTGAATACAACCAAAGTGAAGTGAAAGTGAAGTCGCTCAGTCATGTTCAACTCTTTGCAACCCCGTGGACTATAGCCTACCAGGCTCCTCTGTCCATGGGATTCTCCAGGCAAGAATACTGGAGTGGATTGCCATTTCCTTCTCCAGGGGATCTTACTGATCCAGGGATCAAACCCAAGTCTCCTGTATAGTAGGTAGACATTTTACTGTCTGAGCCACCAGGGAAGCCAGAAGCACTTCAATTTGGCAAAACACTCAGATCCCAAGTCCATCACTTTATCCTTCTAAGCTTTGATTTCTCCAACTATAGAGAAATTTTGAGGATTTCTCCAACTATAGAGAAATTTTGGGTAATTTTGAGGATTAAATGAAGTAATCCATGTGAAGTGCTCACTACACCACTTTGTACACAGAAAAGTGTTAGTTGCTCAGTCATGCCTGACTCTTCGTGACCCCATGGACTGTAGCCCACCAGGCTTCTCCATCCATAAAATTCTCCAGGCAAGAATACTGGAGTGGATTGCCATTCCCTTCTCCAGGGGACTTTGTTTACCCAGGGATCGAACCCAGGTTTCCCACATTGCAGAGGGATTCTTTACCATCTGAGCCACCAGGGAAGCCCAGAAAGCACTCACTAAATATTAACTGTTATTATTAATTAAGTCATTAAACAAAAAAACTGTTGACTGTGCCAGATAGTATACTGTGTCCTAAGGATAAGAAAGAGTTCTCTGCCTTCAAGGAGCTCATAGTCTGGTTGGGGAGTCAGTCACATAAACAAATAATTGTTCTTATTGCTGGGCACACACTGGAGTCTTTGACTGCCAGTCAGAAACACTAGGTCTGAGGCATTATAAAACCACGCTGGATATGTGAAGAACGGGGGTAGAGTGGGGGCAGTGGTGAACAGACTAACCATGAATCAACAGTAGCCCCTTCTTTTTTCTACAAATAGCCTACAAGAATCTAGATGAACAGGCAGGCAGACTTTGACTTCCTTCTCAGCACTGCTACTAACCAGGCAGGGGCTTACGGGCATCTCCTATGTATCTATCTCCCCTACTCTTCAAGTGGCTGGTTCTTTCTCATCTTTCAGATCTCAGTTTAAATGGCACCTCTTCTGACACCCTTACCTAAAGTGTTTGTTCTTAGAGCACTCTACTCTTTTTCTTCAAAACAGTCATAATAATTTTCAATTATTTGTTTACTTGTTTCCTATCTCTCCCAGTAGACTGTAAACTCGTAGAGTTCAGGTTCATTCAGCAAATATTCACTGAGTACCTCTATGTGCCAGGCTCTTTAGTATGCACTGGGAATTCAGCCTCGGGGTAGAGACATGGCCGCTGCCCTCATAGAGCTTATAGTCTATATTTGCTGCAGAGCTTTGGGATGGACGTTTATCCCAATCCTGGTTGAGGACCTTTTCAGACTAGCCCAGTCAGAGATGAGTCCTGGGCTGCCAATCTCTCACTGAGTCCAGAAACAAGAGGCTGCAACTCTGGGGACATCCTATCCTTTTGCAGTCCCAGATTCCCATGCTCACAGCCCAGCTGAGGTTAAGCGAGGCCAAACAACACAACCTTGGAGCCATTTCAGCAAATTCTCTCCTTGTAAAGCTATTCCTATCAGCATTCGGGACTAGGGGATCAGGGTCACAACCATCTCCTGCTATTAAAGGATTGAGACCATGCATGTGTGTGTATGCGATTGCATACACACCTTGTTCATTTAATAAAGAATCTGAAGCAGTTTTTAAAATAATTCTTTCCATTTTATTACCTCCCAGTCCTGGAAAACAGTGTTCCCTTGGCCTATTCCCAGAGAATTTGCCGCTGACTCTATTAACTAAAGCCTCATGGAGCATCCCTCGAGCTCAGGCTGGCTTTCACAAGAAGCCACCTTGGGATGGTCAGGTTCAATGCTAAAGAAGCTCAGACTACTGGAAGCAGCCATGGTGAGAATCTTGGAGCACTGAATTTGAAAAGTGCTGAGGACTCTAGTTATTCCTTCTCTGTAGGACTAAAAAGGAGACTTTCACCTCCTTATCCCTACCTCCCACCCAACCCCACCCCACCCCAGACATACATCCCTTGCCAGAACTGACTGTTCTTACTTTTAGAATGTTTATATGAATAACTAGCTCAGAATATGGCATGAAAATGTCATATTCAAATATTTTAAAAATGTGTAACAGAGTAATACACGTACTTCTTTATTAACACATTGAATTATAAGCTCTCACAGTAGATCAAATAGCCACCAGAATTTCAAACAGTGATGAGCATAAACTTTATTTCATGATATCTGTAGCAACTATAAAATGATCTGTGATTTCTACTGGTGACAAAGTCACAGAAACTGCTAACGACATGGTGATTTTCTGCATATATTTGTTTAATTTTTTAATTGAAATACAGTTCATTTACAATAATTGTGTTAGTTTCAGGTTACAGCAAAGTGGTCAGATATAGATAGATAGATATTCAGATTATTTTCCACTATAGGTTAAGATATTGAATATAGATCCATGTGCTTATACAGTAAATCCTTATTGTTAATCTATTTTATGCATAGTAGTTTGTAACTGTTAATCTCATACTCCTAACATCCCTCCTACCCTCTGTTTCTCCTTTGATAACCCATAAATTTGTTTTCTGTCTTTGAGTCTGTTTCTGTTTTGTATATGAAAAGTGAAAGTGGTTCAGTCAAGTCTGACTCTTTGCGACCCCATGGACTGTGGCCTGCCAGGCTCCTCTGTCCATGGAATTCTCCAGGCCAGAATACTGGAATGGATAGTTGTTCCCTTCTCCAGGGTATCTTCCCAATCCAGGAATCGAACTCAGGTCTCCCGCAATGCAGGTGGATTCTTTACCATCTGAGCCACCAGGGAAGATTCTATACATAAGTGATACATGATGTTTGTCTTTCTTTTCTGTGGCTAATATTGCAATATATATGTATGTGTGTGTGTGAAAACATCAAAATATATATGATGTTTTCTTAAACCATTGATCTGTTGATAGGCACTTAGGTTGTTTCCATGTCTTGGCTATTGTAAATAATGCTGCTATGAACAGTGGGGTCCATATATCTTCTCAAATTACATTTTTCATCTTTTTGGAATATATGCCCAGGAGTGGGATTGCTGGGTCATATGGTAGCTTTATTTTTAACTTTTTTAGGGAATCTCCTTACTGTTTTCCACAATGGCTGCATTTTACATTCCCACTAACAGTGCAGAAGGGTTTCCTTTTCTCAATACCCTCTCCAGTATTTATCATTTGTAGGCTTTTTGATGATAATCATTCTAACCTTGCTTACATTTACAATAGAAGGAAATGCTAAATTTAAGTTATAGGTTAATGAAAATAAAGATGCAACTTTCCTCCCATCCAATTCACAGAACCCTGAATCCTAAGCATGAATTCTCAAAGGATTCATGGACCAGGGTGAAAAACTTCTGCTATAAAGATTCTCATTGGGTAACAGTGCTTGCTTACTTATCAACAGAAAGACCATGTAGACATAGTCAGAGTAACAAGGCAAGCCAAAGCCACATGTCAGTCAATAACTTATAGGATCGGAAACAAACCAGGCAGCAGGTCACTATGAGGAACAGAGATGGGTGGATCTGAAGATCCCGGGGAAAGACACTGCCTTTCCAGTTTCTGTGAGACATGGTTGTCGTCGTCGTTGTTGTTCAGTCACTCAGTCATGTCTGACTCTCTGAGACCCCATGGACTGTGGCACTCCAGGCTGCCCTGTCCTTCACCATCTCCTGAAGCTTACTCAAACTCATGTCCATTGAGTCAGTGATGCCATCCAACCATCTCATCCTGAAATTAGGTACTAACAGATCTTCTTGTGCCTTTTCACTAAATTTCCTTTTTACTTAAACTAATTGAGGGGATTTTTTTCCTTTACAATTAACTACTGAGATAATCCTTTAAACAAATGAGTGTGCTGAACCATGTTTATAGTACATTATGTTTATGTAGATTAACATCCTACTGGATTATGAATTCCTTTAGAGCTCAGAGTATGTATAATCTTAATTCTGTAATGCCCATTGCTGCTGATGTACATGAACCCACTATAGCAGATACTGACAATATCAAAGCCTCTGAGGAGAAGGGAAACATGCCTTTCTTCTTCCTATGTGGCTAAACCTGGCAGGCAAACCTGGGCAGTTTACAGAGAGAGCTCGTAGGAGCCTGATGAAATGGATTAGGATAACAAATCACTGAAGAAGTTTTGGTATCATCTGAATCTGTAGAACTCTAGGTTTAGGGAGGGCAAGAGCAAGAAAAGGGTACAAATGGCCAGAAAAAGAAACCAAAGTTGTCAGAAGGCCTTTTAGAAGATGTATCTTTTTTTTTTTTTTTTTACTGTAAGCCATTTTTTATTGCAAACTTAGCAGCGGAAGGTGTTTTCTGTCTTTTATTTTATTTTTTTTATTAGTTTTGCCATACAATGACATGATATCACCATGGGTTTACATATGCTCCCTCTCCCCTCCCTCCTCCCTCCTCCCTCCCCCCAGGAAATCTCGATGCACCAGCCCCGAGCATCAATCCTGGGCTGGCGATTGATTAGACATATGATAATTAACATGTTTCAATGCCATTCTCCCATATCATCCCACCCTTACCCTCATCCACAGAGTCCACAAGTCTGTTCTATACATCTGCGTTCCTTTTGCTGTCTCGCATGCTGGGTTCTCGTTACCGTCTTTCTAAATTCCATATATATGCGTTAATATACTGTATTGTTGTTTTTGCTTCTGGCTTACTTCACTCTGGATAATGGGCTCCAGTTTCGTCCATCTGAGTAGAACTGATTCAAACAAATTTTTTTTTAATGCTGAGTAATATTCCATTGTGTATATGTACCACAGCTTTCTTATCCATTCGTCAGTTGATGGGCATCTAGGTTGCTTCCATGTCCTGGCTATTGTAAACAATGCAGCATTGTTTAGAAGATGTATCTTTAAGAGATATTCCATTTTATTGAGGGGGGAAAAACTGAGGGTGATAAATTGTGTCCTCAACAGCTTTCCTATCACAAAAGCAATGCTGATGGTCAACATTTAACTCCCCCTGGACAGATGTAGGCCTGGGGCCACTTCTGTGGAAAAGAGAACAGAATGACCTCCAAGGCTTCTCCCATTGCTCTTTCCACTGTTTTTCATCCCACTGGGGGAAAAGAGGAAAGGAGAAGTGAGGGGACAAGGGACTGAATATTACTGTCAATTGTTTAAAAATTCAGTGAGTGTTGGGTACATGGTATTTGTTTTATTATTCTTTATATACCTCTCAAGGGGTTCCCCTAGTAGCTCAGCTGGTAAAGAATCCACCTGCAATGCAGGAGACACTGGTTCATTGGGTTGGGAAGGGATAGGTTACCCTCTCCAGTATTCTTGGGCTTCCCTGTTGGCTCAGATAGTAAAGAATCGCCCTGCAATGTGGGAGACCTGGGTTCGATCCCTGGGTTGGCAAGCTCCGTTGGAGGAGGGTATGGCAACCCACTCCTGTATTCTAGCCTGGAGAATCCCCATGGACACCTGCAGGGCTATAGTCCAAGGAGGTAAAAAGAGCTGGACATGACTGAGAGACTAAGAACAGTACAGCATACCTTATATATGTCATATATTTTTTATATATTTTCTAATAACATTTTATAGTAAGAGAATTTAGAAGATAGTGAAAACCAAATCAAATCAAATATCCAAAGGAAAAAGTAAAACATACTTAACACTGCACCAAAGTTCAAGCATTGTAAACCCACTGGGAGACATGTTCTTCAGACTTGTACCAGTGCCTGGCACCCTTGGACTCTGAGTTTCAAGATGGGCACAGATTCCAAGAAGTCTGAGGTTCTAAGAAAAAAATTCTGGATACAAAGTCATTTTCCAGAAAATCAAGAAGCCTAGGAGGCCTCAGGGTTAGAAAGTTGAAGTGCTAGCAGGTTAATTGCTAGACCTCAGTTTCTTGCTACCAGTTCAGCTCACAACAAAATACTCACAACAGGGCATCTGCCTAATGCATGGCTGGGGTGGTGATGGAGGTTGTGACCCAAAGTTGTCCAATGATGACTCTGCAATCCAGTGTCTGGGGAATATTAAGCAGGCCTAATGAGGATTAAAGAGATATCAGTAAAAGATGGAATACTGGGAGAAAAGCAGAGGTTAAAAGATGCACTTCTATCAGACCACAGCTCAGGAGTGTGGTCATGCTATGGTGGAGTTGAGGGTGATGGTTGGAGAAGGGGGCTGAAAAAAGAAAGACGAATGGCTCTATGGGGTGATCAAGGCAGGCTTGATTAAGAGGGAATTTCCTAAATGGATATAATCAGGCTTGAGGCTAAAAGCTGTTGCCTGAGGCTTTCTAGTCCCTCAGCCTGGGGTTTCTGCACTCCTTGTCTGCTTTCCCGGGTGTAGACCAGGGACTTATTTCTAGGTACAGTACATCTCATACCCCTTAGGATACAGGTTTCATTGAGGAGGAGAGAAAGCCCTGGTTACCTTATTAAGCGTTTCCTAACTGATACACTCTCCACTTCCTTGCAGGAAGCCATAATCTTGTGGGTTTAAGGTTCCCACTGAGTTTGCTAAACCCTTACCCTCAGGTTCACTTAGGAGGCGAGAACAGGCAGCCCTGACACCAGGCTGACCCAAGGGAATAGAACAGCTACTTCAGGGTTCATCTCCAGGTGAGGGGATGAAGGAAGGACCAAATCTAAGCTCTGGTTACAGGGCATTGGGAACACCTGCCGATCATAAAACATTATCTGTCAAGGCTTTGGCCCTCCGACCCACAGAAACACAGGAAGAGGGTGGGAGAGGAATTTTATTCCTTCTGATACCCACCCCAGAGAATAGCAATCCCCATCCTCCACTCCATCCCAAAGGCCACCAGCCAGAGTAGAAGAGCACCAAAGGGAGGGTCTAAAAGAAAAGAATGACCAAGGGTTGTGAAAGGCTGTACTAGTCTCTTCCTAGAAAGGCAAGGTGGGCAGTGGATATGAGACAAAAGCTAAGGAAACACTTGGCCAAATCAGCTTTCTTCCTTCCCCACTTCCACTGAGTTTAGTTCCAGAGTGGCTTTTTAAGACTTGTGGGAGCACAAAGCAAAGGAAATATTCAATTTGAATAGGTTGAGTTTGAGATGTCTATTGGACTTTTAAGTGGAAATGTTGAACGAGCAATTGGAAACACAAGCGTGGGGTTTAAGAAGATCCAGGCTGGAGATACACACTAAAGATGGTGTGTAAAGCCACGAGATGGAATGCAATCACCAGTAAGAGTGAATGTGGGTAGAGAAGAGGACCAAGGACTGGGTCCCAGGGAGAGTGCAGAAGAGAAGGAATCAGCAAAGGAGGTGTGAGGAAGTAACCAAGAAGCTAAAGACAAAGCCAAGAAAGGGCACAGCTCTGGAAGCCAAAGGAAGACAGTGTATCGAGAAGGACTGGATGACCAACTATATCAAAAGCTGCCTGTAGATCAAAAAAGATGAGGACCAAGAACTCACTATTGGATTTTGCAAGGAGACAGTCAGCAATGACCTTTTCAAGAACAGCTTCAGTAGAGGGGGGAGTCAAAACCCCACTGAAATGGTTTTAAGAGAGAACAAGGGAGAGATTGAACATCATGAAAAGAGATAGCTCTTGAAAGGAGTTTTGAAGCAAAGGGGGCAAAAAAGTACGGGAGTAACTTCTGGGTAAAGCAAGATATCAAAGGAAGGATTTTTAAGATAGGAAAAATAGGGCTTCCCTTTCCTTTTAAGATAGGAAAAATACCAAAAGAAGGATTAAGATACGAAAAAAATAGAAAAATCCTGTCTTAAAGGATTTTTAAGATAGGAAAAATAGGTGGCTCAGTGGTAAAGAATCTGCCTGCCAATGCTGGAGACACAGGTTCAGTCCCTGGTCCAGGCTGATACCACCTGCTGTGCCACAACTATTGAGCCCATGTTCTAGGGCTTGGAGCCACAACTACTGAGCCCATACTCTGCAACAAAAGAAGCCACCACAATGAGAAGCCTGTGCACCACAACTAGAGAAAAGCCAGCACAGCAACAAAGACCCAGCAAAGTCAAAAATAAATATATAAAAATTTTAAATATAGAAAAAAATAACAGCACATTTGTACACTAATATGATAAACTTATAGAAAGCAAAAAGTTAGAGAGGAAGAATTACTGCAGCAATTTCCTTAGTAGACGATATGGCATCTAACTGCACAAATAGAGGAATTATTTTTGGATAGGAAGATGGCTAAGTTATCTATGCAAACAAGCAGAAAGGCAGTGGATGATGGTATATATGTTAGTAGTAAATAGAAGACGTAAGTCTGTTACAGTTCACTTCTTGTTGATTCTTCCCTCAGCCCCAACTCCCTGCAAATCAGAAAGCAAGCTTAAGGTGATAGGGACTTAAGCAAAGAGAAAAAGGTATGAAATAGTCATCTAGAATGAGGGGAGAGTGAATGGATTAGGGAAGTATGACTGCTTGGCAGTATTAAGAATGCATCTGAGGTTCTTGGTCAAGAATCTAAGTTGAGGAAATTCCCTGGTGGTCCAGTGGTTAAGAATCTGCCTTCCAATGCAGGGGACGTAGGTTCAATCCCTGGCCAGGGAACGAGGATCCCATATGCTGCTGGGTGACTAAGCCTAAGCACCACAACAACTGAGCCCATGCAGCCAAAAGTAAGAAAAGAAGTTGAAATTGAAATTAGTTTGGCACGCTTGTTTTTTTTTTCTTTCCCTCCCTGACTATACTTGGCTGCATATGCAGGCATGAAGAAGGAGAAAAATTGGGTTTAACTTTATACAACACAAGAGATGGGCAATAGAATCAAAAGTGCATATAAGGAAGTGATTATAATGATTGACCATAGAAACTGGGTAAAGAAAGGAAGCAGGACATCAAAGGGGTCAGGACAATGAAATGAGGGTAAGATCAATGGACTGGAGGTCTCTGTGGAATTAAAGGAATGTTGAGTCAAGGTAGAGCGAGAGAGCTAGAATGATAAGAAAAGGAAATGGTTAGAAAGTAGGATGTATAAAATTGAGATTACGGAGGGGTTGCGATTACCGGCGGATGACCAAGTCCACAGTAGACCCTAAGGTAACCTCTGAGCAGTGGCACCACTGACACTTTGGGTTCGACACTTTTTGTCACGGGGGCCATATCCTGTGCACTCTAGGAGGCTGAGCAATACTTCTGGATGCTACACACTACACTAGATGCCAGCAGCACCCACACCACAAATGGTAACAACCAAACAGGTCTCCAGACGTCGCCAAATGTTCCCTGAAGGAAAAAGTCCCTCCTTGCTGAGAACCAGTGCTCTATAGTATGTCCACAGCAATCAGTGAATGAGACAGAGCAGAAGTCAAGATAATTAGAGAAGACTAGAGAAAGTGATGGTGAGTCAGGAGCTAAAGTCCTCAAGAAATGAACTGGAATGACTCAGAGTCAGTGTATCACAACAACGAAGAATGAATGATATAATCTGATGACACGAGAGTCAAAGCCAGGCTTTTTAGGGAAGAGGTGGGAGAACAGTCAGAAAGCAGCGATTAGAAGCACTGAGGACACGTATCCCCCATCTTCATGTGTGTATTGCTCAGGCAAGTCTGACTCTTTGCGAACCCATGGACTATAGCCCACCAGGTTCCTCTACCCATGGGATTCTCCAAAGCAAGAACACTGGACTGGGTTGCCAGTCCCTTCTCCAGGGGATCTTCCTGACCCAGGAATTGAACCCAGGTCTCCCACACTGTAGGCAAATTCTTTACCATCTGAGCCACCAGAGAAGCCACTCAGCAGTAAGCGAGAGAACAGCCACTATGTGAGAGGGGTGGAAAAAAGAATCCTCAGGGGAACGTCAGGTTTCTGAGCAGAAAGGAGAAAGAAATGCCCAGATAAGAGACTAATGATAAAGAAGAGTCTGCTGATGTTGTATTGTTAATCCCAGAAGGCACAGTGGAAGCGTTCAGAATTGCAGAAAGGTGGGAAAAGAGGACAGAATAGGGAAACGCAAGATGTGCTCCTCAAACTGGAAGGTGGAATCCAGTGGGAGGTCCACTGAGGGGAATGGTGGTGTAGAGGACACAGATCTTCAGAAAAGAGAAGAAAGAAGGCTTCTGTCATTTTGTTAGGAGACTAGAACTAGCCTAGGGCAAATGGATAAATTTCTGCACCAGTTTTGATATTAGGAAGTCAACCAACCACATGTATATCTCTCAGGAGATGAGAAGGGGGTTTTCAAGGGTCCAGGAGCTAAGAAAGGTGAAACTGATGTAAGGTTAGTCCAGATAGGCCTAAAGAGGTAAGTAGAATTCTTGGGGCCAATTAGGAAAGTGCTTTCCTCATTAGAAGATCAGAAATTAGGTTGATCTATGAGGGCCAGACGGGCTCTAAAGGAGCAATGGAATATGGCCAAGAAGCCAGAGGATTTGATCTAAAGTTTACACTCTGGAAGAGAATTAGAATGTAAATTCCCAGAGGGACTGAGAATTACCCCCACAACACACCCACCCAACCAGACAAGATTGAGGAAAGGAACAAGGACCAGTGAACCCTGAAAGCTAAACCAATTGGACTAAGAAAAGGCAAAGAACTCTCTCAGGATACAGAATTGGTGCTAGGTAAACTCATCAATTTACTTTTTCTTCCTTTTTAAAAAATCACAAAGAAACATACTGACAGTATCTAAGTTCTACACTAAACACTTAAATTTAAATGCTACAAAAGTAAAAGACTCTCTCTCTTCACCTCCAATCCATTCCTCAGAGGCAATCACTGTGAACAACTTGGTGTATATCCTCCCAGACTTTTTTCTATTCTTATATAAACATACACAGAGATGATTTTCCCCCTAAAATGGGATTTTATGTTTTTTCATTTGGTCACTTAATAGTATATCCATGGCCACATTTTCAAAGTATAGAAAGGTCTACCTCATTCTTTTTAATGGCTCCCTTGTATTACATTGAATGGATAAGCCATAATTTTCTCATATTTGCATAACAATAGGCATTTAAACTGTTTCCAATTTTCCCTGTTACAAATAAGGCTCCTTTAAACATACTTTTGCACATCTTTGCATGTTAATAATTCTGCAGATTACATTCCTACTTGCTTGATTAAAAATTGCCCTCCCAAAATAATGCATCAATTTACCTTCCCACTAAAAGTGTGTATGGAAAGCCCAATTCCCCACACTCCTGCCAAAGTTATAATAATCAATCTTAATTTTTGCCAAATGATAAAAGAAGATCTCATTCTTGATTTAATGTGAACTCTTTTTGTTTTGTTTTTCTGTTTATGCGGGGAAGGATATTTCAGTTTAAAGATAATGGAAACCAATTTCAAATTCATTTATATACATTGAATATAATGTGTATATTACATACATTATAATATATACATTGAACCAACAGGATACAATCATTATTAAATATACTGATTCCTAAATGGAAATAAGTATGCGAATAATAGTTCTACACATAAGCAATACTTTTGAGTGTTTATTACATGCCCAGACACTATGAAAAGTACCTAAGTATATTATCTTATTGAGCTGTTACAACTCTGTGGAGTACATTAATATGACCATGTTACAAAAAAATAAACTGAAGCCAGATAGGTTATAGGTATTTTCTTAAAGTCACAGAGCTAATAACTGAGTAGAACCATGTTTTGAACCCAAAGCACCTGAACTTTGGAGCCCCTATTCAGAAAAGTTAAGTAACTTGCTCAACCAAAATTACGTGGCCAGGAAATGGTACAGTCAACCCTGACTGTCAAACCCAGGCCTGCCTAACTCGCAGAGCGCTCATACGTAAGGTATTTGTTTAGTAGGACTTGCATTATTTATATGAATAATGTAGTGATGGTGTGGGAAAGAATTTATTCCTAACCAAATGTGTTTTTTGTTTTTTCGATTCTGGTTTTGGTATTTTGGGTTCTGTTTTGTCTAAGGTTTTTTTTGTTTTGTTTTGTTTTTAAGTGAAATTGCCTTGGCTGAACTAAATGCAGAACCACTGCATCTCATGATACCAGGGCATCATACCTTATTTGTGAAGTATACAACCCGCACGGCCGAATGTGGTGGCCCCAGGACCAGACACCAATTGAGTAAAAGTGAAAGTGAAAGTGGACTCAGTTGTGTCCAAGGAACACCATGGACTTTATAGTTCATGGAATCTTCCAGGCCAGAATGCTGGAGTGGGTAGCCTTTCCCTTCTCCAAGGGATCTTCCCAACCCTGGTTTCAAACCCAGGTCTCCCACATTGCAGGCAGATTCTTTACTAGCTGAGCCACAAGGGAGGCCTAATTGACTAAAGGCAAGGGAATATTTCTCCCACAATTAGGCCAAAAGCGCCAAGGGAAACAGAGTGTCCCCTAGTGGCTGAGAATGCTGTTAACAACTGCAAAATCTAGCTAGAGTCCAGAACTGCTGAACAAGAGTAGCTGCTATAGTGAAATCAAGAGACATGAAAACTAATTGCTGTTCTCTCTGCCTAGAAGTGTCCCTTTTTAAGAGCATTTAAGATATATCAAGACTACTCTTTATACAATCAATGGTTCTATAGGAAACAAAGTGGAAGAGATGATAAACATCATCCACATCTTAGGTCTCAAGCATAAGATACCTACAGATTAATGAAAAAAAGGAAAGGATTTACCTTTTAAAATTTTAGAACTTATCAAACTAGAGAAGGTGGTAGAGAAGGCGGGGAGAGTTCAGGATGGGGAACACATGTACACCCATGGCTGATTCATGTCAATGTATGGCAAAAACCACTACAATATTGTAATTAGCCTCCAATTAAAATTAAATAAATTTTAAAAAAGAGAGAACGTGGGGAGATATACATGAATAGACTCAAGACTAGATAGTCAGTCCTGGAAACTTCTTAGTAATCTTATAAAAGGCACCCCTCCTCTGCCCAAAAAAAACTAGAAAATTGAGAGAACCTTGAAAATGTTCTCAAGAGGAAAAATGATGCTAAAAGAAACCCAGATGTGGTGAATATAAAATGAATGGAATTTTGGATCCATTCCTACTGTCAGCCTCTCTTAGAATTGAGGCAAAGGCAATTGCAGACTTGGGAAGAAAGGCTTAACTTGACCAAATTAAAATGGCCTAAAGCCATGAAAAGACCATGGGTAAAACAGAAACATACATCAGCGGGCAGAATATGGGCCTTGAGAATCAGTATAGTAACTGAAAGAAATGGAAAAGATTCAGCCAAGGTAACTATGATTATACTATCTATCACATGGTTGACTGAGAAGGGGATATTCTGGTTAATCGCATTTTCTAGTTTAATATTTACTATTTGTTACATATACAGATTATCAACTTTCAAAGAATTGGAAGTATATTGTAAAATAAAAATAACACTAAAATAAAGACACCTTATCTCTTTCTAATGACATGGTGGTGATGGTGGTTTATCTGCTAAGTCGTGTCAGACTCTTGAGCCTGACAGGCTCCTCTGTTCATGGGATTCTCCAGGCAAGAATACTGGAGTGGGTTATCATTTCCTTCTCCAGGGGATCTTCCCGACCCAGGGATTGAACCTGGGTCTCCTGTATTGCAGGCGGTCTCCTGTATTACAGGAGGATTCTTTACCAGAGAAGCCCCTCTAATGACATGGGGTGTTTATCAAAAGTATCAGTCATCATTACTGTCTAAAGACTGTGCAGAATCTGGTCCCTGTTACTGATATATCAAAACTCTAGCCAAGAAGAAATAATTTAGAAAGACGTAGGTGAGACCCAATAGATTACAAAACCCACAAAGTTAAGAGACACAATCTTTCTCAGTTCAAAGAACTTAGCACAGTAGAAAGCATGAGGAATGATATAGCAATGGGACAGAAAAAAAAGACTACATTCATTTAGACAACTCACCAAACTATCAGTTCTCTGAGAGCTAGGACTTTGTTTTGGTCATTACCCTGTCACTGCCACTAGAATGGTGACTGGCACACAGCTGGCACTCACAAATATCTAAAGAAGGAATAGGTACTGTTCTGGTTAATATGTCCTTTTCCCATCCTCCCAAAAATATATTTCTGGGAACAAAGAATGAATGTTGTTCACTCTGTCTAATATCCCTTTCCACATTCTTTACTTAGGGAAGTTCTTATCCTTTAAGGTCCAGCTCAAATTTTTCTCTTTTTCAAAGTCTTCCTTGATCCCCTCCTGCTGCCCACAACTCCACCTCCTTCAAAGAGCCAAAATCAAACCTACTTTATTCTTTCCTTCCAAAGCTCATTACTTAGACCCACATTTGCTCTCATGTCATTCTGCATTACATTATAGTTCAGTATATACATGTCTGGGACCCTTCTAATGGGTTATAAGCTCCTTGAGGGCCAAGTTCTGGATTCAGTTACTCTTGAACTCCCATCTTCTAACATAATACCTTGTAAACAGTCATTACTTAAATGTCTGCTAAGTTTAATAAGACAGAATTACGTTCTTGGTGTCTAATAAAAAGAAAGCATATAATAGGTGCTCAATAAATGTTTATTACATGAAGAACAAAACTCAGTTCCTGGCCTCAAATCCCAGGGTTGGGAGGCATCATGCCTTGGGGTTAGAGAAATGGTCTCTTTCTTCCCTGGTTCATGTGGCGAGTATTGGGCATTCTGGCACCAAAACTGTAGAAATAAGTTTGGGGGAGCTCTAGGAAGAGTCACGTAACTGACTTGGGGTGGGAGAGGAAAGGATGAAAAAGAGTGATTCGGGGCTTAAGCCAGGCAGACGGCCTCAGTGACGCCTGAGGCTGGACACGATAACCTGCTGCTAACTTCGGGAGAGTGTAAACACCCAAGAGGGGAGGGATTGTTTAGCCTGGTCCAAAGAGCTAAAAGTAGGAGAAAGGATGAAACAAGGGATGGAAGATCAAAGCCCTGGGACAGGAAAGCTAACCAGGAGAGACGCTGCTCTCCTTGGACTGAGAAAACAATGTTACATACATTTTGACAGCTATCAACGCGTGTTATCCTCATCTTCAGGCATACAGGTCTACAAACAGATGGGCTGCTGAAACTAGAAGAATTGAAGCCTAATACAAAGAGCCTATGCTTGGAACAGAAAGTCCTTTTACCCATATACAAAATATAGCCCCATACTCCGGGTTATATTAAAGCAGTGTTCAAAAAAACCACTGCTTCAGACTGTACCCATAAGTAAAATCTCCTCCAAAAGAAGATAAAAGAAGAAACAGCAGAAAGAAAGACAATCAGAAAGCAGTAGGACTGGAATCCTGTGGTTCAGAAAAACACATGCAATCTCCTATCTATGCTCTAAATCGCTGTTTTCCATTTTATGCTAACAAAGTCACCACTCAAAGTGCAGTTTGCTGAAAACAGATTCATCGCTTCCTGTTCCAATCCCCTCCAAGTCTGCCTGCTAGCCTCCCAGGAAAGTGTTAGTGGGCTTCAATGCTGCCTTAAGTGCAGTGAGTGGTAGAAATAGAGAAGATAGGGCTTCCTGCTTCAAAGAATTTGTAATCTATTTGAAGAGACAAAATATAAATATGTGAAAAGCAAAAAAATAGCTGCAAAGAAACATATGATATATGCAAACAAAGAAGAGATATACATTCTGGAGAAGAAAAATAGAAATGGACTGACTGAAATCAATATATGGGTTTATAAAAGCTAGGAGAAACCTTAGGAGGTATTTTATTAAAATTGCTCATTGACAGGTGTATTAAACAGAAGCCCAGGGAACTTAAATATTTGTTAATCCAAGTGACAAATAAATGAGTGGAAGAACTGGAATTGAAGTCAAAGTAACACTAATGTTCACTGCAGCATTAATTATATGAGCCAAGTTAAGGAAGCAACCTAAGCATCAAATAGATGAGTGAATAAAGAATATATACATATACACACACATATATGTACATGCACATATATAATAGAATATTATATATATGTTATATATATAATATAAGGGGATATTATGCATACACATATATTCACATGTATTTATATACACAATGGAATGTTATTCAGCCACAAAAAATAAAATCTTGGCATTTGTGACAACATGGATGAATCTACAGAGTATTATGCTAAGTGATATAAGTCAGACAAAGACATACACTTTATGATCTCACCTATATGTGGAATTTAAAAAGCAAAACAAAACAAAATGAAAACAGACTTATAAACACAGAGGACAAACAAGTGGCTGCTTGAGGAGAGATGGGTAAGGTGGGGGCAAAGTAGGTGAAGGTGATTAAGAAGTACAAACCCCCAGTTATAAAATAAATAAGCCATAGAGATGTCATCTATAGCATAAGGAATATGGTCAATGATACCATAATAACTTTATATGAGGACAAATGGTTCCTAGACTTAAATGGTGATCATTTCATAATGTACACAAACGTCAAATCATTATGCAGTGCACTTGAAACTAACGTAACACTGTACGTCAACCATATTGCAATAATTTAAAAAAAAAACACAAGTATTCTGCCTTCAAATCCAGGGCAGATGATAAGAACTCAAGCAGAGAAGCAAGAATTACCAATGCCTGTAAGGAGGAAGGTGAGCAGACTGGCTTGGTTGTGACAGAGGGCTTGTTTCATAGAGTCCTGAGAACTAACAAGCCCCCCTCTATTCCAAAATAATCTGGGTGGCTCCATGTGAGACTCCACTTCTCTCCCTCTTCAGAAATGCTCACCATGCTTTAGGGAGCTCTGCATTTCCCATACCACGTGTCCTGCTCTGAGATCTTATCTTCTGACAGTCACCATTTTTAGTCCCAGATGCCTACAAGTCTAAGGACCCCCGAAGCACCAAGATACATACATGGCAAAACTAACCAAGAAGCTACTCCACATATGAACTTCTGGTTCTGCTCACAGCCTCGCCCTCCTTCTTTGCCCCCACTAGCACTGAGGAAACCAGATGTACAAATAGTTAACAGAGGGGAAAAAAAAAAATCCCACCCAGACCACTTGAAACGCGGCTAGTCTGGCTGGGCTTCGAGTCCGCTCAGCGACTGCTCCATGCCTGCTATTTATAGCCTCTGGGTGCCCAGCCCAGCTTCCAGGTCACTAATTGTGGCCCAGCCCCGAGCCAACCCCCACACCTCCTCCCCCGCCCAGGGAATAAGAAGCAAACCCAGCTTTGTCCAGCCCAGGAAGAACAGCCTGGAGTGAGATCTGAATCCAAGACCCTATTTTATAGGTCTTGTGGAAGGTATCAAAACTGTTCCAAAGAGTCTGCCCACCTACTGCATATCTTAGGGAGCTGAGCTATCCCTTCCTTCTACACCAGCATCCTTTCCTGAATTCTTTAAGATCATCCAAAAATGAATCCTGAGTTCAGGCTAATCCATTCAGATACTAGGGAGATACAAGTTTTAGCTATCAAGGACATTAGCCAACAGGCCATAAACAGCATGTCTCTTGAGTAAATGTCCAAGCATTCGTGGATTGCTATGCTTGCCCCTTCTTGGGGTCTATTTGTTAGCTGATCTACCCATTTGTTTGTATTACTCCCCCACAACAAGACAAGTACCTGGGTACTTTTTAGTTTTACTAGAGTTCCATCTATAAACAATCCCTTTTGATTCCAAGATGCTATTACTTGAGTATTATTCTATCCTATGGCTTTTCCCCTTGGAATACAGATGATTCTGAGGTGGGCAATGACCATTTTTGGACATATGAAGCTTTGTGAAGTTACCCTGAGTGGGAAAAGGGTTTTGTTTCATTTTTTTGCTTTTTTAATAAATAAATAAATAAAGGCATACAGATTAACAGCAAAAAGATTTGGCAAAAAGACTCAGTGAAGCTTTCTGTGTTAGGTCTATATCCATGCTACATTGAGGCAACCAACAATGGGCCACTATCAAGTATACCTGACCATTGTCAATGATGTTCATATTCAGAGCACAGGATTACAACTAGAGGTGAAGGAAGAGGTAAGAGGCTTAGAATTAAAGTGAGACATCTCCTTCCTTTCCTGGTTCTCCAGTGCCTAAACTTTGGTTGCCCTTCTTCTCAGACTGCCCAACAAGCTCCCAGTCCTCTACATCCCTCAACTGATGCTGCCCAAGACTATACAGCCCAATGTCAGTCTTCCCCTTTTCACTTTGGGGTTCATTTGGGCCACTGGATAACATGCCAGAGATTCTGGTTATTGGAGCCAGAACCAGAATGCTCTGTTATCTCATCATCACCCACAAATACCAATTCCCAGCCCCAAATGGCCCCAAATCTTTCCTCCCAAGACCACAAGGGGAAAAAACTTTCCAAATTAAAAAACTAAAACTGGCAACAAAGGTGCCCCATGGCAGTAACCTTTAAAACTGGCCATTAAAGTTTATAAGTCAGACGGGCACCAACGTGAACGATCAAGAAGAGAAAAACAGCCCCCTCCCTTGGGGACCTGGAGCCACAGCCTTCCCCCTAAAGCCACAGAGCTGATGTCACATGAAGTGCCTGCTGCCATCAAGGGCTCTCTGTGTCCTGACTGCAACCACTCACAATGTAGGCAGCCTCTGTGTGCTGGAGGTGGGTGGGTGTCTGGCTGAGAATAAAGGAAAAGGGAGGGGAAAGGGGGCACAGGCTGGGGGTATATAGGAGGTAGGGAAAGGTGGGAAGGAGGAGAAAAACAGCAAACAACAAATCTCCTACCATGAGGGCTGTCTGCAACACCCAGGCCAAGAGGGGGCATGGCTGTCAGCCTGCCTAGGACAGTGGTTCTTGACTTTTTTTTCCCAACCAACACACATGAGCCATACCAAATATTTTCATCGGCAACTATAGGTCATCACGCAATGACTCTTAACTATCCTGGGGTTGGTGGGGGCACATAACGGAATTTTTTCAGTAAGGGTATGAAAAAGCCTTCAAAGCGTTCTCCTCACCTCCCCTATGGGTTATGTATCCCCTAGGAAGAATCATCAGTTTAGAGAAATTACTCCTTCCCTCCCCCTTCTGTCCTTCCATGTATTCAACAAATATACATGCCAGGCATTGTTCTAGGAGCAGTGGTGAGATGGCAATGAACACACAGATGAGATCCCTGCCCTCACTGAGAATCCATGCCTCCACAGGGGAGGAAAACAACATAATATAAAAAAGTACGAAGTAAAATCCGGGATATGTTGTGTGTGCTAAGTCGATTCAGTCGTGTCCGACTCTCTGCAACCCTGTGGACCATAGTCCACCAGGCTCCTCTGTCCATGGGATTCTCCAGGCAAGAATACTGGAGAGGGTTGCCATGCCCTTCTCCATGGGATCTTCCCAACCCAGGGATTGAACCTGGGCCTCCTGCATTGTAGGCAGATTCTTTACCATCTGAGCCACCAGGGTATGTTGGGTAATGATAATTGCTAAGGAAAAAGAGCAGGGAAAGGGAACAGAAAGTACTGGTAGGGGTGGGAGTGAAATTTTAGATAGGGTGGCCAGAAAGTCCTCAACTAGAAGGCAAGGGGAAAAGGCCTGGAGGAAGTGGAGGAACCAGCTAAGCAGGTATCTGGGGAGAGAGCATTCTCAGAAGAGGGACCAGCAAGTACGAAGGTCCTAAGGTGGGGCACATGTCTGGGATGTCCAAGGAACGGTAAGGAGGTGGCCACTGAGGCTGAAGCCCACATTCCACTGATCACAAGCAGGAAAAAAAAATGTAAATACCTTGGTGAAAGGGGACTCGGGTAGTTAGGTAAGATGAACTTAGTATTAAAGTATTTCTCTTTATTTAAACAGCTCAGAGTTCTTTTAAATAAAATCTCACCCATTAACACAAAATCTTTCCAAGGAACAAAGGTCATTATCACCTTAACTAAGGACTAGAGGGGAAATGGCTAGCTCAAGAATCAATTGTTAAATGATTTTAAAGCTAGAAAGTGGAATAGAATTTACTCTTGATACCCAGGCTGATGCTTTATTATTCAGGAAATCATAGCATATTAAAAACTGGAGGACTTCCCTGGTGGTCCAGGGGTTAAGAATCTGCCTGCCAATGCAGGGGACATGGGTTAGATCCCTGGTCCAGGAAGATTCCTTATGCTGTGAGGCGCAATGACTGCAGCCCGCCTAGAGCCTACCCTCTGCAACAAGAGAAGCCACTGCAATGAGAAGCCCACCCATTGCAACTAGAGTGTAGCCCCTGCTTGCCGCAACTAGAGAAAGCCCACACACAGCAACGAAAACCCAGCACAGCCAAAAATAAATAATTTTTTAAAAAGCTTAACAAAAAAACTGGAGAGGCCGTAAGAGATTATCTTACACATTCCCCTCACCTTATGCAAGAAGAAACTACCAAAATTAGAATCCAGGGTTCTTGCACGAGGGTTAACACTCCTTAGAAAGCAAAGGAGAGGGGTGGTGCAGATTTTAAAAGAAGGGACCGTTTCTCTCAAATCTCACAATTCTAGAATCTTTCCTGCAGAGGAAGGTGACATCCTAATGATGATATTAGGATCACTGAAGGCTCAATAGCATTCTCTGTCCCCTGACCCCCTTCTAAAATGTGTTATCTCCACATGCGAGGCACACTTCTCTTTATCTAGCTGCCTTCAGTCCAAGTGAGACAGAGCCTGGCTAAGCCAGTGGGCTGCAGGTCTGAAGACCAGACCAAGTCTACAGTGTGGATACAGATAAATACACACACACAGACGCACACAGTCAGGGGGAACGAAGGAAAAGGAAAGCACACACAACACAACACACCAGGGCAGCTGCAGAAAACAACTGCTTGTTAAGTTAAAATTAAACTCTGCACAAATATTGACCTTTGGAGGGGACAGAAACTGGTCCCATATTTACCAGTTTTATAAATGGGACTGACCACAGCTGCCCCACGCGCTTGGCCAGCATGATGGCAGGATGGGGCGAGGCCACGCTTTGGGGGTGGGGGATGAATGAGAGGGGCAGGAGACATTTTAAACACTCTCTTAAATGTAGTTACTACTGGTAGGTCAAAGTTCCCAAAAGCCTTAAAAGAGGAATTTCTAGGAAAGCAAATAAAGCTGTCTCTGAAAGTGGGGGGTCAGAGAAGTAGGGATAGAGAGGGGAAAGGAAGTGTCAGGAAGGAAAAACTGCTAAAAATAGTGAGAAATAGAACAGAGATTGAAACTGAATGGAGAAAACACTGGGGAGCTTATCCTTTTGAACCCTGGCCCTTAGTCAAACCAAGAGTCATAAGGTAGAAGACCAGGTGACCAACTTAACCCAGTGGAACAACCTAAATGGACTTGGATTGAGTCTTGGCTCCGCTGCTTACTTGCTATGTAACCTTGGGACATTTGGGGACCCCAGCTTCCTCATCTATAAAATAGGGGTGGTAATATAAAAACATTGCCCTAATTTGTGAATTACACAAAGACCACAACCAAAAGACAATGTGAATATAAGCACTTTGCCAACTATAAATACCACACAGATATCAATCGTTCTTTTTATTCTTTCTACTCCAGCTAACTGTGCAGCTTTATGCTCCAAACTGGCCAACAAACTGCAGCCTCTCTAAGAGCAAAGTCAGGGGTCAGAAGGGAGAGCCTAAGCTTCTTCTGGACTTGTTTAAAAGCCTCCTAAAGGCATATACCTACAGGCTTCCCAGGTGGCTCAGTGGTAAAGAATCTGCATGCCAATGCAGGAGATGTAAGAGACTCGAATTCCCTGGGTTGGGAGATCCCCTGGAGGAGGAAATGGCAACCCACTTCACTATTCTTGCCTGGAGAATTCCATGGACAGAGGAGCCTGATGGGCTACAGTCCATGGGATCTCAGAGTCAGACATGACTGAGCAACTAACACAACAACAAAGGCACATACCTAATCCTTCCCTTGCTACAGGATGACAAGGAGGTCAGCTTGCTGAAACAGCCCCCTAAAGCCACACTCTTAGCTGCAAAACATCTAGATAAGTAGGAGAAAGGACTCATCAATATTATTTCCCTGAAATCTGATCTCTGACAAACTAAGGTTTTTCAGGAACAAATATCACAGATGCAGAGTAACTTAGTTCTGTTCCAAACCTCTGATGCTTTTTTTACACTTTCCTTTACACTTGTGACTTTCATGACCAATAAGAATACACAAAAAATGCCTGGATCCAATCTCTGCATAAGGCATGACAACACCTTCCCCTCTAGTTGTGCCACCAAGAATCAGAACTCTGAAAGTATTTTAACTTTGAACAATACATGAATAGATTTTGCCGAAATTAATCACCAGTTTCATAGACAGCTCCTGTGCCTTTATGTAGCACACTATTTGCACTGTTTACACTCCACGCCTTAAAAGCATAGAGCAAACCAGTATCTATCACTTACGGCAAGTGAGAAAGGCAGTGATGAAGTGGAAGTCCTTTACCTCCTCCGTGCTAAGCAAACACGTCACTGGTATCTTTCGACTCTGCTTCACTTGTTCAATGTTTTACCTTAATATATTACAGTTTATATTGTTAAACGAGTGTCATAAAACGTAAACAATGTACAGCACAACCATGTCAGCAATTCAGGAGGAATTTCCAACGCTGCAGTCTCTGTAGTCACAGGACAGGAAGATGACTTGCATTTGGTAGACCAAACATGTGCTGAGGCAGAGACTCCAAACAAATTGGGGAGGAGGAGGCAAGAAAGAAAAGCAGAGAGTGGGAAAGCTACGCTCCACGTGGGGAATCAGTTTCCCTGGATTGTGACCCAAGAAGTGATTTTAAAATGGAATCATTGTGAATTTCTGTAACACTCTGGTTTTACCCTTCTGAAGGGACAAAGAGAATGCCCCCAGGTCCAGCCACTTGGGGCCTCTAAGAGCTTGTGCTATTCTTTTGTCAAAAAGAGCCCTTTCTTTACTCCAGCCCCATCCTTTCCATGAGCAAAGGACTCCCCTCTGTAAGTTTTAGTTCCATCTTCTGTGAACGTAGAAGAATCTAGGCTAGCTAAACTAGCAGATCTTCTCTGTAGGGGTCTAAGATTTCTTATCTGTTAAGCTATAGCCAGAAATGATACCGTTTTCAAGAATTCCCTACTTCCAGAAAAAGGGAACTAGGCATTACCGTAATTACAAGTGTCACTCATTTAATACTCCAAAAAATCCAGCTTCACTCTAAGTGCCAGTATTCCCAGGAGAAGCCTGAACAGAATATGCCAGTCTGTCACTCTTCAAGATCCTCCTGCCTCAATGTTCTCATCCAAAGTAAAACCAGTGCTTCAGACAGAGGGGGTGTCTTGGCTCAGAAAATGGTGCAGGAGCTGAAAACAAGATCTTCGAAAGCAAACTATGCTTAAGGAGAAATTCACAGCTAAGTAAATCTCCAAGAAAATAATAAAGGTCCCAGTGGGACAAATGATTATCATCCAGCAATTAGAAGTGACATGTCCAGAGGAAGACAAGTACATGATATCACTTCTATGTGGAACCTAAAAAAAAAAGGGTACAAATGAACGTATCTTTTTTATATTCTTTAGGTACAAAACAGAAATAGGGTGACAGATATAGAAAACAAACTTAAGGTTGTTGTTCATTCGTTAAGTTGTGTCTGACTCTCTGTGACCACATGGACTGTAGCACACCAGGCTTCCCTGTCCTTCACTATATCCCAGAGTTTGCTCAAATTCATGTCCATTGAGTCGGTGATGCCATCCAACCATATCATCCTCTGTCATCCCCTTCTCCTCCTGCCTTCAATCTTTCCCAGCATCAGGGTCTTTTCTAATGAGTCGGCTCTTTGCGTCAGGGTAGCCAAAGAATTGGAGCTTCAACTTCAGTATCAGTCCTTCCAATGTAGGTTCAGGGTTGATTTCCTTTAGGATTGACTAGTCTGATCTCCTTGCTATCCAAGGGACTCTCAAGAGTCTTCTCCAGCACCACAATTCAAAAGCATCAATTCTTCAGCACTCAGCCTTCTTTATGGTCCAAACAACCAGGGGATAAGAGGAGGCAAGGGATAAATGTGGAGATTCGGATTGACATATACACACTACTATATATAAAATAGATAACTAATAAGAACCTACTATATAGCACAAGGAACTCTACTCAATACTCTGTAAACAGAATATAGAGTATACCCTATATGGGGAAAGAATCTAAAAAAAGACTGTATATATGTATAACTGATTCACTGTGCTGTACACCTGAAACTAACACAACAATGTAAATCAACTATACTCCAATAAAATTTTGTTTAAAAACTGACATGTTCAGAGATGCTTGATGAGGGGGTCTCTTAACCTCACCCACAGCTTCATCTGCGAGAACCTCTCAATCCCCTCCCAGACTAAATTCAGGCTATCAAATTCAACAGAATGCAGCCCCACTGAAGACATGCAGTTGAACACTGGTTGTTTCCGTGATCTTCCGCTCTTTCCTAGCCAAACTGGGAGACTGACTTCTCAGGGCAGTCCTGCAGCAGATCACATTCAGTTCAGTTGCTCAGTGGTGTCTGACTCTTTGCGACCCCAAGGGCTGCAGTATGCCAGGCTTCCCTGTCCATCACCAGCTCCCAGAGCTTGCTATAACTCGTTTATCAGGGCAGATCATGTATCAGGGCTGATTTCTACCTGACTAAGCCAGCAAAATGTCTTTCTGGGAGCCTTCAGGACAGAAGGGCACTTTTAATATCGAAGATGACAGCTCCCAAAATGCTCCTAGGGCTATAAGAGGTAATGGTTATTCAGGCCTAAGAATTCCAGATGAAACCAGGGTCCCCAGAAACACTCTCATGTAGCCCAGCAGTAAGGACAAGCAGGGGACTCTCACACAGGGCCTAGATAAGGCTGGGAGAGAAGTGAAAGCACAGAGAAGGGGCTCACAGACCTGGAGAGCAGTTCCATACACAAGAGCATATCTCTTCCCTATCTGAGGCTCAGACACTGCAGGAGTTTTTGACTGGGTAAGAACTATGTCTGTAACCCAGAAACAACTAAAGTTTGAGCACACAAGGAAAGATCCTTCCCCCTGTAATCTCTGAAGCCCCTAGAGAAGTAAATAAGGAAACACTGCTACCGGGTACCAGTGAGAGCTGCCCACTCACCAGCCCTAGGAAATGTCTGAACAGAGTCTTATTCAAGCCAAGGGAAAGCGCTGTTAAAATACACAAAACTCCTTTGACTAATGTGAGAGGGGGAAAGAGCCTCTATAATTAACAGAAACTGTCACAGGCATTGGGGGCTCCAACGTGTTCAACGCAAACCACTTGAAAAGACCCGGTCTTCTAGGAGAAGGCTGGGGTTTGTGAGTGGGGATCCAACAGGCTGGGGACAGCTTTTCCAAAAGAATCCACCATATTAAAAAGAAGAAGAAGAAGGAAAAAGGAGAAGAAAAAAACTGGGGGTTGGGCAGGGGGTGGAGACAAGAAAAACCCAAACCTCAGCTGAATATTTTTCCACCACTGGAACTAAAAAGCTGAACAGAAGAAAAGTCCAAATACAACCAGTTTTCAATCAGGGCCTAATTAGAAAGAAAAATGGCAGTGCTATTATTACAGATCTGGGGAGGAAGAAATGCAGTCAATGACTTTCGTTTGGGCTGAGCCATCCACTTGAAAGCTGTGATGATTAGAGGGACAATTTATGGTGAGAGATGCTGAGGGGGGAGAGAGCAATGGAGGAAGGGGCTGACTGCTCATGCCAGTCAGGAGCCAAAGCACATCATCAAAAACATTTATTGATCACTTGCAATTTGTAAAGCATCACATGAAGGGCTGTACAAATAAAGAGGAAGGAATAAAGAAGAATAAAGATCGTAACAGATGGAGCTCTGACCTGAAGAGGCTTATAAACACTATCCCTGCATAAGCACCTACCTCCTAACCCTCAGCCACTATATACACATGCACAGGTCTTCAGAGAAAATTTAACCTTGACTTCTTTCACACACAAAGTCCACTCTGACCGCTCATGTGGCCTGACTCTGCATTGCTCCCAGCTCCCTCCTCATTTCCATACAGGAGACACAGAGACTCCATGAGGAAAAGAGGCCATCATCCAATATAATTCCTGAAAGAAGCAATCTGGATTTGCCTGAGCCCTCAAAAGAAGCCTGTCAAGGTCTACACCCTGGCTCAGACAGGCCAAGATCTTACATCAAGATGGGTAACCTCACAAGGGCTGAAAGAGTATTTTCTGCTTTCTTTACAATTATGAAGGAATCAGGTAGATTTTCTAGGTAAAAGTCAACACATGAGAACAAGCAGAAGGGAATTCGGGATGGGCACCCTGAATACATATGGCTATAGAAAGGAAAGCAGCAGCCAGTTCCATTCTGTATTTGCAATAGAACAAAGCAGTTTGATTGGTGGAAGCATGAAGGACTTTCTTCCCTTGCTCTGGGGTACCCTCTCCTTTGTTGATTTAGCTCAGGCAACTTGGAGGAGGGACAGGAAGGGCTACGCAAACATGTCACAGCCTGCTGTGAATAGGGCCAACAGAAAGGAGAGGCAAAGAACAGAGCTGAGAGGAGAGGAAAAGAGGAGAGGCCTCTCTTCCCATCCCACAACCTGGGCTCCATCCAACACAAAGTTAATTCCTAACCTCGGCTCACCACCCTGCCCACTGCTTGCATGATTTATCCCCCTATCTGCCTGCATCGCCTTTACAAGCCTCCCAGCCCTGCACACCATTATAAAAGCTGTCTGTGCTGCTGGCTCGACCTGGCCTGGCCCAGGCTCCTGCCACTGTAACCCTTCCCCACCCCTACATTTTACAAGCCTTCCGCCATCATGGAAATCTGAAATCCCACGAAAGAACAGTAAACATCACAGGGAAAAGAAAATACCTAGCCAGGCCACTCTGGACAGCAGAGTCACAAATGGACCGATGTCTCTAAGCCAGAGGAGAAGGCCTCGAGGCAACAACGGTACAGTGCGCTGCCTTCTTGCCTGAGCTCAGCTGGACAATAACAAAGAGATGCACACACAGATGGGCCAATCTTTTATGGGCACAGCCAAGCATCTCGGTGCCCTGGGAATTCCCAGGCTGGAAGAACCAGCCAGAATGTCAGGGAAACTCACAAGTAAACACAGGTGTCAGGTTCAGAGAACCACGTGGAAATGTGAAGTTTTAAATAACGGAAAGAGACTAAACATTTTTCAGACCACAAGCTAAGTCAGGAGCAGCTCTGTCACCTGCTTATATGGGGTCCTTAGGGAGGCAGCACGGTGCAGTGGAAAGAGCGTGGGTTCAGATTTAGCTGACTTGCTTTGAAAGCTGGCTTCATCCTTTATTTATTAGCTAAGTGACTTCAGGAAGCTTATACTCTCTGAATCTTAGTTTCACTCTCTATACCATGAGAAATACCAACTCATAAAAAGGTGGCGAAGAGTCCCAACAAGATTTATAGGCAGAGGGCCAAGCACTCAAAAGTACCCCCCAAAATGGTACCTACTATGATTCCTGGGGATGTTAGACATCCTGAAATGAGGGGAGGGTCTATTGCTCCCTCAAGAAAATTTTAGCCTGCTTAACAAGTTTCCCCTTTACTCTAAGAAAACTTTCTCTAAATCAGATTCCACCAGTTCATCTCCTGGCCAGAGAATGAGCCAAAAGGGAGGTCCCTGGAGAAGCATCTTCCCTACCCACTGGGTTGAGTACCCTTTTCATCACTCTGAACTCATATGACCCAGGTCTGCCTCTGATCCTCATACTAGGCCCCCATTGGCTCCTCTGGCCCCAGTTCATGAGGCTTTTCTTCTTCCTTTTTCACATGCCTCAAGAGAACCTGCCAGCAGCCGCTAGGTTCCATTCTGTTCCAGAATGCCCACCTGCCCTATTACAGCAGAGTCTAAGCCAGAAGTCAGGGTTCACACCTTCCCCAGCTAACTGAGTGGAGAAACTGGACACTCAAGAATTCTCCATGAGTCTCTTGAGTTCCAAAATGCTTTGCCAATGAGGCTGAGTGCTCCCCAGAGCTCTGTTATTCACTTGGGGGTAGGCAGTGGGGACATGGAGGGGGAGGGCGGGAGAGGGCAGGGAGAGAAGAGAGCCTTGATTCAGGGGCCAGACTGAGTCTGCCACAGGCCAGGCTCCGCTGAGGTTTCTCGGGTGAAACACGCTTCTGTGATGGCTGTGCCTGTGAAGCGCATGGAAATGCCCATAAAGCCGTATCAAGCCCTGGGCAGAGAAAGACAGGGATATATATAGAACCAGGAACCAAAGGGCCCACAGGGGATTGGGGCGGCCAGCTCCGCCCAGCCCTTAAGCCCGCCCCGGGGAAGCGGGGAGGCCCAAGGAACAAGTTCAAGGAATGAAGGTTGGAGACAGCCCGGCGGGTGTGCGCAGGGAGTGGGGAAGGCAAGGGGTGCTGGGGACAATGATGGAAGAGAGCTGGCGACAGGGCTGTGGGAATTGGTCAGGGCTGGGGAGCCGTGCCTGCTCCAGCACCTGGATGCCAAAGAGCCAGCCTCTGAGTTCTGGCAGATCCTGAGGTGACTTGTAACACTCGCTTTGGTGTCCTATGGTCTGGACGGTGTCCTGCCGCCTTCTCAGAACCAAAGAACCTCTCATGAAGCAGCTTTCCCTGTCCTCCGCCCTCTGGGCAGTACCTCCAGTTTAAATTCGTCTGGGAGCCAGTATTCCCCACTCACCACTCCCTGCCTCTCAGAGAAACTGGAGTCGAAAAAAAAAAAGAGAGATCTACCCATGAGGAAAGTGTCCCGAAACAAGAAAGGTATCTTATGATGGACATCTGTCAAAAGATAGAATGAAATTCACAGACAGGAAAAAAATAGAGGGTCACAGAATGAGACAAGATCCTCAGGAACCAGGGCATCTGGCAGCATCGGGCCCTGAAGGAGACCCAGTCTTGGCAGGGACAGAAAGTTTACGGGCTCCTCCTCCACTCGGGTTTGCTGGGAAGCCCCTCTCCTCACCAGTGCTCTGGCCGAAGTAGGACAGTGGGGTTCCAGACCCTGGGTGAGGGGGAGGGAGCAGACACTGGGCCCCGCAAGGATTTCTTACCTGAGCAACAACCAAGGTAGCCAGTCCCCCCTCCCTGTCCCGGAGAGAACCCTCTCCACCTCGAATATTCCCCAAGCCAGTACCAGAAGTAGGACAATGTTTTGGCGCCACCTGCTGTCTTTTTCCTGACAGCTGCGTACACTACATCCTAAAACTAGATGGACCTCAAACTCGCCTTCTTTAATTCATCACAAGCCCTAAAGGAATGGAATCCAAACAATGGACAACTTCAGGATTCCAAGCTTCTCCTGGTTCCCTTGGATTAACGTCATGGGAACTCCAGTTAGCCTGAACCGTCTTACTGGGTTCTGAGTTCCAGTCTTAGCAGCCACGGGTCTCCGAAGTTCGTTCTCCAAGAGTTGCTGATTTGAGAACTGAGAACACTCAACAAGCCCTTACTCTAGTTGATAAGTTCTATATAGTTTAAAAATGTTTCTGTATCATACTGGTTTTCTGGGTTTTGGTAGAAATTCTAATTTTGCACCAAGATGACATGATCCTCTGTCATCCGACAGTAGAATGAAAGCAGTATCACCAACAAGCAATGACTTAGATACTTCACATTGCTCCACCATTCCTGCGGTCCTCACTATGGTCTGGGCAAACATTCTAATGAGCAATATGCTCACTGAGCAGTCAGTTCATCTTACAAATATAAACATTTGTTCATCCATTTAACAAATATTTCTGCAGCACCTAGGAGGCACAAGCCAGAGGTACAGTGGTGAATAAAACATACAAGCACCCAGCTCTCAAGGACCCTTCATTTTAGCATCATTTATCTGATTCTTTAAGATAGTCTAGCAATTTCTCACCCATCTTAAAGAATATCTGGGTGAACAGCAAAGATCAAGACAAAAACGTAAACAGACTTGGTAAAGAGAATGAAGAAATATAAGAGGATATAAGGAGAAAGATACACAGAGTGGGACAATGAATGTGTATAGAAAAAGAACTGTTAATATTATTCCTTCCTCATATTCCTCATGAAGAAGTGTTTTTTTCCTAAAACCCATCCTTGGACCTGACTCTAGGAACTGCATGCCAGCTTCCAAGGTCAGCTTTCTCAGACCTCAAGAAGGATTTAGTAGGTCCTTAGAAGAAAGTATGGAGGGCTGCCTGGGATTGACAGCTTAAATTATATGCAAGTATTTCCCCAAATGTCACCACAGGAAATATGTGGGGCTCCATAAAAAGTATTGTCATCTTGTAGAAGAGGAAGAAGCTTCTGCTGGGCTGTAGCACAAGCCAGCAAATTGAGGGGAATAAAGAGTTAACCATAGAATGTTAGGGTTGGCCGTGCCCTCTCCTATTGCTTTCTAAGCAGGGCTAGATGACACCTGTTGTTAGGGAAAGAGTCTGAATTCTAGCAGGGTAGTTTCCAAAGTCTCCCTGGTAACATTCTAGTCAGGCGAAAAATTATTCTTTCTACTTCAATTATATCCTTATTGCTATAATGCAAGTTCATCCTTTCTTGTAATATAATTTTGAAATGCCGAACAGCACATCCTACAGGCACTAATTTTTCATATTTAAAAGAATGAGCTATGACTCAATCTACTCTCTTAATTAATTCTGTTTTCCTTGGATTTTTTTTTTTTAAATTCTATTTCCACCACTATTACTACTGTTCTGATTTTCCTATGGGCACTAAGGCTCTATGCATCTTTCAAACATGACACTAAAATCTTGCAATAGAAGGGTGGCCTCAGGCTCTCTTCCTCTTCTTTTAATTACATAATCTGGAATTCTGTTCATGTTTTTAAATAACCAAACTATGCCAAAAATTATGTCACAGTCAGGAACTCTTACCAGTTAAATCTGAAAGAAAAAAAGGGGGAAATTTTCTCACCTAGGAAGTACAAGGATACTTTATAGAGAAAAGAAGTTCTATTAAATAAGACACTGGAATAGCTGAAGCATCCAACAAAAGGTGTATCAGGCAAGGCTGGTAAGCAGGGCACCCAGGGTGAGCATTTAGAGGGGCTTTACGCCTCGTTGAGGGTTATTAAAGGAACCACAGGAAATTTTACTTTCCTTTCCTTTCAAGACCTCCCAGGGAATCCTTCACTAATTTCCCCACAGAGAATGACTTCCTCATTTGTCCTAGCTCAATGCTTTGTGTGTTATCTCCAGAATAGCACTCTCACTTTGGATTCGAGTATACCTAACCATCTCCCCTTCTCTTTCACGTGCTTCTTGGAGGGGGAATCATGTCAGTTATCGCTGTATCCCTAGCACTCCCTAAGTACTTACCAATGCTAGTTTCCTACCCCCCAGAGCACCTCATACAAGAACCTAAACCCAGTGGTACTCAACACACTGGAACAAGGACAATGGCAGGAACAACAGCCATCCCGCACAACTCCACTATGTCGTCAGACCAGTTCAGGATATTGGCATGAAAACTCCTTTTTCTCTTGGCCCAGACATTTACTCTTAAGATTTGCCTCCTCCTCAACAGACTCCAGGAAATAGGGTTAGTTTTAACTTCTAGAAACTCTAATCATTCTTGTTTTCTCCAAGCTAAGGGCCCGAAGGAAGCCTGCAGATACCTCATGAATATGGATAAGCCTCTGCGGTCACATGAATATTAACAACACCCTGTGGCTTTCGGGAACAGCAGCCCAGCTAGAAGGTCTAATATTAACCTTGGCTAGCCCCAAAAGGTGGGAAGAGCATATGCCCATACGACTCCATGCAGAGTAAAGACTGAATGGCAGAGTCTGGCTGGGGGTTGGCCCCTATGCAAACACTGGGCACAAGGGCAGTTAAGAAAGGACTAAACATTGTGCCCACCTCCCTGGCACCGAGAGCACTGTTAGCTGCTATCCAGGCAGAAATCCCAGTTCACAAGCTCTGCAGAAGTAAGGATGCAGAAAACTCAAGTCATCCTCAATGCAGAGAACTGGTAGGGATACCCTGACCTAGTTCAAGAGCTACCATAGAGGGCTAGGGAAGGTTCAAAGTCAGATTTCATTGGACAAAAACCAGAATCAAATAATCAGGCTCATTTAGACAATAAAATACAGTTAGCAGGTCACACATTAACAGTAATGAAAGACCTACGGGCTGTGGAATTTCCAGCCCCACACCTTCCGTGAAATAAGCGGACATAGAGACCAGTGACTTGGGTTTAAGGGAAAAGATGTTCTAACACCGAAGGAGCAAGGGATAGAGAGAATGGGTTCTTTTAGCACCTACAGATTCTGAACCCAGGAAACACCAGAAAGAATGATGACTGTTATTAAAAATAAAGGAGAAGTACCCTGAATCAGAGTCAACCAAAGAAACCCATGCACCCCTGGCTCTGGGTCTAAGTTCAAAACCCACTGCCAAGACTTCCCTGGTAGTCCAGGGATGAAGAACTGACCTGCCAATGCAGTGGACTCAGGGTTTGATACCTGGTCCAGGAAGATCCCACACGCTGCAGAGCAACTAAGCCCATGAACAATAACTACTTAAGCCTGCATACCCTAGACTATGCTCCACAATAAGACAAGCTACTGCAATGAGAAAGCCCTCACACAGCAATGAAGACCTAGCACAGCCAAAAATAAATAAGTTATTAATGTTGATGTATGGCAAAAACCAATACAATATTGTAAAGTAATTATCCTCCAATTAAAAAAGAAATAATTTTTTTTAAAAAAGCCTACTTCTATGGCACATAACAATACTACTGAAAGGCAGGTTAAGTACCCCATGCAGGGAATTAATGCTAATCACTGGATTCCTGCTGTACTCACACCCCAAAACAGACTTTGTTTAAAACTAGAAAACACCTCTTTACTTCTCTCGCCTTATCCTACTTAAGGCCTTGACCCCTTAGCTCTGTCTGCAAATCTGACCCAGCCCCCTTCACACACACACACACACAGAGACACGCAGAAGAACAGAGAGGCCTGTGGGCCAAGCCCCAGCTGAGGCGGTGAGAGGCCACACCTAGGAAGAGGGTGGCGGCAGCTCATGGAGCTGTGTTCTGTCACACAATTACCATATTATGCAGCTCTAATAAAAGAAATACTTGAAGTTTTACTAGTGCCATATAATAAAGTATTTATAGAATCCGGGGGGGGGGTGGGCAGAGGTAGAGGTGGGGAGGGAAAAAGGAGGAATCAGAATTGTTCGCGAGAGCCCTGGCGACAACAACCTCCAGCATTCATCACGACTTCAAAGCGTCAGCCTGGGCCCTCACTGGCCCAGATCAGTGTGGCTCCCTTCCTATCGACTGCTTCTCCTGAATAGTCTGTCTCTAACTTCTTCCTGGTTTAACAAAGTAAGAGATGAGGAACTGAAAGGAACAGGAAGGAAGACGAAGGAATGTCGGCACCACTGGAGGCCTGAAAATGTTGCGGACTGGAGGACAGGGGATGGCAGTCAAAGAATGAATGGAATGTGAGCTTTAAAAGGCTAACCTTCTAGTTTCACCATCCAACATACCTGACAGCTTTGAAATTTACCCAAACAGGGTTTTCCATCATTGCATTGGCCCCTCTGCACCCTCTCACACTCCCCATTCCCACCATACGCTGCACTTGCAGCCACCACTAGCAAGCGTGGTGCACTCCACACCTACAACAACCACAGTGTCTCCCACCCCTCCCCTTCTCCTGCACGGTCCCTAGAGAAACAGCATCTCACACACAACAGACTTGCCACAGTACACTCCTCCTCATGAGCACTCACTGGCTGCCTGGATTTCCCAGGCATCTTCCCAACTTAAGGCACATCATAGATAAAAAAACCTTTTCTGGGTCTACCACCCTCTTTAACATTTCAAAATTTTCTATTACCCAGAAAATCTCCCCAAAGAGAGCGCAGTGAGGGCTGTGGCATTATTACAGAGGAGACTATAAACAGAACAAATATAGAGCTGCTTTATTACAAGGCAGTGTGGGGTTGGTGGCTGGCTGATTACAGGGACACTCCCCGGAGCTCTCTGCAGTCCCAGACCTCAATAAAGCCCAGACTAGAGTCGCTTTTCAACTGAGGGGCAACTGGATTCGGGGGGCCCCTAAAATCTCTTCAGATTCCAATCCAGGATATGAACCTGCCTTGGTGGAAGATAAGAAGGAAGATCAAATATAGTCTAAGGACAACCATGCTTGGCAAAGAGCCACCAGGCCATCTCCAAGGCAAACACAATTAGTAATGCTTTGGGTTTCTTGAAATCAACAGATATCAAACTTTGGATTAAAAAAAACTATAAAAATCTAAAGCAAATTGATTTAGAATCTCCACACGTCAGGGATGGTGCAGGGGGACGAGACAGAATGGATTCAAAGACAGAGAAGCAGCGCAGCGTGAGTGACTAAACCAACCCGTATTACACATAAAATCATAGAAGGAAAGGGTGGGAAATCCACAAGTCCTCTCCTCTGGGCTTGGGCACACGGCGTCCCTTCCGGGGTGACTCACAGTGGGCTCACCTTCACCCCTGCTTCATGTGGTAAGGGCCTCTTTATAAGGAGACATACCCGCGGAGCCTTCTCCTCCTCCATCGCTGCAAGCCAGGGGAATTGCGTCACTGACCTCCACACACACTCACTCCCTCCTCTTTCCAGCCGGCCACCACACAAGGGATCTTGTCTTGTGGTCCCCGCGATCCTTTCATCTAGGCTCCAAACCCACTGTCACCTTGGCCCTGAATCACTCCCCAGGAGACACTAGGAAAACACTGCCGGACAAAGAGCGTCTGGGTCCTGTATGGCTAGAATTTACTGATCCCTGCTGGTGAGAGAACCCAGCCGTGCTCTTCCCTACCCAATGGCTAGGGTGCAGGGATAATTCTGAAACCTGGCCTTGTGGCCAGCTCTGCCTACAGATGAGGTTTCCACTGATTTGGGTGATACTAATTCCCTCCAGCTTCCAAGAGCTAAAGGATAAAAAAGGACCAAGAGGCAGCTTGAATGGTTTCAGCTCTGCCTTATTTGTTCAGTGGTGAGAAATTGTTAGAGCTGGAAGAGGGTGAGCAAGAAAGTATCCCATCCTGTTCTGTTCTCATCCCACTCAGCCATCCTGTTCCCAGGGTAGCCCCAAGGGAAACATTTTGGCAGCTGAAAATGTCAGTGTTTCTTAGGTCCTTCTCCAGATAGAGAGATTCCCCTCTAAAGAGAGGATTCCCCTCTAACTCTGTCTCAGCTCATATCCACATCCCATGGTCCTAACATTTTTCCCTGACCTTCTATGTGATGATGCTCCAGTTTGATACTTGGCTGCTTTTCCTATCATTTCAGACCTGTGTTTCAGTGGGCACATTTAAGGGGAGTCACAGGAACACTTTTTACTCTCTGAGTATCCTCCCTTCTCAAATATATTTCATTAGAACAGAGTCTCTGAGACAGTGTGAGATAGTGGAAAAAGCTCTGTCCTAGAAAGTCAAAGGATGAGGTCTGGCTTCAACTGCAATGACTTGTGGACACAAGGTCATTAAATTTCTCTGAGCCAATCCATCATATCTTCTTATCCTGCAGTGGCCTGAGGGGAGTGAAAACAAAATTTTTATATGTAAGTTTGTTCTCTCTTTTTATAGCTTTTTTAAAAATCTGAGTAGGTGATCAATATATTTATGTTGAATTTTCCTCAATGAAACCTGCTTATTTCACCAGATAGTTATGAGAATTAAATTAAATAATAAAGGCAAAAATTATCTGCAGAATACATAGCACCAAAAAATTTGCTGAGTACTTTAAAAGGACCAGACAAATTAAACAAGACTGATAATATCCCTGCCCTTGGGGAACTTATCATGTAGTAGAAGGAGCCAGAAAAACTAGTACTTACAGTGTAGTGTTGATAGGGCCTATAATAGCAAATAAAGTCACACATAAGAAGAACAACTAGAGAATTCGCTGGCAGTCCAGTGATTAGGACGCCATGTTTCCACTGCTGGGGGCCCAGGTTGGATCCCTGGTCAGGGAACTAAGATCCCATAAGCCGCACAGAGTAGCCTTAAAAAAAGGGTGGGGGGTGACAACTAACTTTTGCTCCCAGGTGACTCAGCAGGTAAAGAATCCAACCCTGGTTCTATTCCTGGTTGGGAAGATCCGCTGGAGAAGGGATAGGCTGCCCACTTCAGTATTCTTGGGCTTCCCTGGTGGCTCAGATGGTAAAGAATCCGTGTGCAATGTGGGAAACCCAGGTTCAATCCCTGGGTTGGGAAGATCTCCTGGAGAAGGGAATGGCTACCCACTCCAGTATTCTGGCCTAGAGAATTCCATGGACTGTATAGTCCATGAGGTTGCAAAGAGTCAGTCGGACATGACCAAGCGACTTTCACTTTTCAACCTGAGCTCAGAGGGCCAGGAAAAATTTCCTGGCAGAAGTGACATCCTCTCTGAAACCCAAACAATGAACAGCAGTCATCCAGATGAGAAGGCTTTGCTGCTGACTGGCAGGGCACTTCCAGAAGGAAGAGCACATGCCCAGAACTAGAGACAAGACAACAATGACCTCAAGGAGCTGACCATAGTTCACTGGACTCAAGTGAAGATCAGGGATGGGTTTAGGGAAACAGATTTGGAAGTGTAGATTTGGGGGTGAGTGTGGCCTAACATAAAAAAGCTGAGCACCAAAGAATTGGTGTTTTTGAACTGCGGTGTTGGAGAAGACTCTTGAGAGTCCCTTGGACTGCAAGGAGATCAAACCAGTCAATCCTGAAGGAAATCAGTCCTGAATATTCATTGGAAGGACTGATGCTGAAGCTGAAGCTCCAATACTTTGGCTACTTGATACAAAGAACTGACTCATTAGAAAAGACCTGGATGCTGGGAAAGATTGAGGGCAGGAGAAGGGGGCAACAGGGAATGAAACGGCTGGATGGCATCACTGATTCGACGGACATGAGTCTGAGCAAACTCTGGGAGTTGGTGATGGACAGGGAAGCCTGGCGTGCTGCAGTCCATGGGGCTGCAAAGAGTCGGACACGACTGAGTGAGTGAACTGAACTGTGGCCTAGCAAAAGGGTGGGAGAGGCAGGCAGAAGCCAGATCATTACGGGCCTTTGTGGTTTCACTAAGGAGCCTGGACTTTATCCTAAGGTCAATAGGAAGTGACCGATTAATTTTCAGCAGGCACACGTGACCAGATCTACTTTCACCAGGAGCTTCTATCTGGTTTCTTGTCCTTTCTTGAGTATCGTCCCTGCCCAGCCCCCCACTCTCCAATGAGGACTGTCGGGTCACCCAGCCAAGAGTTCACATTTCTAATGCAAGGCCCATTTCTTATCTCTTACTCGAATTCCACCAAGTTTGCCAATATTTACTTTCTCCTCAATCCTAGATCTTTCAACCTCTAGAAACAATTTTGGGGCCTCCTAACAGAAGACTAAGATAATACTGCCCAGACACACGATCAATCTGTATAAGAAAGACCTCATATCTGTATGATAACGACAGACTAGCAAATGAAGCGTATGGAAAACATCCTCTCCTTTTCTTTCTTTACCTAATTAAGTCACCTAGAGCCACAGTTTAAGGCTGAGAATCAATACCCTAAGGGGAAAAGCATCACGGTCATTAACTTTATCTCCTGGTCTCACCATTTAACCTTAGGATCCCAGAACCTCGGCACTGGGAAAGAAACCTTTAATCCTTCAGTCCAGCCTTCCACCTGAGTATCACAGCCCTTTGACATGACTTGGCAATTGAAATCAGATTATTTCTTACTGCCTGAAATTTCCTTCAGAACTTATTCTTATGTTCATCCCCCAGTGGAGAGATCTAGGGTAGGACCTCTATGTCCAGTAGGGAATGGCTGTAACTCACTAGGTCTTATGGTTCTAGAATAATGCTATTCAAAGTGTTATCAGTAAACTGGTCCTGGTCCATGGACTCCTTGTTACCACACACAGGCTAAGTACAGAAGTTAAATGTAAGCATTTGAAAGTCTGCATAGCAACCTGATATTGCCATGACATCCAAACACAAGTTCAGAGGACTCACCTCAGTGAACAGGGTATAAAATGGTTCAAGCATTGTTGAACTCGTCATGTGTGGCAAGTGCTGCAATGAGTTATGCACAGTAAGACCAGGTTACTTTGAAAAGTACCGTTCTAGAAGGTTTCACGGGAAGAGAAGAGGGGAGGTCTGGGAGTAGGAGGACCAGCTCTTTCCCCCTTCTCGGTACAATAGAGAGTGAATCTGCTGTAGAGGATGAGGAACAGGAAGCTGCTCCCACTAGGCCACTGGCTGTATGGGGTGAAGAGGAGGGCAGGAGTTGGTGGCCAGGTTATCAGGCAATAACAAACTCAGCATCCAAGCACGCGACTTCCAGCAATGCAAGGAGCTTCCTTTGTTTTGGGAAAACAAGAGCTGCAAGAAGCCTCTCCTTGACACGTTCTTGCCTGGCTTCAGGAGGAGCCCAACCACCCCTAACACACAAACAGGACAGTCCTGGCCAATGAGAGACAAGCCAGTACCCTGACCACAAGCCCTGTTTGCTTTTCCTTTTCCACCACTTCCTCAGTTGGAGGGCCACTGTGGGGCCATAGGGAGCTGCCAGCCTAGGTCACTACTCAAGAACTTCACCCCCCATGACCCAGTACGTTCTCCATACAGTTCTTCCTATGCCTTTTCTACAGCCTACTTTCTCTTCCCAATACGGTACTTCTGGTCTGAGACCAAGAGCATACTTCTGGGGAGTGGTAGGTAAAACTAGGCCTCAGAGCACCATTCCAACAAAGCCCATGGTATGCTCTGGCCAACAAGGCTATTTTAACTCTAAAATCAAGAAGATCAGCATCTCTCCAAGGGCCCAAGAAGAACGATACCTAAGGTTTCAACAACTTATTCTTAACATGTATTTTTAAGTTATCTGAAGAGTTAATTATATTAGAGTCTCGGCTTCAAGAACCCAGTTATCACCAAGACTAACATATATAAAACAGGCTACCTCTTCATGACACAGAATGTTGTTAAAACTAAACTTCTAGCAGCCAGCTAGGAAGCAAGGACCAAAGACTCAAACATCCAACAGCACCTGCTAGTCTAGCTCTCGGGGTATAAACAGAGTAAGAGTGTCAACCTCCCAAACTCACAAGAGAGTGTCTTCTAAGACCAGAGACTTCGGGACATTTTCTCCAAGAGCACTGAGAAGTAGGGCTGGCAAGTCCTACTTATGACTTTATGAGGATCCATCAAGAGCCTGGGGGACCAGGAAAGCTTCCTCCCTTTCTGATTCATCAAGGGAGCTTACTCTTTACCCTGATGGCTCAAGAGTCCAAGTTTCTATGAAGACTTATTTGTCCAGTAAGGGGGGGGGTGTGGGGGCGGGACTCCCCCCACTCCAAGCCTCCTTCATGCCAAAGAAGGAGGAAACAGAATAAGCAAAATAAAATTCATAAAGCAAAGCAGTAATTATGGTGTGGTCAACAAGAGGCTGTCCTCAAGCCCATCATTATGTGGCTAAATTTAACGCCCTGCGCGGCCAGGGGAGCCGTGCGCCCGGGGCACCGTGTGTCCACACAGACGCCAGCTCCGCCACCTTCACCCGCTCGACAGCCGCCAGGCCTGCCAGAAAGCAGGTCACAATTTTTTTTATAGTCTGTTTACCAAGATGCTGTTTTTACTGCGAGGTTTCTCTCATTTTATCTCTTTTTCCCTTTTCCCCAAACAGACTGGCCTGTATTTTCTGTCCTGGGCTTTTTTTTTTTCTTCTTTCTCCCTCTCTCAGTACTATTTTCAGAACTCTAATTTTATATGGTATGTCCCTTTTTTTTTTTTTTTTTTTTGGTAAATATTTGCCATGACTAAGCCAGGCACATCCAGTTTAAAAGGCTCCGTCCCACAAAGCATCGGGTCTTTAATGATATGCATCTCATTAGCTTTCCCCATGAAAGGGGGTATAGAAAAAAAAAAAGCAACTTACAGACTCTCTCACTTTTTATATCTAGAGAGACCTATATTTATATATGAGGACAAGCTTGAAACTGACATTCTGAGCCTCAATACGAGGTTAGTACAATGGCCATTTGATTCAGGAGAGAGAGGCTATGGGGTCTGTGTGTCAGTTGATTGCTAGTTGAGCCAGACGATTCTGACCAGATCAGTACAGCCAGAACCAATCCTCGAACTCTGAGGTATCAGGGCTCGATACATCAGGGGAACAAAACTGCAGGAAGTCTTCTGACACCAAATTTCCTAAAACGGGCATGAGAGGACAGAGAGAGACAGTGAGATATCAATATTTTCCCCAACCGCTGGTGGGTGAAGTCAAAGAAAGGAAAACTATGAGTTAAGGGAGTGCTGAGAGAGACCCCCTTCCAGTTAGCATTTCATACCTCCCATTCACCATCCAAAGAGCTTCTCCAGCTGGACAAAGCCTCAAAACTGATGGGAGGATTTCTTACTGTACATGTTAGGTTCAATGAAAGGGGACACATGTCCATCGATCGCACTGAGCAAAAGGCAGAGCATTCAATAAGCACTCTCCAAGGACTGATGTACGGTGCATTTAAAATCACCCTGATACTCCAAGAGAGAGTTAGAGGAGCCCCTGGGACTGAGGGTTTTCAATAAGAAGTATCGAGGCAGGGAAAGATATATGGTTTGAGAGACCCTGAATGGCTGCAAAGCAGCATCTTGTGGGAGTCTATACTTTGAAGGCATCACCAAAGGTCCAGAGTCTCTAACTTGGTCTTCACTGATTAATTTAGGGATAATCAAACTCCAGAGGATTGACTGATACTAACTAAAATCACAAGAGACCAATTTAAAAATTAAAATGCCAATTTATTAGTTTATAAGGTGGGGGCTACAACCATTCCAGTGGCTGATACACCTTGCGCTGATTTTTCCTGAGAAGATGGATAAAAACCAAGAGCCCTCCTTGCTAAACACAGAAAAAAAGGCAAAAACAACAAATGACTTTATGGAGTAGTTCATATTCACTGCAGAAAAAGCTGGCCATTCATCCTTATTCCACACTAGCATTGCTGCAGCACTGGGGTAGACAAGTTAATCAACTCTCACTCCCTGGTTTTCCTCTTCCTAAATTCTATACAAGTCTGATCTTTGTTAGTACATCTCCTTAGACTTCACGAATTAACTATATAACAGCTTTTCTCAAACTGCTTATAAGAGCCTACAGGTGTGCAAGACAACAAGAAGAAAAGGATGTGGAGTAAGCAATGAGGCAGTTCTTGGGGCAGTTCTCTAGCCATGTCCACTTCCCCGTCTTGTAATTAAGTTGTGCGGTAGTTAGGCGTCTCCCTACTGCCCACAGATGGGTCTCAGTCTTGCCTAGTGCCCACATGAAGTTCTAGGTGTAGCTGTGTCACGTGCAGCAAGGCAATGGGACACAATGGAAGAATACTGGGCGGCAAATTCAGAGCCCTTGGTCCTGGTGCCAATCTACCACTGATTTCCCATTACATTCTTTTATCTTTGCAAGCTCTAATTTCCTCATGAGTAAAACAAAGAGGCTTGATATATCCTTAGATTGATAAAGCCCCTTCTAGCTCTTAAAATTCTACAGCTCTAATCTTCTCAACAAGGTATCTGAGATGCCATGATTTCCTTTTTAAGGTACTAGCCTGGGCCCTTGAGATTTGTAACCTCATCTCAGAATCAATTTATTTACAAACAGATGGGTGGGTTCCTTCTGTAGGTGGCTAATCTCACCTATGTTATATTGATTATTATTTATCTTAGTATCAGAGATGATCCCAAATTAGGATATTCTGCTTGAAACTAGCATCTCGTTAGGTACCCACTAAATTCAGCAGTTTCACTCTGCTCTTTCCCTGGCTGCCAGGCACTGGAGAGAACTAAATGCTAAGATGCTTATTGACTATTTCTTCTTTTTATTATTATTATTTATTTGGCTGTGCTGGATGTTAGTTGCAGCATATGGGATCTAGTTCCCTGATCAGGAATTGAATCCAAGGCCCCTGCATTGGGAGCACAGAGTCTTAGCCACTGGACCACCAGGGAAGTCCCTGACTATTCCTTCTTTACATCAAGTAGCAGCAGCATCCTGTCTCAAAAGCTCCTCTTCATTCCTAGCTTCACTTACACCGAGCTGGAAGGATTTCATTGGAGTAAAAGATTCGAAGCAGCATTAGAACTGCTCAGCCTTCAAGTGTAAGAGTAACAGATGCCAAAGAGTTTGAAGAAAAAGTGAAAGTGAAAGTCGCTCAGTCATGTCTGACTGTTTGTGACCCCATGGATTACACAGTCCATAGAATTCTCCAGGCCAGAATACTTGAGTGGGTAGCCTTTGCCTTCTCCAGGGGATCTTCCCAACCCAGGGATAGAACCCAGGTCTCCCACATTGTGGGCAGATTCTTTACCAGCTGAGCCACAAGGGCAGCCCAAGAATACTGGAGTGGGTAGCCTATCCCTTCTTCAGCAGATCTTCCTGGCCAGGAATCGAACCAAGGTCTTCTGTATTACAGGCAGATTCTTTACCAACTGAGCTACAAGGGAAGCCCGTTAGAGTTTCTGCAGGATTCCCTCAAACCACCATATCTAGGGAGAGCTTCTCAGACTGCATAACTGAATAAAGTCCCTAGACATGTCTTTCCTTCAACAGCCTATCACCATACAGAATCCCTCTGAACTTTTAGCTCAAGATTTCCCTGTTCCAGAAATACCTTACCCAAACTAGCCTGGTATGAACCCCAGATGCCACCCAAATGAATCTATTTCTTCCTCCTCTCAGACAACATGTATTTTATGTATTTAGAATATTCTTTGCATATGTGTAAATATGTCTAATCTCTCAAAAGTCCAACTTCCAAGGACAGAGACCATGTTTTAACTTTTCAGTATGACTCCATGTTGTTTAGTATTTTCACTGGTGCTTAAAAAGTACTGTCCACACAGAGCTTAAATTTCCAAATTAAAAAACAACAACAACAAACAAATAGACCAAAGATCTCTCACACAGAATGAAAAAAAAATGCTTTCTGAGACTCTGGGGCAATTTCCTCCTGACAGTTTCATCATAAGAGATAGCAAGGACACCCACAAATCCTGCCACCTGTGCCCTAAACACTGGACAGGTGAGCTGCCAACCTACAGACCTCAGTCTCACGTTCACGTTTCAGTTCAGTTCAGTTCAGTCGCTCGGTCAATCCAACTCTTTGCAACCCCATGGACTGCAGCATGCCAGGCCCCCCGTCTCACGTTTCACTATGGCTCACTATCCAAAGGAGGTTTCACCCACAAGCAAAAGCTATCATAAGAGAACATGGGTATAAGGCTGAAGTTATAGTCAACAGATCAGGCAAAGCTTAAAGGTAAGTCATTTGATACTTCTGTTTTCTCTCTTCATTTCTATAACCTGAGACACTGAACAATGGGAGAAACTTCTCCAATGCCAAGACCTCTGAGCTACAAGCATTCATTATTTTGGACCTCCTACTACTGGGCACTGCGGTAGACTCAGAAGGGAAACAAAATGAGCAAGACGGTTTTGCTGTTGAAGGAGTTTATCACCTAAAAGGGACGATAAGTATAGAAATCCTCAGATACAAGGCCAAAGTGAGACGTGACACAGGAAAGATGCAAAGCATTGTGGGAGCTCAGACGAGGGAAAGAATATAGCTTATACTTTGACTTCTGTCCATTTCACTATTTCGGGCATTACAGAAACATCACGGAACCATCTGATGCTCTTTTTAAGTTAGGAGAATTAAATGCCCTTGGAAAGAACTGCAAAATTCTTGGGTGAAAATGCTATGTCTCCTGGGGAAAGAAGATGGAAATAGGTAGAAATCAAGTCCTCAATCTTCAAAATATCACCTGTGCCTTCACCACCTGCAAATCCCAGAGGAAGGCCTAGCCTCTCGCTTTGCTCCACTCCGTAGGTCCTTGCTTTCACACTGTCATTTTCACGTCACCAGCGTTAAGTGTCTCCTTCTCCAGTGGCTTCTCCTTTGTTTCCAAACACATATGTGTCTTCCCATCTTAAAAAGGGGAGTTGTTGAGCCACTTCCAGCTCTCCAACTAGCTCTCATTACCTTCTCACTGTGAAACTTCCCAGTGAAAGTTCCATATTCACTGTCTCCATCATATCAATCAGCCCTTCTTTAGCTGCCTATAATCCACTGATGTTGCCCAAGATCCCGAACAGGATGATGATCTTTCTTTGGGCAGTCGGTCTGGCCTCTCTCCTATGTGTAGCGCAGTGGATCACCTCCCCGGTGATGGGGAGAGCAAGGGATTTGAAAAAAGACAAATCCCATGACCTGAAGTGACCTGCAGCAAATTAGCCCTTGAGCCTCTGCTTCTTTAAGATGAGATTAATATTACTAACCTCATAGGTTTGTTGAAAGGATTAAAAGTTATATCTTAGCTAAAGCACCTATCACTGTGTCTAGCACAAGCAGTAAGTATTAGATAACTGCTAATTCCCCTTCCTTAGCCAATTTACTCCTCTACCCAGATTCCCTTCCTATCTTACCCACATTTCCTTCACTGGCTCCTACGACCTTTCAATTACATTTGTTCCCCAAACCTCAATCTCTGGACTTTTGTTCCTTTCTCCATGCTGTTCCCAGTAAAAGATGTTTCCATTCTAATGCCTTCAAATGCTGCTCCTTTGTAGATTATTCCCAAATATATTTCTAGGGGTCCTTTTATCAACCTAAGCTTCAACTCTATTTCTTTTAACTCTTTCTGAACATTCCCACTTCTATGTTTTATAATCAATTTAAATTCAACATGCATTAAAAAAGATCCTCATCTCATGCTTTTTAAATTATCTCTGATTATATATAAGGCATTGACTATTTTTTCAACAAGCTAAGGCTTATGTTAAGTGGTCATACTGAAATGAATGGACTTTTATGAAACTGTTTCTCTAGTAGGGAATGAGGGGGGAGACTCAACTGTGTGAATCATGGCAAGATGTTCCAGAGGTGTGTGAAGCTTTTATTGTGTGTGTGAATGCTCAGGCATGTCTGGCTTTTTGTAACCCCATGGACTGTAGCCTGCCAGGCTCCTCTGTCCTTGAGACTCTCTAGGCAAAAATACAGGAGTGGGTTGCCATGCCCTCCTCCAGGGGATCTTCCCATCCCAGGGATCAAACCCACGTCTCTTATGTCTTCTGCATTGACAAGCAGATTCTTTACCACTAGCACCATCTGGGAAGCCCATGAAGCTTATAGGTTAGACCTAAAAAGACTCAATATTTGCCAGAAATAAGGCATCAATGATCACTGCCTCATGACTCAATTCTGACCTAAGTGGATTTCTCAGACCAGAGGTTAAAACCAAATGGATTTGATGAAGCTAAACAGAGAAAAAAAAATGGTTTTCATTTTAGAAGAGTGGATAACTTCCTTTGAATGACGCGAGATGCCCAACCCCTGCAGCAGTGTTTGTTATACTGTGTTAGCAAGTCTGGGTCTAGATGTATCTAGATGTGCACCATCTAGTTTCCCACAGGTCCCTATAAAACCCTGCTGTCTTTTATCCAGTCTGACACACATGTTTCTATACTATACCTATCCCATATAGTCATCTGGGTTTGAGTGTGTTAGGATAAGAGAGGGCTTTCCTTGTGGCTCAGATGGTAAAGACTCTACCTGCAATGTGGGAGACCTGGGTTTGATCCCTGGGTTGGGAAGATCCCCTGGAGAAGGGAATGGCAACCCACTCCAGTGTTCTTGCCTGAAGAATTCCATGGACAGAGGAGCCTGGTGGGCTACAGTCCATGGGGTTGCAAAGAGTCAGACACAACTGAGTGACTACACTTTCAGGATAAGAGAATTTAAATGTGGCAGAACCCTTCACTATTGGGATTCTCAGAATCAGAGAGCCTGTCTTCTGGAAATGAGTAATTTTAACCCACTGTATTTTCTATATCAATTTCCTTTTAGTTTTTCCCTCAGATTTTTGGTGTTTTTTTTTTTCATATTCTTAACATATTTCCTTTCAAAAGTATAAGCAAGCCCTTATAAAACTATGTAAAAGAAAAATAAACAAAGAGGCCTTTCTATACATTCTTGGAACAAAAAGAAGTGGTGACCCCTGATAGCAGGGCTTGATGGTGACTACAGGAATCCCAATGAGAAAACCCCAAAGAAGAGGCAAAATTCAGAAGAAATATGGCTGAGAAACATGTGCAGCCATCCCTGCCTCCCTGGAGATTTTAATTTCAGACCTCAAATACTGGTGGACTTGTGTTTTAAATAAGGAAAGCCATTCTGTTCCTTTATAGGCCCAAGATTAGATTTAATTGAGCCCCACCCATGATTTTTCCAGTCTGTCAATGGCACCACTATGCTTCAGATCACATAGGCAAAGCACTGACAGCCTAATCTTCCTAAAACATCACTTTCATATGTCACTTATCCAGTCAAAACTTCCCATGGTTTCCCACTCTCTATAACAGTAGTTAACTGCAAGCAGGAAGCACCCCATCTCCCTCCTAGGAGACGTGCCCCTATTTGAACATCACTGCATGTAATGACAGATGTTAATAACTGGACTGAAATGGGTAAATAAATGGATTACAGGCAGAAAGGAACTATAAAACATTTACCACTAGCACAAAGCACCAATCTTCCAGGCCAGCATTTAAGCCCCCTGCTCCCCAACTCAAGTATTACCTTACTAACTTTATTTTCTACTGATCCTCACCCACTCTTGTTAATTTACATCCTTTGTCCATGTGTTTCCCACCTAAAATGTCTTCCACATAGCTCCCTAGGAAAATCTGAAAAAAACTAAAGTCAGTTCAAGTCCTATCTTTTACAGGAAGCTTTTTCCAATCACTCCACTACTGTGGCCCCTATAACCATTCATTAAGCACAGTGAGCTCTTTGATGGCAACATTATCATTTATGCTCATAGAACCTGGCATCATACACATGCACAATACTGAATACTATAAGGATGAACTAGCTGCAAGGATCAGAGAACTGACACACATAATCATAGGGAGGATGTCCTCATGCATCTAGACATACCCTTCTTCATGATGCCCATGAAGAAGACTGAAAAAAAAAAATCTTTTGAATGCTATGTCTTCCTCTACACATTGAAAAACAGAAACAAGGCAAAGGAGCAGCCCTTCCAACCTTGGAAGTAGAGCCCAGAGAGAGGAAAGACTGAAGAAGGAAGAAACTTAATAATTTACTTTGGGCTCTATGACTAATGTTTTTTCCAGGATTTTGTCAGGTTCTTATTCCTTTGGTTTTTGAGATATTTAATTTCTTAACTGGCTTTTAAAAAAGAGGTTCTAGGATCTCTCAATGGGCTTCCCTCTTTACCAGACTCCTGGTAAAGAATCTGCCAACAATGCAGGAGACCTGAGTTCAATCCCTGGGTTGGAAAGATCCCTTGGAGAAGGGAATGGCAACCCTTCAGTATTCTTGCCTGGAGGATCCCATGGACAGAGGAGCCTGGCGGGCTACAGTCCATGGGGTCGCAAAGAGTCAGACATGACTGAGTGACTAACACACACACACACACACACACACACAGGATCTCTCAGTAATGAGATTCAAGGTTTATACTTCTTCCCCAAATCAGGACTATGTCCCAGTAAACTAAGCGCCAAAGAAACAAGGCAGATACCAGAACGGGAATCTGACAGTGGTCTTCTCCTTAAGCTACTCATCTGTTCATAGCAGTACTGTTTAAGTCTCAGGCTACCAAAAGGTGATGGTCTCATGGTTTACTATTCATAAGACAGTAAAAATAAGGAAAAGTGAGAAGATATTATTTCTTCATCCATTAACAAATATTGTCTGAGTGCCCATCACGTGTGGAAGCACTGTGCTGGGTACTTTGGATAAACCAGTGCACAAAATACACATCCTTGTCCTCACTGAGTTCAAATATTTTGGCAGGGGGAAAACAGGCCATAAACCATAAACATAATAAAACAAAGTTGATGTTAATATGGAATATAAGTGCTATGGTGAAAAAATAAAAAGTAGAGCATGGTGAAATGAAATGGGAGTGCCAGGTGCAGAAGGATGGGGATGTGGCTTACAATCTTAAATAGTATAATCAGGGTAAACCCACTGAGAAGGTGACACCTGAACAAAGACACGATTGTAGTCCATGTAGATATGTCTACACATTTTTTGACATGCCTCCCCTTCAGAAAAAAAAAAGTGAAAGTGTTACTTGCTCAGTTGTGTCTGACTCTTTGTGACCCCATGGACTGTAGCCTGCCAGGCTCCTCTGTCCATGGAATTATCCAGGCAAGAATATTGGAGAGGGTAGCCATTTCCTTCTTCAGGGGATCTTCCTGACCCAGGGATCTAACCCAAGCCTCCCACATTGCAGGCAGATTCTTTACCATCTGAGCAATCAGGGAAGTCCCCTCCCCTTCAATTACCCTTCCCTGGAGTGTGACCTGGACATGGTGACTCACTTCTAGGGAAGTGAATATATCAAGATGGTGTCAAGATGGGGTGTCACTTCTGAGATTAAGTTATAAAAATACTTCAGGTGCCTTCTTGGTCTTGGTCTCTCAGTCTGCCTCTCTGATTACTGGCTCTGGAGGAGGCTAGAGCCATGTCATGTGAGTGGCCTTATGGAGAGGCCATGTGGCAATGAAATGGCACCTCCTGCCAAGAGTCACATGGGAGAGCTTGGAAATGAATTCTCCAGCCCCTTCTGATGATGGCCTTTCCAGCTGAGATCCTGATTTGTGGTTTCAGAAGAAACTCTTGAGTCCAGAATCACCCCAGCCAGCCACTTCTAGATTCACAACCTTAAAAACCATGTGAGAGGATAAATATTTGTCGTTTTAAGCCACAAAGCTTTGGAGTAATTTGTTATACAGCAATAGATAACAAATACAGACAGAAAAGAAGGGAAGGTTTTGGCCATACAAATACCTGAAGAACGAGCACTCCAGGCAGAGGGAATAGGAATATAAAGGCCTAAAGGAGGTGATGCTCAAAATGTAGAAAAACAGCAAAGAGTTCAGTGTAGCTTCAGTGAAGTGATGGGGGGAGAGAGGGAAGAGACGAGGTCCAGATCATGTAGAGTTGTGCAGACCATCATCAGGTCTTTGGGTTTTACTCCATAAATGAAATGTGAAGCCAGCTTTGAGCAGGAGAGTATCATGATGGGATCTGGTTTTAATAAGAACATTTTGTTGGTAATGGGTCCAGATGAGAGCAGAAGTGGCAACAGGGATACTAATAAAGAGGTTCATGTAAAACTTCAGGTAAGAGATGCTGGTGATTCAGACAAGAGTAGTAGCAGCAGAGGTGAAATTACAGGTGTGCTTTGAAGGTAAAGCCACGAGGCTGATGAACTGGATATAGGATGGAAAAGGACAGATTTCACTCCAAGGATGACTCCAAGCTTTTTGGCTCTAGGAAGTGAATGAATGAAACTTCTATCAACATGTGCTGTGTTAGGTGTGCTAAGTCGCTTCAATTGTTTCTGACTCTTTGCAACCCTATGAATTGTCCTCTGTCCAGGGATTCTCTAGGCAAGAATACTGGAATGGGTTGCCCTGCCTTTCTCTAGGGGATCTTCCCAACCCAGGGATCGAACTCAGGTCTCTTATTGTCTCCTGCACTGGCAGGCAGGTTCTTTACCACTAGCGCCACCTAGGAAGCCCTTCCATCAACATGAGAAGGGGGTTTTAGAAAAGCAAATTTGAGGGTTAGGATTAGGAGTCCAGTTTTGGACATGTTAAAGGTGAGATCCTGTTAGACTTCCATGTCAAAACGTTGAGCAGGCAGTCTGGAGTTGGGGGCCAGGTCTAGAATGAAGACTAAATTCAAGATTCATCAATGCAATGATATTTAAAGACATGAGACTAGATGAGATCACTAACGGAGTGAAAAAGATCAGAGCATCCAAGATTGAGTCCTAGGGCACTCCAACATTAAGAGATAAGGGAAAAGAACCAGAAAAAGAGTCCAGAAGGAACAACCAGTGAGACAGAAAAAAACAGGAGAGTATTATGCTGTGGAAGCCACGTTAAGAAAGTATACTTAGGAAAAGGAATTGACAAGCATTATAAAGGAAAAACCTAAATAGGAAAGGATCAGCCAACTCAATTGTCCTCTGCCTTTTCATTTCCACATCCTCCCTGTTGACAAATTTTACAGCAGTGGTAAGGACAGGGGGCTGTGGGACTTCCTTGTTGGTCCAGTGGTTAAGACTTGCACTTCCACTGCAAGGGGCAGAGGTTTGATCCTTGGTTGGGGAACTAAGATCCCACATGCCACGTGGTATAGTCAAAAAGAAAAAATACAAGGGGCTGTAGGGATAACAGGGTAGTATACTTATGCCTGGAGAAAGGAGAGCAGACTGAGAGAGGGGAAAATTGTCATGGGAGACTCACAAAAGGGATGATACCAGTGCAGAGTTGGGAAAGCTGAACAAGAGATTGCCATGAGGACAAAAAAGAAGAGACTACCAGGCTAATGGATCAGGAGATGTAGGGACAGGAAGCTGTCAATACTTGAACATGATGAAAGGGCGGGATGCTACTGGGGAAAGACAGAAGGTCAGGCTGAAGAGGTCAGCAGGACCAAATTATGAACCATCTTGTGTGGCATGCAAGGAGTTTGAACTTTCCCTGGTGGCTCAGACAGTAAAGAAACTACCTGCAATGCAGGAAGACCCATGTTCGATCCCTGGGTCAGGAAGATTCCCCTGGAGAAGGGAATGGCAACCCACTCCAGTATTCTTGCCGGGGAGAATCCCATGGACAGAGGAGCCTGGTGGGCTACAGTCCATGGGGTAGCAAAGAGTCAGACACGACTGAGGGACTAACACTTTCACTTTCTGCAGGCAACTGGGAACCAGTTAAGGACTTTAAGCAGGAGAGTAACATCATCAGGTTTCTGTTTCAAAGAGATCACTCTGATGTAACTTCCAGTCAAACTGGGGGGAAATAAGTACTAACTGGGAGACAAATTAGGAAGCTGTGACATGGTCAAACCAAAAATGGGGCAGACGATGGCTAATCTTAGGCAATGGAAGTTGGAATAGAGAAGAAGAGTAGATTCAAAAGAGGGTTAACAAGGACTTCCCTGTTGGTCCAGTGGTTTAGCGTCCACTTGACAATGCACGGGACACAGGTTTGACCCCTGGTCCAGGAAGATTCCACATGGCACAGAGCAACTAAGCTTGTGTGCCACACCTCCTGAGCCTGGGCTCTAGAGCCTGGAATCTGCAACTGCTGAGCCCACAGGCCACAACTGCAGAAGGCTGCTTGCCCTAGAGCCCTGTGCTCCGCGACAAGAGAAGGTACCATGATGAGAAGCCTGTGCACCAGAACTAGAGAAGCCCCCACTTGCCACAACTAGAGAAAACCTGTGTGCAGCAAGAAGGCCCCAGGGCAGCCAAAATAAAGAAAATTTTTTTAATTTTTTTTTAAATTTTCTTTACATTATTGTGTTGGTTTTGCCATACATTGACATGAATCTGCCATGGGTATACCTATGTTCCCCATTCCAGAACCCCCCTCCCTCCTCCCTCCCGATTCCCTCCCCCTGGGTCATCCCGGTGCACCAGCCCTGAGCATCAACCCTGGGCTGGCTATTGATTTCACATATGATAATTAACATGTTTCAATGCCATTCTCCCATATCATCCCACCCTTGCCCTCTCCCATAGAGTCCAAAAGACTGTTCTATACATCTGTGTTTCTTTTGCTGTCTCGCATACAGGGTTCTCGTTACCTTCTTTCTAAATTCCGTATATATGCGTTAGTATACTGTATTTTTGTTTTTCTCAAAATAAAGAAATTTTTAAAAAATGTTTAAGGAGCTAACAAGTTAGGCTCTGGAAGTAAGGACAAAGAGAAGAGGGGATAACTCCCAAGTTTCTAGCTTAGAAAATTAAAGAGATAGTGGTACAGTTCCCCAAGATAAGGAATATAGAAGAGAACTGGGTGTGGGGGGGTAGATGATTAATTTTGTACACGTTTATGGTATTGCCTGTGGGACATCCAAGTGGAAATTTCAAAGATGCAGAAAGAAATATGAGCCTGAAACCTAACGGAGATCGAAAACCAGTATTCAGGGGTGTGCTAGTGATAGCTCGAGCTGGGGTCTGGATGAGATCACCAGAGAGAGTGAAGGGTGGGAGGATGGAGGGTTACCAGCCCCAGGGAACACCAGCATGTGAGGGTCAGTGAAAGGATGGAGAGCCAGCCAAGGAAGCCAAGTAGAAGTTGTCTGTGAACTTAACAGGAGAGCAGTTTTCAGGTGAAAGGACTCCCCATCTTCCCCAAGTGTCTTTGACATAAGCTCCAGCTTCATAATAGCAGCCATGAAGATCTTCAGAGATTGAGGTCTCTGCTCTAGATCAGGCTCAAACCAGACAGGGGATGAAAATACTACCTAAAACTAGACAGGACACAAAAGACATGGCTGAATTCAGGATGCTGAATCAAATCAACGTGAATTGTAGCTGTAGAACTAGAACTATATAAAAGAAATTGGTCACATGGAACTCTGCTCAATGTTATGTGGCACCTTGGATGGGAGGGGAGTCTGGGGCAGAACGGATACATATATGTATATGGCTGAGTCCCTTCGCTGTTCACCTGAAACTATCACAACATTGCTAACCAGCTATACCCCAATACAAAATAAAAAGTTTATTATCAAACATGATAGAAAAGCCTTTGTAAACCCATGGTGATATCATGGCATTGTATGGCAAAAACAATAAAAGAAAAAAATAAAATTAAATTAAATTAAAAAGAAAAGCCTTTGTATACATATTTATAAATAATATCTACTATATATATTATAGAAAACATGAATGTTTGCCTAACTAAAATAATTTATGACGTTTGATTCTACTTGTTTGACTTAGTATGAATAGAATGGTGGATTTCTAATTTAAAAATTAGATATGCAGCAAGCAACAAAGGTTTACTGTATAGCCCAGAGTGCTATAGTCAATATCTTGTAATAACCTATAATGGAAAATAATTTCAAAAATAATAAATGTGGATATGTATAACTGACTCTCCTTACTGTGCACCTGAAACATTGTAAGTCAACTCTACTTCAATAAAATATTATCTTAAGAAAAAAATGTTAAAAAGAAGTAGAAAAAATAAAAAGTTAAAAGAAAAAGAAATTGGTAAAGATATTACATGGAACAGATTATTTAAGTCTGACAAGGCATTCAGAAAGCAGTCATGGGAGTAACTGCTATGCTGAATATTCTCCTCTGAAGACAGAGAAGAACTGAAAAATCTCTATCTCTTAGAAGGCTCCCCTACCCGAGGAAGCTGACTTCACATAACTGCCCAGATTTCAGAGTCCGGGGCTGATTCCCAGCCAGGGGTTGCCAGCTGCAGAGGGCGGGGCTCTATTTTGGGCTGCCTGCTGTCCCTGAGCCTGGCCGCGTCTGGTTTGAGCAGCAGGCAGCCCCAGTGACTCACACACCCATGCAAACCGCCTGTGGCTCGTGGCATGGCCTCGGAATGCCAGCCTTAGGCCAGCTCCCTCCTCACCCCATTACACTGGGATAAATAAATAAAGAGCACGCCAGCAGCCGCACAGCCTGATGGCAACCAGATGAAGAGAGGGAGGCACGGAGAGGGCCAGGAGAAGGAACTCCCTCCAGTGGACCCTGCTAAGCAAGGGCCATGCCAGCCCACTCATCCTAAACTTCCTCCTCAACATCGTTCCTACTGGCATGTAGTTGCAGCCCCCAGATCCTTGACGGGTCTACCATTCCTAAAGGGGCCTCTCAGCCCCTCATCCTAGGAAATGCTCTATGTGGGGATGTTGCCCTCTGTGAGAACAGGGCCAGCCCTGACTTGAATGGGCATTGCCAGGATTCCTCCTCTAGTTAGGTCACCATCGATTGGCCCCTTTGGGCTCCCTGGAAATGAAAATCAGGCTCTTAAGGGAAGAGGAAAAACAAAGGGTCTAAATATGGAGAAGTAACCCCTGTTCAATCCTTAAATATTTTTCCTGGCCTTAGTGTCCTAGAAACCTCCCATCCACTGCCCCCTGCGCCCTATCTCGATGGCCTCTTGCCTTGCAATAGTCCCAGTGAGAACCAGGAAAACAGACCCCAGGCACTGACCGTACAGCCCTCTGACATCGGCCCTGGCCCCCTGCACCTTCATCCCGAGCTCTCTGTCCCCAGTTTGTTTATCTTCCTATGTTGCTTATTTTGATGGCACATCCTTTCAACTCAGTCTTGGGTGACCCTATGACCCTTCTGTGTCCTGTTTGCAGGACCCCAGGCAAGCAGAGTTGCTGAAAAGACATAGTGGCCATAAGAAATACTGCAGTCCTGGGAAGAAATCTTTCAGTTCTAGCAGCTCTGTAGGACATTCTGAGGACAGTGCAGTGATCCCAGAGGTCGCAAGAATTCTACATTATCCCAGCCCTTGACTCTCCTCCAATTTGTGTGTATGACCAGTGAAAGCATCAAAACAAAATAGGGATAATCCTAGACTATGAGTCAAGAAGTGTGGATGGTCCTAAACCTACAGCTACCACCATATGACCTTAGGCAAGTCACTTAACCTTTCTGAGGCCCAATTTCTTTTCTTGCTGTATCAGGTCTTAGTTGTAACATGCTCAATGGCATGTGGGATCTTTGTTCCCCAACCAGAGATCGAATCTGCATCCCCTGCATTGCAAGACAGATTCTTAACATTGGAGCACCAGGAAAGTCTCTGAGGCCCAATTTCTTAAGCTATGAAATGGAAATCTACTATCTATCTCTCAGATCCTTTCCAGATATAATAAACTCTACAAATCTATGCAGTTTGGATGTGATCTACCCAGAATCTAGGGGACCAGTATTCTTGAAGCAGTTGGTTCCAAGACACCAATCTTCTTCCTGGGCTAACACCTGTTTTCTACATGCTTTCTCATTCAATTCCACAGTGTTCTCCCCACCCCAACAATGTGAAATGAGCCTCCAGTTTTACAAATGAGAAAATAGAGGCTCTGAGAGAAGTGATTTATCAAAGCCACAAAATAAATCAGAAGAAAAATTGAAGATCCCAAACAAGCACCAACAAGAGTCTAACAAGCACTGGATCCACAGCCCACACAGCCACAATTTTCATAAAATCCCTCTAGCATAGGTTTATCAACATATTCACCCACAAACTCATTGAGAACCTACTACTTCTAGGCACTACGTTCGGTGCTGGGAACATGGAACACATTCAACATGGTTCTTGCCCTCAAAGAGTCCATAGCTCAGTGGAAAAAGACATACTCTTGCAAGCATACAAACAGCATCATTATGAAGCTATAACTGCTAAAATATAGAGGCATGAACCCAGGCACTATCATCTCAGGAAAGGATTATCTTTACAAGGACAGTCTGTAAATAAAGGTCTCCCAAAGAAGCTGACATTCGAAAGATTAATAGAAGTTTACAAGGTAGGAAAGACCAGGGCACTGGGCATTCTAGATAAAGGAACAATGTGTGCTGAGACACAAAGGCGAGAGAAAACAGCATTTTTGGCAATTCAAAGCCATTCTATATGGCTGACGCATAAAATATATACAGAAAAAAAAATGCTGAGAAACCAAGCTGAATAGGTATGCAGGCACTACATGGGAAGGGACTTCCCTGATGAGCTAAGAATAAGCCTAACATTGTTTGACTAAGGGGCTGAGGCATGGAACAAATATGTCATACCAGCCTACGTTAACCTCCTTAATACCTAAACCTACAGACAGGAGAAGCTATCTGAAAGAAAAATAGCCTAGGATATCTCTCTGTCCCAAGTTTTGGTTTAATGGTCTCTCTTTCCCCATGAATACCTAAAACCTGTTCTGCTTCAAGACTTAGCAATGCATCTCTCCTCCTCTAGAATTACAACCGCTTTAGTAGAGGGACTGACGGCTCCGTTCACATGTTTGGCTCTCACTGCTAAGACCGCAAGCATCATGCAGCTACTGCTCAGTCAATAGACAGAGGCAGGACAGAGGGATCTGAATCAAGAACACCTGCCTGTTGCCCAGCCCTGTGAAAAGCACGAATTTCAGGTTCAAAAGAAGTATGAGTCACAGTCCCTGCCCACAAGGAACTGACAAATTAGCCTAGAAGACAAGACAGAAAAATGAAAAATCCATACATATGATAAATATTATAACAGCATTATTTATTTACACAATAAAGTACCAACCTTGGTAACATGTATAATTAGAAAATAGTGCAATAATACTAGGGTACTAACTGTACAACCAACAACTCCCAGAAGAGTTAGAGAAAAAGATCAATATTGACTGGTATTATCAAAGGTCACTATTATTAATATTCTCCCTGCTTGGCATTTAATAGATGTTTCTTTTGGCCAAGCTCAATCCTTAGAAGGGAAACCTAGGAAGAAGCTTCTGACAGGCCACAATTATCTACTCCCCATTCATTCCCTTGCCAGTCCCCTTGCATAAACACTGTGATTTTCCATAGCCTACTGCGCCCACAAGACCGTCCCCAAATGGTAGCCCTGTGCTTTTCACCTTCCCCTGCTGCAGGATGTACAAGGGAACAAGTAATAATGACTAGCCCCTTGCTCCACAATCCAAATCTGGGATCAGATCGCAACAAGCAAAAATTTAGCAACTGGTCAACCAAGCTTTCCAAGAGAATTCCAAATAAAATGTCTAGGTACTGCAGCAGAGATGTTTTACAAATGTTCATCAGCCCACTTCTACCTTTTACATCTTTCCCCCTACTTCTCCCCAGCTTCTCCATCTTAAGCTTTTCAGACTTTCTATAGGTGACTTTTCTAGAAAATATATTTTTCAATCATGCAATCAAACTCAGTACCCAAAACGCAAGTCACCACTCAGGCACCTGGAAAGAGGAAGTAAAGTGAAGGCTGTATAAGGAGAAAGGAAATAACGAACACTTTACCTCCACCATAAATCGTTCCAAGAAGGAATTCTCTTCAAATGGCTCTGTCTTCAACCGACCTGTAACAAGAAGGGAGACAGAAAGGAAATATGAGTCTTAGAATGAGCTCCCTACCTGTGAGATGGAAAGTGAACAGAGCCCAGGACTTCTTGAGGAAAAGGATAAAGATGCAACATCCAGAGACACCAATCCAGTGGGAGAAGAGCACAGGCAGGAGAAGGAAAGGGTGATTAGCCATGACAACAGGTTCAGTGGCAGCACGTGCTCTTGAAGGTCTTCCCACCACAAAGACAGGTTGGATTGAATTTTTAATCTGAAGTTGGAGCTATGCAGCCTTCTATAAAGTCCCAAGTCATGTTTGCCCTCAGGCAATTTTGTATAGCTGTTGGTCCCTTTCCAGAGTCTTTCCTGGCCATTGCCTAGGGCATGTCTGACTCAGTTATAGCATCTCATAGACACCTGGGCCCCAGCCAGATACTTGAAGCAAAAGAAGTGTCATCTAATCTCCAGTTCCTGGTTAGCAGCCAGCACCAGGGGAAGCACCTCCCTAATACAAATTAGCCTCTCCCTTTTCAAAGGCCCTTCAATCACTCCCCACCCAACTCCCAAAGAATGTCTTGGGCTTCCCTGGTGGCTCAGTAGTAAAGAATCTGCCTGCCAATGCAGGAGACATGGGTTTGATCCCTGATCTGGGACTATCCCACATGCCACAGAACAACTAAGCCCATGCACCACAACTACTGAGCCTGTGCTCCAGAGCCCGGGAGCCGCAATTACTAAAGCCCGCATGCGCTAGGGCCTGTGCCCCTCAATGAGAAGCCACTGCAATGAGAAGCATGTGCACCACGACTAGAGAACAGTCCCCACCTGCCGCAATTAGTGAGTGGCCCACACAGCAACAAAGATCCAGCACAGCCAAAAATAAATAGATAAAATTATTTAAAACAAACAAATTAAAAAGCCCACATGATGTCTGAAAGAATGTCCTCTCACCTCGACTGAGTGTAGCCCCACTCTCCTGGTAATCCTGGATCTCTAGATCTTTCATATGAAGCAACGTTGTCAGGTCCCTCACCTGGCACTGCAATGCCAGACTCATGCCCATCAGAGGACGAATCAAATGTCGGGAGACCTTCCATGGAAGAGATACTAATTAGTCAACGGATTCACATTAAGCACTCCCTAACACTGTATAAGGTACTAGGAAAAAATACTAAAAAAACAAATGTTTTCACAGGAATTTATAGTTTCATAAGCAAGCAACATGTTTACATGAATGTGTACACAGATATAATAACTTACTAATTATGTGAAAGAGGTCCAGGGATTTTCTTTACGGCACGGATAAAAGGATGGGAAGAATAAAGCAGAGCACACATGAACAGATAACCTCAAGTCGTAATGTAAAGAGAAAGCTGTGATACAGGTGATAAGAGGTAAGTGTGGACTCTACTGCAGCAAAAATTTAGACACAAAAGATCCAGGTAACCTTCAAGAAAGTGGGTACAGCTAAAACAGAGTATGCTGGCTGGAGTGTAACAGAAGACAAACAACAGCAGAAAGTAGAGAACTTTGAAAGTCAAATCAGACTCAGACACTAATTATGAACCATTTCAAGGCTGATCAGTTCAATCACTCAGTCATGTCCAACTCTTTGCAACCCCACGGACGGCAGCATGCCAGGCTTCCCTGTTCATCACCAACTCCCAGAACTTGCTCAAGCTCATGTCCATTGAGTCGGTGATGCCATCCAACCATCTCATCCTCTATCGTCCCCTTCTCCTCCTGCCTTCAATCTTTCCCAGCATCAGGGTCAGTTTTTCGAATCAGGTGGCCAAAGCATTGGAACTTCAGCTTCAGCATCAGTCCTTCCAATGAATATTCAGGACTGATTTCCTTTGCATTGACTGGTTGGATCTCCTTGCAGTCCAAGGGACTCTCAAGAGTCTTCTCCAACACCACAGCTCAAAAGCATCACTTCTTTGGCGCTCAGTTTTCTTTACGGTCCAACTCTCACATCCACACATGACTACTAGAAAAACCATAGCTTTGTCAGCAAAGTAATGTCTCTGGTTTTTAACACGCTGCCTAGGTTGGTCGTAGCTTTTCTTCCAAGGAGCGAGCCTCTTTTAGTTTCATGGCTGCAGTCACCATCTGCAGTGATTTTGGAGCCCAAGAAAGTAAGGTCTATTAATGTTTCCATTGTTTCCCCATCTATTTGTCATGGAGTGATGGGACTGGATGCCACGATCTTGGCTTTTTTAATGTTCAGGGCTGATAACAGCCCACAATGAGACCAGAGTTTCAATCTGTCACCACAAATGCAGCAAAGTTTAAGATCATTGCTATAACTGAAGCAGGCCAGTCACTGAAAGACCAGCCTAGGAAGGAATAAGCCAGCCCTCACACAGCTTGCTCTTAACCAGAGGTAAGGAAGGATGCAAGCATAGCCATATGGCAATGCAGCTAGGGTGATGTTCATATGATAATGCATAGTTATATAGAATAACTATTCCATTCACCTACACATGGTGTACAATAGCCAGTCAAAAAAAAAAATAGCTAAATCCGATCATTTATGACCAGGAAGTATTATGAGAGTTTCTTTCCTTTCCCTCAAGGAGAACTGTTTCTTTTAAGAGGCTCTAAGAAGAAATGCCCTAGATCAGAGGTCAGCAAATTTTTTTCTGTTAAGGGCAAGATGGTCAATATTTTCGGCTCTGTAGCCCATACAGTCCCTGCCACAATACTCAACTCGGCTGTTGTAGCAAGAAAACCGCCATAGACAACATGTAATAAATAGGGGTGGCTGGGTTCCAACGCAACTTTACAAAAACAAGCAGCACACCAGGTTTGGCCTGCTGACCACAGTATGCCAATCCCTGCCCTGGACCTGAACAGGAGAACTTTAAGACAAGATAGCCCACACAGGCTTAAAGTGAAGAAAAGGTACTGAGGTGGCCAATAAGATGTACAAGCCAGACTCGTTTGGACCAGGATCAGAAGTCTGAATTCTTCAGACTCTTCTGTGTGCATTTCCATTAACTTTCTAGTAAAACTTATTACTAAAGGCTTCAAGCGTATCACAGCTCAAACTGAGAAGGAGATATCTTTCACTACAGACAGTTTAGAAGAGAAGACACTAGGTGTGTGATACTGTGGGGGAGGTTAGGGGTTAATGGCAACAGCTTTTGTATCAGCACCAGGATCCAAGAAATGCAGCGGTAACAGTGCAGCCCAGGAGGCCAGTAGTCGAGTCCAGCGATAGAGGCCGGTCCCTGCTTTCTGTCATACGGCACACCCCAACCAAGTCCTAGCTCCCGGCTTAGTCCTTAGTATGAACTTAAACCTCCAGGCCACACTGTTCAGAGTGTGGCAGAAGTCCTGCTTTTGGAAAATGTCTCTGTTCCAGACTCAACCCTCTTTCCTAGGAATTGTTTTAAGTGTGGACCTTTTCAAGGGAGACCAGGAGGAGAAATAGGTGAATACTAATCTGGAAGCAAGTCCGTGGTTGGTGGGCTGAATTGAAAACAACTGCCACTGCTAACTGAGCAGCGTCACCACTATTTGGTAGCAGCACTCAAATAACAGAAACTCGAAAAGTTAATAACCAACCTTTCTCTGCGGGTTACTTTCACAGCAATTCCTTTGAGTGGTAGTAAATGAAACAGCATGAAACATGTTGAGAGACAGCTTTTAATCAATGCCATGTCTAATTAAATGTGGTGATTATTTCAATTATTGATAGGACTCCAAAGTCTATAGAGCATTTTTTAAAAGCTTTTTATCATTGAGTATTTCAGCTTCTGAAATAATTTCACAGAGTTGGGTCACACTACTCTGAATCATTGGGGTATAACTCATTTCAACATTAGCTGAACCCTGACTTAGATAAATTAATTAGAATAAGACATTGTGGCTGAAGCAATAGATTTCAAAGCAAATCCACAGACACTACAAGAAAAACGCTGAAGTGCTATAGGAGGCCAGGGACGTTCCTTCCCCTTCATCTACAGACAGCAACATATGGAAAGATGCAGTTCAATAAGTCAATTCAATAAATACCTACCGTGTGTCGAGTATGTGCTCTGACCCTGTGAAGCCTCTGCCCTTACAGAGCTCCCAACAGCTAAGGAAGTCAGGAAGTGTGGTGGATATAGAAGCAGGAGTCGCCAATCTTGTCCAGAGGAAAAGCTATTTATAATTTTCCCCAACATCTTCAGATTTCCCATAGAAATGTTGACAAGTCAGAAGAGCAGGACAGCAGTTATCAATCCCAAGATGAAACACAGCATGTTTGGATTTAATGAAAAAGGCAGTAGACTGGGAATGCTAGCCCTGGTTCTAACTACACATGGATGCGAAAGCGACTTCACCCCCAAGTACTCTCATGGTCCCTGTCTTTTTTAAAAGAAAAATTACGGAATTGGAATATTTGCTCTCGTAGCTCCACTTTAATGCTAAGGCCAAGTAACATGACACATATTCTCTTATCTAACCCTCACAACTCCTTAGTAAGGTCATGATTGGTATCTTCATTTTTTGCAGATGAAGAGATTGAGTCTCATAAAAATTTAGTAGCTTATCCAAGCTGATACAAATAGTCAAAGTGGAGGAAAGTTCAGGTCTGCTGGTTCCAAACTCTGTGCTCCTTCCACTACAGGGAAAAAAAACAAAACAAACTTTGGATGTGACTCCTGGGAATCATAAAATTGCCAAAGAGGTAACAAATTTGAAACTCAAAATATGGAATATAAAGAATTAAATTAGGGCTTCCCTGGTGGCTAAGTGGTAAACAATCTACCTGCCAATTCAGGAGAGATGGGTTTGATCCCTGATCCAGGAAGATCCTGGATACCTTGGAGTAACTAAGCCCATGTGCCACAACTACTAAGCCTGTGCTCTAGAGCCCGCAAGCCACAACTACTGAAGCCATAAATGCTCTAGAGCCCGTGTTCCGCAGTAAGAAAAGCCACCACGATGAGAAGCCCATGCATAGCAACTAGGCAGTGGCCTCCGCTCACCGAAACTACAGAAAAGCCGGCACAGCGACAAAGACCCAACGCAGCCAAAAACAAAGAAAAAAAAATATTTACAAAAAAGAATTACACTGGGAAAAAAGATAACAACAACAAAAAAGAATTAGATTAGATAACAGAAAGACTGAACAGCGGGAAGGAGTGGGTGATGAAGAGAGGTTGGCCAAAAGTGGAAATGGTCTCGGTGTCAGAAAGCTTTATATATCCCATAATATCTTGCAGAGATAGGAAAACTATTATCAACACATTACTAACGTGAATACACCATGTGGTAGAGGAGGTGGGGACACTCCCTGTATGACGAGGAGGAGTTATACTGCATAATTTCTCCAGAAGACAAGACGGCATTATGTTAGCAATTTATTAAAGATGCAGATATTCCTTGATTCAGTTATTCCACTTCTAGAAATTTTCTCACACATTTACACATAGAAAAAGTAAATACAAGGGTGTTTATTACATATAACAACAAAAGAATGGAAACAGTTTAAGTGTCTACTGGCAGCAGACCAACTAAATACATGTTGATATATTCATTCATCAAAATGCTATGTGGCCATTAAAAAAATATTAAGGTAGGTCTCCTAAATATATTACTGTGAATGATTTCCAAGTTTTAAAACTAAGTGAAAAAAGCAAAGTACTGGACACTGTGAACAGCATGTTGACATTTGTGAAAATACATACATATCCAAAGATATGTATTTGACTGTATGAGTATATTCACATATATACGTATATTCATATATAAATGTATAGATACAAACACACAAACATATATGTAGTTTTCCTTAAGAATTCACACGAATATGACAGCAGTAGTCGTTTTAGAAAAAGAAAATGAGGGACTGGGAAGGGAATAGAAAGTAGTCCGATTTCTTAACGACATACCCTTAAATGCCATTTGAAGTGTTTGCCTTTGGCATGAGTTACTCATGCAAAAAGAATTAAATAAGAACTATGACAAGAATGAGTAACAAACAAAAATTATGACTGTGTGACCTCACAGACACATACAAGTCTGAAATAGAATCCACCTACACCCTCAACCGTGTCCATTGCTTCTAAATTTTCCCCTATAAAGCTTTCTCAGGTACAGGGGTTTCCCTGAGATGGCATTCTTCTTTGAATAATAAATCTTGAAGCATAATTACTAATAAATTGTTCTCCCATGGCCAACCAAGACTCATTCGGCTCTAAACACTGCTGCCTCTTTTTAAACTGCCGCTCTTCAACTAGAGAAATTTGCCTAGGAGAGCTAAGTGTTCTTAACTTACTTCCATTATACTATCATTATACAAGTATCCTTTACTGTATTCTTTTGAAAGAAATAACTATTAGAGCCCATAAGCTTCCAACGAGAACTGCTTCTCCAGTCTCATTTGTCTGAATTTCCAGGGCTGTGTGATAGAAAATAAGAGTAGCTATTGCGAGGGCTTCCCCAAGGCTGCCCAAATGTTTTGGTGCCACAACAAGCATTATTGAGGGAACAGTGCCCCCTGGTGTTACTTAGAAAAAGGTACGGGGTTTTGAACAAAAACAAATTCTATCTAAAGCAAGGTGAAAATTTTCATAAGCTTAACTAAAATCAACAAATGTGAGTGATTATTACCTGCTAAGCACTGTCAATAACCTTTAAAAATACAGACGTTAATGTGCAGTGGTTCTCCACACACTCAAGTCTAGCTTGGGTCAAAAACACCAGATCAAAAACAGAAGTTTATTGAAAAGCACTTTGTCCCATCACCCTATTGATGCCAAAGCATCACAGCACTTCTGGGAGACTAAAGAAGGAAGGTAGGAAATGATGCCCACTTGTCTTCAGTTCTCTCTGCTGATAAAACTACAGCCTTCAAACACCCACAGAAAATCCTGTCCTCTAATGCTGAAACAAGCTGTTTATGTAGACGGATAGAAAGACAAGCAGAAGTAATTCCTACAAACTAGTTCTTCACTCTCAACTAACTAATCACTAATAAAAGCTCTTGGGGAGACTCCCCTGGCCATTCAGTGGTTAAGGTTCCACGCTGCCAATGTATGGGCCATGGATTCAATCCCTGGTCAGGGAACTAAGAACCCACGTGCTGCACAATGCAGTCAAAAGATAAAAATAAATAAAAGCTCTTGGGACCTAGAGAGCTACAAGTAAGCAGAGGACATTATCTCCCAAGTCTCTGAAAATGGGTTCATGAATCAGACCTAGCTGGGAGTCAAATTCCAGCTCATTCATTCATAAACTGGATGACTTTGGACAAATTACCTTGAATCTCAGCTTGCTACTCTGAAAAATGTCAATAATAACATTTAGCCTGCAGAACAGTAGTGAGGATTAAAAGACAAAATAACGTTCACAAAGGTACTCAGCACTGGTATATACCCTACCCTACTACCAGAGTGATCTTGATAAATTACAAAGTAGATCAGGTTAAACCCCTGCTTAAAGTTTTTCAATGAATCCCTGTTGCCTTTGGGATCAAATTCAAACTCATTAGAATCTTTCAAGATCTGGCCATTGTTTACCTCTTTTCTCACAACTTCCTGCAGTCATGAAGCTCCCCCACTTGCCCCACACTTATACACCTCCACTCCTCTCAAAATGCACTCTTGCCTAGAATGATTTTTTCAGTTTCTCCAATTAGTTCCTACTCATCTTCAAAACTCAGCTCAGAAGCTCTCTTTAAAAATGTTTTCCAGATTTCTCAATCATCCTGGGCTTATCTTGATCAACGTATACACCATCCTTTATCCTGCTTTCTGTCTCTCTTCTCATTAGATCATAGATCCAGGAATAGGTTGAAGTGAAGTGAAGTGAAGTCACCCAGCTATGTCCGACTCTTTGCAACCCACGGAGTGTAGCCTACCAGGCTCCTCCATCCATGTGATTTCCCAGGTAAGAGTACTAGAGTGGGCTGCCACTTCCTTCTCCAGGGGACCTTCCCGACCCAGGGATCGAACCCAGGTCTCCCACATTGTAGGCAGATGCTTTACTATCAGAGCCACCAATAGGCTATATTGTTTTAAATCTGAAAACCCAACAATTAGCCCACAGTAGATGCTTAATATGGAGAAGGCAATGGCAACCCACTCCAGTACTCTTGCCTGGAAAATCCCATGGACGGAGGAGCCTGGCGGGCTGCAGTCCATGGAGTCGCTAGGAGTCGGACACGACTGAGCGACTTCACTTTCACTTTTCACTTTCATGCATTGGAGAAGGAAATGGCAACCCACTCCAGTGTTCTTGCCTGGAGAATCCCAGGGACGGAGGAGCCTGGTGGGCTGCCATCTATGGAGTTGCACAGAGTCGGACACAATTGAAGCGACTTAGCAGCAGCAGATGCTTAATAAATGTTCAATAAATTAAGTAATGACTAAAGATACCCAGTCAAGCACATAGACCCAAACTCTGCTCCTTTTGTAAGGAAAGGATATACCAGTCAAGAAACCTTTATGCCTTCTTTCTAGTTAAGAAAAGTTTTCTAATTGGAGAAGAATTTCAAATGAGGTTTACAAAGGAAAAAAGAGTACCAAAAGCTTCATATGAGATGCTTTGAGAAGAAGGAGAAGAAGGAGCAGCTGGCACTCCTTTCCATACCCCATGTTCAAACTGCACTTACCAGTGAAGGGCTAGCTAGGATGCAGTGGAAATTCCAATAGAATGGGAGGCCAGAAAGCTCACTCCTCACCCGCAGTATCAGTGCCTCTGCCACACGATCACAGGAGAATGTAGCCATGCCAGGGCAAGAAGCATCCTCCAACAATGGGCGAAGCAGATCATCCAAATGACAAAGAAAAGCCTCGGGAGGAGCAGTCAGGCGCTTGTTCAGCTCCTAAAAAGACAGCAGGGGTTGTACAGAGTGAGAATGCTAAAAGGAAACTGACTCCCTTGTACAGGCAGGCTAAGTCGTGTCCAACTCTTTGTGACCCCACGTACTGCAGTCTGCCAGGCTCCTCTGTCCATGGGATTTCCCAGGCAAAAATACTGGAGTGGGTCACCTTGCCTTCCTCCAGGGGGCCTTCCCAACTCAGGGATTATACTCAAGTCTCTTAACTCTCCTGCACTGGCAGGCAAGTAGCGCCACCCAGGACTCCCTCATAGGTAACAGCAAAGGGAAGCTCTGGTTAACAGGAAGACAGTGGGCAGGGGCAGAGAAGGCAATGGCAATCCACTCCACTACTCTTGCCTGGACAATCCCATGGATGGAGGAGCCTGGTAGGCTGCAGTCCATAGGATCGCTAAGAGTCGGACACGACTGAGCGTCTTTGCCTTCACGTTTCACTTTTATGCATTGGAGAAGGAAATGGCAACCCACTCCAGTGTTCTTGCCTGGAGAATCCCAGGGACAGGGGAGCCTGGTGGGCTGCCATCTATGGGGTCGCACAGAGTCAGACATGACTGAATCGGCTTAGCAGCAGCAGTGAGCAGGAGACCTCCCTGGTGGTCTAGTGGGTTAAGGACCCTCTTTGCAACGCAGGGTATGCGAGTTCAATCCCTGGTTTGGGAAGATCCCGAACCTGGAGGGGCAAGTGAGGGGCCTGTGCTGAGGGGCAACTAAGCCCGTCTACAGAAACTGCTGAGCCCGTGCACTCTAGAGCCCACACATTGCAACTAGGGAAGAAGTCCTCAAACCAGAATGAAAGATCCTGCATGTCACAACTAAGATCCGATGTAGCCAAGTAAATGAAGACATTTTTAAAAGAGAAGACAGTAGGCAGAAGAGGGAGGTAAGGGAAAATGAAAACATCAGAACAGGAAAGAAGAAAACAATTCTGACCTACTTCACAATTCTTCCTTCTACTGAACACACTACAGAAATATACCCACACCCACACCCATATGGAAAGATCCCAGGGTTAGAGGCGGAAGGGCAGAACGCCGGTGGCAATTGTTTTATCTTGATTTGACCTTCCTTGGCAACCTATAGGCCAACAAGCTGGGAGATGGTAATGTGCCCTGACCTTCACTAGGGAAGAAGTTATATTCACTGCCACCCACAGCAGTACTTCTCTTCACACTTACCTTGGCTCTCTGGCTGATCACACTAGTGTCCACCTGTTCATGCCACACCTGTTGAAGATCTGAAACCAGCAAGGCATAGCCCTGCCTGGTGATATACGCCTTGGCCAGGAGGGAGTTCTCAGCAAGCTGTAACCATGCCCATGGCTGCATCAGCAGGCCTTGCTCCAGTTCCTCCATCTGCAGGAGAGTCTTAATTTAGCAAAGTGCCTCCAGGGTCCTGCAGGTCTGACACTACTCTGACAGCTCTGTATCAAATATGCTTTGTGAAAATCCTAAGAAAACAGAAGGAACAGATTTACTTTATTTCCCCTCTCCTCCACCCTCCCAGTATGTAATAAGCTGGGCATCAACCTTACTACCTCCTATCGCTAAAAATCTATCTAGAATTTTGACGATTTTTTTCTCATATTAAATTCCTAGAGGATATAAAACATCTTCTTCTATAGAATTTAAGCCTCAATATATGAGTACTAGTATTTCTGCTTTCTAATGGTAAAACAATGTGGAAACCTACACCATTCTTGTCGCATCTTTAATCACATTCCTAATAAATATGTCAGTGCTATTCTTTTCCAGAATTTCTAAAAGAGAAAAAATTGTTCTTTTTTATAAAACATCATAACTTTCATGAGCGGGAAACTTGAATTATTTGATCATTATCTAAAAACAAAACTCTGGAAGCTCTCAGAATTTTAAATATGTGTGTGTGTTTAGTTGCTCAGTCGTGTCTGACTCTTTTCGACCCTATGGACTGACTGTAGCCTGCCAGGTTCCTCTGTCCATGGGGATTCTCCAGGCAAGAATACTAGAGGTTTGTATATTCACTAAACATATATATATATTTCCTAAATTGCTGTATGCATATATATATATATATATATATATGCATTTATATGTCCCCTAAATACATTTTTCCCTAAATATACATACATTCTCTAAGACAGGGATTCTTAATCTAGAGTCAATGCATGTAAGTTCTCTGGAATTATAAGCAAAATTTGTGCATACATGCATATAACCATTTGGAGGGAAGAGGTCCACAGTTATGGTCAAATAAAGAGCTAATAACTTCGTGTCCAGAAGCAAAGAGAAAAGCCCCAACTCCATTTCAAGAATACCCTGAGTGACTAAGAAGTCAATATAAGACACAGAACATAGCAAAGGTAGAGACCATGAAATAACTCCACTTCCCTCATCGCCTACCTCCCCACCCAAGGCACTGCCATCAATGATATCACACCCTGCTAAACATCCTGGAAGCCAACCTTTCTACTTCAACAACTAAATGTGTAGCCTTAACGTAACAGATGTTCAGTAACTATGGCTACTTTATAGGCAGTTTGATCATTTTTCCTGGGTAGTTAAAAAAAAGTGATATAATGAAAGTCTATAAATACAAACTGAAGTTGGGGGAGGCAGGTCTTTAAGAATATAAAGAAAACCATGAAAATCCTTGGATTTCATCAATATGGTGAGCATGGCACTGTGCTTCCAGTCATTTTCATCTCAATCTAAGCCATTATTCTTCCAACCATAACCTAGTGCAGCCTTGTAACATAATTTGTATAGTCACTAGTCAGGTGAAATAGAAATGCATATATTGTTATCTTTATCTGCAGCCTCAAAACCTTCGTTTGGACGGTAGTATTTCAGTCACATTTCTCCTACTGTTCCTACTGGGGGAAGAAGATCTGAGAATGATGAAGCCAGTCCTCTCCAGACCAGAGTCCCACTTTGCCCAAGACTACAAACCTCAAGTCTGTCACAAACAGCAAGTCGCCAAGCCCTTCTCTCCTTTCTAGGCACTCCCCAGTGTGCATTCTCAGTCACCAACATTGGGCTGATTATCTGAGCCTATCACTTCAGAAAGTCTGGATGCTCAAAACCCTCACACTGTATGGTGTTTTGTGGGGGGGGAGGAGTTTAAAATGCAGCTGGGGGGGGGGGGGTCAACAGTTCAGTGGCTCAGTCATGTCCGACTCTTTGCGACCCCATGGATCACATCACTCCAGGCCTCCCCATCCATCACCAACTCCTGGAGTCCCATAGCCATCGAGTAGATGATGCCATCCAGCCATCTCATCCTCTGTCGTCCCCTTCTCCTCCTACCCTCAATCTTTCCCAGCATCAGGATCTTTTCCAGTCAGCTCTTGGCATCAGGTGGCCAAAGTATTGGAGTTTCAGCTTCAACCTCAGTCCTTCCAATGAACACCCAGGG
>ML660197.1:23139600-23508144 GCA_007570785.1 Antilocapra americana | reverse complement strand
CCTAGAGCTAGCTGCTCCCACCACGCACGTCCAGTTCTGAGGCCTCTGTATCTCAGCTTTTTCTTATTTCCTTCTAGGATGACTTCACATTAACCAGATTCACCCTTTTATTATTCTTTTTTCTTCTAATAATTTTTTTATTGAAGTATAGCTGATTAACAATATTATATTAGCTTCAAGTGGGGTGGTGGTTTAGTCGCTCAGTCGTGCCCGACTCTTGCGACCCGAGGGACTGTAGCCTGCCAGGCTCTTCTGCCCACGGGATTCTCCGGCAAGAATACTGGAGTGGGTTGCCATTTCCTTCTCCAAGGGGTCTTCCCGACCTAGGAGTCGAACCCGGGTCTCCCGCATTGCAGGTAGATTCTTTACCTACTGAGCTATGAGGGAAGGTATGTGTACACCTGTTATAATTACTGAATGAAGGGAGGGGAAGTGCGGAGGGCCAACAGCGGAGTGGGGTTGCCTAAGGCGGGTCGGCATGAGCCCCTCTAGGCGCAGTTCCTCCGCCATCCTGCAGAGGGCAGCAGAAAGCCAACGATGGTCCGAGCTAGACCCCGCCCCGCCACAGCCCTCTGGGAGAGGGCGGACCCTCCCTCCCTTTACCACAGCCCCATCCCAAGAGCCCCGCCTGGTGGCAGCCAGTTTCCATTTGCCCTCGCTAGAAAGGCCTTCCAGTCCGCGTCTCTATTTTCACAGAGCCGGCTGCGTGAGGCGCGGCTCCGGACGCCCCAAGGAGCAACGAGGCCAAAAGCCGACTGCTTCATCGCAGCAGGTTGCCGGCTGGAAGTACCTCCACAAACCCCGCCCCGCGGCCGGGAGGCGAGCTGCGCACGCGCGGCCCCCGCCCCCACCCCCCGCCCATCCCCGGAGGCCTGGCCCAGAACCTCGGCCGCGCGCGGGTCCCTCCTGGCGGGACACTTCGGGGGAGGAGGCGCTATTGCCAGGACCAGCCCGCTGGGCCCGAGAAGTCTCTCGCTGCCTGGCCCCGGCCCTGGCCCGGATTAGTGCTCGACCCCACCTACCGTGAGCGGCCGGGAGAGCTCTCACCCTCCCTGCGGCAGGCTGGCCCGCCCGCGCCAACGAAAAGGCCTAGAGTAGAAGCATTTCCCACCCCCACTACAGGGAGGTGGGGTCTTGGGACACTGGGGCGGAGCCCAGGCCTGATGTGGGCGGGGCATCTAGGCCCCAGGAGCTGAGATAACTAGTGCTCGGAGCCGGCGGGCTACTAGGGCCCGGAGGGCGCCCTGGTAGGGAGGTAGAAGAATAAAGGCGCTCCTTAGAGTTTCCCTGTTTCCCTGGTGGCTCATACAGCAAAGAATTCGCCTGCAATGCGGGAGACCAGGATTGGGAAGATGCATCCGCTGGAGGAGGGCATGGCAACCCACTCCGGTATCCTTGCCTGGAGAATCCCCATGGACAGAGGAGCCTGGCTGGATACAATCCCTAGGGTCGCAAAGAGTCGGACACGACTGAGCGACTAAGCACAGCACAGCAGAGTTGCTCTGGCAGAGTAGAAAGAATGCCAGACGAAATGCAGGAGAGGGGACCACGAATTTGGATTTGTTGAAAGACCAAGTCAAATTTCCCTACCCTACACGTCTTTTTTTGTTGTTTTGTTTTTTAAATAAAATGAGGGGATTGAACTTCACTAGATATTCTCTCTTGGGTCCCATCAGCACGCCGGTTGTTTAAGAGAGGAGTCTCCCAGGCATACCTCCCCTGCTCTGACCTTATCTTGTACCTCTCCTGCCTCCTTTCTCCCTCCATCCACCGCCATACTGATGCTCTACCACCAATCCAACTCATCTTGTACCTTGTATAACTTACAGTTTTGCTCCATCTGGACACCCAAGTCTGAAAAATTCTCCTCATCCATGTTCCACAACCCAAAGTCCTCTTGTTAAGGCTAGCCCCAGTGCTGTTTCTGTGTAAAGTCTTTCCCACTGTCCTCAATCAGAATTCATTGTTTCTCCGTCTTTGCTCCTGTAGCATTCTTTTAATCTTTATTGAAAACTGACTTGCACTTTGGATTTTAGTTAGTAATTACATATCTTTTATTGTTGTTGTTTTTTTGATGCACTAGGAAGCTTATGGGATCTTAGTAGTTCCCCCACCAGGGATCGAATCCACACTGCTTGCATTGGAAGCGCAGAGTCTTAACCACTGGACTGCCAGGGAAGTCCAGTAATTACATGTCTTTTTAAATCATAAGTGTTTGAGAGGGGAGGGACCATGTCTTATCCATATCTGTATTTCCAGGACCTTACACATAGGAGTTACTAAATAAATATCAGTTAAGTGAATGCTAGAGTTCGAGTATAAATCATTCACAGGCAAAATATCATTCATTCATTCATTCATAGCCCCTGCTCTGGAACAGGCCTAACTAAGAAAGGAAAAGGCAAACATACCTTTTGGGAAGTGAGACTTTTGGGGGCCCATGTGAGACACACACATGCATCCTCTCCCTGGGAGAAAGCGGAGCCTGCGATCTGGTTCTCCGACAAGCTGAGAGGTAGGACTAAACTAACCAGAGAGGAGTCCTGGTAATTACTGGGACTCTCCTCTGCTAGGCTGAGGGCACTGGTCCCCAAAGTCAGGCAGCAAGTCAGCTGTCTCTCCGGGCTCAGAGGGCCCTCTTTCCTCATTCCCAGAGTGTTGGGGCAGCGGGCAGAGGCAATGGAGGGGTTGGGGAATGCAGGGACACAGGTTTTGGATGGAGAAAGGAAGCTCATACTCTTGATTCGCCTTCTCCCTGGACTTCTGAGGCATCGGAGCCTCTCGAGCAGTGAAAGGAGGTGGCAGCCTTTGCCCTAGGCCTCGCTCAAGCCGTGTGCCTGCAAAAGACAAAGTGGTCAGGTCATGGCCCAACCCAGGGAGTGATGACCTCCTGGTCACTCCCCAGTCTGCTGGGGCCTGGCCTCAACTTACCAGGAATGGTGTTCTCTAGAAGGAACCCCAAGAGTCCCGCCAGGAAGATGGGCTCTGTGAGCAGTGAGCGCAGTAGCACATCCAAGGGGCTCCAGCCTACAAGGGGTTGGAACCAAGCAGGAGGGGGACTCTGACTCTATGCAAAATCAAGGGTCTAACACTTTCAACCGAAGCTTAAGTACTGGATGGAGGACAGATCTTTCTGAATTGTTCTATCTTCCCCTCCCCACTTTGTCCCTCTGCTCTCTATTTCCCACACCCAGACCCTTCCCACAGGACCCCTGCTTAACACCCTATCTTCTGAGCATCCACATGCCCTCCAGATATGTTTTGATCACTCCAGGCTCCCTGTGTTTGGAAAGTTTGGTATTAAAATCCCCAACCTTATTTCCTACTTCTCACCTTCTATGCTCTAGCCTGAGTTCCTCAACTCCAGTACTACTGACATTTGGGACCAGATACTTTTCTGTTTGAGAGAGGCTGTCCTGGGCACTATAGGATGTTTAGCAACATCTTTCTACCCACTAAATACAAGTAACCTCTAAATGCAAGTAACCTCTCCCCTGCTTGTAACAACCAAAAATGTCTCTAGACATTGCCAAATGTTCTCTGTGGGGCAAAATCATCCTCAGTTAAAATCACTGCTGTTTGCTAAGCTGAGCTAACAAACTAAGTTATTTGCTGCTGCTGGGGCATATGCTATGACTTCCTACTTCAACATCTTTGTTTACTGTGTTTCCCCTGCCAGTAATGACCTTCTCACCAAAAACGTTTCAATCTTACCATCCTTCAAGACCAACTCAACGTTACTTTCTCCGTAAAAGTTACCCAGATCATCTCCAACAGACGCCATCTCTCTCACTGCAGAGCATCACAGCTCTTTATCTGAACCTTTCTAGTTACATTTCTACACATCTCATCTCTTTTACTAGACTGTAAATCTATAGGCACCTTTGTATCCCAAGGAAGCTAGCATGGTGTTCAGTAAATACCTGCTAAACAAATGGACAGACTATTTATCCCCAAGTCCAAAGAAGGGTGTGGGGCCTGGAGTCCAGAGAAACTCAAGCCTTGAGCCCTTGCTTGCCCACTGCCAGGCAACTCCTCTGTCCCTCCCCCTCCTCCCACCTGTGCTTAGTAGGACTGGAGCTTCCCGAAACCACCTCGGCAGCAACAGGGCCGTGAAGATGGAGAAGCCAACAATGAAGACATTCCGCCCAGAGTCAATGTCAGCCAAATGGAAGCTGGAGAATCCAGTAGACAGAACCATGGCCTGGGTCACCCCCAGCACCCCACCTGTCTCGTATGGAAATAATCAAAGTGATTGGGAGAAGGCTGGCACAGCAGAGTACTTAGTACAGCACAGGGCAGGTTGTGATGGGTAGAAACCACCAAAAAGCCCAGGAGCCCATAAGCCCAGTCAGGAGGCCAAGATGTGGCTGAGAAAATGAGGACAGCTGCCACATACTCACAGCCATGTACTAGGGAGGCTTCTCAGAAAGAAAGGGTGTCTACTACAAGCAACCAGTTGGGCCCTGCTGGGGGATCCTGATTCAATACCAGTGCTGATGAGACATCTGCTCACCAAGCACAGGCCCACTCACCAAGCACAGGCAGCGGGATGGTGGTGAGGAGCTGGGCTAGCTTCGGGGAGAGCCCCAGCGCCACGCAGAACAGCCCCACCAAGTGGGCCACTCGCTGAGGTCCAGCCTACGTGATGAAGAGACACTGGAACACACCTCCTTGACCACTCAAGCTTTTTGCTAACCTCATCTTATCCTTTGGATCCCAACTCAAATGTTACTCTCCCAAGAAGCATCCTAAAGGGATCTCTCTTACTCAACCCCCTTCCCATCCCCTGCTTTGTTTTCTTAATAGCACTTATCACTTTTGGAAATGATCTTACTTGCTTTTCTAACGTGTCCACCTCTCTCTCTCTTGAAGTCCTCAAGAGAAGAGGGACTTCATCTGACTCCTTTCTCTCTAGAACCTCAGCCCCGGTACAAATTCCTGAGGCACAGAAGAAGCTCAGTAGTGATTTAGTGTCTCCCTCACACTCCTAGTCCCCACCACTTCTAGGCACCTCTCTCAATGAGATGGCCACTGTGAAGAGCCTGACAGAGAGCTGGTCACAGCAAACCATCAGTTCCCTTCCCTCTCTTGCACCTCCAGCTGTTCTCCCCACACCCCTGTTTACATACCTGGAGAAGACCCACTGTGCCCACATTGGGGAAGCTGGATGCAGTGCCCATGGGGCTTCCCAACAGCCCCGCCAGCACACTGCCCAGTCCCTCCAGGCTCAGCCCTCGGCTACAGGCGTGCGGAGGTGGAGAAGGCAAACGCAGCAGCTGGCCACAGAGGGCATAGCAGCCCAGGGAGCTGGTGGAGGCTGCCAAGGCCATGGAGATGCCTGCAGCCAGAGCCCTGGGTGTCAGCAAGGGCCAGTCCCACTCAGCTGGGGAGGAAGAAGGAGCCACTTTGGGGCCAGACTCAAGTCTGAAGCATCCCCCTGCCTACAAAAGCCTGTGACACAAGAAGCCTAAAGGCCCAATTGTCTTTGAAGATAATATCTTGGGACAAAACCATCAAACTCAGAGTAAAAACCCTTCCCTTTACTGTGATCTACAAGGTTCCTTTGATCTGACCCTTACCTCTTTCTCTAGCCTCATCTACAACCACACTCTTCATCATTTCTTTCACTCCAGATACACTGGCCTTGTTTCAGGCCTTTGTACTTGCTGTGCTGCTGGCCACCACTGGGCCTTTGTGTATGCTGTTCTCTCCACCTAGAATGCTCTTGTCTCTTGCCTTTCCCTAATAAGCTCCTACTCATCTCTCACATCTCAGCTCAGTGATCACTTCTTCTAGAATGCCTTTCCTGGGAAATCTCTGGCCGTCCAGTGGTTAGGGCTCCATCTCTCACTGCTGAGGGCTCAGGTTCAATCCCTGGATGGGGAACTAAGATCCCACAAGCCATGTGGCATGGTCAAAAAATAATAATAAATAAATAAATAAAAATAAAAACCATTAAAAAGAGAATGCCTTTCCTAACCTCTCCAATAAAGTTAGATTTTTCCCATTATAAACTTTCATCATATAAGGTACATGTCCTTTGCTGTATCTACTACATGCAATTCTACATTCACTTAGGTAACTATTGAATTAGTATCTGTATTCCCTGACATATTATAAGCTTCCTGAGTGCAGGTTCTGAGTTCTAGGAGAAAGCCTACCTGGGTGAGGCAGCCAAAACCATGGTGCCTTGGTCGGGGCAGACAACTCCCCGGGGATGATGCTGAGACCCAGAAGGGCAGAGACAATCCACACACAGGCCACTGGGATCAGCACCTAGGGGACAAGACTCAGAAAAGAACCCCTCCCCCAGAACCTTCCAATCTTCTTAAAGGGGTAGCCAACAACCAAGTAGGGGCCAAGTGAGCAATCCATGCCAGCCCTCCTAACTCCAACTGTCCCGCCCAAACCCCCACATACCGAGAGGAGCCTGAAGGCCAAGATGTAAGTGTGGGTTGAAGAGGGAAGAGTGTGGGTTGAAGCTGGCCTCCAAGGGCGTGGCCCTAGCAGGCAGGAGCCCAGGTGCTGAGAACAGACCACCATGAGCACGATCAGCCTAGAAAAGGGAAAGGGCTTTAGGGTCAAAAGGAAGCTTGCCCTGAGGCAAGGAGTGGAGATGGGAGGGGTAGAATACCATGAAAGGGGGTTCCAGAGAAGAATGCCCCCATGGAGAGGGAAGGAGGGCACCTTGGGGGTCGGTGGGAGACAAGGTACAAGTCATGGCGACCAAATGAATCCAGTAAAAGTCTTGGATTCCAACCCATGAGTGTTACCCCTGCTGAGACGGCTGCTGAACTGGCAGAGTAGCTCTCCTCTCCTCCTGCCCCATACAGCCCACCAGGCACCACGCCTCTCAGGACTTACTTACAGCGATGCCAGGCCCCAGTGAGCAGAGCAGAGCAGAGCTACTTCCCTGTAGACAGAGAGCCCTGCCACAACCAGGCTGGGGGCCAGCACCAGGGGCCCACAGCGGGAGAACAAGTGGCCAGGACCCCCCAACAGCCCCAGAGTGGCCTGCAGCAGCCCAGAGATCACCACGGCCCCAGATACCTGGTGGAGAGGAGAAAAGGACAAAGAGAAAACAATCTCCTTGATCAAGGTGACCTCAGCCTGGACTTCTTAACTAATTCCGGGGAGTTCGCTGGAATCCTAGTGGTTAGGTTTCCAGGCTTTCACTGCCATGGACCAGGTTCAGTCCCTGGATGGGGAATTGAGATCCCACAAGCTGCATGATGTGAAAAAAAAAAAAAAAAAAAACACAACAATTCCAGGAGGGGTTCCTCACCACCACCTCTTTCCCCTAGAGCATCCTAGTTCCTACAAAATGGAAACCAGAACCTCCCCAAACCCCGGGAGCACTCTTAGTCCAGCCCTCCTCCTCCACATCCCCAAGCATGTACCTCTCGGATAGAAGTGTTCCAGAGCTCCAAGCCATGGCAGCCAGGCCCCCCACAGAGGCGCAGCACAAGGGAGGCTAGGAGAATTTGGGGGCATGGAGAGGAGAGATGGAAACCCATTGCTCTACAGTTCTGGTTGGCGCCTGGCCCTTTCATCATTGCCCCATCTCAACCCTGCACCCAAGTCCACCTGTGTGCTCAGAGGAGCACCCAGCCCCACCCTCACCCTGTGCCCTTGCTGTATGCTCACAATTTCCAGGTGTTCGGAGAGCCAGAGGTAACTTCTGACTGGTCAGCACCAGGGCAGGGATAAGAAACTGTAAGGATGGAGCCTGGACAAGAGGCAGCCTGTAGGAACAGCAGGTCTGGTAACATGGGGCAGTCGCCAGCCTCCCCGAGCCTCTCCTCCCTGCTGGGACCCTGTCACCTCCTCTCCAGGGAGTTCCTCTCACCTGCTGCCCAACCAAGTTTGCAGGGAGGTAGACACGCCACATGCAAAGAGGCTGGAAGCCAGGAGCTGGGCAGGGGAGAAAGAGAGTCCTCCTGCTGGGAGACTTTGAAGCAGGAGCAGGTGGGAGGCGCAGAGGAGAGAAGCCAACACCAAGATATGCTGCAGGCAATTAGGCAGAAATATGTATTTCCAGAGGGTTTCTCATGCCACACCTGCATCCTCCAAACACCCTCTTCAGCCATCAGCAACCCAGGCACCTCTGCCTCCTACCTGCAGAGCCAGAAGACAGCTGAGGCCCCAGGGAGGAGGCCTGCACAGAGAGGCCCAAGAGTGAGAGGGGGGATTTTGGACATCAGGTGGCCGTGGCAGGGGAGCCAGGGTGCCCTGGGAACCCACAGACTGGAGCTGTATGGCGTTGGGGGGTGACTGGCTCATGCTCCCTGCCTTCTGTCTTGTCCTGGCTGCCCTGGGCCTGAGTTAAGTAGGGAGAGAGAGAGAGTAAGAGGTCAGAGTTTGTGTGAAGTTAGCTGCCTGGAGCGGGGAGGGGGCGGGAGTGTCAATGAAGCAGAGCAAAGAGATGAGGGATTTGGGGCAGGACGCAGCCCTTTCACCTTTGCCCAGCTCTTGTGCAAATTCCATCACCCATTAACCGGGGAACAAAGTTCCGAGTCCTTCCCCCTCCCAAGAATCTCCATCTGGGTCTCCTGTCCCAAGATAGGAGGGGTGGGGAGGAAACCCCCTAGCATAGCCAGAGGAAGTTTGATAGACTGTATGACCTCCCTCCTCACCACTGCCATTTGGAACCATCACAATTACACCGTAGTTCTCAAGACTTTTAGGGTCAAGCCCCCTGGACTACCTCAAGAGGAAACATCCCTTTGTCATGTATGACAACTGTGATCACAACTCTGTATACAATGTCCTCATTGTAATATAAAGAAAAAATCAAAGTGATTTATTTTTAAACTATCTGGCTGCTCCAGTCCTAATTGGGGGAAGCAGAATCCCCAATCCTTGCTGCAGCATGCAGGATCTTTAGTTGTGGCGTGCAAACTCTTAAGTTGTGGCATGTGAGATCCAGTTCCCCTGACCAGGGATGAAACCCAGGCCCCCTGCATTAAGAGCACGGAGTCCTAGCCACAGGACCACCAGGGAAGTGCTCAAAGTAATTTATAATAACGTATTTCACCGTGAGAAAGCTTGGGTCCAAATAAACTGGAAGACAATGAAGTGGCCCAGTGCCCACCCCTCATGTGGAGTTGCCATGGATGTGACAGCTACAATCCCAACTGATACTGATGCTTCCCTGATGGTATGTGTACCTCCGGCAGTGCTGCCATTCGTGACCCAGTGTTCCAAAAGAGTGAACAAGTTCTTCGTAAAGTGCTGGACAAAGCATAGAGTTAATGTACACAGAGATGCATTCCTGGGAAACAGAGTCTTTTTCCAAATGGGCAAAAGCTATTCTGTGTTTACATGCTTAGAGAAAATAAGTAGTTCCAGGCTCAGATAAACAGTCATACATGATGTCCACCCAGTCATTCAAAAGTTGCCTCGGGAATTCTTCATAAGAAGGGAGTTCTCAAGCCTTTCTGATGTATAGCTTTCTATATAGGCTGACTGCTGCTGCTGCTGCTGCTGCTAAGTTGCTTCAGTCGTGTCCGACTCTGCGCGACCTCATAGATGGCAGCCCATCAGGCTCTTCTGTCCCTAGGATTCTCCAGGCAAGAGTACTGGTATGGGGTGCCGTTTCCTTCTCCAATGCATGAGAATGAAAAGTGAAAGTGAAGTCAGTTGTGCCCGACTCTTTGTGACCCCATGGACTGCAGCCTACAAGGCTCCTCCGTCCACGGGAGTTCCCAGGCAAGAGTACTGGAGTGGGGTGCCATTGCCTTCTCCGATATAGGCTGACTAAGTGCCAGTAAGTCCCATCCCTTCAAATTTTTGTCAACCAAAAAAATGCCCCATAAATTTCCAAGATGCCCCCTAGGTGGCGATACCATCCCTACTGTATCTTCCTCTGTGGTCCCAAATCATCTCGGTTCAGCTGGCTGCTCTTCTTCCAGTGATAACCCAGCCTTGGTCTTCTCTTTGGTGGTGGCTTAGTCGGTAAATTGTGTCTGACTCTTGTGACCCCATGGACTGCAGCCTACCAGGCTTCTCTGCCCATGAGATTTCCCAGGCAAGAATACTGGAGTGGGTTGTCATTTCCCTCTCCAGGGTATCCTCCTAACCCAGAGATTGAATCAAGGTCTCCTGCATTGCAGGCAGATTCTTTACCCACTGAGCCACCACGGAAGCCCTTACGCTAATTACCACCATTTGTCAGCCCAGAAAGGAAGTCAGGAGACAAAGTGTCCATGGGCTTGCCCTCAAGGAGCACGGGGCTCTGTTGGATATTCTCTCCATGAGATGGCCCTTGGGATCCATAAAGATGGCACTCACTCAGAATTTGTGACAGACAAGGCTACCTCTAGGCACGGCACAGTCACCATCTGTGCCACACTGCACTAGAGTCAAGGAGTATTAGGGGCCCCAGGGTGCTGGGAACAGGAATGAGGGAGCAGCTTGATATGAGGGCCTATAACCATCAAACAAGGCCATTCTGGAATGGGGCTCAGAGAGAATGAGAGGGAGTAGGGAGGCTGAGAAGGAAATCTAGGGAGGAGAGTTCTTTGAGGGCTGCTGCAGAAGGAAGAGTCCAGGCCATGCAACTAAAATTGTTTATTGAAACCTTAGTTCTACAAAAGCATGAAAAACCCAGATATAAAGCAGTGGCCAGAGAGGCCTGTGAAGGGAATACCCAGGAGAGGAACCAGAAGAGAGGGAAGCCCAGGAGTGGGGGACTAACAAGAGAATGTTGGAAGACAAAAGGGCCAGGGTGAAGGTCCCAGCAGCCCCTGGTTCTTCTAGACCTGGCACAGGTGTGGGAGATTCCTCCCTCTCCTGCCTTCCCTCAGCAACTCCCATCAAGGGTGGCCCTGTCAGTCCCTGCCTCTCCTACCTTAGGGACATCAAACAGACCCTGGTCAATGTTTCCTCCCTCCCTCACCCTATCCTAGAAAACTCAAAAGCAAAAGTCTAGAAGAGCCCAGGGGACATGGAGAGACAGGGGCCTTGCCCCTGTCTACCTGAGACACGCCCCTGTTCACTGAGCTGAGGCTTTCCCTGGAACCACCACTGCCCTGGCCAGGCAGTCAGCCACTGAGGGACAGAAGAGCAAGTGACCTTCAGTCCTTCTGCCACATGACCCCCTTAAGCTCCATCACCCAGAAGGACAGGAGACCAGCCAAGGACCCAGATCAAGCTTTGCCCCTCCAGGTTCTCAGTGACTCCCAAATCCTCTTAACGCATTCCTCAGAACCCTACCTAGCCTGGGAAAATGAAAGACTTCAGGCGGGCCAGTTCCATGATGCTGAAAAGGGAACATTGCTGGGGCTGTGGGAGCAGAGAGGGCATTGGGCTCCAAGGCCAGGGGGGAGCCAGGCCATGGGAGTGGGACCAAGGACTGGGGGGCCCCGTGGGGACAGTATGATTGAGGTGGCTGCAGGCACGGCAAGTTGGGGAGTCCTTCTGGAGCTTCTGGCAAAGGGGGCAGCTGTGAAGAAGAGTCGGGGGAGCAGGAGGGTCTGGAGGAGGCAACGGTGGGGGAGTCAGCGAGGCTAGCAGACTGCCCCACAGTGAACGCAGCACTACATCGCCTTCCAGGCAGCCGGAGACGTTAGCAGGAGACGGCAGGCACTGTAGCATGGGAGAAGATATGCAGGGTTCCAAAAGGCACCTGGAGGCCAGTCCAAGGTCTGGGGGGCCAGGCGAGGGGCTGCAGGACAGCCCTAAGGACTGGTGTATTACGGCCATCGATGCCACAGCCAGGGCCACGCTGCTCACATATGCCATAGCCAACAGGCAGGACAGCTGGGGGAGAGGGGTTAAGAAAGGTCAATGCCCAAATCCCCTTCCCCTAAACCCTAACTGTCTAACACACCCACCCCTTATCATTGGACATGTGGACTCAACTTAGAGCTCTCAGTCACCATCTACTTCCAAACCCCATCTCCTGAGCCATTCTGTATTTGCTTTACCTCATCAGCCAGCTCAAGCTCCCTCTGCTTCCTGACCCACCTCACCTTTGCCAGCCGCTGGCAGAGGGAGCCCAATGCCAATTGCCAGGCAGGCTGCTCCAGCAGCACACACAGGTCTGTGTAGGTGTACCAGCCCCGCCGGCGCCCCTGCTGCTCAGCCACGCTGCAAGGATAAGAGAAAAGACAGATAGGGTCTGAAATCTTCCTACAGCTGGCCCACCGGCACCCTCATTCCCCTGGAGACCCACCAGGGAACACTGGGGAACTTGTTAAATGTACAGGCTCCTAGGCTACCCGTTGATTCCAAAGATGAGGGTGAGACCAAGATCTGTATTTTAAATAAGTTTTTCCCACTCATCCAAAGGTGATTACGCAGAGGACAGCAGAATCGTTTGGGAACCATGACATTGGGCGATTCTCTTTCCCATTTTCTCTCTCCCCTCAAGTTACACAGACCCTCACCTCTGTTTAGCTCCTATGGCTTAGGCCTCAGCCTCCAAATCCTCAAGTCCCTCTTCCCAATTCCTAGAACATACCAGCCCTCCAGCCAGCTCAGCACCTCAAAGATTTCCCGAGGATCAGTGTAGAGTCGCCAATCCTGTGGGTAAAGAGAAGAGCATCCAACCAGACTTGGATATGAGCCACAGTCAATTAATAACCAGACCCACAGCAGCAACTACAACCTCCACTACAGGTAACACTTGGCTCTTACTGTGTGCCAGATACTGTTCCAAAAGCTTTTATCTATTAACTTATTTAATCACCACATATCTGGTTTCCCACATTGTACCCTCCATTAAAAGCAAGGGGAAAAAAATAATCCTGGGAGTGGTTCATGCCCATAGGAAGCCCAGAATCTAGGGAAAGGCAAAGTCTGGAAGCAAATACCCAGAGCTCAGTAAGATAAGCTCTGGCTCAGAGTGTACTCTGTGGGACCTGGAGGACTGACAATGGGAGGTCTCCACTTCTGGCTTCACCATGCCAGGAACCTCCAAAGACTGTGCTTATTCCAGAAAAGCTAGAGGGGAAAATGCTAATAAGGGAAGACATAAAAAGGACAAACAGAAAGATAAATGAAGGGACCGTAGGAAGCTGGGAGATAAAAAACAAAAAATGAAAAGAACAGGAAAACAGAGCAAGAGAGAGAAGAGCTATTCACCATGGCACTCAGGAAGCCCCTCTCCAGGGCATTGAGAGTGGGCACAGCCACACCCCCAGCAGCTCCCCATTCATCATTGAAGACCTCTTCCTCCTCCCCTTCGTCATAGAGGTACTTACTGGCCACCATCTGCAGAGGAATCAGAGGAGGTATCAGTAGAGCTCACACTTGGCTCCTGGCTTACCAGGGAGATGAAAGGAAGGGGGCCTCTTACCATGGAGATCAGGAACAAGTCAGAGGATGACACGTGCTGTAGGTAGTCTGGGTTTCTATGCCGGAGCCGCTCAATGTATACCAGAGCCAGCATCATAGCACACGGAGAGATGCAAGCCTCTCTGGGTAATCAGGAAGGATTAGGAATTAAACACAAGCATCTTTCAGCTCTTATAACTTATGATGCTCATCCCTGTATCTTTACAAGTTCTCTTTAGAGATAACTGTTCCCCTCCCTCTAGAGCCCAAACACTCTCACTCTGTATCTCTCAACTGCGGACTCACCGGGACACGTGGGCTACGTATTTCTTTTGGAGCCGGCGAATAGGACTGGGGGCTGCCTTCTGGAGCAGTTCCACAGCAATATCTGCAGAGGCAGAAGGATAACAGAGTGAGCAAACAACTCCCCCACAGCTGTGCCCACTGCTATCAGCAGAAGGCCCAGACCCACGTTCTGAGGTCTTGGAGACAGGACCACAGTAACAAAGTGGAGATCCAATTCTCCCACGCTGAAACAAAAGGCCTATTCCAAATTTGAATTCCAGCTCCTTCCAGCAGGAAGGTTTATTTCCCTGTCACCTGCAGTTACCTAGATGCATCCTTCACTCTAGCTCATTTGAGAAGATAAACATGCATTGTTGATCAGGGAAATATACAGTAAGTATACTTGGAAAATTAATAAAAGTTTCTAGTATATAGATCAAGAAAAATATAGATTTGTAAGGCAGCAATATCTCCTACTCATCTGGATTTAAGGGAAAAAATGAAATACAAACCTAGTCCTTACACCTGTCAAACATACTAGCTACCAAGAAGCAGTGTAGTTCACAGGCTACACCTAGAGTCATTTTGATGACGGCTGACAATCCCACTTTCAGACTTCTCACTGTCTAACCTGCCACGGGGCTGGAGAGCTCCTCCAGGGTACAATCAGTTTCCCAGTCCCAGCCATAGTAGAGTCTCCTTCGGATCCGGGCACTCAGCTTCTGGTGTCCTGGGAGGAACTGAAATAGGGCAGGAAGGGGGTGGAAAGTGAAGGGCCGGGAAAGGTATGATGGCGATCCTGGCCCTGGCTGGAAGGGGGCTACAGGGCGGTAGGCCTGCCTCACGGCTACTGGGGCCCGTGCCCCACCCAGCTCCGCATTCTCTGGATTGTTTGCTAGTGGCGCTATGTCCACAGTGGGTAGAGTCCTCCTCACCGAGGGCTCCAGAAGAGAAGTTCTCCAAGAAGGGGCCGGGCTGGTTACCTCCTACCCCATTCCTGTACCCCATGGCTCTCCCCATGGGCCCAAGGACCAGGGCCTCGAGTAGGCACGGGTCGAGTGGCTACCGCCTAGTTCCCCCGCAGAGCCATCAGGAGAGCTCGCGGCCCCGCTCGGGCTCCGGTGGGGGGCACAGAGGGAGCGCCCGCGGTCGCGGCTCCAAGTGCTGAGAGGCTAGGGAGGCGGCGGGCCGAGTGCTCACCGTGAAATCCTGGAAGCCGGTGAGGGAGAAAGTGCCTTCTTCGTCCAGCAGGAGCCCAGCCAGGTCCATTGCGCCGCCAGCCACTGCCCTACGAAGGGAAGGAAACGAGTTCTAAAGGGGCCGCGGAACCGTCCCCTACCCACCTGCCCGCCGACCTCCCTCTCGCGGGCCGCCGCCCTTGCCGGTGCAGCCCCCTCCCCTCGCGCCAGCCGCGGCAGGCGGGGCCGGGCAGCAGAGCCTCTTCCTGTTCCGCTCCGGGCGGGGCTCCCGGCTCCGGGTTCTGGGCTCCGGGCTCCGGCCTTGGGGCGTGGAGCTCGAGGGCCTGGGCGCCCACCTCTCCGAGAGGAGTCCTGGCTTCGAGGCGCGTGCTGTGCCTTTGCCGCGCCGCGCGTCTGACCGGTGTTTACAAGCCGCGGGGGCGTCGCGGGCTAACTCAGCGCCGGGCACTTCCTGCCGCCAGCTGGGCCGAGCCGTCGGCTCCGACCGCTGGGAAGGAGCTGGGCTAGAATTCCTGACATCGCTGAGCCCCAGCGTGTCTGAGAAGTCAGGACAATTCCTAGGGGACCGTGGCACACTTGAGGACGAACGAGCCCGGCTGATCTTTTCGTGCCGGTGTAGGTATAAACGTAAATAAAACAAAGACTCGGGACAGGGAGTTGCTCGCAGTTGTTTTCTTTGAAAGGGGAGATGTATGCACACAGAACTATACATTTTAAAAATAAAATCAGCAAGAGTACACAAATTTTAACTGGTGAATTGTGTACAAAGTAGCAAGGGCACTGATTTTTGGCTATATATTTTGTAGGATTATCGCAGAGATTAAATGTTCTCAAGGGAACACGTAACAACACGCTTGTTACGTTGGAAGCCTCAATAAATGGTGTTAAAGCACCCTCTCCCCCGCCAACAGTAAATAGCACCTAAACAGGGTTTTAGACTTCGAGACCCCAATATCTCGCTTAAGGGATTGGAAGGAGTTCCGATGCGTGAAGGCGGGAGAGTTTACAGAAAGGTGAGAAGAAAACCACTTTTCTGTGTAGCCGAAGCTGTTTTTGAGTCGATCCAGTCACGCGCTGGTGTTTATTTGCTAAGGGGAGGGAACTGGGAGGACCAGTACGTCGAGGGTTGAGTAAATGGATGGCCGCCGCCCTAAGCAGAGCAGAAAGATCCCACGGGGGCATCTGGAAGCTGACTTCCTGCCGCTTCGGGCCGCCTCACACCAGGAATCCAGGCCAGGACCGGCCTCCCTAGCCGCCCTGCCCACACAGGGGGCAGAAAATTGGCTGGGGTGGGCAAAAGCAGAGATACACCCCCTCCGTCAGGAAGAGGCAGACAGCGCCCGGCGCCGCCAAAATACACACCTGCGTAGGAGCAGGGTCGCCGGCACCCCCTGCGCGCAGGCGCCGGCCACCCTATCCCGGCGGTTAGGGCGCATCACGTGCCGGGCTCGGCGCTCCGCCGTCACGTGACGCCCGTCCGCGGCCTGGGCGGCCCTCTCGGCGGTGTGCGCCCCCTTCCGCCTGACGCGCCCCAGGCGGCGGCCGCGCAGCCCTGGCTCCTCGCGGGCTCGGGCGGCGGCTGCGGCGGGGCTATGGCGAGTGGCGGTGGCGGTGGCAACACCGGCACTGGTGGGGGCCCGGGGCTGGGCCTGGGGCTGGGCCTGGGCCTGGGCCTGAGCATGGGTGAGGCCGCCGGCGAGGCGGAGGAGGAGGCGGCCACGGCCGAGGCGGTGGGACGCCTCGCCACGACGCTGTGGCTGCGGCTCCGCGGCTGGGAGGCGGTGTTGGCCGCAGCGCAGCGGCTGCTGGTGTGGGAGAAGCCGCTGCACAGCCTAGTCACGGCGGCCGCGCTCAACGGCCTCTTCTGGTAACGGCCGCGGAGGAGGGGGCGGGGCCGGGCGGCACGGGAGAGCGGGGGCGGGCGGGCGAGCCCGGAGTACCATTCCCCTTTCTGGAGAAGACGCTTGTCCTGGAGGGCTGGCCCACCTCCTGGTGTTTAAAGGTCCTTGTCAGCCTGGGTTGCCCCGTTCCTCTGTCTTCGGGTGTCGGATTAGGCCTGGAGGGTCCCAGTCCCCCATCAGTGGGCGCTTTTCCGCCTTTTCGCGACGGGTGTAGGAGCCTCTCTCACCCACTCACCGCTGAGGTGCCTGTCTCTTCCTAAGGTTGCTGTCTTCGTCCTCCCTACGGCCCTTCTTCCTACTCAGCATCTCACTTTTGGCCTATTTTCTGCTGGATTTGTGGCAGCCTCGCTTCCTCCCTGCCATCTCTGGTGAGTGTGACTTGATTCATTCAGCAAGCCCCACTGGGCACTTGTTTTGTGCCTGACCCACCCGGCTTGGACTGAATGGTGAGACGCATGTACCGCAGGCCACCTGCCTCCCAAAGCACGACGGCTTACTTCCCCAGATGGGAAATAAATTTCCCCTTTCTCTAAATTCATGTTATTGTGTGTGGTTGTTCAGTCGCTAAATCGTGTCTGATTGTTATCCATTGAGTGGTGATGCTGTCTAACCATCTCATCCTCTGCCGCCCTCTTTTCCTGACTTCAGTCTTTATTGTGTGTAGTAGTAGTGGTTAAGATTGTGGACTCCGCATCCAGATTGCCTGGGTTCCATTGCCTGCTTCTGGTTTACCCTGTATGCGACCTTATAAAAATCATTCGATCTTCAGTTTCATAGGAGGAGGATATTCTTGAATTTATAAATACACTTTATATGCTTATGGCAGGGCTTCACATATGGTAGGAGTATTAGTTCTTAGCAGGGTTTTCTTGTCCACATGTTTATTTAATAGTTTAGAAAACTGGGTGCCAGGTTGTGTGTGAGCTGTTTGGGGTGTATGTACAGGTGAATGTGAATAACTTGGGGTTCCTATTGTTGAAAGGGTAAAGCCTGAGGAAGGAGACGTACAAACAACGTAACAATGTAATACTTCCTGCAAATGGCATTTGAAGAGAGCACTTCGGGACTGTAGAGGAAGGGCAACTGTTTCTGGCTTGGGGAGTGTTTCCCAGAGCTCTGCCCCTCAGTAACTTGTCTTCCTTCCCTCTCTATAGCATCATCCCCAGAGGAGCCACACTCTGACAGGTGAGTGCAGACCACCCCTTGAAGAACAGACAAATGTCCAAACCCTGCCTTGCCAGTGTCACCGCCACGGTGCAGAGCAGTACGAAGTTTCTGCAGGCACAGCCTCCAGCATAGTGAATGCACTGTAGCAATCTTGGTTCCAGGTTCTTGTGTAGGTGTTTGTGTGCCTGCTCTTTTCAGGGCAAAGGGTTGGGAGCCCCGGGCTTTGTTTCTCAGGATCCAGCAGCCTCCCTTTGGGAGGCAGGGTTGTCCACTTCCTTAGACTACAGAGCTCATGGGCATTCTCAGAGGGATTTGAGTGCCTAGGAAGCTGGTGTCTGAGGCCTCCAGGGGTCATATCATGTCTCCCCAGTGAGGGTGCGGGGTCAGGCGCCCGGCCGCACCTGCTGAGTGTGCCCGAGTTGTGCAGATACCTGGCTGAGAGCTGGCTCACCTTCCAGATTCATCTGCAGGAGCTGCTGCAGTACAAGAGGCAGAATCCAGCTCAGGTAATCTCCCCCTCATCACACAACAGTGCTCTACCCTGTGGAGAAATGGAGGTGGGGAAGGGGAGGAGTGACTCGAACTCCTTGACTGGAGACGAAGGATAAGGCCTGGGGCCTTCCTGAGGCAAAATTTACTGCTAGTAGCCTGATACAAGAGGCAGAGTAAGCTTTTGGTGTCCTGACACTATTTTCTTGCCAAGAGAGACCAATTTTAAATTATAGGTGTTTGGCTATGTCAGTTGCAAACTTCCTGAATCGATGATCCTGGGCATCCTCTTGACTAAACTGGATCACTGCGTTCTTAGAGGACATACCCTTCCTTCCACCAGTGGAGCAATAGTATTTCTTTCCCTGGATAAGTGGAGCGCATACCTCAGTCTCCTGTTCTTCTTAGACCCTGTGCTCTTCTCTGCAGTTCTGCGCTCGTGTCTGCTCTGGCTGTGCTGTGCTGGCTGTGCTGGGACACTATGTGCCAGGGATTATGATTTCCTACATTGTCTGTGAGTAGCATCTGGCACGTGCCCTTTCCAAAGCCCTTTCTTTGTCTTCTTTTCTTGGACTGACCCAAGGGGTTGTTGTTGCACTCTCTTTGCCCAGTTACCCATTTACAGAGATCTTCAGGAGGATGCTGTGGGATTAGTGGAAGGAGGGCAGTGGATGTGGGAAGAAGTTGGAACAGCCTCAGGAAGGGACTTTGTCTCCTTCAGCTTTTCCTGTTTAGACATCAGTTGAATGAGGGTTCTTAGGTAATAGGCATAGGGAGCTCTGAGTGGACTCTCTGACCCTCAGTGCTGAGTATCCTGCTGTGGCCCCTGGTGGTGTATCATGAACTGATCCAGAGGATGTACACGCGCCTGGAGCCCCTCCTCATGCAGCTGGACTACAGCATGAAGGCAGAAGCAGATGCCCTGCATCACAAACACGACAAGAGGAGTAAGGGGATCCCATGATCCAGGAGGGGAAGGCAGGGAGGACCTTGGTTTGAGGCTTGTGAAATGCCCTGGGATTTAGATACTCTCCAGACCTGTGGCTATGTTTGTCTCCCACCTCCATTCCTACTTGGTCATTGCCCTGCTGTTGTTCTCCAGAGCGGCAGGGGAAGAATGCACCGCCCGGAGGTGATGAGCCACTGGCGGAGACAGAGAGTGAGAGCGAGGCAGAACTGGCTGGCTTCTCCCCGGTGGTGAGGTCCAGGGGTCCAGGGGCAATGGGCTGTCAAGTAGAAGGCTGGGGGAGAATCTGCTTTAGAGCAGCCACCTCTCAAGGGGATGGGAGTTGGTGGCATGGCAGGGATGCTCCTGGAAATGGGCTCTCTCACTCCTTTGTCTGTTGTGTTCATCGTGGTTCCCCTGCAGGTGGATGTGAAGAAAACAGCACTGGCTTTGGCCATTACAGACTCAGAGCTGTCAGATGAGGAGGCTTCTATTTTGGAAAGCGGTGGCTTCTCTGTCTCCCGGGCAACCACTCCACAACTAACTGATGTGTCAGAGGGTACGGGAAGTCTTTTATGCCTCCTGATCTTCCTGTTCCCTGTCATGGGATGCTGGCTGTGCTCTCTGGTGGTTGCCCCCATAAATGTTTTCTTTGGGGAGCTCATCCCCTAGTTGTGCATCAGATTCCTATAAGACCTTAACACCTAAGGCCTGGCCTAGCATTCTATGTCCTGAGTTCTCATCTTTGAACTGAGTGGCCCGTTACAGCTACTCAGAACAGCAGGCCCATTCCTGGCCCTTTGTTTTCTGTACAGATTTGGACCAGCAGAGCCTGCCAAGTGAGCCAGAGGAGGCCCTGAGTCGGGAGCTAGGGGAGGGAGAAGAAACAGACCTGGCGCCTCCTGAAGACCTGCTGGGCCCTTCTCAGGCCCTCTCACGACAAGACCTGGACTTGGAGGAGGAAGAAGATGAGGCATCCAAGGAAACCTTGCTTCGGCTCTCATCTCCCCTTCACTTTGTGAACACGCACTTCAATGGGGCAGGGTCTCCCACAGATGGAGTGATGCTCTCCTCTGGAGGACCAGCGGAGACACTGAGCCCGGAGGCAGTGAGTGGTGACCTCACCGCTCCTCCCAGCACCCTGTCACCCCTACTTGACCTTGCAGAAAGTGACCCGGTCCCCTCCTCCTCCGTACTCCCGTCTCTGCCCCAGGACTCACCCCAGCCCCTGCCTGCCCCTGAGGAAGAAGAGGCACTCACCACTGAGGACTTTGAGTTGCTGGATCAGGGGGAGCTGGAGCAGCTGAATGCAGAGCTGGGGTTGGGTCCAGAGACGAGCCCAGAGCCCCCTGATGCTCCACCCCCTCCACCCCTAGGGCCCGACACCCCGTCTCTGGTACAGTCAGACCAGGAGGCTCAGGCCGTGCCAGAGCCATAAGCCTGGGGGAAGGAGTTGCAGGCACAGTAGGGCTTCCTGGCTAGGGATGTCACTGTTGGCTCCTTTCCCTGCTGTCCTGGGGAGGAGCAATATGTGGGGAAGCTGGCTATCAGATGGAGCCAGTCCACCCTCCACCTGCCTGCCTGCCTGCCTGCCTGCCGTCCCAGGCCTGGTACAGTACCTGGGATTTGTTTTAAGTTTGTAAATAATTTTACATTTGGGTTTAGTGGTTATGAACAGGGCTAGGGGAGTCCTTGCCACTTGCCTCCCCGCCTCATCTCTCTCATTCCACAGTGCCCCAAGCCCTGACAGTCTGTCCTTTTCTTTTTCCTCCTTTCCTCAGGGACCTGTGCTGCTCTGTCCTCGTGTCCCACTCGGTTGTTTAGTTCAGGCACTTTTATCATTTTTTTTTCCTATCCCAGCCCCTCTCTGCTCTACTTCCCTGCTGTGTCCTGTCCTTAGCAGCTCAATCCCCACTCTTTACCAGCTCTTCCTCCCCAGCAGGCCCCAGCTAAGCTTTAGGGAGGCTCCCGTCTGGGAGGTACAGATGAAACCTGGGGTGGTGGGTCGGGTCAGTAGTTAATGCAGTTAAGTCACTGTAGCCCGTGGAACCTCCACTGCACCCTTGCCCCCGTTCATCCTGGCCCTTCCCTATACAGGATGAGAGCAGGGATCCCACAGCACATACACCAGTGCTGTGATAGTGAGCAGGACCTCTGTCTTGTGGGGCGAGGGGCTTTCTTATCTTAGGGAGGAGTAAGGAGATCTATTTTCACTGGGCCAAGTGTGGTGGGACCCCCAACTAGGGTCAGGAAATGGACAGTAACATCTGTGCAGGTGTTGACTGGAAAAATAAAGTGTTGATGGCTAGAACTGCTGCTGCCTGCCTCACTGAGCTCTGTCTCCCTCACTCTGTGCTCTGCCCCTACTGCCTTGTCCCCTGTTTTGCTCCTGGCTGTTTATTTACTTTGGTGCAAAACAAGGCCAGAAGCAGATTACCCTGACAGCCCTAACCTGCCCTGTGATATGCTTAGTAAGGTTTAGCATGTGCAAATAAGTATGTGCAGGAGGAAACTGCTTCCGCTTCCCAGTCAGAAATTTGAGACCACTGTGCACAGCAGTTTTCTAGTGTTGTCCACAAGCTTAACATTAAGAAGTCCTTCCCCATCTATGTGCTGACGGTTAACTCCCTCAATCCTCATCTGTCTCTCTGGATAGAAGCAAACAAGCAGGACTTATACCTGTAGAAAATTGATCCCAAGGGGCTTCCCTCATGATCCAGTGGTTAAGAATCCTGCCAATGCAGGGGACACCTGTTTGACCCCTAGTCTGGGAAGATACAACATGCCACAGGGCAACTATAGCCATGCGCCAAAACTACTGAGCCCCTGTGCCACAACTGCTGAAGCCCTCTCACCTAGAGCCTGTCCTCCACAACAAGAGAAGCCTGTGCATCACCACTGGAGAGGAGCCTCCACTCACCACAACTAGAGAAAGCTCGTGTGCAGCAACAAAGACCCAGTGCAGCCATCAATCAATAAAATAATATTAAAAAACTTTCCTGGCAGTCTGGTGGTTAAGACTACGCTTCCACTACAGGGGGTGAGGGTTAGATCCCTAGTTGTGGAACTAAGATCCCGCATATCACAGAACACAGTCAAAAAGACACAAGACTGATTCCAAGCCCAGGAACATGAAAGAAACAGTGTCTACACCAACAATGCAACATTCTTACTCGGCACTCCTCTAGGTGATCTATACTAATTCATGTTTTTCCATCAGGACCCTGAGATAAGATACTGCTATTTTATAGAAATTACTTTTCACAAAGCCATGGCCTTAATTCATGATGGAGCCAGAATCCGAACCCAGGCAGTCTGGCTCCAGCAGTCACCCTAGAATAGGGAGCCCCTGTTCATCAATAGGGCTCAGATGGGAAGATGCTCAAGGATGTGGGAATGATAGAGGAGCAGTCTGCTTATCTCAGCTTCACGAAGACTGTTTCTTAGCAGTCCTTGTTCTTTGGGGAAGAACAACGTTCAGAGGACAACTCAGAACTGGACAGATGGCCTTTTTCACGAGTTCAAAGCCTTGGCCTCCATTCAGCTGGAAGCTCTATCTGGCAATGCTGCCTGGCTCCTTGAGGTTGACTTCTGTGCTGCATCTCTTCTAAGTGTGTGAGAATTTTTTCCTTCAATGTGTTTCACATTTGCCTGAAAGGCTTTCAGAGTTTCAAGGGTCCTCCCTGTCTTGCTGTCGGAGGAACATGAACTTGTAATCATCTAGAAATGTCTGAAGAGAATGGGCAAACAGTTCTAATCATCACACAGACAATTCAGGAAAAAATAGAATTAATCCAAAGAACAATGGCTGCCATGGGCCCCACCTTTATTTCCTTGTTTAACTTGCAGTTTGAAGATAGAGCCAGAAGCCTGTAGCTGGGTCAGAGCATTAGCCAAATGTTTGGAGTTCCATGAGAGTCCATTCTTGACACTTGCCCTGGTCTGATGGCTGTAATATGTTTGTCTACAGTTTTCATTACCAGGTGTTCTGGCCATTTCTTGCCTCATGATGAAAGGGACAAGAAGAAAGCTTTTCATAGGAATGAAAGAAAAATTAAGCAGAAATATGAAACATACAGTTAGGCTAAACAAAAAAACTAGAAGTACAGCCTGGGGAAAGAAGGGTTAGTTACATGTCTGTTTGCAGGGGAGGGCAGGGCACTTTATGTGTTCTAACAGCTAATAGTATAATGTTGCTGCTCACAAACTTAATTTTAGGCTGTATTACTGGGAAGAATATAATACCTAAGGTGTACTGTGCACAAATTAGAATACTTCCATAGGGTACCTTGCTACACTTGTGGACAAATTGACAAATTGAAGAGTGCCCAGAAGAGAATCATCAGAGATAAATGCTGAAAATACCATCATATGGAGCATATGGAGAATTGTGAAGGGAGCAGAGAAAGTTTAAGCCAAGAAGGGAATGCAAAATTAAGTCACTTTAGCGGCTGTCAAACTTTGCAGGGTTATCTGTAGGACTTCTGAGGGTAGAAAATCTTTGAGAAGGGTTTGATAAATAATCATGTAGGCAGGTCCATCGACAGATGAATGGATAAAGAAGTTATGGTATATATACACAATGTAAAGAAGTTGTGGTATATGTACACAATGGAATATTACTCAGTCATAAAAAGGAATGCATTTGACTCAGTTCTAATGAGGTGGATGAATCTAGAACCTATTATACAGAGTGAAGTGAATCAGAAAAGAGAAGATAAGTCTAACACATATATATAGAATCTAGAAAAATGGTACTGAAAAATTTATTTACAGGTCAACAGTGGGGAAACAGACATAGAGAATAGACTCATGGACATGGAGGGAGGGGAGGAGAGGGTGAGATGTATGAAAAGAATAACATGGAAACTTACATTACCATATGTAAAATAACCAATGGGAATTTGCTGTATGGCTCAGGAAACTCAACCGGGCTCTGTATCAATCTAGAGGGGTGGAATGAGGAGGGAGATGGGAAGGAGTTTCCAAAAGGAGGGGCTATATGTATATCTATGGCTGATTCATGTTGAGGTTTGACAGAAAACAGCAAAATTCTGTAAAGCAATTATCCTTCAATAAAAAATAAATTAAAAAAAATAATCATATAGGCAGAATTTGTTTCTCTGTTCAAGGGATATTGCAAAACAGATTTAAATGATCTTTAGGGTACAAAGATCAAGGGCAGAGAGTGTAAGAATTTTCCATCATGCAAGGACAGTATATCACCAAGTTGTTTTGCTTTTAATGTCTGAAGTCTCATGGACTTCCTCCTCCTAATCCCTTAAGTTTTGGTTTTTCACTGAGTCTATCCCTGGCTCACTTTTTCTTTGCCCTCTGCCTGGACAGTTTCACATGTTCATCCATTTAGTTTCCACTCATATGCTGATGACTTCTAAATCTTAGCTCTGTTTCCAGAACTTTTGACATCAAAAGACATTCAAATGGGCATCTCCATTTGAATGGCCCATGGGCACTTCTGCTCACCGTACCAAAAACTGAACACATGCTCTTTCCCCTCACCTTCCACCCCATGACTTCCCTATACATATAGGCTTTTTCTGTGTTTTTTGCGATGCTTGTTTTCACCACTAACTCTAAAGACCTACTTCTCTCTCATCCCATACCCAGTCAATCCTGAGTTGCTGCTAAATTGACGTCCTAATAATTTCTTGATTCACTCCCCGCCATAGCCCTGATTCACACCCTCCTCATCCAACAGTTTCTCTGCCTTCTCTTGTCTTCTACCAAAATTTATGCGCAACAATGTGGCTAAATAATTGAAAACTACAAACTAGATGATCTTTCTGCTGTTTAATAGTAATCAAGGCTCTCCTACAAGGTATCATTCAAGCTTCCTAATACCGTTAAGAAGCCTTCTGAGATCTGCCCTATCTTGCTCCTTACAGCACCAAACCCCCAAAAGATTATCCTTTCTTCCACTCAGCTCCACTGCCCTCCTCTACCCCTGCTCCACACTCCCACCTCTCATCCCTCCACTTGCTAAACATTTGTCTTTTAAGATGTACTTCAGACCACATCCCACTTTTGAAGATTTCCCTGATGTCCCACATCATCCCCTCATAGCAGACATGTATAATGCTCACTCAGTATACTGCTGTTTTTCCAAAGATCACATACAATCTTCACATGAGCACAGTGTATGGCACATATAGGTGTATGTGTATGTGGATAGATAGCTCCCATGATCCTTGCTGTTGACAAGAGGCTTCAGGTCCTCATCATACTAACCTCTCCCTCATCATACTAACCTGGTTGCCTGGGGGCTTCCCTGATAGCTCAGCTAGTAAAGAATCCACTTGCAATGCAGGAGATCCTGGTTTGATTCCTGGTCGGGAAGACCCCCTGGAGAAGGGATAGGCTACCCACTCCAGTATTCTTGCCTGAAAATCCCCATGGAGAGAGGAGTCTGGCAGGCTATGTATGGTCCATGGGGTCGCGAAGAGTGGGACATGACTGAGCAACTAAGAATAGCACAGCACATGGTTGTTTGAGTGTCACGACAACACAATAGCTTCCTCCCCTAAAGCAAATGGTCCAGGAGAGCAAGAAGAAAGCCACCGTGCTTCTTATGACCTAGTGTCAAAAGTCATGCTCTATCACTTCCACCACACTATATATGTTAGAAGCAGGTTACTGAGTCCAGCTCATGCTCTTTAAGGGAAAAGTAGGGGAAAAAAATCATGGACTTTTTTTTTTTTTGGCCATGTTGGTTGCAGGATCTTAGTTCCCTGACCAGGGATTGAACCTAGGCACACCAGTGAAAGCACTGGGTTCTAAGCACTGGACTGCCAGGGAATTCCCTTGAGGACATATTTTAAAACAATTACACCAAACTGATCTGGAAATTATATTCAAGAATTTGGGCCAACAAGCTACACATTATATAAATAAAGACAAATAAATGAACAAATTTGTAACAATATATTTTACACAGGATATAACAAATACACATATGTTAAGTTTATATATCCTTTTTGTAACCTTCACCAACCTGCTTTACTGTATGAAATATCCACTCTACCCCCATTTTACAGATGAGGAAATTGAGGTATGCCTCAATTGGGTAAAATGGCTTGCCCACAGTTGCATAGCTGGTTGTGATTAACATACTGGTTTTTAGCATTTTGTTATTCTCACATATCCTCATATCTTAAAGTACCAAAATAGAATTTTAGTTGAGGTAGAAATATTCTTTCAACATTGGAAAAAGAAATCTGAATTCTGGATGATTTATAAAAGAGGTATAGCCATGTTAAAATTTTGAACACACAAAAGTTTGTTTATAAAACATTGCTGCATCCCACAGACTTCAAGAGGAATCAAAAGATGTCAATTCTATTGTAACAATAATTGTTCTAGTTCAAAGACATTTTAAACAAGTATATTAGGAACAGGATACTGTCAAAATTAATATAGGGAGTTTCCCAGTGGACCAGTGGTTAAGAATCTGCCTTCCGGGACTTCCTTGGTGGTTCAGTGGCTAAGACTCTGAGTTGCCAACACAGGGGCCCTGGGTTCCATTCCTGGTCAGGGAGCTAGATCCCACAGGCCGCAACTAAGAGTTCGAATGCAACTAAAGATCCCATGTACCACAAACTAAAGCCCTGGAGCAGTCAAACAAATAAGTAAAACTTAAAAAAAAAGAAGAAGAAGAAGAATCCTTCTTCCAGTGCAGGGGAAGCTGGTTCAATCCCTGGTCTGAGAAATAACATCCCACATGCCACAGAGCAACTAAACCAGAATTGGAGAAAAGCCCAAGAACCCCAACGAAGACCCAGTGCAGCCAAATATTTAAAAAATTAATATGGGTCCTCTGCATCAGAATCTCAATCTAGAGTCAATGAAATTGAAGAAGATGGATACAAATCAGAAAATTTCCACTTGAAACAAAATTATACTTTGCTAGAAATTAAAAATAAATGTATATATATATCCACCTGGTGGTGGTTTAGTCACTAAGTCGTGTCCAACTCTTGCCGATCCCATGGACTGTAGCCTGCTAGGCTCCTCTGTCCATGGGATTCTCCAGGCAAGAATACTGGAGTGGGTTGCTATTTCCTTCTCCAGGGGATCTTTCTGACTCAGGGATCGAACCTGGGTCTCCTGCATTGCAGGCAGATTCTTTTAACAACTGAGCTATAAGGGAAGCCCATATATCCACCTAGAGAAACAAAAATAACTCAGAGTTACCAAATGAGATGAAATTCTTTGAATGAGGAGAAGTTGGGGAACTATATTTGAAGTTAGATTTATAACCATTTCTTCACATTCCTTTGAGAAATACAACACCAGAAAGAGCTTTTTAAAGCAGCTAGAAAAATTTGTACCAAAAATACACTTACAACTTAACAGTGATATCTTAATATGTTTCTTTAAGAGATCACTATTTTTAAAAAGAGCAAATAGGGAATTCCCTGCTGCTCCAGTGGTTAGGATTCCATCCTTCCATGGACTCAGGTTTGAGTCCTGGTCCAATGGTTAGCATGACGGACTCAATGAAAATGAATTTGAGCAAACTCCAGGAGATAGTGAAGGACAGAGCAGTCTGGTGTGCTGCAGCCCATGAGACTGCATAGAGTAGGACACAACTTAGCAACTGAACAACAAACAAACAGGAACTAAGACCCCCACAAACTGGGTGACCAAAATAAAATAAAATAAAGATGTAAAAATAAATTTTATTTAAAAGAAAGAGCAAATAATTTTGTTTCCAATTATTTATATGTTTACTTTCATTGGCATTTAGTTTTTTTACTCAAAAATAATACTTTATTAATTTGATATCCTAACAACCATATTAAAATATTAACACATATTTAACATTCATGTTTTTTAAACTTACAGTTTTACATTTAGTTGTGTGTGTCTTTCAAAGATATCAAGAAATTTTACTTTTTAAAATGCTGAACACTTGGCTTTAAAAGTAAATCATCGTTTTCTGTGAAATAAATACTGAAATACCGGTGAAGTCATTTTGCCAATCTGTCAACCTCTAACAGCTAGTAATTATTGGCACTGCCATTTGAACTCACTCAGAAGAATTCCAGTTTTTTATCCTTCATCATCAGGCTTTCTCAGTACTATTGACTATATGCACTACCGATGTTTTGATTCAAATAATGCTTTGTTGGTGGTGATAGGAGCTGTCCTGTTCATTGTCGAATGTTTCGCGGCATCCTACCTATTAGATGCCAGGAGCCCCTCTCCCTCACCATCCCCCTCCTCCTCTAGACAGGGTAGAGACCTTAAGTTAGTCACCTCTACGCCCGGGGCCTTGTATAAAATCTGATAAGTCTTGGATTGAATCAAATACATGTAGCCTGTAAAATCATGAATTTGAACGATGTGCTTAAATGAAGAGTCTTTAATTAATCCATGGGAGAGCTAAGGCACTTCAGGACAAATATCTGAATGTCATCACAAAGTTTGTATTACTATGTCATGTACCTGAGAAAGCAAGGCAAACTTCAGTGAAGGCAGAGCCAGGCCCATCTTCAAATCTTCTGGGATCTGAAGTTATTTCCAATCAAAGAGCTTCCATACCTGGTTATTTAAATAGTGATAGATATTTAAACAGTACCTTGCTCTGAATCATGGCATTAGTTTTACACCTCGTGTCTTCCTTGGGTTTCTCTGGTGGCTCAGACTGTAAAGAAGCTGGCTGCAATACAGGAGACCCGGGTTTGATCCCTGAGTCAGGAAGGTCCTCTGGAGAAGGAAATGGCAGCCCATTCCAGTATTCTTGCCTGGAGAACTCTATGGACAGGGGAGCCTGACAGGAATTGAAAAAAGCTTTTTCAGGTATTGTACTAATCAAAAGAATGTGAAGAGATGGTTATAAAGCTAACTTCCAATATAGTTCCCCAACTTTTTCTTGTTCAAATAATTTCACCTCATTTGGTAACTTTGAGATCTTTTTGTTTCTTTAGGTGGTTATATTTGTTTTTTATTTTTTTTAATTTGTAGCAAGGTATAGTTTTTTTTTCAAGTGGAAAATTTCTGATTTGTATCCATATTCTTCAATTTCATTGACTCTAGATTGAGATTCTGATGCAGCGGACCTATATTAACTTTAAAAAAAATTTTGGCTACACTGGGTCTTCATTGGAGTGCTCAGGCTTTTCTCTAGTTTCAGCTCATGGCTTAGTTGCTCTGTGGTATGTGGGATCTTAGTTCCCAAGCAAGGATCAAACCAGCTTCCCCTGCATTGGAAGGAGTATTTTTTTTAAATTATATTTAGTTTTATTTATTTATTTGGCCGCTCCGGGGCTTTAGTTGCAGTCCATGGGATCTTTAGTTGCAGCATTCAAACTCTTAGTTTCAGCCTGTGGGATCTAGCTCCCCGACCAGGAATGGAACCCAGGGCCCCAGTGTTGGGAGCTCGGAGTCTTTGCCACTGAACCACAAGGAAGTACCAGAAGGCAGATTCTTAACCATTGGTCCACTGAGTAATTCCCTATATTAATTTTGACAGTCTTCTGTTCCTAATACACTTGTTTAAAGTGTCTTTGATCTAGAACAAAGACACAATTATTCTTGCAATAGAAGTTTATTTCATCCATTGACAATTTTTGATTCTTCTTGAAGTCTGTGGGATGCAACAATGTTTTATAAACAAACCTTTTGTGCTCAAAATTTTAACGTGGACAAAGGAGCCTGGCAGGCTATAGTTGGTGGGGTCAGAAACAGTTGGACACAGCTGAGCGACTGATACACTTCACTTGCGCTGAAAGGGTGTCTGATTATTGATAACCCATGGAGAGATTTGGGATTTTCCACACTCTGAGAAAACCGCCACTTAACATCTTTTCAGTTACTGAGGAGGTTACAGAGTCAATGTGGGAGAGGCAGTGTTGTATAATGAAAGAACATGGGACTTAAGGCTATGCCAAATCCTGGGTTCAAAGTACATCTCCATAAGCCAAGCAAAATGGCTGTCTGCGGAGCCTTACAAATAGCTATGAAAAGAAGAGCAGCGAAAAGCAAAGGAGAAAAGGAAAGATATTCTCATCTGAGTGCAGAGTTCCAAAGAATAGCAAGGAGAGATAAGAAAGCCTTCCTCAGCGATCAATGCAAAGAAATGGAGGAAAACAACAGAATGGGAAAGACTAGAGATCTCTTCAAGAAAATTAGAGATACCAAGGGAACATTTCATGCAAAGATAGGCTCGATAAAGGACATAAATGGTATGGACCTAACAGAAGCAGAATATATTAAGAAGAGGTGGCAAGAATACACAGAAGAATTGTACAAAAAAGATCTTCATGACACAGATAATCACAATGGTATGATCACTCACCTAGAGCCAGACATCCTGGAATGTGAAGTCAAGTGGGCCTTAGAAAACATCACTACAAACAAAGCTGGTGGAGGTGATGGAATTCCAGTTGAGCTACTTCAAATCCTGAAAGATGATGCTATGAAAGTGCTGCACTCAATACACCAGCAAACTTGGAAAACTCAGCAATGGCCACAGGACTGGAAAAGGTCAGTTTACATTCCTATCCCAAAGAAAGGCAATGCCAAAGAATGCTCAAACTACCACACAATTGCACTCATCTCACATGCTAGTAAAGTAATGCTCAAAATTCTCCAAGCCAGGCTTCAGCAATACGTGAACCGTGAACTTCCAGATATTCAAGATGGTTTTAGAAAAGGTAGAAGAACCAGAGATCAAATTGCCAACATCTACTGGATCATCGAAAAAGCAAGAGAGTTCCAGAAACACATCTATTTCTGCTTTATTGACTACGCCAAAGCCTTTGACTGTGTGGATCACAATAAACTGTGGAAAATTCTGAAAGTGATGGGAATGCCAGACCATCTGACCTGTCTCTTGAGAAACCTGTATGCAGGTCAGGAAGCAACAGTTAGAACTGGACATGGAACAACAGACTGGTTCCAAATAGGAAAAGGAGTACGTCAAGGCTGTATATTGTCATCCTGCTTATTTAACTTATATGCAGAGTACATCATGAGAAATGATGGGCTGGAAGAAGCACAACCTGGAATCAAGATTGCTGGGAGAAATATCAATAACTTCAGATAGGTAGATGAAACCACCCTTATGGCAAAAAATGAAGAGGAACTAAAAGCCTCTTGCTGAAAGTGAAGAGGAGAGTGAAAAAGTTCGCTTAAAGCTCTATATTCAGAAAACTAAGATCATGGCATCTGGTCCCATCACTTCATAGATGGGGAAACAGTGGTAACAGTGTCAGACTTTATTTTTGGAGTCTCCAAAATCACTGCAGATGGTGATTGCAGCCATGAAATTAAAAGACACTTACTCCTTGGAAGGAAAGTTATGGCCAACCTGGATAGCATATTGAAAAGCAGAGACATTACTTTGCCAACAAAGGTCTGTCTAGTCAAGGCTATGGTTTTTCCAGTAGTCATGTATGGATGTGAGAGTTGGACAGTAAAGAAAGCTGAGCGCAGAAGAATTGATGCTTTTGAACTGTGGTGTTGGAGAAGACTCTTGAGAGTCCCTTGGACTGCAAGGAGATCCAACCAGTCCATCCTAAAGGAGATCAGTCCTGGGTGTTCATTGGAAGGACTGATGTTGAAGCTGAAACTCCAATACTTGGGCCATCTCATGCGAAGAGTTGACTCATTGGAAAAGACCCTGATGCTGAGAAGGATTGGGGGCAGGAGAAGGGGATGACAGAGGATGAGATGGCTGGGTGGCATCACCGACTCGATGAACATGGGTTTGGGTAGACTCTAGGAGTTGGTGATGGACAGGGAGGCCTGGTGTGCTGCGATTCATGGGGTTGCAAAGAGTCGGACATGACTGAGCAACTGAACTGAACTGAACTGATAAGTCAGTGACTTCACCTCTCCGTATCTCAGTTTTATCTACAAAATGGGAATGCATAATATCCACTTCAAAAGGCTTTCATGGGGGTTTAAATAAACTAAGAGATAAGTAATAGTAGGACAGGACAGTCAGCAAAATGGTTTTTCTTTCCCTTTCAGTATGCACTGTTTCTCTAAGAGTCAACTGTTATTGTGTAGTTACTAAGCTGTGTTTGACTCTGTGACCCTATGGACTGTAGCCTGCCAGGCTCCTCTGTTCATGGGATTTTCCAAGCAAGAATACTGGAGCAGGGTGCCATTTCCTTCTCCAGAGGATACTCCTGACCCACGTCTCCTGTGGCTCCTGCATTGCAGGCAGATTCTTTATCACTGAGCCACTGGGGAAGCTCGCTAAAGAGTCAACTGAGGAGAAGGAAAACCGCTAAAGAGAAAATCGCTAAACTATTATTTGAGTAGATGTGGGCCCGAGACATCCTTACTGACATCCTCATTTTGACTTTGTTTGCTTTTAACCTGCTGAAGCTGATATAGGAGGTGGCTCCACCTGCTGATTTGTAGAGGAGCCGGTTCCTGCTGTGCCTGTGGGAGGCTGCAGCTCAGCTAAAGCACAAAGCTGCTTAGCAAGTCTGCATGTGCTTTGTTGATCTACAAGACAAACGACTGAAACAATGCTCAATTGCTAATTGATATCTTTTGACACAGCCCTTTCAATGTGGAAAGTGTTATTGGATTTCTCATTGTTCTTTCTTATTCCTTTATTCAGGACACAAGGAACCTACATCCATACTTTGTAGGGAGGTGATGGCTTTGGTCTGTTCATTGTCCTTTCAAATCTCAGGAAGCTCCTAGGCTGCTGATTGGCATGAATAACTTAATCTGGACTGTAACCCATCAGTCAGGAAAAGTCTGGCCTGAGAAAAAAGAAACTGTGAGGGCTTCATTCTCTCTTGTGGTCTTTGGGGTCTCTGGCAGTTAAAGCACTTTGGCTCATGCTCAAGACAGAGCTGCAAAGAATTTACTTTTAGGAAGCTTTTGACTATCTGAGCATTCAGGGAGTAGGAGAAGGAAGAGAGGTAGTATTTCTCTGTTTGTGAAGTGAAGTGAAAGTTGCTCAGTCGTGTCTGACATTTTGCGACCCCATGGACTATACAGTCCATGGAATTCTCCAGGCCAGAACATTGGAGTGGATAGCCGTTCCCTTCCAGGGGATCTTCCCAACCCAGGGATTGAACCCAGGTCTCCTGCATTGCAGGCAGATTCTTTACCAGCTGAGGTCTGTTCCAAATAAAGTTTCAAAAATTGAAAGCCGACAACTCTAAAGTCATGAGTGTAGAGCGGAAAAAAAATGGATAATAAAATTCTTGAAACCAAATGATTATATTTTAACATGAAAAAAGAAATTAGGCCTTCCCTGGTAGTTCTGATGGTAAAGAATCTGCCTGTAATTCAGGAAACCCAGGTTTGCTCCCTAGGTCAGAAAGATTCCCTGGAGAAGGAAACGGTTATCCACTCCATTTTCTTGCCTGGAGAATTCCATGGATAGAGGAGTCTAGTGGGCTACAGTCCATGGAGTTGCAAAGAGTCACACTCGACTGAGAGACTAAATATTTTTCCTTTTGGTGGTCCAGTGGTTAAGAATTCACCTGCCAATGCAGGCAACATTTGTTTGATCCCTGGTCTGGGAGGCTCCCACATGCCATGGAGCAACTAAGTCTGTGTCCTACAACTACTGAGCCCAGTTCTAGAGCCTGCTCTCTGCAACTAGAGAAGTCACAGCAATGAGACTACAACTAGAGAGCAGCTACCCTCTCGCCACAACTAGAAAAAAACCTTCACAACATAGCCAAAAATAAACAAATAATTTCTTAAAAATCAGATAGCTATATATTAAAAGTATTTATTAAGCCCTGGCAGTAATTTAAAATTAAAAACAAGTAAACAAAAATAAATCAATAAAAATAAAAACAAGTAAACCGATATGAATCCACAGAATATGATGTCACTGTATCAGGAGCCTTTCCAGAGCTGTGAGGGGAGGCTCTCTAGAGTTGATTGGGAAGCTCAATGATCATTCCACTGCTATCATCACAGCTACCAATGTATGTTGCCAATACATTGCAAAAATTCCCACTGGTTGAATCAAATGTTCATTTTTATTAAGATAAGCTGCCACAACAGGTATATGATCAAGGGAGCTTTGGGTTGCAAAATGTAGAAAATGTTGCTAATAAGGACATGTACTCTCTTACATAACAAGAGGCCACAGGTAATATCCTCAGGCTGGTTATTTTATCAGTGACCCTGGAACTTTCCCATCTTTCTTCTCGTCCATCTTTTGCATGTTGGCTTGTCCTCTCTGCTTGGCTCCACTCATGGCCACAAAACAGCTGCCTGAGTGACAGATGTCACAGGTAATGTCCAGAGCAGAAACAAATTTTCATCCAAATAGATTGTATGCACATATAAAGGTTTAATTTAAATCATTAATGAGGGAGCTGATAAAGAACACAAAAAGTTGATTCTCTGAGTGTTTTCAGGTAAGAAATGTATACATATCAATAAATAAACAAAATTATTAGATTAGGTACAAAACTGACTAACATTCCACAGGGCTAAAAAATAACACCTTTCAGGTTAACGGTTCTTCAAGGCTATACAAGAACAACACTTTATCAGTTTCTACAGGTTAATGTTACAGAAGTGTACACTCTGTACTTTTAAAAGTAGTGGATTCTTAGTCAGATATACTGTGACAACAGTTTTATTCCCAATGGCATCAGGTAAAGGTTAAGTTGGCTTATTAGGAAAACTCTAGAAGTATATTTTAAGAAGAATGATCAATTTTTTCCTTCTCTAAAGTTTGGGATAAATTTTTCTTCCAAACACAAATTGTTTTACATGCCTCAACAAAGGGGATGTTTTGCTGACTTAGAAAAGTTGTGTTGTTTGTTTTTTCAAACTAAAGGTTATACAGCCCTTTAATGGGATGGTAGACAGAAATCAATGTAGTATTTGGCAACTAAATTTTTTTTAAATGAAATAGAATATCAAAGTGTATCAAGCACAATAAGATCAAGTATTAGGTGTGTGTATGTGTGTTAGGTTATAAAATGTAATTCTTATTGTGAGCAATGGTTTAAAAGTTTGAAAAATATTGACTTAGACCATTTAAGACTCTTCGTGGGAGCAGGAAAGGAACCCATGCGAAACACAACTGCTTGGAAAAGGATGATTAAAATCAGAGTTTTGTCCTCAAAGAGGGAGCTGCGGAATGGCTTTTCAGTCGAGTAGCCTACAACTGAAGACTGACCACGCAGTGCTTGGTCTTGTTGTTCTCCTCAAACCCCCTGAGCTGAGAGAAATGCCTTCTGGCTACTGTATACCTGTGTTTCACTATCTGCTTCATTAGGTCAAGCTCAGGATGGCTCAAATGTCATAAAAGTCACCTCCCCCCCTTTTTGACACTAGTTGTCCCCCAAATATCTGTTATCGATCACTGACATAATTGAAATGTTATCTGGGAACATGGCCACCCAGCAAAAGACTACCTTTCCCACTCTCTCTGGAGCTAAGTACAATCATGTGACTAAGTGCTGGGCTATACTAGAGTCACAGAAATGATGTAGGCAAAATCAGGGTCATACCTTCAAATGATGGGGGATGGAGGGCAGGGAGAGGACAGAGGAGGTGCCTTATTTTTCTTCTCCCTCATTCTGCTGCCTAGAACAATAACTCATTTGGGACCACGTAGACAAAGGCAACACCTTAGGGGTGGTGATGCAACAAAATAGGAGGTGTCCAAGTCCCTAACAGGTACTGTCATACCAGCCAGCCTTGTATAATTACATAAGGAAGAAATTAAACTTCTTTCTTGTTTATGCCACTACTTTTGAGTCCCTGTTATGGCAGCTTAACCTATACCCTAACCAACATGCTCTCTTTATACAATGTTAGCAGAGAACAGTGCAAGTTTGAAGTGCTAAGGTACATAGACTTATTAAAAAGCAGAGACATTACTTTGCCAACAAAGGTCCATCTAGTCAAAGCTATGGTTTTTCCAGTAGTCACATATGGACCATAAAGAAAGCTGACTGCCAAAGAATTGATGCTTTTGAACTGTGGTGTTGGAGAAGACTCCTGAGAGTCCCTTGGACTGCAAGGAGATCAAATCAATCAATTCTAAAGGAAATCAGTCCTGAATATTCATTGGAGGGACCGATGCTGAAGCTGAAGCTCCAATACTTTGGCTACCTGATGCGAAAAGCTGACTCATTGGAAAAGACCCTGATGTTGGAAAAGATAGAAGGCAGGAAGAAAAGGGGATGACAGAGGATGAGATGGTTGGTTGGCATTGCCAACTCGATGTACATGAGTTTGAGCAAGCTCCGAGAGTTGGTGATGGACAGGAAAGCCTGGTGTGCTGCAGTCCACGGGGTCGAAAAGAGTCAGACACAACTGAGTGCCTGAACTGAAGATACATAGACATTTGACACATCTGTGTGTGGACTTCTGAGGTGTGTGGACTTATTTATTTATTCTTGACTGCACTGGGCAGCATGTGGAATCTTAGTTCCCTGACCAAGGATCAAAACTGCACCCTCTGCATTGGAAGCACAGTGTCTTAATTGCTGAACCACCAGGAAGTCTCTAGAATGTACATCATACTCTCTCACAGTGCTTGTTTGTCTTCTTTTCTGGGCTCCAAAACCCAGTAGAGTGAGGATTAGATAGGAAGCCAGAGGAAAAATAATTCTTGCCTGTGACATATGCTGCTTATTAATAGATTAAACCATATGTAATTGTTGTTTTAGTAAACAAAAAAAAGTTAAGTCTTAGCAATTTTATATGCTTGTATCTTTCAGAACTGTTGCTGGGTTTCACAGGTTTGGCGTCTTGGAACTCACAAACAACAAGCTCTTCAACAACTGTCCTTTCTAAAGCGCCTAGGCTGAAAGTTGAATCCCCATGACAGGTGCATACCCAGATCAAGAGTCTCCCACACATCAACAGCCTGACTTCATGGTGTGACCAGAGAGTGTGATAGTGCCTTGAGAAATATCCTGAATCTAAGGAGGTAACTTATAACCATCTTAAAAGGGACAATGTGAAACTAATGCAATAATAGCAGTTAGCCGTAGTTTTGTTGGGCAGTGTAGACTTTGGGAGGAGGCAAGAGTCAGGTAATGATATGACTTAAAACCCTGTGTATAAGCTACAAGATCAGTCTCTTTTTATGGGACTATGGACATCCTCCCATCAGTCAGAGGAGGGTAGCTAACAACCCCTCCCTGTACCTCAGTCAGTATGACAGTATGGTAGTATGGCAGATGGCAAGCCCATAGCTTATATGCTACAGATCCAATGGCTTTATGAATACTGATTCTTCTGGCCTTGATTCCAAATTCCCAGGAAGGAATCTGATTGGCCAAAATAGCAGATGCTCCTGGTGCCTTGCCTGCTTGGTGCATCTTGGACTTCAGATGTCACTGTGGACAGCTCCTATGAGTCCTGATGGCTTCCCATTTCCAAGCCAAGCCAGATTCAGTATTTCTGCCTCCAGGATTTCCCCCAAATCCCTCGTACCTCAATCAGCTGGAGTCAGCCCAGCCTTCCGTCCTTTAGAAGGATGATTCTGAGGTGTATTTTATATGCCTTCTCCTAGGGCTCCCAGTGGAACTGGGAACCACAGTAGTAACCAGTTCAATAACTCTTCATTGGTTTTCCTTCCTTCCCTGTCTTCCTCTTCCCTACTCTCTTACTCTGGCTAGGATTACCTCCTACATGAATTATCTGCATTGAAATTCTTGTTTCAGGTTATGCTTTTGGGGAACACAAACTCAGATACCCAGAGTGGGTCAGATGACCACTCCCAGACCAATCATCTTTGGCAGAAACACTGCTGCCCAGAGCCTACCCCAGGGGTGAGGATGGATTGAGGAGGAAGCTGCCAGAATTTCCCTGAAGGACTTGCTCTCACTGTCAAGGGCTGGGGTTCAATCCCTGGTTGGGGCACTGAGATCCTATAATCCGTGTGGTGTGGCAAAAAAACTTTTTTTTATAATCATTTATTTATTATTTTTATTTTTGGCTGTGGTGGGTCTTCGTTGTTTGCAATGGGCTTTCTCTAGTTGTGGCGAGTGGGGGTTACTCTTTGCTGTGGTGCACAGGCTTCTCCTTGTGGTGGCTTCTCTTGTGGAGCACGGGCTCTAGGCGAGGGCTCAGTAGTTGTGGCTCTTGGGCTTTAGAGCATGAGCTCAGTAGTTATGGCGCTCAGAATGAGTTGCCCTGTGGCACGTGCAATCTTCCCAGAGAAGGGATTGAACCCATGTCCCCTGCACTGGCTGGCAGATTCTTATTTACTATGCCACCAGGAAAGTCCAAGGAGTTTTTTTTTTTTTTAACCATTTTATCCTCTCAATAATACATTGGAAAGCTACTTAAAAGATTTTTGATGTGGACCAGTTTTAAAGTCTTTATTGAATTTTTTAAAATATTGTTTCTGTTTTAAGTTTCGACTTTTATGGCCCCAAGACATGTGGGAGCTTAGCTTCCCGACCAGGGATTGAACCCATACCTTCTGCATTGGAAGACAAAGCCTTAACCACTGGACCATCAGGGAAGTCCTGAAAGTTACTTATTTTAAAATATCTCTCTCACATCTAACTTCTGTACTGAGCTGTCATTCATTCTAAGCATCATCCCCACCTATTCAGGCCATCATTATCTCTTGCTTCTATTACAGCAACAGCCATCAGCCTAGCCTCCCTTCTACCAATCTGTTCTCTGAAGCCAGTGACTTTCCCAAAATACAGATCTGATCATATTACTCTCCTTCTTAAAGCTATCGATAGTTCCTCATTCGTTGTTGTTCATTCTTGCGACCCCAAGGGCTGTAGCCCATCAGGTTCCTCTGTCCACGGGGTTTTCCAGGCAAGAATGAGGGAATGGGTTGCAATTTCCTTCTCCAGGGGATATTCCTGACCCAGGGATAGAACCTGAGTCTGCCATATTGCAGGCAGAGTTTTTACCACTGAGTCACAAGGGAAGCTGATATTATGTTTATGTTAAAATTCTCAATAACTAATGTGGCCTCCATGATCTGAGATTTGACCCCTGCTAACTCTCCAGCTTTATCTCGCCAAGCTGTTTCTTACACTCTAAGATCCTGATGCTATCAACTTTTTAAAAGCTCATCTAAAGGATCTTGTTCTCTCTTATCTCCAGGTCTTTGTCCCTGCTGATTCCTCTGCTTGAAATAGCACCTACTTCCACCTCCTTCCTTTCTCCCTTGGCCTTCACCTAGCCAACATCTACTCACACTTCAGGTTTTGCCTTGTCAGCTCCAGAATGGGTGTACCTGAAATGCACTGCGTCTTGCCTAGTACTTCCTAGTCTTTGCATATGTCATCCACTGACAAGCACATGGGAGGACATTCAGTATATTGTTGAATGAAGGAAGGAACTGAATGGACTCTCTTGGGTTTTCTAGGACTGTCCAAGCCAGCTTGGTAATTTTCACTTTAGTGGCACTGACTCCCTTCCCCCAAACATGAGACTCAGGCCTGGCCCATCAGAACATCACATACCCTGACCTCTGGGTCAGGGCTTGGCAGATGATCAAAGTCAAAGCAACTGGGCATAGTCGGAGCTGAAATTAGGCCTTCTGCTGGAGGAACCAGGAAAAAATGTTTTTAATTTCTAGTAGCCTTAGAGCTTTAAGGATGTAAGAAGCAGACACAGAGGGAAACAAAACTAAAAGCTGGAGGGAGAGAGGGAAAAGAGAAGAAAGCTGTCTCATTCCCAGTTGTAGCTGGTTCTCTCTCCATTTTTGAGGACATGTTCAACTCTAAGTGTTTCATCTGTTTACTTGCCTCCATGCCCAAATTTATGGGAAGCTAGGGCAACCAAGCCCATGCATGAAGGGCCAGAGAGGCAAATGAGAAAATGTGTTGAAATAGAAGTCTCAGCCTGGGGCTCCCTAGGATCAAGCAGGACACCAATCTAGCGACTCTCTAGCTTCATTCAAGTAATATTAAGTAAGAATTCAGAATATTCTAGGCATGTATCTTTCAAATTGTAGTAGATGGATAATCTGTCCGAATTCTCTCCTGTGTTTCCTGGGGTGGGGAGGAGGAGGGAGCTCAGGAATCCGCATTTTCACACTAAGGTCTGAAAACCACACAGTTCCAGGCACTGCACTGGGTGCTGGGCCCAACTCAAGGGAAAGCAGACGTGGTTCGTTTTACCGCTAGATTTATGTGGGAAGGGGTCAGTGAGAGAAGAGATGATTACAATAGGGTGATAGGTGCTAGAAAAGAACGGGGGGAAGCCACAAGAGATGCACTGGACTCAAATTGAAGTCTTACCAAAGGACAGCGAAACCAAACTGGAGGAGCTACGGCTCTGAAAAGAAATGTGCATCTCACAGAAACATGGGTGTTTTCAGTTCGTAGAGTAGGTATAGCAGCGGCTGTGAACTAAATGGCTGGGGGAGGGTGCAGAGTGAGAAGCAGGCCAAGGACCCAACTGTGAAACACCCCAAACCACCCCAGCCTCGAAGATGTAATCTCTCCTTGCCTTCGCCCGCCCTAACGCCTTCGTGGACCTAGGCCCGCGCCCAGTCGGCCACCCGATAGCCCTGGAGACACCACCCAGCTCCCGGACCCCTGGCAAAACAAGAGGGGCGGGCCTCGGCTCTTCCGGGACGCGCCCCGCCCCCGCCAACTGCGAGGGACGTGCCCGCCCTGCGCGATGACGTCAGCGCGCCCGCGCGCGCCAAGGGAGGAGTGAGAACTGCGGTCCGGGAGGCGCTGACGCTCCGGTAAAGCGGGCTGGGTCGGGGGGAGGAAGGGGCGGGACGAGGAGTTCCCCCCAGAGTACGGGGTCGTTATTCGGACCCAGAGCTGGAGCCCTCGGGGAGTCCAGCATCGCGTCCTCTCCCAGCAGGCCCCGTCCGGCCCGGCGATGGAGTTTCCGGACCTTGGGGCTCACTGTTCGGAGCCGAGCTGTAAGCGCTTGGGTAAGCGAGCGAAGGGGTGAGGGGCGGAGCATGCGGGAGGCGGGGCCGGGCGGAGTGGCGGGCTCCCGGGCTGGGAGTGCCCGAGGAGGGCGGGACTCGAACTTGGGGCGTGGCTTAGATAGTGGAGCTGGGCCAGAGTCCAGTTGGTTCCTAGTGCGGCAGCGTTTTCTTGCCCTTGAGTGGAAGGCTTGAGTAAGCGGGAACGTCGAGGTCCCACTGGACCTGCAGTCTAACCCACTTCCTGCAGATTTTCTGCCGCTCAAGTGCGATGCCTGCTCGGGCATCTTCTGCGCAGACCATGTGGCCTACGCCCAGCATCACTGTGGATCTGCTTACCAAAAGGTGAGGGGGCGGTCCGAGGGTGAAAGGGGGCGGTTGGAGGATGCGTGCAAAATCTCCGGAACCCCACTGCCTCACATTTCCCCTCCTTTATTGCCTTCTTGAGGCTCAGTGCTGGGAACATTATTTCCTTTTGCGTTGATGGAGGGCATGTCCAGGTTCTCTCAGGGGGATTCTCAGAGGAACAGAGAGATCTGGCTGGACTGGGAGTAGGGCACAGACTGATCCCTGCTCCCTAACTATAGGATATCCAGGTGCCTGTATGCCCACTCTGTAATGTGCCTGTTCCTGTAGCCAGAGGGGAGTCCCCTGACCGTGCTGTTGGGGAGCACATTGACCGAGACTGTCGTTCAGATCCAGCTCAACAAAAACGTAAAGTAAGTGTTAGAGGGATCAACCGTGGTCACAAACACCTGGAACTCTGCACAGCTGTTAGACAGGGTTGAAAAGGGAGCAGAAATCTCAGCAGAGACAATCCTTCCTACTCCACCTCAGATCTTCACCAATAAGTGTGAACGCGCTGGCTGTCGGCAGCGGGAAATGATGAAACTGACCTGCGACCGCTGTGGCCGAAATTTCTGCATCAAGCACCGTCACCCACTGGATCATGATTGCTCTGGGGAGGGGCACCCCACCAGTAGGGCAGGGTAATTGCAACCAAGTTCTCTACTTGCCTTTGGGACCTGAATGAACCTTGGTCGTAATAGTTGGGAAGCTTCACCCTGTCTCCTTTGGCTAGGGAGTCTTCTTTCTTTTTTCAAGTGCATGTTTTCCAGATCTTTTGGAGGAGCTCCCCTCCTGACTTCCTGGGTCAGGGGTGGGAGGAACATGTAAGCCAAAGGTGCCTGGAGGCATGCCCAGAGTGTCTCTTCCTACAGACTGGCTGCCATCTCCAGAGCACAAAGCCTGGCTGCTTCAAAGACCATCCCCAGCCCGAACCAGACCTTGCCTTCATCTTCCTCTGCCAGCAGGTAGGCCTGCCTGTTTTCCCTCTGCCTTTTTTCCCTTCGCATCTCTGACCTGAGCCTCTTGAATATCTGCCATAGAGCCACAACTCAGTCTCCAACCCGGACAGACCCTCAAGTGATTACTTTGCAAAATGGCTTGGTGAGTAGGGCAGAGGTTGGATGGACAGAAGCAGACCCACAGAGAGTGAAGTCCAAGGCACCTGGTCTTATTTTTCCTTTTGCAGAGTGAGGATGAGGCTCTGCAACGAGCCCTGGAACTGTCCCTGGCAGAGACCAAACCCCAGGTCCCAAGGTACCTACTCACTGGGAAAAGGGTGGGATGTGGGTGAGGGCTCAGTTTGGAGGGAGGGAGGTGGGACTGCTGGATCCAATGCAAGATAATAGGAACTTGGGCTCAAAATTAAGTTTTTGAACTATAAGACCTTGGACAAGTTCTTTGACCCATTAGGGTCTTAATATGTTCAATAAAATGAGGACAATACCAACACCCTGTAAAAACACAAATGTGAAAATTGAAACAATACTTAGAAGGGCTCAGCACAGTGATGCCTAACAGATGAGATGCTCATATTTTAGATACCAACTTAGGCTGTTCCTCCCTCCCAGTTCTCAGGAGGAAGAAGACTTAGCTTTAGCACAAGCACTATCAGCCAGTGAGGCAGAATACCGACAGCAGCAGGTATGAGGACGGCTTAGAGAGGGGCCCTGTGCTGGAAGTAAGTAAGGAGTTTGTAGGGTTGGGGGGAAGGCAAGGAGGGTGTTCTTCCAAGTGGTAGAGTTTATGGTGGTGTTTATCCTTTTGTTTTCCTTACGACTCCAGCCCATGCTGAGCTCTGCAGTAAGGACTGTCCCTCATTTCCTTGATGTCACACCCTGTCTTCCTCTCCTTCCCCTCTCCTTGCTCCAGGCTCAAAGCCGCAGCTTGAAGCCATCCAACTGCAACCTGTGCTAGGGCCCTGGGCTTGGGGAGGGAGGCTCAGCTGAGGAAGACTGTGGCCCTCGCACCTCTAGGGTCCACAGGGAGAGGAGGCCCGGAGCAGCCGGAGGGAAGACGAGGAGGAGTGACGTGGAGGCCACCTCCAGGGAGCATCTGGAGAAACAGCATGTGGAGCTGAGCCTACAGAGGGCTCTGCCGGCGGCTCCAGCTGCATGGGAGTGAGCCGCTCTGAACTGCTTCCTGGCAAGGCCCCACTCGGCCCCCCTGCATCTTGTCATCCCCTGTATACTGGGGCTCCCCTCCACGTATAGGGAGCAGGGAGTGGGGCTAGAAACAATAAAGGATGGGCAGTCTGTAAGCCACGAAAGTGGTGTGTTTCTTTCTCTTTTCCAATCAGAAACAGAAGAATCCCATCAAGAAAGGTCACCTGATCTGCAGTGGAGGCCTGCTATAGCTCCCCGCACCACAAAGTCGCAGTGATCCTAGCACAGTCCACACTTTTATTTCCCCAACAAGTGCTCTTCTGAAAGGCCCGGTTCCATCACTGTAGCTAGCACCAAGACCAGGATGAAACATGGCAGGGAGGAGGGATAGCGTATTTCCCTCAGAGTTATCCTTCAGGAAGGAAGTGGCCACAACCTTTGCCATCACGCCTTGGTCTGGGGCTTGGTGTCTTCAGAGACTTCTTGTCCCTGCTGCTGCAGCTGCCACATGTCAGCGTATACCCCACCTCGGGATAACAGAGCCTCGTGCCTGGACAAGGAGGAAAATGGAAGTCCCAACCAACTGTTAACTGTATCCCAGGAATCCTCGCCACCAGTCTGTGAGGTGACAAGGAAGTGGTGAGGGAGATCCCTCCAGAAACCCCTGGGATTCCACCACCTTTCCTTGGGGTCCCCACTTGAGAGGTGCTTCCTTCAGAGGCCCTTTATCATGCTGTGTCCCTTACCGTCCTCGCTCCACGATGCGGCCATCCTTGATGACGAGGATCTGGTCAGCACTGACCACCGTGGAGAGCCTGAGAGGTCAGAGGTCAGTCACCCACTACAATACCCGAGGGGGCCCCTGCACCTGCTGCCCGTCCCATACCTGTGTGCCACCACGATGGTGGTGCGGTTGGCACAGACTTTGGCCAGAGAAGCCTGGATGGCCCGCTCATTATGGGTATCCAATGCAGACGTTGCCTAAACAGAGGGACTTGGGTAAAACTCCCTCCCACCAGATCCCTGGTGGGAGGAGGATGCAAGTGGCTGGCCGAGGCCTCCGGAATCAAAAAGGACCTTGTTTTGCGCTTGAAAACTGTAAAGTATTTTTGTGAAACATGCATTCATGCTAGCTCTCCTACCTGAAGAACGGTGCTCAGCAGGAATGGCTGGGCACAGGCCCGGGGAGGAGGGAGAGGGGGAAGGCGTCTCAGGGCCCTCACCTCGTCCAGCAGAACAATGTCTGGAGCCTTGAGAACGGTGCGAGCGATGGCGACACGCTGTTTCTCCCCACCACTCAGCTTCAGTCCCCGCTCGCCCACCTGCGTATCATACCCTGTGGAAATTGCCCACCTCTCTCAAGTCACATGTACTACACTTGTTTGTGTGACCAGATGGGCAAAGGTGGGGTAGAATGGAGGTCAGAGGCAGTAACGGGCCTGAACTGAGAGTGGGGAGACCTCAAAGGGGAAGCGCACCTTCAGGGAAAGCCATGATGGTGTCGTGGATGCCTGCAGCCTGAGCCGCAGCCTTCACCTCGTCGTTCCCAGCTGTGATGCGGCCGTAGCGGATATTGTTGGCAATGGTGTCGTTGAAGAGGACAGTGTCCTGGGGCACGACTCCAATGTGAGACCGGAGAGAGCTCTGGGTCACCTGGGGCCAAAAGACCATATATACTCTGGCCTGTGAGATCCCTCCAGGCCTGGAAGGTAGGATGGGCTGGTGGGAAGTACATGGGATGAGAGGCTCTGTGTGAGAGTCCTGCCTTCACCTCCCCAGACCCCAGCTGTGTGAGCAAATCACTTAATCTCTCTGTTTCCCCATTGATAGAAAATTCATGTTCTCTCCCTGCTGCCCTAGATGGCTGCAGATCTTTTTGCCTCATACGGCATCCTACGAATCACTCCCGTGACTACTTTCCTTATGCAGAACATGTGCCGCTAGAAAGGCTGAGGTCTCCTGACCCAGCATTTTGCGGGGGTGACAGCTCTTTCTCTACTCCCTGGATGTCCAGCACCCACTGTTCTTTCACATACAGGCCCCTAAATTACATTCTTCCCCTGAGCATCCTTACCTGTGAAATATCCTGCCCATCTATTCGGATGCAGCCGGAAGTGATGTCATAGAAGCGAAATAGCAGACGCAAAACTGTGCTCTTCCCTGCTCCCGATGGGCCCACCTGTTGTATGAAAAACAGAGGGAGAAAGGACTTCCCTGGTGGTGCAGTGGGTAAGAATCTGCCCACCTGGGCACATGGGTTTCCTCCCTGCACCTCATGGGTTTCCTTGGAGCACCTCAGCCCATGCACCACAACTACTGAGCTTGTACTCTAGAGCCTGAGAGCCATAACTACTGATCCTGCACCCTGCAACTCCTGAAGCCCATGTGCCTGAAGCCTGTGCTCTGTAACAGGAGAAGCCACCACAGTGAGAAGCCTGTGCATTGCAACAGAGTAGCTCCCGCTTGTTACAACTAGAGAAAGCCTTCACATAGCAATTAAGACCCACCACAACCAAAAAAAAAAAAAAAATTTTTTTAAAAAAGGAAGGAAAAACATTCTCAGGCCCATCGGTTCTTAAGGCTTTCTCTCCAAGAGGCCACCAATGTCCGTGGAGGCTGCCACATTCAGTCCTGTGACCCAATACGACTCTGACTCCACAGCCTGGATCCTCAGCTACCACAGGCCCTGGAATAAGGGAAGCTTAAGGAGTCTGGGTCAGCTGGCTGGGTCTCCTCTCACCAGGGCCAGTGTCTGTCCAGGCATCACGGTGAAGGACACATCCTGCAAGGTCTCCCGCCTGCAAGAAAGGGTGAGCATGGCTGGCAGGCCGGCTATACTGCCAGGGTCCCCTCCGCCACTAGGGCTACTACTGGGCCCTGCTGCCTCTAGCTCAGACTGTCTTCCCAGATGGTGGTAGGCTGAGAAGCAGGGGGGAGGGGCAAGGGGAGGAGCAATGTATAAACGGACAAGGGAAGAGGGAGCTGTGGGACAGTGGAAGGTGGGGGGCTCACCCATCAGTATAACTGAAGTGCACGTTTTCAAACTCAATCTGACCCCTCTGAAAGTGAAGGGGCCCTGCGCCAGGAAGGTCCTTCACCTGGGAGAGTGCCACCATTGTGTGCCATTACAGGCCTGGTATCCTCCAGACACGAGGAACACCATGCCAGCTCCCACTCTCTACAAACCCACTCCTCTCTCCTCACTCACTTCTGTCTTCTCTTTCAGCAGGTCAAACATGTTCTCCATGTCGATGAAGTTGGTCTGAATCATCCTGCAAGAAGAGGGCTGGTTGGAGCTCCTCCTGGGAGCTGGGGAGATAACAGTGCACCCTGGACAGATGAGGGCTGGCATCAGGTTACCTGTAGTAGGTGCCAAACCAGTTGAGAGGCATGTACAGCTGGATGATGTAGGTGCCAAACAGCACAAAGTCTCCAACCTGTGGACATCCAGGGATGAGGACAGAGTCACAAGAGGCTGGTGGGCTGTCACCCTACCCACTAGCTACCCCCCTACCTCCTTCCCACCCATGAACCTGAAGGCCTAAACAAAGTCCCCAGGCCCAGGGCAATTCCCTCACCTGTAGCTTCTGCTCAGTGACAAAGTAGGCACAAAGCAGGGAGCCGGCGAGGAGCCCAAGTCCAATCACTAGGTTCTGGGTCTGATTTAGTAAAACCAGTGAAGCATTTGACTTCCACTCTAAACTCTTGGGCAATGACAAAGAAGGAAGGAATATCATATACACGTTGACAGTCATCAAATCCCAACCTGGGCCCAGGCACATCAACCTCACAGCCCAAATTTCACTCCTCTCAGGTCTGGTGATTCCACAAGTCCTGGCTGTTGCTCTCAGTAGGCCTCAAACCAGCATCCTTACCTGATATTTGATGATGGCCTCACGATAGCGTTCCACTTCATAACTCTCTGCGTTGTAATACTTCACCTGATAAATTTCAAACCAGTGCTGTTTCACATGGCCACAGCTTTCAGCTCCATTCCTCCTCCCTCCTCCCTGATTGTAACCAGCACACTTCACATCTCCCCAGCTCCATGTCAGCCCCAACAGCCCCAAGCACACTCCTCTACATCTCCAAATCTCACAACACTGCGACCGAAGTCTCCATTACCGTCTCAAAGTTTAGCAAAGAGTCCACAGCCCGGGCCCGGGTAGCATTCTCCTGCATGTTCATAGCCCGTCGAAACTTTGTTCTCCACTCAGTGACCACGATGGTCAGGGCTAGAGAGTGACAGGAGAAGGGAGAGGGAGGAGAAGACAGCAAGTTACTCCCTGCAGCAGAGACCACGTGTATGCCTGCTGCTGGTCACCTGTACCCTAACTGTGTGCTGTAACCCAGGGACCCAGATTCCCAAGGAAGGAAGGAGTCTTCAGCACCCTGAGGGAAGGGGCTGGGTCCAAGACATCATCACAGTCTGCATAAAGCCTGTGTGAAAACAGTTTTGGTGAACCAATGGAGGCAAGCTGCATCCTATCACATGAAGTTCCTCCTTGACTTGAGTTTCCACAGCAGGAATCTAAAGGCTGTCCTTCCCTAGGGAAAGCTGGGGTTTCCTTGACAGAGGATGCTCACTCATCACAGTGGGGAGCAGCAGGAGCCTACTGGAGTCCAGTGATCTACAGCCTCTCAGAGCTGGGCCAGTCGGGGCAGGGCTCATATTCAAGGCACTTCATAAATGGTTCAGGGAGATGGTTTAACCAAGCAGCACTCACCAAGGTAAAAACTCATGCATAGGAACACAATGAGGCCAAACCAAGCGTTGAAGAACATGCTGAAGTAGACGATGCCAATGATGATGTCGGCCAGTGTGGGGATGATGTTGAATACCAGGTAGCTAGGAGGCAAAGTCAAGCAAAGAGGAATAGTTTAAGGGCTCAGAGACAGCAACTCTCTAGGTTCTGGGTCTGATTTAGTAAAGCCAGTGGAGGACACTGGTTTCAACATAGTGTTTTGTTTTCTATAGCAACAGACTAGAATCAAGCTAAATGCCCCTTAAGAATCAGTGCCCCTTACCTTATTACGGCTAAATAAACCATAGCATGCCCAAACTATAGAATGCTTTGGATCAATTATAATGCACAAGAAAGATCTTCACGCATGGGTGAGAATGTTGTTGTTAAATCACTAAGTTGTGTCTGACTCTTTGCAACCCTGTGGACTGTAGCATGCCAGGCTCCTCTGTCCATGGAATTCTCCAGGCAAGAATAGTGGAGGGGGTTGCCATTTCCTTCTCCAGGGGATCTTCCCAACCCAGAGACTGAACCTACGTCTCCTGCTTGAAAGGCAGATTCTTTACCACTGAGCCACCAGGGAAGCCTGGATAAGAATACATCTCCATAACATTTTGATAATTAAAGCCATTCTGAGAAATGACGCCTACATCATGATACCATCTGTTTTAGGAAACACCTCCACAATACCTACTAGTTCTACATGTACATATGTAAAAAAATGCAAAAAAGCAGAACTCTATATACTAAACAGAGTAGGAACCTCTAGTGAGTGGAATTCATGAGAGATTTGCTCTGTCTGCTTTATTGGAATTATTATGAGGGCATGTGTATATTAATTTTATAATTTAAGAAAAAAAAAAGAGGACAGAGAGGCAACTCCTCCAGCTGGGTGGGTTGTCCTGACAGCCCCTCCACCCACTTCCCCAGCCCTGCCCTCCCGAAATTCCTTTCCATTGGCATGGCACCTGAGCAGCCCTGTGACACTGGACGTGCCTCGGTCCACGATCCGCAGCACCTCCCCCGTGCGGCGCCCCAGGTGCCAGCGCAGTGAAAGCTCATGCAGATGGGAGAAGAGGCGCAGTTCCACCTGCCTCGAGGTGAACTGCTGCACCCGGATCCATAGGAACGTGCGCAAGTTGGTCACGAAGCCTGCAGGAAGCCAGGGGAGGCCTCAGTAGGGCTGAGTGGCCCAATGACGTCAGCCCAGCAGCAAGATGTGAAAGGTCTGAGAGCACCAAGGGGCCTGGGGGAGAGATGCCTATGGGAGGAAGGACAGCGGCCAATATCAACCAGGGTGAGAACAGAGTTTTTCGTACCTGTACTGCCAGTGCCACCCCCCTGGAGGAACTTGAGGAAGACATAGATGATGACCGTCCAGACCAGGGAGTTCCAAGGTGCCTTCTGGGTCAGCAAGTTCACTATGGAGAAAATGAGTCCAAGCCCATTCAGAGACCCTAGCACTCTCTTCGGGAGAAACTGCCCTAGGCATCAGCCACAGCCTCTACTGACCACCCAATTCCCAACTCTGTCACACTTCCCTGGGCTAGTCTCTGCCACCATCCAGGCCAATGAAGGACCAGAGTGCTAAGCTGACCCCCTCCTTCTCCCCCTCACCTATGTCCCTATAGAAGATGGGGACCAACACATTCAGTCCCCGCTCCAACCCCATAAGCCCCAGGCAGATGAGCACAACAAACTGCAGAGCTGGACTCCCCCGAGGCCACAGGTAGCCACTCAGTAGGCGGAGCTTCCTGCCTAGGTCTCGCCAGGTAGACCTCGGTGGCCCCTCTGTTGATGGAACCTAGGATGGTGAAACATGTAGAGGAGGGGAGCTCAGAAATCAAAATGGCATTAGCCAGAAACCCCCTAAGGAAAACGTATGGGATTACAGCTCCCAGATAACTTGGACCCACACGTGACCCCTGATGGGCTCAGAAAGGCTAACAGGGATTTAGATTTAAGAAAGAAGTGAGTTATTACGGTGAGTAGAAATGATGACGGGGAATGGAATTACGATAGACCCTAAGTTTTAGAAATTGAGGTATACCTGGCTCCTCTCTACATCTTGATCTTCTTCATTGACCCGCAAGGTGTAAGACTGCGGTCGAAGTCCCGGGGCCCAGAGCCCCAGGACAAAAAGCCCTCCTGAGACCACATACCGCAGCACCCACAGGCTAAACTGAACCTAGAATTAAACACAGGCCGGGAGACTATCATTGAGGGCCAAAGTCCCATTTTCACTACTTGTAACACGGCTGGGCACTGGGGTAGTACACACACCCATGTCCTCTTCAGGGGCCCAGCATCTAATAGGCTTTAAAAAAATCCACAGTGACTCAGCACCGCCACTCCCCACCAGCTGGCTATCAGCTCCCAGCAGCAACGGCCCCTCCTTTCTTCCCTTTCTTAAAGGCATTTGAAAAGTGTGGAAACAATGTGAGCAGACACACCACGCTTTCCCTCCCCTACCCCCCATGAAGTCCCTCACCTGCTGGCTCAAGTTCGCCCTTGCCCACCACCATTGTGGGTTGTTCCAAGACACCAGGGCCAAATTTTCGGCTGCAAAAGACACAGTCCAGAGGAGCAGGAGACCCGGGCTGTGCCTGAACTTGATCCAGACGCCCATTGCTAGCTTCTGCAGTGCCTGGCTCCGTTCTGTCACAAGCATCGCCAGACCACAGGCGCTGGCCACAGTCCCCAGTACAGAAGCCAGGAAAAGGTAGCCTGGTAGTGGGGCACCCTGGGCAGTGCCCACCCGGCCAACGAGGCCGGCTAGGGGCAGCGCTACCTGAATCGTGGCCAGAAGCAGCTGCAGCACATAGGGAGCGACGCGAGGGCCGGCCGCCCAAGACACCCTGTCGGCGCCACCCTGCCGCTCCGGACGTCTGCAGGGAAAAGCCGGCACCAAGGCCAGAGCCCCCAGGCCGATCAGCGTCGAGGGCACAAGCGTGAAGAAGAAGCAGGGGCTGAGCCCATCCTTCGCCCAGACCGGACCCGCGGGTCCTTCGGCCTCACAGTAGTTGCCCACAGTCACCATAGCAATGCGTGGCCACCGACCGAGACTGCGGGGACTAAGGGACTGGAGAACTGGAGGGGCGGCCGCTCGGGGCGGGGCGCGGAATCCCGAGTGTCTCGGGTCATGGATCCTCGGCGCGCTGAGCCGCGGGGGTCGCCGGGCAGGGTCGCATGTGGACCCAGCCACACCACCCACTAGCTTTGCGCACGCGCCGCCGCCACGCACTCACGCCGGGCACGTATGCGGTCTCCGCCGTCCGCCAGCTGCTCGCGGCAGGTGACCCTCCGGCCGGGCCCGGGCCCGCGGGAGTGTTCACCTTCCGACTCCGGTGGCTCCCTTCTGCAGCAGCCCCGCCCACCGGGGCCGCCCCCGGCCCCTACCCAGGTCCCCATTGGCCGAGTCTCCGAAGGGAAGGGCAAAATAAACGGGCGGAGCTGGCATGGTCACGTGCTCAGGGCGGGAAATCCGACCGCGCGTCCTGCGGGAGTCCTTGACCTCCGAGTAACCGTGGCTCGGCAAGCTGCCCTTCTGCTCGCCCGCTAGGTCGGTCTATCCAAGTGATCGCACAGACCAGCTTTCTCACGGGGCGGACACCCAGTCCCCAGCCACCTGGGTGGTTCACATTAGGCGCTCCGGACAACAAGCCGCGACCTAGTCAGTCCCTTCTTTATTAAAGGTTGTCAAGCTGTACACGGTCCGCCACCCCATTCCGCTCTAAGTTCGGCTGCATAGTTCAACCGCTCACCCGCAGCGGACCCGAGCTGGGGGAGGGGGGCGGGGAGAGGGAAAGGAGTTGGGTCCCAGCATGCAATGCGGCAGCCCAAAGCCAGGGCGAAGCCATCCTGTCGCCCCTCCATCCCCCTCTCGGGACAAAGGGATGCAGGCCAGAGCGCTCTTGCTGGGAGACAGACAGCAGAGGTCACACTCCAGCCCTTTCCATCCCACGTGTAGGTGGTACGGGGTACAAATAAGCAGCAATGGGGCCAGGAAGGCCTCAAGTCTCACAGGGGCCCATCCTAAAAAGTTGGAGAGGACAGCAAAGACTTTCCATCCCTGCTCCACTTTTAGAAACCTTCCTTCTTAGTGTCAAAAGATAGCATGAGGAGAGCTGGGAGCTAAAGCCTCCACACCAACACAAAGCAAAAGCTGAACAGAAGGGGAACAAGGGAACAGAAGGGGAGCAAGTGGCAAACATGCCAGTGATGTATGTGCAGGAAGCAGGGGAGAGGTGAGCAGGCTGCAGCACTGGGAGAGAACTGGGGGTGAGGTAAGGGCCACAGCCTGAGCTGCTCATCTGTTAGAGGGGTGGGGAGGGAGGCTGCAGAGGTTGAGGGTCCAGGCCCAACCTCCCCACTCCACAGTTGGCACACGTTCTCCCTGCTTGGCAGCTTCTGGGGTGGGCAGTCCTCTGGAGACTTACAGGGGTGGGTGCAAAGGTGGCAGTACTGGGGCTGGGCTGGGGACCAGTTTCTAGCACCACACTCTGAGCCAAGGGGGGTCCTGGGGATGAGGCTAGAGTCCCGTGTGCCCTGTTTCCTAGGCACCCCCCGTCTCTCTCCTGGGGCTGTGGCGAGCCCAGCATTGGCACCTCCCTTGGCCAGGCACAGACACACAAACACCACACGCATGGAGCCAGGCAGCACTCGGGAGCCCTCCATGATGGACGGATGCGATGGCAGGGCAGCGATGGCCTCCATCCTGGTGCACAGGGACCCTCCTCCGGGATGGCAGGGCAACGATGGCCTCCATCCTGAGGCATAGGGACCCTCCTCCGCCTTGTCTATACCTGTGGAGAGAAATGGGTTGGTGATGGAAAACGGGTCTTCAGCAACCTGCTTACACAACAGAAGCCTGGAGATAAAGGAAAAGGAAAATTTGATTCTGGGGCAGGTAAGCAAAGGAAAAATCAAGTCTTGGGTGTCACAGTTGGTGAGGGGAGAGAAGGAAGTCTACTTTGGAGAAGTTTCAGTGTCTCTGCACAGGAGGCCACCTCCCTTCACATGAGAAGCTTAACCTCAGTCTGGAAGTTACTACTTCTGGCCGTTGGTTTCGGGTCTTGGAGCCCTTACCTTGTGCACCTGAGGGGGGAGCTCATCCTCTGAGCCCTCTTCGGGCACAGGCTCTGGGTGCCTTGATGCTGACTGCCCATCTTCAGCCCATCCTCCCAGGGGTAGCCGAGAGAAATGAGAGGGAGCCCGGGGCACTGTGCCAGGATCTAGACACAAGGAGTACTCTTAAGTGTGCACACAGACAGGGATGAGGAGGCCATCTGGGGCTGCTGGGGGAGTTGGAGGTGCCGGGGAGGGACTACTGTCCTTGGGTTTGGGCCCCCTGACCTCTTTCCTCCTCTAGAGGCCCCAGAAGGACCACTCTTTCCTGAAGGCTCTGTGTCTTCTATACCCCCAGTGCATACCTGTGATGCCTCCATAGCGCCTCTGGAAGCCCCCATGCAGGGCAGTGGTCTCAGGAGCTCCAGGCCGGGGTGCAGCACAGGGATAGCTGGCAGAGCGGGGGATAGGCTGGGTGGCCCGGGCCCCCTCTCCCCCCTCTTCAGGGGCACTCTCCCCACTCTCATCACTCTCCCGGCGGTGCCACACATGCCGCTCAGGTTCAGCCTGGGCCTGCTGCTTGTGGAGCTGAGAAGTGGGGGATTCGTTAGTTGGGGACAGAAAGTGAAAGTCGCTCAGTCGTGTCCAACTCTTTGCAACCCCATGGACTGTACAGTCTGTAGAATTCTCCAGGCCAGGATACTGGAGTAGGTAGCCTTTTCCTTCTCCAGGGGATCTTCCCAACCCAGGGATCGAACCCAGGTCTCCCCCATTGCAGGTGGATTCTTTACCCACTGAGCCACAAGGGAAGCAGTTGGGGACAGAAGAATATCTGCAATAGTTACCCTCCACCATGGTATTGGCCAATTCTGATTTATATCACCTCATCTAGAACCACTCACCCAGAGTACCTGTCATGTTAATAACATGTAACATACATATGATGTTTTACAAGTTAAATTCTCAGCAGATTCCTAGAACAAACCTGTGCATGGATTCTAATGGCTCTCATTTTCCCCAGTCATTTTATTCCAGAATAAATTGTGAATCTAAGTGCCAGGAGCTCTTTTAGGTGCTGGGGATACAGCAGTAAATAAAATAGACAAAAACCCCATCTCCCTGAGGATTATATACTTGGATGGGGTGGGGGGAAATAGACAATAAACAAATAAATAAGGAAAAAATACAGTGTCAGATGATGCAAAATGCTAGGGAAAGAAAAACAGAACCAGAAGATTCAGGATGGTAGGCAAGGGAGGATTTTATTCAGGGTGGCCAGAGATGGTCTCATAGGGTGGGAAAGAGCAGACCTGAATGAGAAGGAGGGAGCCACGTGGATATGTCAGGGAAGTGGATTCTTAGCAGGGGAAACCACAAGTGTGGAAAAGCCCTGGGTGAAAGTAAGCTTGGCTGAAAAGGATAGAGAGGAAATACACAGGAATGGAAATTGCAGAGCAGGTAAATGGCAGAGAAGGGATCCAAGCCTATGTCTTGCTTCTCCACGTCTAAAACCCTCTATTCTATTTTCAGCTGCCACCTTGGTTCTACGGCCCTGCCCCTTCCTGCCCACTCACCTGGTGCATGTAGAGGGCATGTAGGCTCATCTCAGTGGATGCATATTCTGACAGCACCAAGCTCTGCAGTTGGCCTTCCCACACGCTGCTCCCGGAGCTGGCTGTCCTGGCATCCACCCTGTCCCCGCCGCCAGCACAGACAGCAGTTATCAACATTTCTGAGAGCCGCACAAACTGCTGGGGGCTACTACCACACCCTCCCCTCATGGCCCACTGCTACTCACCCAGAGCCTGTCATGGTGCTGGGAGCCCGGCCCGTGGGAGCCTGACCAGGCTGCAGAGGCGAGAATGAGCGCAGAGCGGAGGCGACTTCAGCCCTGTGCCTGGAGCCCTGAAGGTCTCTAGGCAGTGGGGGTCCCCGGCAGGATGAGCCAGCTACTACATTTGCAATAAGGCTCAGTGGCTGTGAATAAAAAGGCTGTGAATTCTCAGGACACAGGGAGGCCTCTGGGTCCCCCAGGGCTCCGCACATTAGGACCCAGTGGCACAGACTGAATGAACAGAGAGAAGGAAACCAACAGGGTGGACCCTTCTGCCCCACACCCTCAAGCCCCAGTTCCTGGCATCCACTCTGCCCATCATCTCCCAGTCCCTAGGAACGCACCTCAGACTCAGATTGTAAGGACTGGATGGACGTAAAGAGGGCATTTTCTGGGAGCAGACCCCCTTGGGCAAGGCCAGCAGCTGCTCCGTCCCGCTGAACTTGCTCCTTGAGGAAACCTATGAAGGCTGTGCTCTCACGTGGTGGCTGCCAGCCAGGGTTGGTGATGGCAAAGTGCATGAGTGACAACTCTGTCTTCCCATCCTCGGCCTGCTGGTACACTGAGGCCTCCGTCTGCCCACCGGACAGCCACTGCACAAGGGAAGCTACAGTGAGGAGGACTGGCCCCTTATAGAAGCCCTTTTGGTACCTTTCCTGCAGCAGGGGGAGGGGAGGCCTTGCCCCTGGAGGACAGAGACAACAATGCACCGCTGTATCTTGTCCAGGGGCCCTGGTAGCCACCCTACGAGTAGCCACATACTGGGCTAGCTGCTTGGTTTGTGCCTTTCTCAGGGGAGCTTGGTCAAGGGTGCAAGTTTAAGGCTATAATCTAGTCTAGGCTCCTGTTGATAAAAGTAGTGTGTGCCCTGGCGCAGGGCTGCCACTTTGTGATTTGTTGGCTCAGAAAGGGTATCTTTTTGCAGTTTGCCCCAAGATGCTGTTTAGGCCAGCATCGCCTCTGGCCAACTGCCCCCCTCCTTTCCTAATACCTGGGGATGCCCATGCTGGCGAACATCCATCTGAGCAAAGGAGCAGGTGTCTCCAACACCAACGACCTCCACAGTGAAATTGCGGAAGAAGTCTATAATCTCCAGGGCCCGTGGTCGCAGGCAGAAGATGAGGATGAGAGGTGTGACGATGGGGCTCAGTAACTCCTCTAGGATGAACACCTAGAGAGGAAGAAAGGGATTGAGGTCACAAGAGAGCAGGAGGGAGACCAGCCCTCGGCACCAAGCTGTCAGCCAGTCTCTAGCAGGCCCTGACTCCAACTCCACTCACTGCCTTGTACTGGAAGAGCTGGGCAAACTCGTCCCGGGTCTGCGAGCGGTGGGCATTACCCTGCCAGTGGTCAGGCATGTAGTGGATGTGAGCGAGGATCACGCGGAGCAGCTGCTCAGGGCAGAACACCATGTGCTGGTCCGGGATAAAGGACCTGGTGGGATCAGGGTCGTGGTGAGATGGAAGCCCTTCCCAGAAACGACAGTCAGCCTGCTTCCCCCTGCTGCCCTGGCCCACCTGCACACAGTAACGGTGACCCCCAGGAGTGTGACGGTGGTGAGGACATGTTCCACAGCCAGCACGTCTTCATCATAGATGGTGAGGGCAATAAGCACGGCCAGGATGGAGCCAGCGAAGAAGGCGCAGTTCTTGGCCAGCAGCGTCAGCAGCGGTGACAAGAAGCAATTCATGTACTTGGACGCGGGCTTGTAGCCTCGGTTGAGGCGGGACTGCAGCTCGTGCTCCAGCTCATTGAAGTGGCGGAGGTAGCAGCGGCCGTAGAGCGACCAACAGCGCGCACCCAGGGCACCTGGCTCCCTCTTGAGCACCTCAGCATAACTGAAGAAGGCGTAGAGGATCTGCCAGATGAGGATGAGGGGGCACAGCAGGAAGTTGGCAATGCCGATCCACAGGATGCGATTGCTGAGGCGCTGGGCCAGCTCCAGCCGTTGCCCCCCACGTTTGTACTCAGCCTTGAGGCTCCATTCATTGAGAAAGAGAGAGCCAGGTCCCCAGAAGAGGATCAGCTCGAAGTTGTACTTGAGGCCCCGGGTAAAGAAGACGACCTCCCCAAGACCAGGCAGGCGGAAGCGCAGGGGCAGGAGGGACTTGTTCACCAGCGCCACCATGTAGTTCTGGAACCGGAGGATGCGGTGGTAGATGTCTAGCTCTGTCAACTCACGCTTGTGGATGCAGATCTGGTGCTCCTTCTGGGTCTGCACAATCCGGGCCTGCACTTCTTGCCACGTGCAGTATGGAAGCGCTGACTGGGATGGGTAAAAGATGAGGGATGGAAGGCGGGGTGGTTGCCTCAGCCCCTTTCCCTCCATGAGCTGTGAGGCTCAGGAGTCCTTGGGAGCCTTCAAGCAGACCCTGCCTGACCTACCAAGGATGGAGGAGATTGCCTGATGCCCAGGAATATAGCCAACCCTTCCCAGGCTGTGGAAGACATCCTGGACTGTGGTGCTAACTGCCCAACTTCCCAGGCTCACCATGGGGATGCGCAGAGCATGCAGGTAGAAGGAGTGGATCTCCCAGTAGCAGCAAATGTTATAGATGAACTTGATGAGCCGGTGGACCCAGAAGACACCAGCGATGACCAGGATGGTGATAAGGGAGCCATTTTCCTGAATCCTGGTGGGGAACAGGGAAGGGGAAGAAGAGTGGCCTGATGCCTCTGGGCAGAAATGCTGTTGTCCTGAAGGATTCGGAGAGGCTGAGCCTATATTCTGGGGAATGTTACTGCCTCACACTCCATTCCCCACCTGCTAGCTGAACTACAGGCTCTAGTGCCCTCTGACCTGCAGCTCTTACCTGGCACTACAGACTTGAGCAGGCAGAAAGGCATCTGGCAGAGTGACCTTGACGGGCTCGGTCGGGTGAAGACTGTGGTTCACCATCTTGTTGGCGAATAGGATGTCGTAGTCCACACAGCTGACCAGGAAGGTGGTGAAGGCAACCACAAAGAGGAACTGCCTGGGGAGTTGGTCAGAGGGGATGCGGTCTGAGAGTCACAGAGACCCCAGTGAAATAACCGGGAAAAAGTGAAATTGGAAGTGGCAGACCAAGACTGGGGAGCAGCCTCTGGGGAAATGGAGGGCCTCTCTCTATTGCCTGGCCCCGGGAGACCCAAGGCAGCACCTATTTTTGGCTCTTAGCTTCAGGCACCACAGAATCAGCCTGCTTTTCTATCTCATGGTAATCTCTGCCACCACTCACTCTTTCAAAGGTCTTAGACTGTGGTCTCTGGTCCCCAGTCCCTGATTTCCTGTTGGGATTGTAGAACCCCTTTGCAGACTTGAACTCTTTTCTTAGGGAGGGCAGGTTTTCCACCCCTTTACTCTTTGGCAAAGCCAAATGGCTCCTTCCTCCCAGCAGGCCCTCTACTCAGCAGTGGGTCTAAAATATATCCAAGGCAGAACAGAGACATTTTTCTCAAGTAAGCATCTGGCACCTGATACCTCCTGACTGAACCATGTTCATTCCACTGAAGCTCTGATGAGTCTGACTTCTCTTTGTGGAAGAGACAGGACTTGGAAAGCCTTCCTTATAAGGGTGATTAAAAAAGATAAGGCTGTAAAATTTGGTGCCATACCCAGCCTTAAACTATAAAGGTTTGCAGTTTGGAGCCTTGCACCTAGCTGCATTGGCATTTTGGGCCAGGAGTTGAGCTCAGAGACAGGAAACACTGTGATGTGCTCCTCCACCGCACCATCCGTCCCTTGTACTTACATGAGCTCAAAGATCTCCCCGATGAGCATACAAGTGAAACCATTCTTCTGGTGTAGATTATAAACGTGTAATTGTTAAGAAAAATTGGTTGGTAGAGACAGCAGTTAAGAGTACAGACTTTGGTGTCATGTACCTTAGATAAAGTCCTGGCTCTCTGACTTTTGAGCTGTGTGACTTTGGCTGTTACTTAACCTCTCTAAGCTTCTGTCTATAGTGGTAATAATAGCACCTGTCTTATAGGATTGTTAGGTCTGAGATACTGCATGTAAAGTATTTAACACAGAACGGACACAAAGTCAAAAGACATTATTATGATTATTAGCATACCATCAAGAGAATCACCCTCAGAGAGGTTCCTTATAAATTAATACTACAAAGTGCAACACACATGGCTCTTAATAGATGTGGGATATCATTATTTATAACTGTCATTATTTCCCTGGCCTCTATTTAGGCTCAAGGTGCACTCCACTCTCCTTTGAGGGATTAGAGCCAAACCCACACCAAGTTCTTCCCCTCAAGGGGCCTGGCTTAGAGAGGGGCTGGAGGTTCAAGAGCTGCAACACAGAGACACAAAGGATATTCGAGAGAAGAAGAGGTCAAGGTTTTCGATGTGGTGCCAAGGTGCTGTGGGTACAGGAGCAGAGATGTCAGAGCCCCAAAGAAATGGAAGCCGCTTGCTCCCTTAGTGTCCCTCCACCAATTCTCCCCCCAAGTCCCAGTTCTGGTTGTCATGTCCAAGAACTCACACTTGCTCCCCTCAGGGACATGCACCAACAGGTCCTCCTCTCCAGGGGGTGAATCACTGTAGGAAGCCTCTAGGCGCTGGTACTCAGTGTCAAACTGCGCCATCACCACCACCCCCTGTCCACTCTGTCCACCTGTGGGTACAGAGGGAAGAGAGACCCAGGTTCAGACCTTCTGCCTTCATCTTCTTCCCTGCCTACTAGAACAGAAATGAATGAGAAAGAATCCTGGGGCTTGGTCTCCACTACTAGTCGTCTTGGATCGAAGGCGAAGGAAGAGTAGTAACCCCAGGAGAGCAACATGCTCAGGGACTGGGAGGCCCTCACTGACCAATTAGGTCAGTCATTTCCATAGCCTTTACTTAGTGTCTACTGAGGCCTTGCTGGCCTGAAGACAGACTCTGCCCCTTTGTCGGGGGGCAGCAGGGTCTGTTTCATCTTCTATTCAGTGGAGAGAAGGGGCCCTCCCACTCCCCTCCTAGAGAAACCCTGGTCTCCCAAGAGATTAGCAGTTTGGAAGCACTTTGTAAACAGAGGTTTGAGATAAGCACATGGCCCTACCAGCTCCATGGACAGTGTCAGCTCCACTCCAGCCCTCGATGCCCTGGCTCTGCAGCTGCTGGAGGAGAAGGTATCAGGCCCCAGAGAGTGGGGGAGTAGAAATAAACTCAACCCTAGTACTGCCCCCCAAGCCCCAAATCTCTCCCACCCCTGCTCAGGGGAAGCCAAGAAAGGGGCAGGGAGGCTGCAGTGGGAAAGAGGCACCCCTTCTAGCCTAAGGCTATGCACACTTCCTCTGGTTGTACCATATGAGGCCACTCATTCAACTCTAGGGTCCCATGCTGTGGCTTAATGAACCTGTGGAGACTGAGTCTGTACAGGGCTGGACTGTTTCTCCATGCCCCACCTCAGCCTCAGGAATTAGGTGGACCTTTCGGGGTCTGCAAAGTCCCAAACCCAAAACCCAAGAAGAGAGTCTCCTAAAAAGAACCTGCCCTCGCTTCCCTAGCAAACACCCAGCGGGCAGGCAAAGTTCCTAGATGGGATATCCTGACTGGGTCAGTGTAGACCCAGATCCTGGCTCAACTGTGGGTTCCCTTGGTCCTGGAGACAGGCATGATCTGGGTGGCACTCACCTAGTCAGTGCAGACCCTGAAGCTGTGGAGCACTGCCCAGCCTGGCCCCAGTGAGATTCCCCAGGTTAGTGAGAGCCCTGGATCCTAAGAAGCTGACCAAGCCCTCAGGGAACTCACCACTCACTGGGTCAGTGTAGACCCAGGGCCCATAGAGCCCCTGTCAGCCGGGCCTGGGCTCAGGGCTTCCTGCGGACGTTGGAAGAATCGAGCCAGTACGACAGCCGATACCCCTAGCTGAGCTGGGTTGCCTTCCTAGACCCAGCTGCCACGACCCGAGCCCAGCACGCCCCCAGACCACCCGGCCCCAGGCCAAGGGCTCAGCTCCTAACAGCGGACAATCTTGCGCGCGGCCCCGCCGCTCGCGCGCGCCCCCGTCCGCGCGCCCCCGCTATCAAAACATTCCGGCTGCGCGCCTCCGCCCCGCCCGCGGTGCCCCTTCCCCCGTTACCCGCCGCAAGTCTGCTTAGGACTCCGCGGGCGTACCTGGCCAGGCCCGATACGGGTCGTGAGATTTCGGTAACCGGGCTCGCGTTTCACCTCAAGAACGGTGATCTGGGTGATTCCACGGGCTCCGTCGGCTCCACCGGGCTCAGCCCGACCGGGAGTGCTAGGCCCGGCGTCTGCCACTCACTGTCACCCGCAGTTAGCCTGCCCAATGAACGTGGGGGTGGAGACACGACGGCCAATGCTCGGCGTCTGGGGCGGGACTAAAGGCTAGAGGCGGGCCCTGGAAATCAGGGAACCAATTGTGCGCTCTACATGGGGGCGGGGCTCAGATGCAGGCAACGCCTTTTGTCCTCTTCGCTACTCCGTAGTGATGAGTTTGTTACGGTGTTGCAAAAATCCGGGCTTAGAACTGTAGACTTCCCGTGCCTCTCCCTCTGACCTTAAGTGCAGCTTCTGCGGGCTGGGGCGAGTCCACGCGGTGTAGTCACTGCTGGGACTCACCACACGGGTAACGGGGAGAGGTTGGTTAAGGGACCTCGGGGATTTTTTTTTTAAGTCTGCTGGAGTCGATTTGGTTGCTGAATTCGCGCCCGTTTCACTCTTGTGTGGTCCGAGACTGGGGATTTGAGAAAGAGAGTTGGGGTCACGTATTAACCTTGGGCCCACCCCTGGTACCCGGGTGAGTGGCCGTGGTGTCTTGCGGAGTGGGAGAAACGAAGTCACGCTGGCTGGGGACGCGGCATAGGACCTTGCTTTGGGGAAGCTCTGTTTCTTAACCACCTTCCTGCTCCAGCAGCTGCTTCTAAGTAAATTTCTGCTCAGCCATGTCGCCGGCTCCAGCTGCAGCCCAGGCTCCTGTGTCGATCTCCCTGTTTGACCTCAGCGCGGATGCTCCGGTCCTTCAGGGCCTGCGCCTGGTGAGCTCCTTTCCCGAGGAGGCTTTGGCCCAGTCTCTGCAGACTTCCTGTCCAGGTATCTGGGAAGGTGTTGGGTGAACCCGTGAGAAATGTGACAGGACACTTTGGAGCTTATTGCTCCTCCAGGGAACACATTCTTATTGGTGTTTCCCAGCTTAGGAGCTCTTATTGACATCTCCTTCCACTGGATAAAATTTATCAGCTCCCAACTGCAGAGTGTTTTTTACTTTTACGCTGAAGTCTGTGTATATTTTTCTTAACTGTTATGAATTTAAGGCAACATTTGTTTGTTTTCTGATTTAAAAAAAAAAAAGATTTTACTCGATCTCTGGATTTCTGGAACAGGCTCCTGAATTGTCTCCAAGTAAATCTCTTGTCATTGCTTATGCCTCATCCCATTAACACCACTGCCTGCAAAAACACTTCACCATTCCTTGGTATCCAAATTTAACTATTCCAATCAAATCATTCCTTCTTGCTGAGTATAGAACAACTTACTGTTGGTTTCATACTACTTTAGTTGGACAGTTTTCTTATACTTAAAAAAAAACCCAACTGCACACTGTAATTGGAAATATAAGCTAAAAAGATGGTATTGGGGAAGAGTTATTTGCATAGTTTAAAAATAACCTTAACCTCACCAGAAACCATTCACTGGTGGCTCAGATGGTAAAGAATCTGCCTGCAATGTGAGAGACCCAGGTTTGATCCCTGGGTCAGGAAGATCTGGAGAAGGGCATGGCAACCCACTTCAGTGTTCTTGCCTGAAGAATTTCATGGACAGAGGAGCCTGGTGGGCTACAGTCCATGCCATTGCAAAGAGTCAGACATGACTGAGTGACTAACACTTTCACTTTCAGGATTCCTCTAAACAATCTCTGTTATTAATTTACATACAGTGTTTATATTCATCCTATGCACCTCTTCAGAAGCATATTTATTGTATAAAGTGATTGCTGTGTCATGTATTTCCTGTTTACTAGATTGTTAAATTTCTTGAAGGCAATGACATGCCATCTCTCTCATTTGTATCTTCTGCTTTGTATATCAGACACTGAATGTAATCCTAGATAGTATGGATTTGGGCCCCCTTTCTACCTCTGTTTACCCTCCCTTATTTAGATTCAGAGGAGCGAATAAGCCCAGAAAGAAAACCACTCCAGGGTCCTCTGGATATTTCAGAGAAGTTGTTTTGTTCAACCTGTGACCAGGTCTTCCAGAACCACCAGGAACAGGTAAAAGACCGGGTGCAGAGTTAAATGTGGAAGCAAAAATGTCATGGTTGGGGAAAAGAGGTAGAAATTTGTCTTTAATGAAGGTCTACATTTTAACTATGGAAGTTAGTATTACCTGGTCATACTTTGTGGATTTCTTTTTTAGGTCTCAGGTACCATAAAAGGCTGGGTCAGGCATATTTTCACATTGTTCTTCCTCCTTTGCCTCGTACCAGAGGGAACATTACAAGCTTGACTGGCACCGGTTTAACCTAAAGCAGCGTCTCAAGGACAAGCCTCTCCTGTCTGCCCTGGACTTTGAAAAGCAGAGCTCCACAGGTGATGACTGGTGGGAGAGCGTGTGCGAATCAATCATGGGGATGGAGAAAGATCCTAGTTGAGGAGCTTGAGGAAAGGTCAAAGATGGAGCACCAACCTTTCTTATCGTTCATTGTTCTCAGGTGATCTTTCCAGCATCTCAGGATCAGAAGACTCAGACTCAGACAGTGAGGAGGACCTGCAGATACTGGATGAGGAGAGGGCTGACTTTGAGAAGCCTATGCGACCCCGAGGCTTCCACCCCCATCGGGTTCTTTTCCAAAACGCCCAGGGCCAGTTTCTTTATGCCTATCGCTGTGTCCTAGGCCCTCGCCAGGCAAGTTCCAGTGCACATTGGGTGGTCAGCCCCAGCCTTTTGTACACTCAGCCTAGATTTCCCCTCAGCACAGGCCATTTCTTACTTCTTCCCTTCCTTCCTGTTCAGGGTGGGTGTCACACTTGATGGCACAGTCTTGAACTGGCCTGAATCTTAGAAGGGTCAAGTGTAGTGGAATTCAATTTGGAAATAGACGGATCTAGGTTGGAATTGTGGTTCTCCTACTTGATCTTGACTACCTCTGCAAGCTTCCAATTTTTTTATTTATAAAATGAAGACAAGATGGTGCCTGTGAAGCGCGTAGCATGGGCACTTGTTTCTTACTCTCAGTAAGTGCCACAGAGATGTTTGTGCTGCTCCTGTGTCTCCAGGTGCCCCTTGAAGAACCAGAACTGTTGCTTCGGAACCTGCAGAGTGGAGGTCCCAGGGACTGTGTGGTGCTCATGGCTGCTGCTGGGCACTTTGCTGGTGCCATTTTCCAAGGGTGAGAGGGTGCTGCATGGGGCAAGGATGGAATGGATCCTGTTAGTCTGGGAGTACCATCTGATTTCCATTACTGAGTCTGTGCTGTCTACAGACGAGAAGTGTTGACACACAAAACCTTTCACCGCTACACAGTGCGGGCCAAGCGAGGCACAGCCCAGGGGCTTCGGGATGCCCGGGGTGCAGCTGCTCACTCTGCTGGGGCCAGTCTGAGGCGCTACAATGAAGCTGCACTCTATAAGGTGAGTTGTGTGTCCAGGTCTGGTGCGCCTCTAATCCCCACCTCTCTTCTCTCGACTGATTAAATGGTACAGAAGGGAGGCTGCAATGCTCCTATGTCCTCTGTCTTTGTTCTTTCTGGGTAGATGAAGGTTGAATGGGGTGGATGCCCAGGAGTCTTAATCCTCTCATTCTCCACCCCCATTCCCTACATGTCATCTGTGGGTCAGTTTTTGGTTGGAGATTTAAAAGTAGCAAGTGAAGAATTACAGAGCTGAGTTACTGTCTTATCTAGGAAGTTCGTGACCTGCTGGCAGGGCCAGACTGGGCTAAGGCACTGGAGGAAGCTGGGACGATACTGTTGCGTGCCCCCCACTCTGGCCGGTCCTTGTTCTTCCGGGGCCGTGAGGCTCCCCTGCGCCGGGGAGATCCCCGACTTTGGGATATCCCCTTGGCTACCCGAAGACCCACCTTCCAAGAGCTACAGCGTGTACTCCATAAGCTGACCACGTTATATATCCATGGTGAGCTTTCTTTCTGGATCCCCATACTCCCTAAATGTTCCACCCAAGCCTTGGGTTCTCATTCGTGCATCCAGATGGTTTTCTAGCCCTCGGACTGTAGTCGAATGACATTTTCATTGACAGAAACCTGAGCTGGCCTTTCCTCAGCTAAATTTAAGAACCATCTTTTGTTTTATGGCAGGAGAAGACCCCCGGGAGACAGGCAGGTTGGATTTACCTCAGACACACCGGAAGAGAGTGAGAGAAAGGAAGGCTATCGAGGAAGAAAGAAAGGTCCCTGGTGATGAAAATGAGGCACTCGGGCAGAACGAGGAAGCTCCAAAAAAGGGTTTGCACACCATCTGGCAATTGTCAGGTCTCTCTCTGGGAGTCTGTCCTAGAAATGCAGTGGTAAATCCCCTACTGTCAGAACTTCACCCACTTTCTTATTTATGGGTAAGCCATTACATACTCCTCACACCCCCCCCCCCCCCCCCCCCCCCCTTCCCCCCCCTCCCCCCCTCCCACATACACAGACACATCTGTTCAGTATGTGGTAGCAATTACTGAAATGTTTTGTGATTTTTCCAAATCTCCTATCATTTCTTTTGTTCCCTGATGTACCTCTAGTTCTTAGAAAAGTCTTAGCATAAAGTCAGTGCTTGGACATGTGTTGTGTGGATCTTAACATAATTTACTTGCCTTCTTGGATGCACTGGTTTGGAGCTAGGGGTTGCTTCCCATGCTGCAGACTATCACCTGCATGGTTGTCAACTGCTCTGTGCTCCTCTGACTACCCTAAGGCTGTCATGGGAATGTCCAGGGACTCTTGTCCCTGAATAGCTTCTCCTTGGCCTGCCCTTACTGGGGCTGTGAGCCTCATTTCTTCACATGATACTAATGGCTTCAGCTCTTGATATGCTTCTTTAACTTGGGTGACAAAATACAAACAATTTTATTTCAAGTGATTTGGATTATCTCTCTATGTACATTCTTAGGCCTCTGGAGCAGCCCACTTCTACCCTCTGCTTATTCCTTAGATGGATCTAACATAGCAACTTTTTTTCCCTAGGATCAGAGTCAGAGGGAGAGGATGGCTCCCAGGTAGAGTTGGAGCTAGTAGAGGTGACACTGGGAACGCTGGATCTTCGTGAGTTTGAGGTATTTCCCAAGCAAAGGAGGAGAAAAAGGAATAAGAGGGAAAGAAAGCAAGATCTGAAGTCTGGGGCACAAATGACTCTTTCCCAGCAACCAAAGGAAGATGAGGCCCTTTCAGGGTCAGCCCCTTTGGGGCCTCCCTGGGATGAGGCCACGTCCCTCGGTCAGCCTGAGGTCTGGGATGTGCTTCTATCTGCTTGCCGAGCTGGAGATGTGGGGATGCTGAAGGACCGGCTCACTGCCAGCCCCCTAGACCCTGGAGTTCTGCCTCTGCTCAGTGCCCCCTTGGGCTCCGGTGGCTTCACTCTCCTGCACGCAGCAGCCGCAGCTGGGAGAGGCTCAGTGGTTCGCCTGCTGCTGGAGGCAGGTGCGGACCCCACTGTACAGTAAGTGAGGTCCTCGTGTCTATCCCCGCTAGGGTATAGAGGATGATCTGGACGCTAATCTTGGTCTTGGCTACTTGACAATATTTCCTTTGGTCTGCTTGGGTGACGCTGGGAGGTGCAGCAGGCAAACTGAACCTGTTTTGGGGGTTTTCGCACCTAGGGATTCCCGAGGTCGGCCACCGTATACAGTTGCAGCTGACAGATCAACACGCAATGAGTTCCGGAGGTTCATGGAGAAGAATCTAGATGCCTACGATTACAGCAAAGCTCAGGTCAGCTGAAGAAGGAAGCAGCAGAGTGGGAAGGCATCAGAGATGCTGGCTAGATCTTTTCTACTCTGCTAGTCTTATCAAGGATAGTTTGTACAGATCTTTACCTTATGCTTTCCTGGAAATCCTCCAGGTGCCGGGACCACTAACAGCAGAAATGGAAGCACGGCAGGCCACTCGGAGAAGGGAGCAGAAGGCAGCCCGGCGGCACCGGGAGGAACAGCAGCGGAAGCGGCAGGAGCAGGAGAAGCAGGAGCAAGAAGAGCAGCAGCGATTTGCTGCCCTCAGCGACCGGGAGAAGGTGAGGCTGGGGGTTCTTCCTTCCACAGCAACACTTCCCCAGAGGTCTGATCCCTTCCTCGGTGTGCAGCCATCACTTCTTGGACACATTCTCCACCACTGAGCTCTTGTGCTTAACACAGCTTCTCTTCCCCTCAGAGAGCTCTGGCTGCAGAGCGCCGACTAGCTGCCCAGTTGGGAGCCCCCAACCCTCAGACCCCCGACCCTGCTGTCACCGTCAGCAATGTTCCGTATGTGGAGGGGGCAGGTGTGAGGGGTGGTCTGTGATGTGGGTGGGCCATTCTGGACAAGTAGAGCAAGTGCTACTCTGTGTTCAGAAAGGCTCTTTGAGAGGATTTGAGATGTTCTGGGAACCTCTGGAATAAAAACAGAAGTGATAGGAGGGTGGGTAGGGAAGGCTTGGACTGGAACATTTCTAGGATTCCTCTCCAGCCATTTTCTCCCTCTTATTCAGACGCTGCTGGAGTTGTGGGATGTCTCTCCAAGGCCTTGTTCCTTTTCACTACCTTGACTTCTCTTTCTGCTCCACACGCTGCCTCCGGGATCATCGCTGTCAGGCTGGGAAGCCCTCTTCCTGATCTCTTACAGCTCCACTTGGGGCCAGTGCTAGGCCCTGAGAGGGCACATTCCCACTGGCCCTAGGCTGCTTATTCCCCCATGAAAGCAGAGAGTATTTGGAAGATTAGGGTGAAGGACATTCAGGAACCAGGGCAAAGACAGGGCCACAGAGGTGTGTGGAGCTGGTACTGTCTCTGGAACTTTAATCACAATAAAGTTTGGCAAGGAAACTGCACTCATACTTCTATTCAGGCCTGTGGCCTTTGTTTCCTTATGGTCACCATGGCTAGCACGAAGAGATTCTGCCCACTGCGCTTATCCCAGGTCCAAGGGTTACCTTTCTTTCAGTGCCCACTTAACTCCATGGGTTCAGAGGCACTCGAGAGGGAATAAATGTACGTCCTGTGCTTGGTGCTGTTGAGGATGGGCCTATCCAGGAACTGGATTTGGGGCTGAGGAGGCACGTTTTCTAGCTCCAGCAACGTTATTCTGTTGTGGGCTCCCCTAGGAAACAGCAGGGGTCTTGGCACATAGAGGGTCTGCTGCGGTCCCCGCTTTGTCCAGTAGCGGCCCAAGTTAAACCCATTGATCCAGACTTGGCCCTGGAGAGTAGAGGAGAAGAAAGGATCAGCTCTCAGAGGAGAATTATCCCCTTGCTGGAGCAGGGGTGGGTGGGGGAGGGGGTTCCTAATCAGAGGAATAATTTATGCTCTCCCTTCTTCCACGGTTTCCCCCTCTTACCACCCTACCACTCACCCCACCCCCACCATCAGCAATACCTTTGTCCATCCAGGTAGAAACAGAAATGTGTCCCCGCCTGAGTTTAAAATTGGGAAGGTGGTAGAGTAGAAGGTGGGGCCAGAGGGGGTCTGAGGATGTGAGCTTTTCAGCGGCTGGATGGGAAACCACCATTTGACAAGATTATCAACTTTCAGGGGGAACATCAGCCACTGGGTAAGGATTGTCTGCCCCAGAATTGGTGGCTGTAACAGGCCCTGTGAAGAAGGCAAATGAAAATTCATCATTCACTACGTTCTAAGGCCAGACTACTGCCACTCAAGCCCTGGGATGCAACTAGTGGCCATGTCCAGATTCCCCATCAGCTGCTGCTTTGTTTTCTAAGCCTTAAGGCTGTAGCTCTTCCTTTAGGCCCTTATCTTTTCTAGGGAGTTCAGTCAAGAAGAGTATGGGTGAGGGAGTGGGCAAAGCGAGCTCACCTTGAAGTCACTGCTGTTAGACCCAAAACTGAGCCTACCCATGTTCTCCAGCAGGACATCCAGTTTGGCCCCTATTTTCCCCGTCAAAAATAGGTTATGTTTCATGTTTCGTTCCAAAACACCCTGAAACACCTGTGGATGAGAGTATCCATGAAAGGGAGCAGCTCAGCTTCTAGCTCATGGCCACCACCCAGGAAGCTACATTAGGACACTATTATTTAGAGGGCAAAGAGAACATAGCCCTTCTGTCAGTTACCCGTCCCTTCTGGAACCTTATCCTTTGTCACACTCTTCCTCATCTCAGCTTATCCTCTGCAAATATGAGTAGCCAATGGGAAAAGGTAGGTACCGGAAATTTTGCTGGGGAGGAAAGGAAATGGGCTCACAAGGTAGCCTGGAATTAGGTTCTCACCCCATTCACCATCACGTAGGCACGGTCATGGACTCCGTTGTTTGGCACCCAGAGTTGTGTTGGCTCAGAAATAGTATGGGTCAGATAGGTCCGATACAACATATAGCCATGGACCTAGGTGTGGAAGAACGAGTAAATAAGATGTGCTGAGAGACAAGAAAGGGTACTGTGGGGAAGATGCATAACTGAGGGGACCCTGGGTGTAGCTGTTGGTGGATTATGCTTTACCTGGTTGACAGCCTCAAAGGTCATTGGCAAGATTGAATGGATGGGCCCTTCGGGGCATAGGAAGTCTAAGAAATCCAGCAAATTCCCATCCTATTAGAATAAGGGGAAAGTATCAGAATACATGGGAACTTTCAGAATAGAGGGCAGGACAGGCTGGGCAGAATCAGAGAATAATGCGGAGGAGCTTACCAGGTATAGGGTCAAAGGTCCAAGCGTCATCTTGGGGCTGGGGGGAGGTAAAGGTCCCAAGGGAACTTCCTGGAACTGAGCCCAAATTCTCTCAGGAGCCATAGGAAAAGCACACAAAGAAACCCTATTCTAAGACCCTAATGCAAGGTTCTTAACCAGGGGTCCAGGGAAGGGCTTCAAGGGTCATAAAGATTCTGTAATATTGTATATATTTGTATCTCCCCAGGGAGTCCCATCTGAGTAAGTGAGAAATGCTGTAATAGGCTTCTCAGAGGGTTTTGTGGTCCAAACAACAATTACTGACTTATGGGACCCCTTTAGTAACAATTTGGGCATCCTTCCCCCTAAATTAGTAAAAGCCTTTGGCGCTTAATGAAGTGGTAGGGCACCTTGCTGATGACATTTCGAATAGCAAAAAGCTTGGGTGTGGGGTCCCCTGCTTCGGATATGGGTGCGTCGTAGTCATAGCTGGTAGTAATTGGAAGAAAACGTCCCTTCTCATCAGCACCTAATCAAACCAATTTAATTAATTCAATGCATCTTTCAGATGATAGGCACTAAGCAAAGAAATTCATGCAGAGAATCTTGCTCTCAGAGGGGTGGTGGTAGCCATAACCAGTTTCTAGACATCCTAATCCACGCAGCCCTCAGACTCTTAACTCCTTGCTGCCTCCCTGCCTCCACCCCAGAGACTGTCTAGACTCACCATTCCAGTATCCAAAGTTGGTACCTCCGTGGAACATGTACCTGAAGTGGGGGGGAGTGGGGGGAAAGGTAGAAGCTGACCCATTGAATATTAACCTTCATCCCCAACACCCAGTTACAGATTTCAAGTTGGCCCCAGAGCCTCCAGTTACATGTTTACACTGGCTCCCAACTTGAGCATTTTCTCTAGTCCTTTGGTTACAGCTGGAACGGAGCGTGTGGAGTGATTCTGGCCCCAGTAATCCAGCCAGCCTGTGTAGTACTCAGAGTTCACCTAGAGGGTGAAGTGAAAGGAGCTGTGAGCAAGATGGGACCTGAGTGCCACCCATTCCCCATAATGCCTCTTGCTTTGATTGGCCTCCCCTCTGGCTCCTTACCAGGGGCCCACGGGGTTCATACTTCCGAAGCAGGCCAAAGATCTTGGTCATGTTGTCAGCTGCAGAAAGGAGGCAAAGGTGCAGGGTAAGCAACATGAAACAGGTGCCCCTTCCCCAGACTTCATTCTGAACCCTTGCTTGGGAGACCTGGGCCAAAATCTACAGTGGTATAGAGCCCCTGGAGGGAGCCACATTTGAGTCCTTCAGGCCCATCTGTGGTAAAGAGCAAGATCTTGTCTCCAAGCAGCGCCCGGAAGAGCCCAGCTAGGTGCCTCATGTAGCTCACATCACAGGCTCTGTAGCTACCATATTCATTCTCCACCTGCCAGGGGAAAGGAAAAGTGGAGGTCAGCTCTGAGGTGGAAAAATTAAGGGCACTGGCACCTCCTTCCCCTAGCCCGGTCAACTTTCCACTGGTACCTGAATGCTAATGATGTTGCCCCCATTGTGGTAGAGCCATGGATATATCCTGGGCAGCAAGACCTTGAACCAGGAGTCCACTGCAGCAAGGAAGTCTAAAGGAAGGGGCAGTGCTCTGCTTGTTAGGGCACTGCCACCTCCTCGGCCCCCACCCCTAGCAGCAGTTGCTAGCATCTTGAGTGCCACCTGAACTCGAGGAAGCACTGTGTATCATCCCACTTGTCCATAATTCCGTCTGGGAAGCATGACTTGTCAGGGGAACCCTAAGCACTTGTATATTTGCATGGCAATGAAATCTGAGCATAAGAAAGCAGTGTTTCTTGAAAATTCATTTTTTAAATGTCAGAAAAAGTTAAAACACATCACGTGGAGCTATTACATAATCATATGTTATATATACTTGAGATCGCCATGAAGTAGCATGCATGCATGTGTGCCTGTATGCTCGGTTGCATCGGATTCTTTGTGACCCCATGGACTCTAGGGGTTACAGGCTCAGACTCAGGTGTAAAGTAGCATGGGAATTCATAAAATTGTAGAATATCTGACCTGCACCCTGATGGAACTGCCAGTCCAGGAGATTTAAGTCAGCAAATGAAAGACCATTATATGAGGTGGCATGCCTTCAATTCTCAACTCCTGTTGGTGATTTTTGTTGACTCACCCTCAGGGTCTTCATGAATGACCTCTGCCTCCTTACCTAGGCGATTCCAACTCAGGCTTCAGGTCTCAACTTACATTTCACTTCCCCAAGAAAACCTGATATCCTAGATGAGGGTAGATTCCCCCTGTTACACTCTCACATCACCTCATACTCCCTTTGCAAGTGCTTAAGAAATTAAAATAAGCGTTTGTGTCTGTAATTGTTTCCTGTCAGTCTCCGCTACTAGTGAGCAGGAACCTTGTCTGTCAGGTTCATTGGCTGCATCCCTGTCACTGAGGACAATGCCTAGCAGATAGCAGACTCTCAAAGGTGGAGTCAATGAAAGACATTTTAGAGGCTATCTTTATATTCTTAAAACATTTAATTCCTTTACATTTTGTGTTCTGTATAAAGGAGGGCCAGGTTGCACTGCCTCCTTTAATCCAAGCATACATTAAATTGCATCCCTTGAGTGATAAAAATTTAACAACATGACCAGACCTATTGTTTTTCCCCCAAATGTTGATTTTTTGCTACTCCTAGTCTTCTCTGTCTTCCCTAAATCAGTAAGTGGCACCACCATTTTGACTGGCTGGATACTTGATTCCTTTGTTTCCTCATCCTACCCACATTGTCCTCCCACTCCCTCCTCCCCAACTACTCCCTTTCTCATCAAAATCTGTCAGTTGAGTCCTGTTGACCTTTATCTCCAACGTATAGCTCATTCCTGCCCTCTTCTTTGCATTTCCACCACTACCACAACCAGGAGCCATCTCTCTCTCCTCAACTACAATCACAGTCTCCCAGTTAAGTTTCTCCACCTCTACCCTTGCTCTCCTCAATCCACATCCAGGCTAATGTAATCTGAAAACAAATCAAGTAATTCTGATTCTTTCAATGACTTTCTACTGTGCTTATAATAAAAGGCAAACCCCTTACAATGGTCTGAAAGATCCTGCATTAACACTCACTATATAGCTCCAATTTCTCATCATACTGTTCTCCCTTACCCACTGTGCTCCAGATATGCTGGCCTCACTCATGCCAGTGTTCTGTCCTACCTCTGGTCCTTAAAACACACCATACCTGGGAATTTCCTGTGGTCTAGTAGTTAGGACTCTGAGCTTTCACTGCCAAGGGGCCAGATTCAATCCCTCTTCTGAACCATGATCCCACAAGACTCACAGCACAGCCCTCCCTGCAGAAAAGTTACCATTCCGTCTACCTGGTCATTCTGACTTCACTCTTCATATGACCAGTGCTTTCCCTTTGCTAGGGTAACTGAAATGTCATCTCAGAAAAGCCTTTTCTGGCTTTCCTACCCCAAAGAGCTGCTTTTATTCACTATCTCAATTCCTTGTCCATTTTCTTGTGTAGTATTTTTAAAATAATCTTATATAGGTTTTTTTTTTTTTTAATTAATGTGTCTTCCGCACTGAGTCTGTCTGGTCCTCCAGTTCCCAGCATCCTGCTGGGCATGATTAAAACAGTAACTATTTGAATGAATGATCTCTGTTTTGGGTACCCAAATGACCCATTTTGTTGTTGTTTGCTTTTTTTCTGAGTCCAGTCTTTTTTCTCTACCCACCTGGATCTGAGGTTCTCAGATGAATTTTAGGTTTTCGAAGCAACCAGGCTGGGAGACCCCCCTGAGACAAACAAAGACAACAAAAAATGAGTGGACTTTGTTGTCTGAGAGTGGATAGGGTAGGTAAGAAGGGAGGGTGTTGAGGGTAGTGATGGAAGTGGCCCTAGAGTAGGGGCACATGGGAAGCTTTGCTTCTATCCCTTCTCCAACTAACTCACCATCTCCCACTCTGCACAGATGTAAGGTCCTGGTCTCAGTATGACCAACAGGTTCGCTAAAGTTGCCTCTTTCAGAAATGCAAAGAGATCACGACTGCCATTAAAGTTATAGACCCCAGGCTCTGGCTCATGGTAGTTCCAGGGCACATAACTGAAAAAGGAAGAGGTTAACTGGGCCCAAGGCAGGGAGAAGCCAGGGAGGCCAAGGGACTCAGGCCTGCAGGAATCTCCAGGAAGCTGTGGGAAAGAGGTCCTGGCCCTCCCCTTTCTCACCCTTGGCAGGGAAGCCCTGGAGCTACAATCCTTATACCCAGACAGTCTTCCTATCCTGATCCCCTTCTTAAGGGTGTGGTAGGAGGATCCCACCCTTCCAGGGCTCTCATGAGCACTTCTTACAACTGTACTACGTTGAGGCCACTCATTCGCATCTTGAAAAGCCGGTCTGCCCAAAGCACCCGCGGTACCCGAAAGTAGTGCAGGCTGCCAGACACGTAGCGGAACGGGGCCCCGTCCAGGAGGAATCTGTTATGATCCCGATCCACTACGAACGACCGAGTGTCTGCCTGTAAGGGGAGAGACCGTGCTCACAGAGGGCTGGAGTCCGGGGTCAGAGTATGTCAAGAGCGGAGGAAATGGAACTAGCCCTTCCCAGTATTTTGTTGTTTTCACTTTCACTCTCTCCTCCGCCAGGTCTGACCCTGTCTCACTGCACCCAGCGGCTGGTTCGATCCTCCCATCCTACCTGGGGTAGCAGCAGTGTCAGGAGCGGGAGCAGCAGGGAGGGAAGGCAGAGAGGTTTCCTGGGAGCCATGGCGCTTTCGGGGCTCTTCCAGTCAGAGACGGTGGTCCGACCGTCACGTGGTGGATTCCTGGGAGAGAACCTCAGCGAGCAAGTGGGCGGAGACCACCGCAAGTTGCCAGGCAATTAGCTTGGACTTTGTCTCCAGCCTGCAGCTACCTGCTACTCTACTAGTTTGTAAAATCCTCTACATCTTGCTACTGGTTCACCAACCAGCTTCATCAGCATTACCTGGGAGCAGAGTCTCAGACCCTATCTCAGACCTGTAGAATCAGAAATTGTATTTTAACAAGATTTCTGGGTACTCTGAGCACATTCAGGATTGAGAAGTAGTTCTCCGCTACACTGAGCCTCCTGAGGATGGGGAGAGCCTTGTCCATCCTGAGTCCTCTGCTGGTATCACAGGGTCCAGTACACAGCAGGTTAAATGTATATGAATGTCAGATCCAGGTTCAGATCCAAGGGAAACCAGAGGATATCTTCTCAGTATATGAAAGGGGAGTGGGAGTCGGGGTGGGGATCGGGTTACAAGAGGAATCTTCTTCCTAGAGAATCCTGTCCTGTTTCAACAAAAGAGACCATCTAGGCCATCCTATCATCTATGGATGTGCACCCCTTTCCAATTTATCCCCACCTGGGCAAGAGACGTCAAGGTTCCAAGGTTTGGGAATTTGTGAATTTCCATCACTCACTGCCTTCACAGTCCCAAGCCTGGGATGTGAAGACCAGGATAATAATAATAGTTATTATTGTTATTTCTGCTTATGGAAACTACTCAGGGATGTGCATCAAACGCTATACTAAGCATTTCACCTCTCATTTAATCTTCAAACAACTCCATGAAGTAGATAATACTCTCCATTTTACTGATGAGGTGATTGAAGGTAGAAATATTAACCTGTTAACAAGGTCACATAACTAGTTTAGTAGAGCTGGGATTTGAATGAGGAAGTCTGGCCTCAGAGTTCATGCATTTAACTTCAGGTACTCTTACACCTATTTTACAGTTAGAGAAAGTGAGGTTTCTAGAGGCTAAGTAACTTGCCCAGATGACACAGCTAATGGGCTATTAAGATTCTGATCCTAGTCTAGTTCAAGAGCCTGAGCTCTTAACTACTGAGACTACGGTAATAGGATGCAGGCCAGAGCTCCCAGGGTTGTACTGATCAGAGCTGCAAAAGGGTCCAGGCTGCCAGCACCCGCCCTCTCTGAGTATCCACCTCCCGGCTGGACCGCAGTTGGCCACCAGTGCGCGGGAGATATTACGCCTCCTACCTCTGGCATTGGGAGATGGAGGTCCTGGGGGCTTCCGGCTGAGCCCGGCTTTGCTCCCCTTTGACGTAGATGCCTGCGTCTTGACCCCCACTGCAGGCCAGGTGTGGAACCCTCACCCGGGTCCTGGGACCCGTCCTCCCCCAGGCCTAACCCGCCCCCGGCCTCTGAGCTCCACGCCCCTACATCGTCCGAGTGGTCAGCGGTTGCTAGGATACTGCGGGCCGTTACACCGGCGCGGACCGATGACGTATCCACTGCTTCCGGTCCCTGGCGCTTCCCTCCAGCTGAAGCCGGGTGAGTGCCGTGTCCTGCCTGGCACACCCTGACCGATACCCGGAGTGAACTCTGCAAGTGGTGGGGCCAGGCCTCGCTCTTCTCACCGGAACTACCCCGTGCCCTGCCTCTGCAGCCCAATGGGGCGTGCGAGTGGGGGGCCGCCAGAAGGTGGGCCGAGGTTGGAGGAAGTGGCCTGGGAGTCGCCGCGGGGCCTGGGGCTTTTTAAGGCACCTGACACCAACCTTCTTGGAGCGGGCGTTGCCAGGGTTTATTTTTTCTAAGTTCGGAGACCTGGGCCTGAGCGCTCCACGTTGGCCCTTTAGGGGGTCTTCTGGATTGTGCCCCGCCAATGACCTGCCATTGTTTTCCTTCCAGCATGATCTGCTGGAGCCCCAGCAACTTGCCTGAAAGAGACCACTCGACCTGGACGAACCCTTTGGCAGCTTCAGACCGGCCTTGAGGAGGATGACTGAGACACTATGGGCCACGCGCTTTGCATCTGCTCTCGGGGAACTGTCACCATTGACCATAAGCGCTACCTCTTCATCCATAAACTGGGGGAGGGGTGAGTGTTTTGGAAATCATTTAGTCCCAAGAGTTGTGGTGTTTTAAGGACAGCAGTCAGCACAGGATTGGGGCACAAAGCCTCTAATTCACCGGACAGAGCCCAGCTCCTTGGTGGTCAAGAAAGTGGATTGTGGAACCAGGCTTCCTAGATTTACCATGTATGGCCTTGATTAGCCCTAGTTGCTTCATCTGCTTATTGGAGCTAATTGTGCTTCAATGGCATGGCTGTGAGGACTAAATAAGATAACACATATCAAGTGTCTCCCCTACTGCCTGATTCATAGCACTTGATAAAGGTTGGCTGTTATTTATTTAATATATATTGATGCCCTGCATTAAGACCGTAGGACCTAGAAAGTGACTGTGTGCTTGCTCTATGTTAATAATCTTCAGACTTCTTTTCAGAATGACACCTTGGGAGGATTGCTAGTAAATGGGAAAGATACTCCCCTCCCCCCACACTTCTCCCCAGGGAATTCCTCTGGATCCCAGCAGTATGAGAGATGACCTTGGTCCTTCACTGACCCCTTTGGCCCACAGTGGGTTCAGCTTTGTGGACCTAGTGGAGGGGTTACATGATGGACAGTTCTACGCCCTGAAGCGAATCCTGTGTCATGAGCAGCAGGACCGGGAGGAAGCCCAACGAGAAGCAGACATGCATCGCCTCTTCCATCATCCCAACATCCTTCGCCTCATGGCTTATTGTCTGAGAGAGCGAGGCACTAAACATGAGGCCTGGCTGCTGCTACCCTTTTTCAAGGTCAGAAAGTCTCCTGGCTATGGTGGTGGGAGTTGCAACAGAGCTGTGGGCTGTGTGCAGTGCCAAGGGCTGTATGAGCAGTCAAGCACATTAGGAAGCAGAGGTCATGTTCTGGTTTGACCATTTCAGATTTGGGGTTTCAGGAACCCACCTGGGGCTGTAGGGTGTGTGGTGAAATTGCTATAGACTCTGACACAGGGTAAGAATCAGGCTCAGGGAGTGGAGGCTACAAACATGAACTGCGGGGAAACTTGTTTTGCAGAGAGGTACGCTGTGGAATGAGATAGAAAAGCTGAAAGACAAAGGCAACTTCTTGACTGAAGAGCAAATCATTCGGCTGCTGCTGGGTATCTGCAGAGGCCTTGAGGCTATTCACGCCAAGGGTTACGCCCACAGGTCAGTGGGCATATGTACTTGCTGGACAGAAAGGAAGAGCCTCATCAAGAGAAATGAGAGATCTCTGTACTCGTCTCTAGGAATAGTCCCCATGATTCTTTTGCTCCCCTAGGATCCTGGCCTTCTGGTTTAGGGATGCTCATGGGTCATTTCTACTTCCCTGCAGGGACCTGAAACCCACCAATATCTTGCTTAGCGATGAGGGGCAGCCAGTTCTAATGGACTTGGGGTCCATGAATCAAGCATGCATCCACGTGGAGGGCTCCCGCCAGGCTCTGGCCCTCCAGGTAAGAGTCTCCAGAGTCCTTTGCCTATCTCTTCCCCATCCTCAACCCCTTCTGGTACATGCCCCAGTTTGGTCACATGACCAAGACCAGTGCCCCGCTTCTGAGCTCTGGGGCCACTGTTCCAGGACTGGGCAGCCCAGCGGTGCACCATCTCCTACCGGGCCCCGGAGCTCTTTTCCGTGCAGAGCCACTGTGTCATCGATGAGCGGACTGATGTCTGGGTGAGGAGCGTGTGGGTGGGAATGTGGGCGGGGAGAAGTGCTGCTCTGTACTTGATGTGAACTGGAGGAGCAAGTCTTTGGTTTTCAGTGCATGGGGCCCCAGGAAGCATGTATGTCCCCATCCCCCCTCGACTTCCTTCCTGGGAACTGTCACTGACACTGTACTCAGTTGCTCAGGAAGTGGTATAATCTTGCCCTTTGAGCAGGATAACTATAACTAAATGTCAGGGCTGGAGGCAGCAGCTCAGCGCAAGACGCAGAGGCTTCCAGCTAATTGGCAGTTTCTCTGGGGTCCTGGTGGTGTCATGTGACTGAAGTCAGCATACTGTAGTCTCCTTTCACTACAGAATGACACAGAGAGAGATGATTCCACTGGTCCCCTTCCAAGGAATAACCAAGGTATGCTCAGTCCCTAGGCTGTGTGCTATATGCCATGATGTTTGGAGAAGGCCCTTACGACATGGTGTTCCAGAAGGGTGACAGTGTGGCCCTTGCAGTGCAGAACCAACTCAGCATCCCGCAGAGCCCCAGGTGAGCTCTGAAAGGAGCAGGGGCACTTCAAGCTCCCCCTTTCCGTTTGCAGGGGTCAGAGCACAGGGGGTGGCCGCCCTCCTCACCCTCCCCTCGTCCTTCTACAGGCATTCTTCAGCCTTGCGGCAGCTGCTGACCTCAATGATGACTGTGGACCCCCAGCAGCGCCCTCACGTTCCTCTGCTCCTGAGTCAGTTGGAGGTGCTGCAGCCCTCTGCTCGGGACGAGCACACTACCCACATCTGAACAGACCAGTGGCCACGTTGAGAAGGTGGCCCTTCTGCCCTGGCAAGGAGCCACCCTCCCTCAGTAGAATCTCCATCCGTTCAGGACCATGCCCTTGTCACTGGGGGCAGTTGGGGGCTGGGACAGTTCGCTAGGTCTTCTGTCTCTGATTCTGCTCTCTCACCCCCAAGAGCAGTAACTGGACTGGTGGCCTGCCTGGGTCAGGGTGGGGGAGGGTGGGGGATGGGGAGAGGGGAACTGATAGAATATAGTCAAGGCTCTGAGCAGGACTGCTGAGCATACATCATGATCTGCCTCCAAATCTGGGGGCAGGAGAATGTATAAAACAGAAGAATAAAGTGAAAGCAGCTTGGTGTGATCTTAGTCTCGTTGTTCCTGGAGTGAGAGGAGGTGCAGGGTGCCCAAAGGCTGGCTGCCTTTTCTGAGGGAGAGCCTGGAGAGAAGAGGGATTAGCGAAGCCTCAGGAGTGGCGTGACCATCCTTCCACATTCGGAGGCAGGTGTCTCTGCCTTAGATCTAGCTGGTAGGGGGGTAGGCACTTCTTCTCCTAGCTTGTCTTAGTCAAAAACTTCAAACTGCTCTGGCCTGAGCTGGTTTCTATGCCAAGAACTGGGCCAAGGGCTCCCTTAAAGCACCCTCACCTCATTATTTCTTCATTCCCATGGCTGGGTAAGCTTAGTCAGAGCAGCCTAGCTGGTTTTCCAGGAAAGGCTTCTGGGTGGAGACACCTAAGGAAGCTTCGGGACAACCACACAACTGGTTTCCAGTCTCTGCTTGGGGGCAAGGGGAGTGGAAGTGGTGGACACTTTAGCCCAGAATCTCTCCCAGATGGTTCTGGTTCACACATGGTTAATGATTAATGGGGCCTTTGTGGTGTGGCAGTATCCAGCTGCCACTTCCTGCCTCCTCTGCTGAGTAAACAGGGGCCCTGCCTTTGCTGGGCTGGAAACCTGTTCCCTCGGGAAGGGCACTGCGTCCCTGAATCACCAGGGAGGGGAGGGAAGGGCAGGGTTGGCACCTCTTGGACCTGAGATTGACGCTTACTCACCACCCCCCCCCGGGAACTGTGCCCACCCCTCAACTGCTGACGTCAGTGCGTGTCCTGGGGTGCCTATTAGCAAACTTGAAGTTCTCCCCAGGGCCCTGGCAGGAGGCTCCCACCAGCTAGCACAGAAGCTGAGGCCAGAAAGAAAGCACAAACAGAGGGGAGATGACCTGACTTTTAATGGCACAACCCTAGGCCCCAGCAAAACAGCAAGACCAAAAGTAAGCTTTGCAAAGCTGCTGGGAGGTGCAGTGACACAAACATCTCTAGGAGATCACCCTTGTTCCCTCCCAGCCCCCAAGCTTATGACTAGGCGCCATGCCCAGGAACTCTGGGCCTGCTCAGGCCCACTCCCAAGCCCTTAAAACGCACAGAGGTGTCTGGGCCAAGCTTTGCTTCCAGTGTCGGTGAATGCAGAGCAGCAGGAAGAATAGGGTAGCAGTCTAACTCTCAAATACAGAAACTGCTGGGCTTAAACTCCTACTTGGAAAGGAAGTGACGCCTCAGATCCTTTAATAGCTCGTGTTGGACAGGTCCAAGATCCGGTCCTCATCTCCCCCCTATCCTGCGTACTCCTAGGATGATACATGGGGTCATGTTTCCTGGGCCTGGCAAGGACCGCTTGGCAGGTCTAACCTTCAGCCACGGAAAGAAAAAGTCATGAGCAGCACATAGTGAGGGCAGCAGCAGAAACAGCAGCAGCAGCAGTACAAAAGGGGAAGGCAGGAAAGCTCAAGCACTCACAGATGGGACGAGGAACCGTGCAAGGAGACTGTTTTATTTCGAAAGGATTTTGCAGTAAACAGAGTGGGCTCCAGGTAGCGGTTCTATTCTTCTCCCTCATCTTCGTCCTCATAGGAGTCGATGCCTACTTCCTCATAATCCTTCTCCAGGGCAGCCATATCCTCCCGGGCCTCGGAGAACTCACCCTCTTCCATGCCCTCGCCCACGTACCAGTGCACAAACGCCCTCTTGGCATACATCAGGTCAAACTTGTGGTCCAGGCGGGCCCAGGCCTCAGCGATGGCGGTCGTGTTGCTCAGCATACACACGGCACGCTGCACCTTGGCCAGGTCTCCCCCGGGCACCACAGTTGGGGGCTGGTAGTTGATACCAACCTTGAAGCCCGTGGGGCACCAGTCCACGAACTGAATACTGCGCTTGGTCTTGATGGCAGCAATGGCAGCGTTGACGTCCTTGGGTACCACGTCTCCACGGTACAGCAGGCAGCAGGCCATGTACTTGCCGTGGCGGGGATCACACTTCACCATCTGGTTGGCAGGCTCGAAGCAGGCGTTGGTGATCTCTGCCACTGACAGCTGCTCATGGTAGGCCTTCTCTGCAGAGATGACTGGTGCATAGGTGGCCAGGGGGAAGTGGATGCGAGGGTAGGGCACCAGGTTGGTCTGGAACTCGGTCAGGTCCACGTTGAGGGCGCCATCAAAGCGCAGGGAGGCTGTGATGGAGGAGACAATCTGGCTAATGAGGCGGTTGAGGTTGGTATAAGTTGGGCGCTCGATGTCCAGGTTGCGGCGACAGATGTCATAGATGGCCTCATTGTCCACCATGAAGGCACAGTCTGAGTGCTCCAGGGTGGTGTGTGTGGTCAGGATGGAGTTGTAGGGCTCGACTACAGCCGTGGACACCTGGGGGGCTGGGTAGATGGAGAACTCCAGCTTGGATTTCTTGCCATAGTCAACAGAGAGCCGTTCCATCAGCAGTGAGGTGAAGCCAGAGCCGGTGCCCCCTCCAAAGCTGTGGAACACCAGGAAGCCCTGAAGTCCTGTGCACTGATCAGACTGAAAGGCAAGAAGGAAAAGAGCAATATGGGTAGGGAAAGGGCCTGAGGATCTCTTATGTTCTGGCTTCACAAAAGCCTAAAATTTCTCAGGTGTTAAGGCAGACTAATGAGTATCCCACAGCCGCAGCACGCTCTGGGACATGTACAATTAGAGATGACTCCGTGAAATGGATTTGGAAAAAAATGTTTCTGACTATTACCATCATTTCCAAAGCTTCCTTCCTTCTACCCCCAATTCTCACCAGCTTGCGGATCCGGTCCAGTACTGGGTCAATGATTTCCTTGCCAATGGTGTAGTGACCACGAGCATAGTTGTTAGCAGCATCCTCCTTCCCAGTGATGAGCTGCTCGGGGTGGAAGAGTTGCCGGTATGGGCCATTTCGGATCTCATCTGAAAAGGCATACACCACATTGTTAGGGCAGAAACCATAAGGCTGTGCTCATCACAGACCTCCCTCCCTCAGCCTGGTGGCTGTGCTCAGATATATGGAAGCATTCATCTTCCTGCCAGCCTGAGATAGCAGTGTGTGAGAGAAACCCAGACCTGCTGCCCAGGCCAGTCTGCGATCAGCTCCCTTCTTTAGCTTCCAGCAGGGCAAGGGGTTTTTAGGACCAGGAAAGCCAGGTCTAGACATCCTCTCTCCAGAGAGAAATATAGAGTCACTTTCCAGCCCCTTAATTCCACCCTCTCTTCCTCTGCTCACCAATTACGGTAGGCTCCAAATCCACAAAAACTGCCCGGGGCACATGCTTTCCAGCACCGGTTTCACAGAAGAAGGTGGTGAAGGAGTCGTCCCCTCCACCAATGGTCTTGTCACTGGGCATCTGTCCATCCGGCTGAATTCCATGTTCCAGACAGTAGAGCTCCCAGCAGGCATTGCCCATCTGGACACCTGCCTGCCCCACATGGACTGAGATGCATTCACGCTGAAGGGTAAAGAGAGGAGACATGGCATAAGCCCCACGTACATAAGTCCTTACCTCATGAGCCTCTCTCCCACCCTACTACCTACCAGTTAGGATGACTCAGTTGGCAAAAGGGCCTGAGCAGAGGTCAAAGAGGCTGGCATCCTGCCCAGGCTCTCCTGCATAGGACTTCCCAACTGGAGGCACCCAGTAGGGCAGGCAAGTTCCCTCAGCCTACTTCTCCATGGGGACCTTGTCAAGTAAGAGCTGTGGCTCCATATGACCCTGCCACATTCACAGGACATTCAGGCAGGACAGAGAGGTCAAGTGCATATGAGACAAGCAGACACTGCAGTCACTGAGACAAGGACAAGCGATTTTTTCAGCTATTCCCAATCCCTACTCCCACAGATCAGCTTCTCAAGAGCCTGAGAAGGGACAGAAGGTTTTCCAGAGCTATGAATTTATAGCTAGAGGTCCGCCCTTGATTAATTTTTTGCTTCGAGGGTGAACAACTAGAATATCATATAATCCTCTCGCCCTTTCATTCCTGCGAACTGTAGAGGTGTCACGGCCTTCCAGTCGGGCATCAACTGACCATGCTGGCTAGCACGATGCCCTGGCCCTCACCATCTTTAAATCTCATCTGGTTCTGGGGATCAATTCCATCTGGCTGCTCTCCCCACCTCTACCCCCACACCCTGAGTATCTTCACCACGTTCATCCACTGCGGCTCCCTCACGGAAACTGCGGAGAGCAAAAAACGGCAGGCGCCGGCAGTGAGGGTTGTGGGCATTGGGGCACTCGCTGCCCTAGGCTCATCCCTGCCAGTCTGGAATTAACCTCTGAAGAGCCAAAGTGGTGCAGAGCAGGGCCGGCGCGGCCTCCCTTTTCGACACCGAAATGGCGGGGTGACGGTTTGCAAGCACCCAGAAAAGGAAGCGGAACCTGCGGTGAGGCCCCGAAGGTAACCTGCCTTGTCCTGGGCGGGGTGAGCGCCATCCTGCGCTCTGGCCCCGTATTCCCCCCTTCTAGATTCTTTCCAGGTCCATCCCAGTGGAAAGCGAGGATTGGATTTCGGCCCCCGTCCCTAGGCTATAAATACCACCCCCTACACACACCTCTTTCCCCTCCCCCCAACCTGGCCTCTGCCGCCGCTCTCGCTCTGCGCCAGCTGTCTCTGCCCGTCCGTGCACGCGGACTCTGGCTGGAGAGATTTCGGCTCGCCTCACTAGGCCGAACCCCATTCTCGCCACCCTTCCAGGGTCAAAAGAGGGGCGCTGAGTCACGGGGGGGGAGTGTGCTGTGGGTAGAAGGGATGCGCCCACAGTCGGAGGAAAGGGGGATGCTGAACCAAGTGATCTGACCCCTTCCCACCTTCTTTCACCAAGCACGTGTTTAGTCAGTTCCAAGGACCTGGGAGTGAGGGGGAGGCTAGGGGCGGAGGGCAGCCAAGCGGGGTCTCCCTCGACCGCGGAAAGGATGGGCCGCGGGACCGCGTGACTCCCCTCAGGAGGGTTAGGACACAAATACTTGGTGGAGCAGGAGAGGATTCCAGGAGGACTCCTCTCTGCTACTGAAGATTCCCACCCCGCTCCACCACCCTCCCCAGCATCAGAAAGTGGACAACATGGCCCAGCCAAAGTCACCGGGAGGGGGTGGGGGGAAGGCAACCCCCCTCCAACACCTCGAGACCTGAAACTCCGGACACAGGGCCCCGAGCAGCCCTAGAGGGAGGTTCCCCGAAGAAGAGGAGAACTTAGGGGACGGGCGCTATGCCGGCGGGGCCGCACTCACCATGGTGAGTCCGGGCGGTGGGTCTCACGTAGAGTCCGGGTGACGGGTCTCAGTGAGAACTGCGCTAGCTGCAGTGCCGCACCGCTCTTATATGCGGGGGGCGGGCCCGCGCGCTCCGACCGCCCACTAGGAGCGGGGCGGCCCAGACGCCACGCCCCCGAAAGGTAGGCGGCCCGGAGGGGTGGAGCCAGGGCGAGTCCCCTCCCCGGGGCGTGCCAGAGTCCCTCACCTGTCCCGCGTGAGTGAGCGGTAGCGACCCGAGCTTAAACCCTTCTCTCCCGGCTCTGAGCCGACACTCGGAGTTCCCGACCTTCGCTGTTGGGACGCAAGGCGCGGTGCCAGGACGTGTCTCTCCTGCACCTGCGTCGGGGGGGCGCCTGTCGCTAAGGTGTTCTGACTTAGGCCGGGTGCTGTAGAGGCTGTTTTTCCGGGGTGGCTGCAGCCAGCCTTCGCCGGTGCCCTCCCCGCCCCCCCTCCCTGGAGGCTCCGGCCGACTGCCTGGCTCTGACCTGTCCCCCAGGAACGGCTTGCAGTCGCACGAGACCTGCTGGTCCCCGGCCGGGACGGCTGGCCTTCGCCAACGCCCGCAGGCGGCCGAGGACCTGGAGCTGCACAGTCTGAGCCCCAGGTTGCCGATCCCTTAGGTTGCTCCGCAGAGCCGAACCCCACAGTCTGTCTGCGAGGGCCGACCTCTGGAATCTGTCGCGGCTCGCCGGCTGCCCTCTGGTCAGTGGCCGCGTCATCAGCACCGTCACTATTAGCTGGCCCTCGCCATAGCCACCTGCCAGTTTCCTGCAGCCAGAAGCGCCGGAGCTTATGGGATTCGCATCCTGACTGCCCTATGTGACCTTGGGCAAGTGACTTATCCTGAGTTCTTGGCACTTCACCGGTGAAAGGAGATAACGATCCCACCCCTAGAAAGCACTGTGAGGTGTTATAATGTTTGTTGACTCTGAAGAGGAAAAAAGAAGATGAAGATTCTGATGTCATGGCTGGTTTTGACTTTCCCATCCTCTTCTGTACCTAAGCCATGGGCAGGATCTGCTACCTGCATCTCAAAGCCCTAGAGCTCAGGCAGAGGTCTCAGCTAAAGCTATTCCTTCTTTCTGCTTTTCATTCCTATGTCTCGCAAGAATGGGCTTTTCAACCTACTTCTGCTTTCTCTTGCATGCCTTACATTTTCTACCTGTCTCTCTTCACTGCAGAAATTATCAGAAGTGCCCTACGTGCCTATTGGTACATCCTGTCTCCTGGGAAAAGATTCACCTGTCTCTCCTATCATAGTGTTTCCTAGGGCCAAGGCTGCCTGACAATGTAACACAGCAGGATAAAATAACTAATCGCAACTTTCTACCAACAAAATAGCTAACTGATACCTTACTTTAGCAAGGCATGGAGAGAAACACTGTGAAATATGACAAGGTCTCTTTTCCCAGTAGACTAACCAAATGGTTGGGAGAACAAGACTCATTCATAGAAAAGAAACCTGGCAAGGGCACATAATGAGGTTGCTTTGGGAAATGGGGTCACAGTCTCTACAGAGCAAGGAGCCTTGGTGACTACAGAACACGTGGTCTCGTTCAGACCTTCCCTGGCCCTCTGTTTTCCTTGTGCAGCCCAACTCCGCAGAGTATTTTAAGAGACTTGCGCGATCTTAGGCAAAATCCAAAACCTATTGTTCTTCAGGTTCAGCTTCTTTTTCTGTAAAACTGGGAAAATAGCTTTGGATTGTGAGGACCAGATGAACTGGAGGATGCTTATGTACACAGCAAAGCACTATGTATCCAGCTGCCTGGACTCTTAGAGCATTTTGTTCATTTATTTTAGTGCTAGTAGCACCTCATGCTGCAGTTATTCATGCATATGTCCATCTTTTTAGACAGTGATCTTGCTGAAGGAAAAGACTGTGTCTTGTTCACTTTTGTGTTCCCCAGTTCCTAGTATGGCACTTGGCACATGATAACATTTGCTAAGTGTGTGTCAGATGAATTGTTTCACTATAGAGATGGGACTGAAATTAAGGTAAAACTCTTAAGAAGCCAGAAGTTTCAAGTTAGCAGCCTGGAAAACAAATTCACTCTCTGAAATGTTTCATCTGGCCCCCACATTGTTAACCCCTATTGCATTTAGAATATGAAAAAAAATTAGGAACTTTTACTGTATGGGGCATCACTAAAGACCACCCCTATGTTAGGAGACTTACTAGACAAACTCTCAGGACTCAGCATAAACTTGTACTCACAACTAGGGTTTATTACAGTGATGCAAGAACAATATACAGCTGGATAATAAGGGGAAAAGACACAAGAGAAGTGTGAAGGAATCCACATCCTCTCCCTCCCATAAGGGCCTACACAATGTACTCGTCTTCCTAAATGAAAGTGGAGCAACATTTCCCTGCAGTGTTTTTGCCCAAGAAAGCCCGTTAGAGACTCAGCACCCAAGGTTTTTAGTGGGGGCTGTTCACAGAGGTACCTCTGCCTTGCATGTACCAAAATTCCAGACTCAGAAGAAAAACAGGTGTTCAGCATAAATCACATTGTTTACACACACTGTCCAGGCAAAACAAATCATCCTGATCAATCAATTGTTGACTGGGAGCACTCTAACAGCCAAGTTCTCAGATGCCAGCCACAGGCCAACCTTTCAAGCAGGCCTTTCCAAGGATAGCTGTCTCAGGCCTGCTAAGTTAACTGTTTCAGTCATGTAAAAATCCAGATTCTAGCTTATTGTGAAACAAATTGGAAGAGATGGCTATTCTAGGCCTGTATTTAGCAACTGTGATAGGCAGAATAGCACTCCCCCAAGATATCCACATCCTAGTCCCTGGAATCTGTGGCTACGTTACCTTCCATGGCTAAAGATGGTATGAATGTGATTAAGGTAGAGGTCTTGAGATGGGGAGATTTTGGATTTTCTGGGTGGGCCCAGTGTAATCGCAAGTCCTTTTTTTTAATTAAAAACATTTATTTAAATTATGAAAGTATGATAATACATTAACAGGAGACTAGGAAAATACAGAACAAGGTAACATATAGTTCCACTATACATTATAATTATTTTTAAAAGTAGATACATTAAGATTTTTAGTTGGGCTTTAAATATCAGACTCTCAAAAATCAATACAATGAATGCAATACCATTTTCTCAAAAATTAACAATTCTCTTCTACAGAGTAGAAGAATCTAGTAGACCTAAAAAGCACTATGAACCAATTAAACTTAGTTAAGATTTATACAATTTTCACACAGCAGTAGAATACAAATTCTGTTCAAGTTCCCATAGATGGTAAGCTAGAAGACACCGGAACACATCCAGGGGCATAAAACAAGGTGCAAAACTTTCACCGTCTGAAAGGTATTAAAATCATACAGAATCTCTCCTCTTATCATTGCAGAATCATGTTAGAAATTAATATCAAAAGATACTTGAAAATAACCCACCTATCTTCAAGTAGAATGTGACATTTACCAAGAGAAATAGGAGGCAGGAGAGTCAGAGTCAGGGAAGGGGAGAGAGGTCAGAGTGAAGGCTCTCAAGATGGAAGGAGGCCTTGGTGAAGGAATGTGGTCAGCCTCTAGAAGACGGAAAAGGCAAGGAACATATTTTCCTCTAAACTCTTTAGAAAGAAGGCAACCATGCTAACACCTTGAATTTATCCGTAAATAGGTTTCCAATTCCAATGGTGGGAGAGGGGGCTTCCCCACACACCACCAAGCAATTCTCAGACACCAGCAAGGGGTTCGAGAATACAGCTCAATTCTGCACTTTCTGCCTGGATATAGCATCAGGTTCCACAGGTTAAAGGTTTGATCCTACAAAACTGTCCCCTCATTCCCTGCTTCAGATGCCAGTCACAAGTCCCATTTGTTACCTATGCGTCTGACCCTCCAGCTACAAACTGGAAGTTCCAACAACGCCCTCCAACTCTGGATACCAACCACAAGTCTATGTGGTTATTTGTCTTGACTGATGGGCTGCAGATTAGAGCTTACCATCACCTCTTTCTTGGGTTCAACTAATTTGCTATAAAGGCTCATAGGGTTCAGGGAAACGTTTTACCTACCAGATCACTGGTTTATTATACAAGGAAATAAGCCAGGAGCAGTCGGAAGGGATACAGAGGGCAATGTATGGTAAAAGGACATGAGCTTCCATACCATCTCCAGGTGCTCTACTCTCCCAGCATCTCCATGTGTTCACCACCCTGGAAGGTCTCCAAACCCCATCCTTTTGAGTTTTGATGAAGGCTTCATTACATAAACATGGTTGATTAAATCACTGACCACTGGTGATTGAACTCAATCTCCAGCTACCCACCCCTCTCAGGAGGTCAGAAGGGCATGATGGGACTGAAATTTCTAACCTTAATTGATCAGTTGGCTCCACTGGCAAGCAGCCCCCATCCTTAGGTGGGTCCAAAAGTCACTTCATTAACATAGCAAGACACCTTGATCACTCTCAACACTTAGGGAATTCTCAGGGTTTTGGGAACTGTGAGCCAAGAAGAATGGAAATAATATATAAGAAATACATTTTGGTCATCTGAGTAGCCACTTTTTTTTCTTATAAATCATAATATTGCATTCCCCATAAGATTTATTTTGGACTTTTGATCTCCAGAACATGAGATAATAAATATATTTGTGTTGTTTCAAGCTACTAAGTTTGCAGCAATTTGTTACAGCTTGGATAGGAAACCAGTGCGGCACCAAATGTAGCTGGGTGATGGCTACCTTCTTAGGATGGGCAACAAGCTGCCCCAGTTCACCCAGCCCTCATTACTCTGTGTCTCCCTGACACTGAAGACCAGTGCCCACTGCCATTTAACATCACATGCTCATCTCACATCACACATTTAGGTTAGCCTGGCTCCTGCAGCAATGAGTTCATAGCCCTAAGCAGGCTTCCTGGCAGGGAAAACGGAGAAGACAAGGGTGCAGGGAGACACGCCCAAGACATGTTGGTGGAATATAGAGTCCACATCTGGTTGGGCATGTGTGTCTGAGAGTGCATGCTCATGCACACACAGGCATGACTGAGTGTCTATGTATTTTCTCAGGATATAGACAGATCCCGTGAATAAGGGCCATAAGCTCTTGGTAGGTATGCAGGTAATAGTCCATATTACCAACCAGAAAACTCTTGGACATTCACATAGAATCTAGAAGACAATGCCAAACACTTTTTCAGTCTTCCTGATGAAGTATTGTTTAGTCCATGCACCCAACGTGACTGTCAACTCTCACTTTGGATCACTCTCCCTCTTCACCATGCCTACTGTTATATCCATCTTTCCTAACTCCTTCTCAGAGTCTCACCTCCATCTTGAAGCAGTGTGGCAAGGTCATCAAAGTTCTTTGTTTGCTTTTGGCTGTGTCACTTGGCACATGGGAGCTTAGTTCCCTGACCAGGGATCAAACCTGAACCCCTTACAGTGGAAGCTCAAAGTCTTAGCCACTGGACCCAGAAAAGTCCCCATCAAGGTTTAAAATGTCTTCATGGATTCTGTCTGGGAGAGGTGGAGCTGCACATCCTTTTTTATTTTTTTTTTCAGTTGGAGCATCTACTAGCTGTCCTCCTTACAGCACCATTTTTCCTAAGGGATAGCTCCATGTCTTCTCTCCTCCCTACTGTCCACGCTGGCTTGGTTCACATGCTCCACTGAGATGTTCTTGCTAAGGTTGCCAGTGACCTCCATATTGCCAAACCAGAGATCATGCCTCTCTCTTCATCTTTCTCAGCCTCTCAGCAGTATGAGACTGAACTGATCCTTCCTTTATACTGTTTCATAGTTGAAGTACTTTCTTCTTGGCTTTGATGACACTTCTGCTCCTGGTTTTTGTCCAAGCCATTCCTTCTTGGTGGTCTTTGATGGCTTACTTCTAAAGGTGTTCCTCATAACTCATGCCTTTGCTCCCTGAAGGAGCAATAGTTGAAAGTGGGTGATGAGTATATGGGATTTTATTATGTTATCTCTACTGTGGAATGTTATTTTTAAATGTCTGTAATTAAAAGCAATTGTAACTTATCTAGGGTTACTCAAAAAAGAATAGCTAAACATCCCAAGTTTCAGTGCAAGAATAGACTAAAAAGAAAGCCATATCACCTATATGTTAATGGGTCTCAAATGTACTCCTCCATTTTGGACCTCTCCTCTGCGCTTCAGAATCACATGACTGTTTGCCTTCTTGATAGCATACCTTGAAAGCCTTTAGACATCTCAACACAACACACTCAAAGTAGAACTCTCATCACACTGCCTGCCAAACCTCCTTCTGTCCTAGGCTCCCAAAAGTGAAAGTTACTCAGTCGTGTCTATACCAGTCCATGGAATTCTCTAGGCCACAATACTGGCGTGGGTAGCCTTTCCCTTCTCCAAGGGGTCTTCTCAACTCAGGGATCGAACACAGGTCTCCGCACTGTAGGCAGATTCTTTACCAAGTGAGCCACAAGGGAAGCCCTAAGTCTGAGTGAATGATACCGCCTTCCTCCCAACTCCTTAGGTAAAAATGGAGGACTGTCCTGCATTCCTCTTTCATTCTCTTCCTCCCCCTTTTTATTAATTAGAATGTTTTAGCTTCAAATCATGGAAGCCTAGCTACCAGCAGCTTAAACAATGGGTATATTATTATCCTGCAAGAAATCTGAATGGAGGGCAGTTCCAGGATTGGTTCAGTGATGTCACCAATAAATCCAGTATTTCTAGCTTTCTGCTCTGGCATCCTCAATGGCCTGGTGACGTCTTCTCTCCTGATCACAGGATGACTACTGCAGCTCCAAATATCATGCCCTCATATGACACCATCCCAAGGCAGGAAAGGGGGGCTGGTTTCCTCCCACATCTCTTTTTATCAGAGAGAAAAACCTTTCCTTAAAGCACCCCAGCAGACTTTCCCTTGTATCTCACTGACTTCAGGCCTAAACCAGTCATTGGAAGGGGGGACTGGAACTACCATGAATGGTTTGGACTAACCTATACTTACCCTTAGGTCTAGAGAAAGGCCATCTTCCTTGACCAAGTGGAAGGGTGAAAAATTATACAAAATCAGGACCACGCCAGCAAAGAAGACATGGAGGCAGGGGTCAGGTAAGGCTGTTGGGCAAGTCTGCACAGCCCAGATTAGCATGTCCTATCGCTTCAACCCAGATACTTCCCCAACCCACAGTTTAGTCCAAGCTACTACCCCCTCATTTCTGGATATTAGCCGTGGTCTCCTCACAGCTTCCTGCTCCCACTCTTGAACCTCTATAATGTACTCTCCACATAGCAGCTGCAATACTCTCTCTAAAACAAAACACAAAGTAGGCCATGAGACTTGCTTAACCCCCCACCCCCATCACACTTGTAATAAAAGCCATTCTCAGGACTTCCCTGGTAGTCCACTGGCTAAAACTCCAAGCTCCTAATGCAGGAGGCCCGGATTCCATCTCTAGTCAGGGAGCTAGATCCCACACACCACACTTGAGTTTGCATGCTGCAGCTAAAGAAACGCGGGCTTCAACTAAGACCTGGTGCAGCCAAATAAGTAAATAACTTTTTTTTTTCAAAGCCATTCTCCTTCCCAGGTCCCTTTACCTCTGTGAACTCCCTCCCTCCACTTCCTTACATACACCAGGCTTGCTCCTTTGCACTTGCCATTCTCTCTGCCTGGAGCACTACAATTCAGATCTTGGTGTGGCCCACTCCTAATTAATTTCAAACATCACCTTCCTGGAGAGTGGCTTCTTCTCAGTAGCAGGCCCCTCTCCTACTCTGCCCCTACCCCGTCTCTTTCTGTGCCACTATCTGTTTTGTTCAAGTGTTCATTGCTATCTGAAATTCTCTTGTTTGTTTAGTTATTATGGATACAAACTCCTTGAAGGCATAGACTCTTTGTCTACTACCACTGTATCTCTGGCAATAGTGCTTGGCACACAGCAGACAATAAACATTGTTCAAGGACTGAAGAGTATTGATTACCTCTCATTTTATAATTTAGATACATTACATGCTCTTAAAAAAAAAATCTCAGGACTTCCCTGGTGGTCCAGTGGTTAAGGCTTTAGCTTCCAATGCAGGCGGTGTGGGTTTAATCCCTGATCCAGGAACTAAGATCCCATATGCCTCATGGCCAAAATAACAAAACATTAAACAGAGGCAATATTATAACAAATTAAGTAAGACTTCAAAAATGGTCCATATTAAAAAAAAGCTTTAAAAAAACTCAGTCTTTTTACTCTTGTTTTATATAAGACCCCTCCCCTTGTCTGCCTTGAAGAGAATTTTCTTTGTAGAATTAGTGTTGTCAAGGTTGACTTTGAGATGCCTAACTTCAAAGACCAGTTGGGAGAAGTTGGAGTGCTAACAGGAGACTCTGGGGCCCAGTGGGCCCCAAATCCTTCCATCTGGATAATAATTGCAGAGGTCTATGGCTTCGTGGATCAACCCAGTGTAGACTGGGCTTCCTCACTTTTGAAGTGTTGGTTGGTTGTGTCTTCTCTCCAGGGATCTTGGCCTTTTAGTTCCAGGTAGGAAAGAGAAGACCTCAGTTCATGGCCCAAACGAGGGTTAACCATCTTAATATTCTGGGTCACACCCTGGTATACTAGGATGAGAAGGGCTCTGAAAAAGCCCCACCCTCAAGATAATTCTTTCACTGTTTGCCATACTGACTGAAGATTCACATTAGAAACTTCTTCCTGGAGAGGGTTGCTATTAATAGACAAGATTCTTTTATTTGCTAAATCTGACATTCCTATTCCTGGTCACGGCACTGGCTGGAAGTATGACTGGAGAGATGTAACGTGGTTTCCAGGCAGCATTAGGGACCATTTGAGGTTAGTGGTCATGCATTTGAAGTCAGATCAGTCAATATGGTTCTGGGGTTTCTACAGCCACTGTTTAGCGGGTCAATGCTGGCAGAATTGGTGAACAAATGTATTTAACCAGAGTTGTGGTTTGGTTTGGAACCTAGAGGGAGACAAGGGAGTTGAAGGGTATGTAAGGGAATGATCACCACTGACCATGGAACTTAAGATAAAAACACAGGAGAGGATGAGGGACATCAAAAACTCTGCCATGTGGAAATGGGAGAGGCACAGACCCTGAGTCCTAGAGGAATCATAATTCTGCCACTAATTAACTCCCTCGTGCCAAGAGGCAGCAATTTACTTTTCTTCCTCCGGGAGTAGAGGCCTTCCCTTGCCTACCTCACACAAAGTTGTTGAGGGACTCAAGGGAGGTAAGGGTGTGGCGGGTGGGAGATTGAGGCTGCCTTGAGAACAACAAAGCAGGATACAAATGGGAGAGAGTAACATTTTTATTTCATAATTTTGTCCCAGGCCATATGGTGACTACTTCTGTGGGGAAATAAGGCCAGACTAGACAAGCAAAGACTTGCATTAGAACAGGGAGAGACTGTTAGGAATAGCCTTGAAACTTTGCTCAGTATCTTGCCCTGCCCGTGGACAATAGCCAATTCTGGACTAAGCACATGTATCTTGTTTAATCTCACAATATACTACCTCTCCCCTGTCTACAGATGAGAAAGCTGAGAAAAAAGAAGTTAAGTGTGTGCTAAGTCACTTCAATCATGTCTGACTCTTTGTGACCCTATGGACCATAGCCCGCCAGGTCCCTCTGTCCATGGGATTTTCCAGGCAAGAATACTGGACTGGCTTGCCATTTCCTTCTCCAGGGCATCTTCCTGACCTGGGGGTCAAACTCATGTCTCTTATGTGTCCTGGAGATGGGGCTAACCTGAGCTCTAGTTTCTGCTCTTCTCTAATACTCTGAGTTTCCACCCAGAAAGCCCCAAGTTCATCTCTTGCCCTAGGTAACTCATTATTTCTGGTCCACTGCAGACTTTCTTAGCCCCGCCCACTCCTCTTCCAGTCCTCACCAGTCTTAGGGGGCTGGGAAGGGTGCAGGGTGGTGCTGGAGCTCAAATGGCTTAATTTCTACCTCCTCTCCCACCTGTGATGGCCAGGATGAAGCACCAGGAGTTGTGTGACTGAGCAACAGACGCCATGTACCCAGAGACCTGGATACCTGTGTGGGGCTACCAGTGGGCCCCTCCTCTGCAGGCATCTCCTCCCCTGCCTGGGCCCAGGCCCAGCGCTTGCCTGCTGCCCGGTAACCAAGTCAACAGACCTGCCCTCCTGGGGCCGTTTCTAACAACATTCCCCCCTACTGAGAACAGACCAGAGCGTATAAGGAGGCCAGCAGGCTCTGTGTCCCTCACAGACCTGTTCCCACCTTCCGTCTTGCAGCAGACAGACAGACGACCCCAGCTAGTCCCAGCCAGGCAGCATGGTAAGCAGAGGAGGGGGCTGAGGATGCAAATGAGGGTCCCTTGTGTCCAGGGGTTCATGGGCTACAGTGTGGAGGCAGGTGAGGTAGGGAAGAGGGAAAGAGACTTGCAGATGGGAATGTGGCCCCCCAAATGTGCTAGTATGGGGGGGCCTGTTCAGGAGGTGGAGAGGGACAGGTGATGGTAACTAGGACCTGGGTAAGAGCCCAAGCAGCTGCTGAAGGGCTTTGAATTTAGGGGTAAGGAGAGTGGGGTGAGCAGGACACAAGTAGAAAGTGTAAACCTGGGCCCCTGCTGGCCTCTGGTTCTAGCTCCCAGCTGAAAGGACCCATCCTCCTAGCCTGTCCTTTCCTTGTACCTTGATCTGACTCCTCATTTCAGCTATGTACCAGAGGGGTGGGGAGAAAAGAGGGAGTGGGAGGGTGCTGTGCGGGGGTGGGGGGCTTATTTGATATCTTACCCAAACCCTCCCCCAGGTGGGACAGAAGAGCAGTTAGAAGTGTGGTTGGAGCCAGGCTGTCCCTTCTCTGAATATTCCTGGTTTTGCTCATGACCTTGAGCAAGTTGTTTGACTCTTCTGAGAGTCAGTAAAATAGGGTAATAAAAATACCTACCTAAGGGGGCCGTGATGAAGATTACATGAGATAGTGTGTGAAGCACATAGAACAGTGCCTGGCACCTAATCAATGCTTAACATATGGAACTAAGCACCCCAATGACAAAGCCTGCAGAGTATGAAATTACGCTATTCTCACCGACAAGGAAAGGCAATGGGAGCAGCCGCCTTGAAGCAACACTGTCCCTGGTCCCAGAGGGATAGGGGTTTGAGGCCGTCTGTGTGACTCCAGGGCCTGGGTTCTGTGCCCACACCCAGAGTGAGGGGCATTGTTTCCAGAGTCTTGGGCATTCTCCACGTCAGACATGTCTTGCATGGGCCCTCAGTTGCGGCAGCCAGGTCAGTGTCTGGCTCTGTGCATGGGACCTGGGCAGGCTCTGAGATATAGCAGCAGGCATCGGCCCTGCCGGGCGATTGGTGAGCTGAATCAGCCCTCCCTCGTGGACCTGGGGATTTCTGGAGTCCTTTGTCCCTGAACCCCTCCCAGCTTAATTCATTATTTTCTCTCTTTTTAAATTCTTATTTCTTTATTTTTGTCTGTGCTGGGTCTTGGTTGCTATGCACGCTTTCTCTGGTTGTGGCAAGCAAGGGCTACTCTCTAGCTGCGGGGTGCGGGCTTCTTGTCATGGTAGCTTCTCTTGTTGTGGAGCACGGCGCTAGGGTGCTCAGGCTTCAGTAGCTGCAGGTCAAGGGCTCAAAAGCTGCAGTTCCGGGGCTCTAGAGCACAGGCTCAGTGGTTGTGGCACATGGGCTGAGTTGCTCTGTGGCATGTGGGATCTTCCCAGATCAGGGATTGAATGTGCTTTTCCTGCATTGGCAGGCAGATTCTTCATCACTAAGCCACCAGGGAACTCCCTGTAACTTTCTCTTACTCTGACCCCCTGGGTTGGGTGATGGGGGAATGGATAAGAGGATCCAATAGAAATATGGCCTGCCCTAGTCTGTGTTGTGCAGTGAGCCAGGCAACTTGCATTCTTTCATCTACAGAGTAATTCCAGGAGGGGGCTCTTACTATTGTCATTTCTCAGGGAAGATGCCCTCAGAGTGTTGAAGACTCTTGCTTGAGGCAAGCAGGAAAGTAATGGGGCTGGGATACAGATGGTCTCTGTATTAATCCCATTCATCCAAAAAAAATCACAAGAAGTTAAGGCCCTTTTGTCATATTTACAAAGTCAGAGAAGTGTTAAATTTGTGGAGCAAGCATCCTCTTTAAAAACATTCTGAAATATTTCAGATATGCAAAAAGGTATAAAGGATAATATGATGAACACCTGCTACCCAGCTTAAGAATCCTCTGACTGCATTCACTTCCCTCCTCTACAAAACAAAACCAGTACTCCAAATTGGGTGTTAATATTTCCTTTGCTTTTTTTTTTGTAACACATTCCAAGAATATATAGCAAACATAAACACGTGTCTGTAAGTGATGCATACAAGTTGAAGGTTTACACAAATAGCATCGTGTCATGATTCCTCTTAATTTGCTTTTCTTTTTTTCTGGTAAGAATTGCTGGGGGTGAGATTCTTTCTTGTGTTCACCCACACCCACTTCTGAGTCATTCTTTACCCGCCCTCCCCTGTTGAGGGCCTTCTAATCGGCGCCCGTCGTCGCTATGGTGCTCTGACTGTTGCTGCACCTGTTCTCTTGGGTACCTGTGTGAGGATTTCTCTAGAGCAAGAGCATCTTCAGCTTTTTTGATACTGCCAAATCACCTTCCAAGGCAGATGCATCACTTTCGGCTTCTAGCAGCAGTGTGAGAGTTCTCATATCTCCACAACTACACATGATTAAGCCTTAAAGCTTGGGGAAATTTGGTGGATGTGCTTGAGTCATCTGTTTTTTGATTTTTTTTTTTTTATGGCCATACAATGGGACTGGCAGGATCTTAGTTCTCCATCATGGACTGAACCCTGACCATCATCAGTGAAAGTACAGGGTCCAAATTATTGGATGGCCAGGGAATTCCCTCATTTTGTTTTTAAAGTCTGCCATAAACACTTTTCAAGGGGAGCAGGGAGAAACACTCCGAGATCCCACTTCCCACACTGTCACATATCTTATCATATGAAAGTCTCCCTGTCCTAGACAGTGAGCTTCTTAAGCACAGGGACCAGGTGTTAAGCATTATGAATTTCCAGTATCTGCACAATGTCAGGCACATAATGGAGGCTCAATACAAGATGAAGCAAGTGAGTCAAGTCTCTCTGATGCTCATGGGGCTCCCCAGAGCAGAGACCTTTCTCTTTTCTAGGACCAAGCAGGTTACCCCAGTCCTGCTTCAGGGGCAAGAGTTCTTTGACCACCAGCCTTGAACCATGTGAGGAAGAACTTTCTCCCCAGACTCTTTTCGCTCCAGAACCACACACACCCAAGAGGAAAGGCCAGCACACACACATCCATTCCAGGCCCACGTTCCTCTTCTTCACTGGCATTTCTAACTGTAAAGTGAATCCAGAGTTCCTTCTGCTCTTATAAACCTCATCCTTGTCTCTGAGCCCTGCAACCTCACTTGGTTCTTGCTTTCCTTATTAATGGACGCTACTTTCTTTCTGGACATGAGTGGGTTGACTATCGTGCTCTGGCAGACTCATCTGAGCCCCTCAATGTTCCTTAAGATGCTTAGTCACTGAGCAGGACTCTATAATCTTAGAAATGGTCACATCTTCTGCTTCCCCTGAGGGTTTTATCCCTACCCCACACCACCCGGGAGATGGGGAACAGAGAGCAGAGTCTAGGAACTTCTGCTCTCAGCTGGAGAACCACTCAAGGAAGGAAGGCAGGAATCGTGTCCAGGCATGATACCCTTCTCTCTGCCCTTTGCCCACTCAGCGTGAGTGCATCTCAGTCCACGTGGGGCAGGCTGGTGTGCAGATTGGCAATGCCTGCTGGGAGCTCTACTGCTTGGAACATGGGATCCAACCAGATGGGCAGATGCCCAGTGACAAGACCATCGGGGGAGGGGACGACTCCTTCAACACCTTCTTTAGTGAAACTGGGGCCGGAAAACATGTGCCTCGGGCGGTGTTTGTGGATCTGGAGCCCACTGTGATTGGTGAGTGATGATCAGGCCCTGTCACACCTTGCCCCAGGTACCCCGGCAAGTCCTTCTCCATAACTGGAGAGCTCTGGAGTTGTGGTTCCCAGTTGCTGCAGCCAATCAGAGCTCCAGATCTGCTATCACTCAGCTCCAGAGTCTCAAGGTCACCCCACATCCCTTTCCTTTTTATTGATGTACCCTTAAAGTCAAGAGCAAACAGCAATAGCCTGAATGGGCCTGGTGACCCCACCCCTTCTGTGTATCCTGGGGCTCTGGGAGCCAGGCTGCAAGGGGAGGGGCACCTAAAATTCTGTCCATGCAGATGAGGTTCGGACAGGCACGTACCGCCAGCTCTTCCATCCAGAGCAGCTCATCACTGGCAAAGAGGATGCTGCCAATAACTATGCCCGAGGCCATTACACCATTGGAAAAGAGCTCATTGACCTGGTGCTGGACCGGATTCGGAAGCTGGTGAGAGAAGAGTTGAGGGCTGGGGAAGAGGGAATTTGCATTCCTGTCATGAAGTGATCTGGAGGCCAGATGAGGATGGGCAGCTTCCATCCTTGGGAGAGTCTCCCAGATAAGAATTAAACACACAGGATCAGGACTAGTGAGGCGGGGAGGCAGAAGGGTGGGTTCCAGCCCAGAGCTGGGTGTCCCCTTTATCTCCTACAGTAACTAGGCCAATGCTGTGCAGAGTGGCCACCAGTCGATAGGCTGCCTGGCCAAGCTATGAACGCCCATAAGCAGTCCCGGATTGTCAACCTGTATTGTAGGGATGTGGACAGAAGGCCCTGTGAAAAACAGGGATCCAAATGACACCAGCTCAAGGCGCTCTGATCAGCTTGGGCCTCCAGCAAGGATGTGGACCAGGTTTCTGGGTTGTTGATCTCAGTAAAGAAGCCCTCCAGAGACATCCTCAGTAAAGAAGTTAGATCAGGAGGGGGGCATGGGTAGGAAACCATGTGGAATTGGCAAGTTAAGATAATAAATGACCGTTGGCACAAGAGTCAAGAGAAATGTCTGTGAAAGGTCTTGGGAGGTTTGAGAGAGGAGGAGGGGCAAGGAGAGGAGAGTGGGACCGCCATATCAGAGCCTATTTTTTGCCCTTGGAAAAGTCTTCTAAGGATTTTATGAAACTTTTGGGGAAATCGCAAACAGTATAAGCTGGTTCTTTGCTGTTGGTCAGCAGTACTTCAAATCCCACATTTCTCTTCACTCTAGGCTGACCAGTGCACAGGACTCCAAGGGTTCCTCATCTTCCACAGCTTTGGAGGGGGCACCGGCTCTGGCTTCACCTCACTGCTGATGGAACGGCTCTCTGTTGACTATGGCAAGAAATCCAAGCTGGAGTTCTCCATCTACCCAGCCCCCCAGGTGTCCACGGCTGTAGTCGAGCCCTACAACTCCATCCTGACCACACACACCACCCTGGAGCACTCAGACTGTGCCTTCATGGTGGACAATGAGGCCATCTATGACATCTGTCGCCGCAACCTGGACATCGAGCGCCCAACTTATACCAACCTCAACCGCCTTATTGGCCAGATTGTCTCCTCCATAACAGCCTCCCTGCGCTTTGACGGCGCCCTCAACGTGGACCTGACTGAGTTCCAGACCAACCTGGTGCCCTACCCTCGCATCCACTTCCCCCTGGCCACCTATGCACCAGTCATCTCTGCAGAGAAGGCCTACCATGAGCAGCTGTCAGTGGCAGAGATCACCAACGCCTGCTTCGAGCCTGCCAACCAGATGGTGAAGTGTGATCCCCGCCACGGCAAGTACATGGCCTGCTGCCTGCTGTACCGTGGAGACGTGGTACCCAAGGACGTCAATGCCGCCATTGCTACCATCAAGACCAAGCGTACCATCCAGTTTGTGGACTGGTGCCCCACGGGCTTCAAGGTTGGTATCAACTACCAGCCCCCAACTGTGGTGCCCGGGGGAGACCTGGCCAAGGTGCAGCGTGCCGTGTGTATGCTGAGCAACACGACCGCCATCGCTGAGGCCTGGGCCCGCCTGGACCACAAGTTTGACCTGATGTATGCCAAGAGGGCATTTGTGCACTGGTACGTGGGCGAGGGCATGGAAGAGGGTGAGTTCTCCGAGGCCCGGGAGGATATGGCTGCCCTGGAGAAGGATTACGAGGAGGTGGGCATGGATAGCGTGGAGGGGGAGGGAGAAGAGGAGGAGGGGGACGAATACTAGCAGAATCCTTTGTGTCTGTCCTAAATAAAGTGCTGTGTCCTCATTGTCTTCCAAATGTCTTTTTCTCTTGGGAAAACCACTGGGGGTGGGTTCCTTCATAAGAGAAGAGATAAGAAGGCTAGTATCTTAGCCTGGGTGCCCCAGAAAGCAGATCTGACTTCAGATTTCATTCCAGGGAGCAGAATGAGGGCTGAGGTGGGTAAAGCAGAGAAGGAGGGAGAATTCATCCTGGAGAGGATGTAGTTGGATAAATGGCATCGTAGAACCATTCCTTGGGAGATTGGGCAGGAGATGAGGTGAGGGTGGGGAATTTCTACACTGGCTCCATTCTCGTCTTCCCTGCATCAAGCATTAACTCACCTGTACTTCCAGGTTGCATACACTTGGGCTTCAGGGTCAACAGGGAAGCCCTGGGGGCAGGAGACAAGGTGCTGTGAAGTTGTGAAGCTGGTCTGAGCCACACAGGGCTGCAACAAGAGCCTGGTTGAGGCCAGAGGATTTGACGTGGTGTCTGATAGAGCTGGTGCTCACTAGCGCCCCTCCTGTCCTCTTCAGGCAGGAGGTTTGAGTGAAGAGAGAGTTCGGAAGCTGGCATTAAGGGAGAATGGTGGCACAGCAGCAGCAAACATGGAGCAATGGCTGGGGGCCAAGGGGGAGCCTACCCCCCTGAAACCACCATCACACTCATCACTTTTCGATAAAGGCAAATGACCTGTCTTCAAACCTATGCCACAAGCACAACCTCCAATTGGATGGCTGCCCTAAAATCCTTGTGTGTAGATTTTCTGTAATGCCTTCTGGGCTGGAGGAATGGTTTGACCACTGGAGGTCTAGAACTAGGAAAATCCCCACCCCAACTCCAGCCCCAGAGATGCAGTGCCCAGTGTTGTCCTTGGCACTGTCCTCCCTGCAGCCTCCCTTTCCCAGGCTTGGATGCTGGCAAGGAAACCCCAAAGTCAGCAAAGCCAGGAAGCTCTTATCACCCTCAGGGCTGGAAGAGTCAAGGTATGAGATGGTGATGCCAGAGCTTTGGAGCCGAGATCACCAGGTGAGAGCTGGAGCCACAGCAGAGCTACCCAGAGGGAACAGGACGAGGGACGAGGGAGGGGTGTTTGTCAGGGTCTTCCCGGGTGGCCTTAGATGGTAAAGAATCCACCTGCAATGCAGGAGACAGAGGTTTGATCCCTGGGTCAGGAAGATACCCTGGAGAGGGGAATGGCTACCCACTCCAGTATTCTTGCCTGGAGAATTCCATGGACAGAGGAGCCTCGTGGGCTACAATTCATGGGGTTGCAAAGAGTAGGACATGACTGAGCAAATAACACTATACTATACCAGGGCCATCCAGAAGACACAGCATCACCTGAGTTACTTTCTGATTTTGAGAGGAGAAATAAACTGGCTTCGCCTTTCCTTATACCCTCAATCTCCAGCCAGTGGTTCCTGCTGGCTGAACCGAGACAGACACTAGTTGGTAAGAGAGGACCTAGGGAAAAGGGGGTGCATCCTGTGAGATACAAAGGAGGGCAGGAAAGGTGGGTGATTCTCAGAAGAACGAAATGAATAAAACATTTACCTCCACACACCTGCACCTGGGCCTAGCCCAGGAGGCCAGTCGGGTAAAACTGGAAATGGAGTGACTCCTCCCCTTTCCCATATGGTCCCCCTCACCTGTCCCTGTCACTCTTGTCTCAATAATTATTTTGTAATCAGAGGATGGAGTGGCGGCATCACGATGGTGAGAAGTTTAGAGGAGAAAACAGGCACACCCAGTCCAACAGTTTCCTCCTATTTTGCAATGATTTGCTCAGAGACAGACAGGATTCTCAACGCCTCTCTGAGGATTTCAGCAGACAAGTAAGCTCTGTCCTGGGAAAACAGAGGCCTGCAATTGTGTGTATACTTGTGCGATGGGCTTCAGAGAATCATTTAATTATTCTGAAACCCATTTTGGCTCAATAGCTAGCTCAGCTATATCCTCCAACCTGTGTTTATTGATTTTTTTTTCTCCTCTAAAAAGGCTGAATTTCAAATGTCTCTCCTGTGTCTTTCTATCAATTGGATTCAAACGTAGGGAAGGAAGAGGGGTTGTTTGAGGAACTTTTAAAACCCCAGAAAAATTGCTGTTGTTTATTGAGCACCTACTATATACTAGGCCCTACATTCATATTATCTTCTTGATTTTTTTAATTTATGAATTTTTATTGGTCGCCCCTCAAGGCTTACAGGATCTTAGTTCCCTGACCAGGGATTGAACCTGTGTCCCTGCAGTAGAAGTATGGAATTCTAAACACGGGATCACCAGGGAATACCCAATACTACTTTCTTTAATCCGGAGGTAAATATAATTATTGTACCCACTGGACTGGAAGGTCCATGGGAACAAGGCCTAATCTTCTCTCAGGATCCAGAATGCTGCCTGACACATATAAGATTCTCAAATCTGTTTAAGGAATGCCTCTTTCATAGATGTGGTGACAGAGGCTTGGAGAAGTCCCATGACTTGCACAAGGCTACTCAGCGAGGAAGTAGAGGAGTGGGGATTGAAACCCTGGTCAGTCTGGCCAAAACTGCTGCCTCCTCTTCCTTGGTGTTCTCTCCTCCAGCCTGCAATAGTTTGGGGCACCCCTCCAGACGTCACCTCGTCTAGACCTGCTGGGTCCCCAGTGCCCAGTGACTCAGTTGCCTTGAAGGCAGGGAGGGGTGACGCTTGACACTCCCCTGCCCAGGCACTGTGGGAGAGGGCGTGGCGGGGGTGCTGGTGTACAGACCCAGCTTCCAGGGCTGAACAAAGGCCAAGGCATCTCTGAGGCCAAGCTTCAAAAGCTCCCCACAACTGACCTCCAATAGCTGAGGGAGGGCCCTGAGAATGGTGAAGTCTTCACCTGCCAACATGGCTGGGCATCCACAAAGGTAGCCAGGCTCCCCTCCTGATAGCTGTACCAGCCAGCCCACTCTGGGCAGTTGGAGGACCATCTCCTCTAGGATCCGGTGAGGCCTCCCAGTTAGTAACTCTGTGGGCAAGCCCTGGCAGGCTTGGGTTGGACTGGGTGTGGGTGTGGGAGGTGGCAACCCAGATTTCCACAGGGTAGCTGGGAGCGCCCATCCAGCCCGGCTCCTGAGCACTCCCTCAGTGTAGGGGAATGCTTTCATCCTTGAGGCTTCTAAAGCCAGGGTACAATTACCTCCTGCAGGCAGACACAGAGACAGAGCCTCAACTTTGGATTCCACCCAACACATTTCCTCCCTCGTCTCTGATGTGTCAGGAACATGCCTGCCTCCAAAGCTGCATTCCCTTCTAGCCTCCCTCCCCCTGCTTGCCTCACTGTTGCCATTCCTTCCAGTTTAGGTCACAGTCACCCAGAACCCGTCCAGCTCTGAGACCACTCCTTCCTCTAGAGTCTCTCTCTTCTGTCTCTATGGCTCATTCGATACTTGGCATGGATTGCCTTGCAGCGTAGCACTCAGCTTCTTTCTGATATCCTATTTCCCCAACTAGATTTTAAAAGATTACCTGTGTATTTTACTAGTTATTACATACACACACTTCAGAATTCAAAAGGTACCAAAGAGATTGACAAACAGCAAAAATAAGTCCCTTTCATTTATTCCCCTCTTGGCAGTCATCAATGTTCATGTTTTTGTTATTATAGTATTTTCTTCCAGACTGCTGAAGTGTGCACACTAATGTATACTAATATGTGCACAAATTTAAATATACTTTGCTCTCCATCTCGTTTTTTCACTTAACAATAACATAGCATTACATATAGATATGCCTCATTCTTTTTGGTGACAATATAGTATTTCATAGTGCATTTTATCATTGCTTATTTAACCAGTCTGCTATTAATAGTGTAGTATTTAGGTTATTTCTAATTCTTTGCTATTGAAAAGAATGCTGCAACACTTGCACATACTTTTTTGCATATGTGTACAACTACAGATTACTATAATTGACATTACTGGTTCAAAGGGCACACACCTTTAATTTTGATATATACCTCATATTGCTCTCTTTAAAAGTTACAGCCAAATCACCCCTCCCACTACCAATGTATGAGACCACTTGTGCTCACAGCCTTGCCCACATAACATACACTTTTTGATCTGCATCAATCATCTGGGAAGTTAAAGTATTTTCTTGCAGCTTTCCTTTATAGTTCTCTTACTATGAATGAGATTGAACAGCTTTTCATATTTAAAAGCCAGTGCTTTCTCTTCTGTGAACTGTCTTTTCTGTGCCTTTGCCCATTTAAAAATTACATTGCTCATCTTTGCTCATAAGTTTGTTGGAATCCTTTGTAAACAAAAGAAATCAACCCTTTGCTTGCTAAATGTGTTCCACATAATTTCCCTCAGCTGTCATTTGTCTGTGCCCCAACAAGGTTTTCATCTCCCTCAGCACAGGGACTGAAACTTAAATCTCTTTATATTCCTAGTCTTAACATAATACCACATACATGGTAAGTGCTAGACAAAAGTCTGTTGAGATAAGAGAAGTAAAAAGAAAGAGATTTGGAAGACTTTGGGGTGATCTAAACTAATCAAGAAAAGCTATGACAAACCTAGACAGCATGTTAAAGAGCAGAGACATTAGTTTGCCAACAAAGGTCTAGTCAAAACTATGGTTTTTCCAGTAGTCATGTACGGATGTGAGAGTTGGACTATAAAGAAAGCTTAGCACTGAAAAACTGATGCTTTTGAACTGTGGACAAGACTCTTGAGAGTCCGTTGGAGACCAAGGAGATCAAACCAAGTCAATCCTGAAGGAAATCAGTACTGAATATTCACTGGAAGGACTGATGCTGAAGCTGAAACTCCAGTACTTTGGCCACCTGATGTGAAGAACTGACTCATTGGAAAAGACCCTGATGCTGGGAAAAACTGAAGGCAGGAGGAGAAGGGGATGACAGAGGATGAGATGGTTGGATGGCATCACCGACTCGATGGACTTGAGTTTGAGCAAACTCCGGGAGTTGATGATGGACAGGGAAGCCTGGCATGCTGCAGTCTATAGGGTCGCAAAGAGTGACTGAACTGACTGAACCTAATTGATTCCTTCCTCTTTTACCAAGGTCATTCAAGACTGGAAACAGTAGAAACTCTGGCAAAAAAAAAAAAAGGAAATCGTCCCCCCAAACCCACGCCCACTCCTACCCCCAAATGCACACAGGTAACTGGAGAGATACTAGGTAGCATACAGAATAGATACAAGAGTTGCCAAACAAGACTCTGCAAACAGGTAGGCATCAAGGGAAGTTGGGCAGCCCGTACCACAGTCAAGGTCAGGGCACGGGACAGATTGCCTAAAAGACCCCTGTCCCCTCCATTCACTGCAGAGAGGCCTCCTCCCACCCAGGCAATGAGGTTGACATTCCCTCCTCCAGACACTAGAGGCCACTGCTAGCTCTGCTGCCACTGCTGTAGAAATGAATTCTCAACTGCCCCTGCTTCTCTGTGACTTGTTCCAGATTCAGGAGTCCCAGTTAGCTCTCCCGAATGGCAGAATGTCTGGCTTTTGCCCGCACCCTTGGAGCCAGGGAGTCTGGGAGAGCAAGTGTTGGGTTTTGTGGCAGGTAGTGGCCTGCTTCCCATCAAAGCCTACACAGTGGGAATTCACCAGGTGTAGGTAGGTAGGAGGCTCAGAGACTGTGAGCAGCCAGGAAAATCGGACAAATGCACTCCAGGCTCTGCTTTCATGTCTGGCTCAAGCCCTTCTCTTTGATGAAAGCATTTCTGGGTCACCCAGCCTAAAATACTGGATTCACATAATCATTATTGTTCAGCCTGTCATGATGCCAGAGTTTTTGTACTAAGAGCCTGTGTTGTGTGCTTAGTTGTGTCTGACTCTTTGTGACCCCATGGACTATAACCTGCCAGCTCCTCTGTCTATGGGATTTTCCAGGCAAGAATACTGGAAAGGGTTGCCATTTCCTACTCCAGAGGATCTTCCCAACCCAGGGATCGAACCTGCATCTCTTGTGTCTCCTGAGTTTGAAGGCGGATTCTTTCCCACTTGTACCACCTATTCACTATACCTCATTCGACTTTCAAAGAGCCCTAGGCATTACCTGTATTTAGGGAGAAAAAACCCAAGTCCTCAGAGGTTTTCCTGTCACGCAGTAGCACCAAGTTGCAAACCCACGTCTGTCTGTTTCCAAAGCCTTGGGGTTTCCCAGTGGTCTATGCTGCTGGGCTGGTATCTTAGGGTGGAGCTCTGTGAAGTTAGGGACTGGGCCACAGCCTTCTTTTTACATCCTGGCAGCATCTACAGTATAGAAGATGCTCAATTAATGTTTGCGGATTGGCCTGGATAGCAAGTGGAAGCCAGTTCTAGAAGGTTCTTTCAATTTCCCATCCATGGGCTAGAAATCACTTTAAACTGGAAGAAGTCTATTCTGGATCAGTTTGGAAAGAAAAACCTCGAATCTGGGTAATATCCTTTCTTTTTTGTCCCCCCCCCCGCACCCGTTTCCCATTAACCCCCACCTCTCCCAAATGTGTCAAAACTGTTAACAACACGTTCCCATCTGTTTATTATTTAATCATCCAACCAACGGATTATTTTTGAATCCCACTGTCCTTTATACTCTAGCGAGAAAAAAAAAGAAAAAAGGACATAATCTCTGCCCTCCGAAATTGACATCCTAGTGGGGGAGGTGAATGTCAGTCAAATAAACAAATGAATGCTAATCTGTATCCCTGACCAGTGTGAGGAAAGATGCCAAGAACAGCTATGACAGGCAGCTCTGACCTACTCAGGGAAATCGGGCGGCCTCTTTTGACGATGGGGCTGGAGCAGGGATTTGAAGAAAGGGGAAGATTTAGGCCCCGAGGGGAGTCTGTGAGCCCTTGAGGTGGCGATTTTCCCCGGGTCATCGAGCCTGTCTGTAGGAAGGCCACAGAGGGGCCAGACCGGCTTGTTTGTTGGCGAATGCGTCACGCGTGAATGGAACCTGCCGCTGTCTCCCAGGTCCCATCTGGGGATGACGTTGTTCTGGTGCAAGCCCAAAATAGCCGGCTCCGCCTCCATCTCCCGGCAGCCCCTGCAGCAGCACGCCCCCCCAGTCCACCCCCCAGGTGACAGGCCGAGCCGGCCTCCTCTGGGTCTCTAGTAGTTTCCGTGCCGCTGACGCACGCTTGCGCGCACAGCTGGGCCGGCCGCGTCCTACGCAGCAGCCGCGAGCCGGGCAGCTGGTGCCAGACGGTTCCCGGAGGGGGGCAGGGGCGGGGCGCTGCAGGAGGCCAGGGACTCCCGGAGGAGGAGGTGCGGGCGGGGGGCCCCGGTCAGGCTGGGGGGCCCTTGGCGTTTGCAGGCTATGATAGGGCGCCCCGGCTCTGAGTCCCGAGATAGCCGGTGGCACCCGCCTGCCAGGGCCGATAAGGCTGCCGGAGGGAGTCTAGTCACCGGCCGCGAGGAGAGCCAGCGGGCTCTGCTGCCCCCTGCGGGGGTTCTCCAGCCCCAGGGAGGGGCTCTCGGTTCTTTCGGGTCTGACTCTACCTTCTCTACCCCGCAGCCCTCAAGGAGACCCGCCTGACGACTAGCGAGTTGCCATGGCATCCTACTACGAGATCCTAGACGTACCGCGAAGTGCGTCCGCTGATGACATCAAAAAGGCGTAAGTGCCTCCGCCGTGCATCAGAAAGCCACTCACCCCACCCCACCCCACCCCCACCACCACTACCACTACCCTGGGGCCCTTCAGAGGCAGTGCGGAGAGAGCCAGGTCCTTAGAAAGGACTGGGGTGGGGTGGGGGGCTTCTTCAGAAAGTGACCCCCTGTAGGGAGGAAGGAAACCCCTGGATGAGTAGGGGAAAATGTGTAGCGAGAAGTTCTGTTTACGAGTTGCAGTGTGAGCTCTTTTTCCAGTCCACCCTCCCATTCTTTCCCTCAGTCTTCATTCCTACCCCATCCCCCAGCCTCTTAAGTGTGAGCTTTCTGAGCATGCAGTGCAGACATGGTCAAGCATTGAGACCAGGAGGGACCAGCGGTCCCTCTGCCCTCCATGGACTCTATGTACCTACCATCCTTTCAACCCCAGACCAAGCTAGCCCCAGGGAGGGGTTAGGGCTGGGACTTTCTCACCTTCAGGTTATTATCTGCTGATACAAGTATGTAGTCCTAGCACTGGCTGCAGAGGGGAGAGAGAGGGACTCCATTAAAACACTGCTGCAGAGACACCCCTAGCAGCTGGGACTGACGGGGATTTGAGTGGTGGAAGGGCTATGGTGGGCTAACAAGAAATGGGTCATTGTGTTCCCTGGTGGGAAGTGCCTGCCTGTATCCCCTGACCCTCCCCTCTGAACCCACTTCCTGCAGGTATCGGAAGAAGGCGTTACAGTGGCACCCAGACAAGAACCCAGATAATAAAGAGTTTGCTGAGAAGAAGTTCAAGGAGGTGGCCGAGGCGTATGAAGTGCTGTCCGACAGTAAGGGCCAGGGTCAGGGGTCAGGGCAGGCCAGCACCTGTCACTCCCATTTCATGCCCATCACATTGCTTCCCAAAGCCACGCTGCCACCACCCTCGTCGCCTCCATGCCTCTTTCAGCCTGGCAATTAAGTGCTCCTCTCTCACAAGGACTCTGGAATTCTTTGTTTCAATTCAGAGGAGCACCTATTGTGTGCCAAGCACCCTTTTATTCTTCCCCTGATCCCATCTCAGTGTCTGTTCCCCAGGGTCTGGTAGTTGTGGCATAGGTCCTGACAAAGGGAAGGAAGCAAGGCAGGGAACCAAGGTATGCTGAGCCCCTCTGAGCCAGGCCTTATGGGGTATAATCTCCGTGAGTCTTCATAGCCATTCTTCAAAACAGGATTTATCATCCCATTTTTCAGGCAAGAAAACTGAGGCTGAGAGAAGTGAGGTGACTTGCTCAAGGAATATGACTCCAGGTCTTTCATTCATTAATTCAAAAAATATTCACTGAGTGCTTAAGATACCAGGCTTTTGTTAGGCAGAGGAACAAGGAAGGACAAACAGGCTATGTCTTTGTCCTGATGGGTTTATCACGGTCTGGTCAGGCAAGATGGACATTTACCAAGTAAACTCAGAGACAAGGCTATTCTAAAGGAACAATGGGGTGATGTGATAGAGAATCACAGCACCAACTTTTGTTAGGTAGCCATGGAAGGTCTCTCTCTGACTTTTAGGCTAAAGCCCTGATTAATGATAACACAGTAATCATTACTTAACATTTATGAAGCACTGAGTGTCAGGGACTGTGCTAGGCAGTTTAGGTGGATTATCTCATTTAATCCTTGCAGCTATGAATTTGGTGCTGTTATCGTATCCATTTTACAGATGGGAAGGATCCCCTGTGTGAAGGGCTGAGCTGCTGCTAAAACCATGGCCGTGTTATGTCCCCTGTTCATCCTCCCGCCCCCTAAGTGTCAGTCTCTGGACAGTCTTCAGAGGGGCCTAGCCTGGAAGCAGGGGGCCGTCATCCCAGAGGGAGGGAGAAATGATCCAGTCTCTCTTTTCAGAGCATAAGCGTGAGATCTACGACCTCTATGGCCGAGAAGGGCTGACTGGGGCAGGTAGGTGGAGTGGGGACACCCCGGGACAGAAGTGGGTCAGGGAGGAGCAGGGAGGCCAGTCTCCTGCAGTGGATTCTCACTCTTATCTGCTCTCTAGGCTCCTGGAGTCTCCGAGCCTCGGGTGGGGTCCCCTCACTCAGGGCAGGGTGCCTGCCCCAAGACTTCTCCCCATCCTGCCTTTCCTCTAGGAACCGGCCCGTCTCGCGCGGAAGCTGGTAGTGGTGGGCCTGGCTTTACCTTCACCTTCCGCAGCCCAGAGGAGGTCTTCAGGGAGTTCTTTGGGAGCGGAGACCCTTTTGCAGAGCTCTTTGGTGAGTGGACTTGGTGGGCACCTGACGAGCTGGACTTCTCCCTCCAGGCCTGCCCTCCATCAGCCGGGAGGCCCTTAGGCAGGAGGCTGAGAGGGAAACAATTCCACAGACAGAAGACTTTGTGGGGGTGGATCCAAGTGAGCTCTGGGACAGAACCTCACACATGCCAGAACCCGCGTGACCCTATAGTGACACTTCAGAGACTTGCCTTACGTAAATGATAACAACAGTAATTCATTGTTAAGCCTCTACAGTGACAGCCGTGAAAGCAAGACTCAGAACATCATGGGACAGTGATAATGTCATTAGAAACAACAACAGATGCTACCTATTTGAATGGTTAAATGAACCCTGGGTGATAGATAACTTTATCCCCACTTAGAGATGAGAGAACTGAGGCACATTCAGATAACTTGCTTAGAGTCACACAGCAGATGGCAGAGCAGAGACTTGTAGCTATGTCTGCCTGACATCACACCAGCCTTATGCCTAAAACGGAAGGAGATGTTCCTTCGCCCCCTGCTTCCTTTATTTATAGTGGCCACAACTGACCAGGGAACTTTTTCATATATAATACTAAAAAGCAATTTGATTTATAAGTCAGTCCAAGCTGAAATGAACCCAGTTGCTTAGCAGCTTGTATTTGAAGACTAAAGATTAAGCAGGGTTCAGGGTTTTCTTTGGTGGTCCAGTGACTAAGACTCCATGCTCCCAATGCAGGGGACTGGGGTTCAATCCCTGGTCAGGGAACTAGATCCCACATGCCATAAGTTACACCCAGCGCAGACAAATAAAATATTAAAAAAAAAAAAAAAAAAAAGAGCAGGTTCACACATTCTGCGGGGCAGAGGGGGCTCTTTTCACCAGATGATGGTTCATCTGCTTACTCATTGCAGATGACCTGGGCCCCTTCTCAGAGCTTCAGAACCGGGGTTCCCGACACTCGGGCCCTTTCTTCACCTTCTCTTCCTCCTTCCCTGGGCACTCTGGTAAGTGCCATTCTTTCCCATGCCTGCAAGTGTTGGGAGCCCTGGAGCCCCTCACCTCAGCTCGTTGTTCTCCCACGCCTTCTCTCTCATGTCTCCAGAGTCCTGCCTCACAGAGGTTCCCTGCCCTTTGTGAGCGCAGCCTGCCTGCCGGGTGCAGCCTCTGTCTAATGCCCCCTCCTTCCCCACCTCCCTTGTTCCGATGCCAGATTTCTCCTCCTCGTCTTTCTCCTTCAGTCCTGGGGCTGGTGCTTTTCGCTCCGTCTCTACGTCCACCACCTTTGTCCAAGGACGCCGCATCACCACACGCAGGTGAGGACTTCTTCTGGGACCATGGCGGGGCTCGGGGGTGAAGTGGCAGTGGGGGTGCTGCAGACCACTCGACAGGCAGCTCCCTGAGGGCAGAGCCCAGTCTGTCCTGTCCAGTGCAGCGCGGAGCCCGGACAGACCCCCGCAGGATTCAGGCCTCCCGCTCAGTGAACCGTGCTGTCTCCCACAGGATCATGGAGAACGGGCAGGAGCGGGTAGAAGTGGAGGAGGATGGGCAGCTGAAGTCTGTCACAATCAACGGTGAGGAAGGGCCCAGCCACCGATCCCTGGCAGGAAGCCGGAGGCCCCAGAGCCCCCTCCCCAACCTACTCCTCTCTGAATTCCCCTGGGCCAGGGAGGCCAGACTGGCAGGATCTGAGATGGTGATCTGGGGGAAGAGGGGGCCGGGATGCAGAATCGTGGGCTCTCAGAGGGCCCGCTAGTCACCATTGTCATGAGTTGGGATGCCTGGAGTTTGCAGAGCACATGACTGTTTTTAAAGCCCTTGCGCACACACCAGCATATCCCCAATATTCTTACAAGAACCAGGGGAAAGCAGGGCAGTTTGCACTCGCCCTACTTTTTATTTGCAGAGACGGAGCCTCAGCATAGCTAAACGGTCCTAACTCCCGGGTCGCCCCAGGCTCGAGGCTTTGACCTATTTAGAGAAGGGTGAAGCCAGGGATGACGCTACAGAATGCAGGGTTCCTGGGGCTGACCTCTTCTTCCCACAATGCCACGTGGTACAGGATGGTCAACACAGCCACCCTCTGCTGCCAGCTGACTCTGGGAGCTCTGTGTGCTAATAAGGGCACTTCACAAGCTGTCTTATTTAATCACTGGAACCATTTGACAGTGTAGGCCCTCTTGTCATTCTTATTTTATGGATGAGGAAAGGGAGGCTTAGGGAGGTTGAGTAATTTGCCCAAAGAGACAGCTTGCACCTGCTAAAGCTGAATAACTGGCCATGCCCATAACCATGCTAGGTTTCAAAATGCATGCACCCCCAACTTCCAAAGGAGGGGCTGAGAGTGGCCAGAGTGCATGAGGCCGCCTGGCAGGCTTCCCGCGGCCTGGATCAAAGGGCCTCATGGTGGCCGTGACTCCTCCAGGTATCCCAGACGACCTGGCCCTGGGCTTGGAGCTGAGCCGCCGTGAGCAGCAGCAGTCTGTCACCTCCAGGTCAGGGGCCACACAGGTTCGACAGACCCCCGTGTCACAACCCCCAGACGGCAGCCTCTCTGAGGAGGACGAGGACCTGCAGCTTGCCATGGCCTACAGCCTGTCAGAGATGGAGGCAGCTGGAAAGAAACCAGCAGGTGGGCGGGGGGCACAGCGACGACGGCAGGGGCAGCCCAAGGCCCAGAACCACGATCCAGGCATGCGGGAGCCCCATGAGGTTGCAAGGGGTGACACAGCCAAACCCAGCCCCTCTCCGGAGGAGAAGGCCGCTCGCTGCCTCATCCTCTGATCACCAGGCCCAGCCCACCCGATTCAGGGGGACCAGGAGTCCTGGTCAGACAAGGGCATGGCCCGAGTTGCAGGAGCCCCTCTCCACCTCGGCGCTCCCTCCCAGGTCCACCCCTCCCTCCAGCGTGGATTTGCTGTGCTCAGCCCACTGCTGATAGGTCCCTGGTGAAGTCCAGGGTGGGGGGACCTCAGGGCAGCGGGATGGCCTGAGGAGCCTGGATGAACTTAATTCTTATTAGGGAGTTTCTAAGGGGCATTAGTGGCTTGGGTTGGGCCTTTCACTCCCAGGCCTTCTGCCACTTGTGTTGCTGAATGATGTCAAGGAAGGAGGACTTGGCCTGAGGTTCTCTGAGCCAGAGTGGGCAGCCACAGCTCTCCTGGTCGGCTGTAGACACCCCCACCCCAGTTTCTGCGCGCGCAGTGTTGAGCTCTGACATCTCTGTTGCTTCCCTCCTGGTGCTGCTGCTTCTCCCTTGCACTCTTCTCTCTGCAATTCCCCGTGGGCTACATCGCTTGCTTTCACTGCCTCCTGCCTGGCTGGGACTCCCTTCTTCCTTTTCCCCAGAAGGCCTCTTTGTGGCGAGGAAGATGCTGTGGCCCACAGGGCCATAAGGTCTTCCAGGGAGGCTAGCTGGGTGGGGCGGGAGCCTCTCGGCCCATCCAGATTCAGAACCGGAGCCTACTCCTCCTCCCTTCCTCTTGCTGCCTCAGCCTGCCCCCAGCCTCCGGACTAGCCAGAGGTGAGGCCGGCTAACCCTGGAGAGGGGGGATAGGGCCAGGGTGCCCCAGGAGGGAGGCCTAGGAGGGACCACACCCCGTCCTCCAGCACCATGCATCAGGGCTCAGGGAGAGGCCACAGGGCTAGCCCAGGGCTGCATGCTTAGCTCTGCCCTCCACGGCTTGGGGCTGATCCTCTCTCCTGTCACCCCACCCCCGCTCTCTCCCCAGATGTGTTCTGAGCTGGATGTCCGGGACCCAGAGTTGCTGCACAGTTCCAACAGGACAGCGCCCAACCCTGTGCACTGGGAAGGGACCCTCCATCCCTCTCCCTCACCCGTGCTGAGCATAGAGCTGGGCCTGGGCAGTGGGCGGGGGCCGGGTGGGAGGTAGACTTAGCCTGTAAATGCTTCCCAGGGTGTTTGGTGCTGTCTCCTGGGGACTACAAGTCCCAGAATGCAACGCACCTCGCCTCCTTTCTGTTAGATCATGCTTGGGGGAAGTGGTGCTCAGTTAACGGAGCTGTGCATCTTGGGATATGTAGTTCCAGCTCTGGTCGGCCTGTTAACTCATTGTTGAGATGGGGACATCTTGTCATTTGATTTGTCCCTAGCAGGGATGGCAAGAATGTGGATGAAGGGGGAATGGTCTGAGCTTTGTTTCCCCTGATACCTCTTGCTAGCGCTGGGGTTAGAGTGTACAAATCAAGGCCCCGAGGCATTTGGGAGAGGTTCTTTTCCTGTGGGCCATCCTGGGGTCTGAGAATGAGCCAGGGCAGATTGGCTGAGCAGGGCGTGGTCTCAAGAGGGCTGATGGGCATGGGCTGGTGAGAGCTTGGAAGGTAGAGGGCCACCCTAGCACTCTGGGGTGTGTGTGTGTGTGTGTGTGTGTGGCTGGAATCAGTGTGTGATGGGTGCTCCAGGCATGCTCCTGCTTGTATGGCTCCTTTGGCCTCTGATCCTGCTGCCCATTCTTTCTCTCCAACACCACAGAAGCTGCCTCTCCTCCTCCCTCCCTGGGGAGCCTGGTGGCCGGGGAGGGAAGTGGTGGAGCAGGGGTGTTGCCAGCCCCTGTGCCATTGAGTGTCAGTGACCTATCAAAGCCAGCTGGGCTGAGCTCAGACCAAGAGGGAAACACTGGAAGTCAATAAAGCCGAGTTTCAAGAGCTTGGTGTGCTGTGTTCTCTGTGCTTCCTTCCCACCGGCCGACCCTGTGGGGCCAGTGGGTGACACACCTCCCTTTATTTCTCAGGCATCCAGAGGTCGCAAGCCTTCACAGCTGACAGCAGAAGTCCCTTCTTTGACCAGGCGGCCCTCCCCTAATATGGTGTGGAATCCCAGGCCGTGCTCACATACCTCACCTCTGGGGGCCCCACAGCGGGCTTTCACAGGCAGCTATTGTTCTCCATATGCAGGACCCCACCACTCAATTACTGCAGGGTCTGCAAGCACAGCTAGGACCAGATCTGACTGGACTGAAAGCTGAGGCCAACAGAAAGCCAGAAACGTGGGGAAACACCTCTAAAAACCTCCTCCCGAGGCCCAGAGACTGAGCACCCCCTCCACAGGTCCTCTTAGCTTATGGCTAGCATCCAGTGTCAGAAGCCTGCCTCTCTCACATGGAACGGCGTAAGTCTGCCCCACACAGGGTCCAGGGCCCAGGGAGGTGAAAACTAGGTACCTCCCCATCCTGTCTCTCCAGACACCTGCAGAGATGCCCTCCCAGCCACGAGACAAGCAGTTTTCCATCCTCATGCAGGGTGGTGTGGTTCGCCTCCAATTCTCTATTCCATTCGGGGGTAAGCACTGGGCTTCATCCTCAATGGCCAAAGGACCTATATTGTATTTTCCTCAAAACAAGGAAGCAACATGCCCTGAAAGGAATTTCAAGCCTCTGTCTTGAGAGAGAATCTGTTGGAAGTTTCTGCCCATTTCCAGCCTCTGAGATGACCAACAGTGGTGGTGAGCTGCAGCAGAGCACAGGTGAGGGCTAGGGGGTGAGAGGTCCACTCACTGTCCCTTCGCTCTCTGAGCAGGAGAGGTGGTACTTGCCCATCTTTTCATGTGGGGGCCTGAGCCTTGGGCTTCCTTGGAGGCTCAGACGGTTAAGGATCTTGCCTGCAATGCAGGAGACACGGGGTTGACCCCTGGGTCAAGAAGATCCCCTGGAGAAGGAAATGGCAACCCACTCTACTATTCTTGCCTGGAAAATTCCATGAATAGAGGAGCTTGGTAGGCTATAGTCCATGGGGTCGTGAAGAGTTGGAAAGGACTGAGTGACCAACACTTTCACTTTCTGAGCCTTGGCAAGGTGTGGTAGTCGTTCAGTCGTGTCCGACTCTTTGTGACCCCACGGACTGTAGCCCGCCAGGCTCCTCTGTCCATGGGATTTTCCAGGCAAGAATACTGGAGTAGGTTGCCATTTCCTTCTCCAGAGGATCTTCCCAACCCAGGGATAGAACCCAGGTCTCCCTCATTGTGGGCAGACTCTGCCATTTGAGCCACCAGGGAAGCAAGGTGAGGTGTCCCTAATTAATTCCTGAGTAGCTCCAGGCTCAGGGCTCTTTTTGTCTCATTTCTATTGTACTACTGTTGTCAAGGACACCACATTACATGCAAATGGAGTCTCCTCTGAGGCCATACAGGGTGGGGGTATTCTGGGGGAATGGGGAGAATGTGCCCTTTGCCCCCAGGTGAATGAATATTGTGACATCTCACAGGCCTGGTCTTTGAGTTGTTACCAGACTTTAGCTTCTTCTGCTTAAGGTGTCGTGAGCACTTGGCCTGTATCACCTCATTTAGTCCTAACCTCCGTCCTGCATGACGTGTATTATTCCTGAGGCCGAAGGGTGTGAAGCCACTGCCCTAGAACTAAAAGGAGATGCAGCAAAGAGGCCAAACATACCTATGTTGGAATCCCAATTTCACCACGTAACTAGTACCTCAGGCAAGTTCTGTGCAGTCTCTCCATCTATAAAATGGAGCTAATAATTGGTAGCATATCCTAAAGATTAAACCAGTTAATGGTTGTCAAGCACCTTGGAGACTATCAGACATGTAGGAAGTACAGCATAAAAAACTTCTGCCCAATTGTTATTTGCTCCCATGCAAGCCTTGGAGAGCCTAACTCCACCGCCCAGCTCTCCCATAATTGTCTTTATCTCCTGAGAAACGCGGGTAGGGCCTGCTCCAGGCTGAGGCTGGGGCTGAAGCCTGGAAGCAGAGCAGAGAAATGCGTAGGAGGTCTGGATTACAGCTGCACACACGACACACTAACTTTATTCACATTGATACAAAAGTAGATTTTCTCAGAAATGTTCTCTTGTGCCAGGGGGAGCAAGTTGAGTGGCACGTGGTGGAAGGGTGAGGGGAGGGGGCAGGAGGGGCAAGGGCAACAGTGTGGGTCGTGGAGGCAGGACAGCAGGCAGCAGGGGCTAAGGGAGCAGGACGATCTGGGCATGGTGGCCCCTCTGCCCCGTTCTACCCATACTGGAGGGCAGAGGGCATCCACACAGACATATTGGGAGCATCCAGACTGGCTGGAAGTGGGGGTCAGGGAACTTGGGCAGGAGGAGGTTGTGGGTAGAATTTGGTGCCCATGACTTTCCTCTCCTTCTGACCAGCTGCCACTTCCCCCAGGGGACACCCAGGCTCCTGCATGCCCCCTCTGGCTTCCCCTTCCTTACATGCTCCTCTTGGAAGAGCCGGACACGCCCAGGAGGGGCCGAGGTGGCGGTACAGAGGTGAGAGTGAGTGTACAGATAGATGCTCACACAGTCAAGGAGGGAGTGGAGGCTGGGCTGCCCACCAAGGGGCCCCAGGGGTCTCACTGGGGCAAGGCCTTGAGGATGGCATTTACCTCCTCCGCCACAGCTGTCAGGGCAAACTCAAACTGGTCCTGGGGAAGGGTAGAGGGAGGAGGGTCATGGGGAGGCCCAGCCTCTGCTCCTGCCCTGGGATGGGTGGAGGTGGGTGGAGGTGGGTGGGGGTGCGGGTGGAGGTGGGGAGGGGCTCTGGGCAGTCACTTGGGGGAGGAGGAGGGAGCCCTCCTGGGGGAGATGTGGAGGCAGGCAGCAGAGGCAGACCACTGCCACTTTCCCTGGGGAAGGGTCGTGGCTAGGGTGGGTGCAGAGAGAAACAGTCACCTTAGAGCGAACAAGGCCAGGCCGCTGGTCACGGACATGCTCCAGGGTGGCAGCGATGTCAATCTCCTTCACTCCTGGGGGGGAGGGGTGTGGGGGCAGAGGTGCTCAGAGGGTGTCCAGCGGAGGGTAGGACCCAGCAAGCCTAGAGCATCTTGGGATGGGAGGCTCAGAGGACTGGATAAAGCTCTCTATCCAGTGTGGCCACCTGCCTTCCACGTTCTCCTGTGACCCCAGGGAATGGGGAGACTCTAATCTGGGCGTGGTGGGGAGGGGCCTCACCTTTTGCCATGCGGTTCAGTACCATGTCGATGAGGATGTAGGTGCCCGTCCTCCCTGCACCGTCACTGCAGGAGGAGATGGTGACAGGCTGAGCAGGATGGGGGAGGGGAGGGGACATGGAGGCTTGGGGTGGGGACACTGGTGGAGCCGTTGGGGTCAGCTGCAGGGTTGGAAGGCATGAGTGAACCAAGGATGAGGGGTGGGTCATAGCTCCTGGGACCTGGGGATTGGGCCTTGAGTGGGCAGCCTGTGACTCATGGGGTGTCTCTTGGGCAGTGAGCCAAGTGAAGAGGAGAGCCCTGGCTCCACCCTGAGGTGGAGGCAGTGAGAGGGAAAGGGAATAGCTATTTCCAGCCACTGGCCAGGCTTCCCTTCAGCCAACGTCTTATGTAAATGGCAAGATGGTAAATATTTTCAACTTTGTGGGCCACATATAGCCTCTGTCGTGTGTTCTTTTTTTTCCTTCAACTATTTAAAAATGGGAACATCGTTCTCAGCTCATGGGCCATTAAGAAAATAGATGGTATGCTGAATTTGGCCCATGGGCTGTTGTTTGCTGGTATCAAGGGGACAGGCACGCAGCATGCTTGGGAGATGCACAAAGAGAGCAGGACCAGAGAGGGGACGGGAACCAGGAATGTGCCCCCTTCAGGGCCCTCTGGCTTGGGCCTGGCCTGCCCCCATCCATCCCCCCCACCCCCCTCCAACCCTGTACACACCTGCAGTGCACAATGATGGGGCAGGAGCGGCCCCGGTAGCACTTGTTCACCTTCCTGCAACAAGAAATGGGCATGAACCAGGGGGCACCAGCAGAGAGAGAGGAGAACTGAGACACACACCCATGGGCTTGTCTTCCTTTTTTCTCCACCTGCTCAGGGCCAAGGAGGGAAGAGGGCTGGATGGGGGAATCGGGGCTGGAGGCCAAGAACCAGAGATGGTGAGGGGGCCACTGGGCTTGCCTTGTCACTGTGGGCCTCGGCTATGCACCTGAAACAACTGATAAATCAGTTGTTCTGATTTATCAGATAAAACCTGATAGATCAACTGATAAAAACCTTTCAAGCCTCAGTTTTCTTACCTGTAAAATGGGGATGATAGTAATAGTAACCCCCTTCTTAGGGTTCTTATTACATGGATTATGAGATAATCCATGTAAAGAACTAAGTGCCAAATCTGGCACACAGTAAGTGCTCCTTAAATGATGGTACTGTTAAAGATAACACATCATAATATTAGCAGTCTCCCCTGACTGAAGTTCAGGGAAGGTAGGTGTTCTGGTGACTTCAAGGGTATCCGAGCACACTATTGCTCTGCCCCTGGGTGTTCCCCTCCCCACCCAGGCTCCTTGTGGTCCTCACCAGCAGTGAGGTCTGGTTGTAGCCCTGGGCACAGAGTTCCTCTGGTGAGGGGATGACAACCCCTCAGCTCTGAATATGCTGCTGCCCACTGTCTCCCTAGATAAGTCTTACCCTAGCACAGGTGCTCTGTGATTGGGTCATATTGAGACTGTGGGTCCATCTGGACCTCAGACTCTGCTTCTTGGACCACAGCTCAGCAAGGAGCAGGTGGGTTCTCCCTCTCTTGTGGCCCAGTCTAACCTGCCCTTGCTCCTTACGACATTCCTGATTTGAGAGTCACTTGCAGACTCCTAATACTCCCAAAGGACAAGGGCGAGGGAGAACCTTCTGAGGGGTTATTCGAGCATTTCAGAGGAGCTTGGAACTTAGTGATCCCCCAATCTGGTACCCCCAGACTTGCTGGGGCCAGGTGACTTTGAATGGTTTTCTAGGAGTTCACATGATTCCTTAGCGTATCAGCTGATAGATCAGGGCTGGGGTTGAATAGAAGTTGCCACCATGGCTTCCAATCAGTTAATAATAATGACAACAAATAGTACTTAGAATTAACAGAGCCTTTGCTATGTGCTGGGGCTTCCCTGGTGGCTCAGTTGGTAAAGAATCCACCTGCAGTGCAGGAGACCTGGATTCTATCCCTGAGTTGGGAAGATCCCTTGGGGAAGGGAAAGGCTACCCACGCCAGTATTCTGGCCTGGAAAATCCCATGGACTGTATAGTCCAGGGAGTCACAAAGATTTGGACACGACTGAGCAACTTTCACTTTTACTTTTGCTATGTGCCTGGCACTTAAAGTAGATTTTATAGATTTCATGATATTGACTTTTGTAACAATCCCTTAAGGTATGGGTCATCAATCTCATTTCACAGATAAGAAAACAGATGGAGATCAAGGAACTTTATCAGAGTCATTTTCTAAGACTTAAAAATTTATTTTGCCTTCCCTCTTATGGACCTTCACCAAACAGTAGCAGCAATTCATCTGTTCTGGGTGTCTAATGTCAATTGAGTTTACATAATTCCGACCTGAAGCAAAGAAATATAACCTTTTCGCTTACCTGTGCAGCCTTAAAATAGGTCCATGCACTCATTTTATAAAGATTTTTAAATATGGAAAACAAAAAATACCCTGACACCCTTGATGGTGCCTTCAAGAAGCCTGTATCTCAGGCTGCATGGACCCCCAATTAGAAACCACTGTCCTGAGGCTCAGAAACTACCCCCAGGTTCCCACCCCAGTTCTGTTCCTCTGCTTTCTGCCCAGCACCTAGAGACCTCAGCCTGGCGAGGGGCAGAGAAGCAGGAAGAAGTTGCAGTGTGGGTGGGGTCCCTGCCATGGCAGCAGGCTTCACAGCCACCTATCTGTGGAGGGAAGAAGGCAGGGGACTCTGGAGGCCTGGACATGGTTTCAGCATCTGAAGAGGGCAAGTCTCCCTGTTGGTTTCCTGTCCCAGCCCTCACCTGGTTCCATGAGTCCCCAAGAGTCCAGAGATCCTTCCCCACTCCCTTTGATAGTATTTGTCCCTTCCCTGAGTCTCCCCAGCCCCCAGCTCTCCCAGCGCCCTTCCGGGTGGTCCCTGGGCCACACGTCCTCATGTCCCATCCATGCAGCGGCCACACCTGCCAGTGATCACTTTTGTGACTATGCAACTGGAGTGAGAATACTAGCTGCAGATCACAAAAATGACGCTGGCAGCCGTGAGAGAGAGAGAGAGAAGAGGAAGGAGACAGAGAGGGGAGACAGACAGAGCAAGGGAGAGACAGAGACATGTAGAGAAAGAGAGGGGAGGGTCGACAGAGACAAAGAGAGGCAGAGTAAATAGGCAGAGATGGGAGGGAGGTGGAGGAAACAGCTGAGATGGAACAGGGAGAGGTGGAGAGGGGGGAAATGTGGATGGAGTTGGGGATTGAGGCAGACTGCCAGACAAAATGATGGAGAGAGAGCTGAGGGGGAGAGACAGGATGGGGGAGAGAAAAGTGGGAAGGAAGGGAGGGAAAGAGGGAAAGAAATAAAAACAGAGGCAAAGAGACACAGAGGGTAAGGAAGGGGGAAGGCAGTGGGAATGGGAGAAAGTGAGGGGACAGCAGACATAGAGACGACACCAGGAAACACAGGACTGGAGGAAATAGACAGCAAGGACCAAGGAGAGGGAGAGGAGAGAGGGAGGGAGCTAGAAATACGACGAGCCCTTCTTGGTATAGGGGGGCAGGGGGGCTTGGGAAGAAGAAGGTTATGGAGAAAGGGCGAGAAATAGAAAAAGAGGGCAAGAGAGGGAAGAGGCAGCCAGCCAGCAGAGATAGAGCGAGCAGTCGGGAGCTGGACCACAGCAGTGGACAGATGGGCACAGCGAGGCAGAGCATCAGTCCTGGTTTGGGGGGTGGTGTCCGGAAGGGTACGGCAGGAGGTCAGAGTCAGTCCTGGTTTGGGGGTGTCTAGAAGGGGGCACCAGCAGACCAGAAGCTGAGACTCCAGATTGGGCGAGAGGGCCTGCCTCTCCTGACCTGAGGCCCCAGGAGGAGCTGATGGGCTGCGAGGAGGCGCCAGAGCCCGGCTCCTGGCCCCATTGCTCCTGGGCTGCTCTTTCCCAGGCTTCTGGGAGCCTTCCTCTGGCAGCCCCACCGCCCAGGGGTGCTGGCTCACCTGCGAAAGTCCAGGAGGGGCCGGGTGGAGGCCGGGGTGCCCTCTGCCGGCCAGCTGAGGAAGTGGAACTGCGTGAGCGTGCGCGTCTCCTGGGTCTGCACGTTCTTCAGGTAGAAGCTCCGCACCAGGAAGTCCTCGCACCAGATGTGCTCCGACACCAGGTTCACCTGCGAGGGTGGGGGCGCAGGCCTGAGCGCGGCAGGGCCTCTCCAAATCCTCCCGGCCTCCCAGGCCAGTCGGGAAGCTCACCCAACTGTGCCCAAGAACCCTAGCCGTCTGTGTCACTTATGGACTGCTCAGGACAACTGGTGGCTTTTCCATCTAGATACAACTAGTCTTTTTGGCCGCACAGCTGGATCTTAGCTCCCCGACTAGGGATCGAACCCGCGCGCCCTGCAGTAGCAGTTCGGATTCTTAACCACTGGACGCTCCGGGAAGTCCTGTGTGCTTCCTGAAATGAATTTCTCCTTCCTCTTTTGCGCAGAGACTAGCAAAGTGTCTGTGCTACACACACACCATAAACTTTGATAAAATTCTGTATTTTCATTTGATTTGTTTTCTTTAACCCCAAGCAGGACCAATTTTTAAAACTTAAAAAAAAAAAAAAGGAAAAGTATTGCGTGCTCATCTAATGCTGAAAATTTGTTATCCAGAGCTCATTTAGGGATAAGAAGCTTCTGTTGTGCAAAGAACTTCTTTTGTTTTAAGGGAGGGAGGGGGGTGGGGGGTGGGGGGTGGGGTCGGTCACTTCCCATTGGTCAGGAATGTTTCTCCTTCCTCTGCTTTGTCTTTGCCCAGACCCCCAATTTTTTTCTATTTTTCATAAGCAACATGTAATTGGCAGCACTTCTTTCTTTGCTTTGGCCTCCAGGAAACTCAGATCTAAACTAGACTCAATAACAGTAGGACTAAGTCTTGGTCTTTGAGTATACTTATCTTCCTTGTCTCAAAATTGTACTCCTGGCTTTTAGCTTCTTACCTTAGTTTCAGTGGTTTTATAGTTTGTATCTGTACCTTTCATCATAGGTCCCTACAAGTGCTTTTCAGCCCTAGACTGGACACACACATACACACATGTATATGCATATATGTATGTCTGTGAGTGCTTTCCTGGTGGCTCAGACGGTAAACAGTCTACTTGCAATGCCGGAGACCTAGGTTTAACCCCTGGTTTGGGAAGATCCTCTGGAGAAGGGCATGACAACCCATTCCAGTATTCTTGCCTGGAGAATCCCCATGGACAGAGGAGCCTGGTGGGCTACAGTCCATGGGGTCTCAGAGTTGGACACGACTGAGTGAGTAAACCCAGCACAGTACAGCATGTGTGAATATGGTGTAAGACATGGATGTTTATATACACATACAGTTGCACATGTATGAATGATGCACCGTCCACTTTCCCCACCCCCATTGTCTCCTGGCCATGGGGTTCTGCTGACCTCATATACGTGGTAGAGGGAGGAACCTTCGTCCGGCCAGTAGCGGTCACACTGCTTGACACCATCCTCCACCAGCGGGGTCAGCATGACAATGACGGTGCAGCCACTCTCCCACACCATCTAGGGACAGATGATGTCTAGCTCCAAGGTAAACTCCATTCTAACCTCCCTGGGACCTGGTTGGCCTTGGCTGCCCACAGGGGGTCCCGGTCCCTGGAGATGCCTTCCCTCCAAAAGCCCACCTGCCAGAAGTCTGCAATGGTATGCGATAGCGGGCCCTGTGTGGCTATGTAGGCTGGCATCCGAGGGTCGTGCTCAATCTGGGGGCAGGGAAAATACATCATGAACCAGAATAGGAAATGCCATTATGGAGAGGTCTGGTCAAAGGGAGCAGGCCAGCATCTGGGGGAGCCTCAGAACTCCCATTTCCATGCTGGATGTCAGGTCCACAATTCCAGGGCCATGAGGGGGTGGGAAATGGAGTCTGTGGGGGCAGGATGAAAACGGGGGAGGAAATGGGAGCCACTCACAATGGGGCTGGCGTTGATGTAATCGCTCCGAGAAGGGCTGCTCTCCACCTTCAGCTTGATGCGAGCATGGTCATCTGCACAGACCCCACGTCCCACCCCAGAAACCCCTCTGGTCACTGGGGTCCTGGCACCTCTGCCACTCAGCCTGAGCCAGGAGCCCAGACCCTATGCCAAGCCCTCTGGACTCCCAGCAGACACAGGGCTGGGGCAGCAGGACTCACTCACAGGGTAGGAAGTCAGGGTGGCGGTTCTTTTTGAGGTTGCCCTCGCCCTGGGCAGTGGCACAGGTGTTGGGCTCCGCCTGGTAGGCACACAGGGCCTGCCACTCCTTGGCCAGGCGGTCCCTGTTCCGAAGGTGGTCCTCCATGTAGGCCTGCAGGGACACCACAGCCTGGCGCCGGGCCCCACTGCCAGCCCTGCCCCTCCCACCACCCGGTCCCCTCCCCACCTCTGGGCCCACGCCCCATCCTGACCAGAATCATGTGTCCCGTGGAGATGTCCATGTTGGCTTGGGCAGGCTCCTCACACCAGGACGGGGTGCTGCTGTGGGAGCTGGGGCTGGCCTGGGCGGCGTCGCTGAATTGTGAGGACACGCTGCTCACCCGAGAAGGCTCTGGTGGACCGTCTGCCCGGTTGAACAGGGACTTAGCAGCCATGTGCTGACGGCATAGATCCTGCAGAAGAAGGATGGGGCGGGGTCTAAGTTATCCTGACGTCTTCTCAGCAGAGTCCTGGACTCAATTCAACAGAGTCCTTAGGATGGTCCTGGATTGCTTTTTAATGAAACCCGTCTCCTCTGGGATGGGGTCTTCTGCCCTGGGTCTCATCCTTTCCAGGGCTGTTCTGCTTGGGTGCAGCCCATGACAACCTCAGATATTACAGAGCAGAATCCAGAACCCCCTGAATGGTGGTATTGGGGAGAACTTCAGGAACCACTTGTTCTCAATTCCCATCCATTCAAAATGCCCCCACGACACCCCTGCTGGGGCTTCTCCAGCCCCTGCCTGGATATCCAACTCCCTGCCCTCATCTTACCTGAGACCCAGACTCCTGAGCCCCTTCCATTCCCTCTCATCAACAAGCTTCTGGGGCTGCATACCTGGTACTCAAAGGTAGTGTCACCATGGGCCCCCTCGGGTCCCAGGGCAGCCATGCGCTCCTTGTCCCGCTGTCGTGCATGCTGCCGCACACACAGAGCCACTGCCAGGGCCACAAGCAGCCCAGCCACACCCGCCAGGGCCACCAGAGTAAGGAGCACGGACCGCATGGGAGAAGTGCTGTGGGCCGGCCGGGGAAGGACGGCAGCTGCCTCCTCCCTCTGTGGGAACAAGGTTAGACTCAAGGGGGGCAGTGGTGGTGGAGGGAGACTTAGGAGCTGCTCCTCACCCCTGTCCCACACCCCTCTCCCTGCTAGGATAGCTCCTGGGGAAAAGCTGAGAGGCAGGGGCATGGCGGTACAGGCAGAGGGACTCGCATAGACCCAAGATCCTTGTTTCTCAGTCCCCATGGGACCAACTCAACCACACTGTACTGCCAGAGACTTAATGGGTGACTCCCTCTGAATTTAAAAATGGATGTAGAGAAGTATAGAGACCCAGGGAGTCAAATAGAACATGAGAGGCATCAGTGTTGGATGCATAATATAAGCATATTTTGAGCTCAAAGTCCTTTCTGTGTGATGTTTTCCCCTGGAATTTGACACTTTGCTCTAGCCTATTTATGGACGGCTAGGGCCATCTCAGGTAGTTCTTCCAGGTGAGCTGGCTGCCTATAGAAGGCTGATCCTGCTGGGAACTGGAGCCACTGGGGCCATCTGCTGGTCAGAAAGGAAACTGCATGGGGGAGGGCTACCAGCAAAGCTGGTGTATTTCAGTTCCTGTTCTGTCAAGAGGGCTTTCATTTCTGGTGGGAAGCATCAGCCCACGGTGACTTTGACTGATTCTTCAGTTATCTCATACCTGTCCCACTCCTGTCTGCAAGATCTGGAGCCCTGTCTGTGCTTCCAGTTCAGATTTCACCAACCCTGCAGGGAGAACGGATGTCAGATCCTCTCCAGCCCCTCTATGGTCTCCACCCCATGCCATGCAATGCCCGGTGGCAGGCCGGGCCCACGTGGTCTCGGAATATTTCAAGGAGAGCATCAGCCACCAGTCTGGGTGTGTACAACTAGGGCTGGGGCCAAGAAGTATTTACCGGCTTGCTGGGTCACATCGGCCAAAGACAAGTTCTGTTCATTGTGCCGGATGCGGAAGGTAAGGGCTGGTCCCACGACACTGTTGAATATGAGGTATGTTACTGCCTTACAGATCCCAGATTCAAAATGAGAGATCCGCTCTGGCCCTCTCCCTATTAGAGGATGGGGTTGAAACCCATGCCATACGGGGGTGTTTCAGGAGGGAAGATACTGGACAGGCCAGCAGCAAGGCAAAGGGTGGTTGTAACTTCAGTGCTGCTGGAAACATCTGTGACCTGACCTTGGCCCCTTACCTGGAGTTTGACTTCCCCTCCTCCCCTGAGCCCCCCAGGTGCCACCCCCCTTCAAGCTACCTGCTGCCCCAGCCAGACAGAGCCCCACCTGATGTTGATGAAGCTGCCCGAGGACACGTGCACGCGCTCAGCCAGGATCTCCAGCAGCCTCACTCCTGCAGCCAGACTCAGGGGCCTGGAGTTGCGGAGCCGGTAGAGGAAGGAAAGTGGGGACTCTCTTGGCCACTTTCTTGAAACACCCTCCAAGGGTGCCTAGACATCCAAGGGTGCAGAGCAGTACCCCTGCCCCATCTACTTCACATCTGCACTTCTGCTCTCTGCTTCTGGCCAGGCAGCCCAGCCCAACCCCCAAGGGACAAAGAGGCTGCCCCAAGCGGGAGCCCTTACTTCTGGTCGGTGACAATGTAGCCGTATTCCTCTGCTGATGGCCGAGCAGAGGGCTGCCCCACTGTGGTGGGCTGGCTCTGGCTCAGTGGGCTTTTCTTCTCTACCAGGACTGGCGTGGCAGGGGGGCTGGCAGTTTGGGGGTGCTCAGAGGATCCGGTGCTCAGCTCCTTCTGGGCTTTATTGGAGGTGGAACTGCCAATGGGGGATCCAGGCAGGGAGGGCGTAGGGGGCGGAGGCTCCGCTGGGTCTATGCCCTGAACCTGCTCCTCCACTGTCTGTTTAGAAGAGAGGATAGAGGTAGGGTTTCTAACAGTGAAGGGGTTAAGGAGAGGGGGTCTACAATCTGGACCCTGAGCTCCCATAGGGGTGCTTATGACTTGTTTCTCTTTCTATCCCCAGGCCCAAGTCAGCATTGGGTACCGAGAAGGCATCCAGGAAAGTGAGCCAAGTGGATGAATGAATGAATGAATAAAGGGCTGAATGAGTGACTATTCATGATAAGGAATAATCAACAGGATGGGGCTGGACAGGGGAGAAACTTCAGAGTGAGGAAAGCTGGAGTTAGGGGAGAAGATGAACAGACAGGCAGTGCTTTTTCGACTTTCGTTTAGCCACACAGTCTTAGAAATCCAACGTGTGAAACAGACAGAGCACCTCAAGCTGTAGGGTGGTAGGAGCCTGCCTGCTCCCTTCCCTTCCCTCCCTTTGCCTAAGGATCTCATTTCAAGAGTGGTCTGACTGTAGTGAAAAAAAGCAGTGAATCAAGAATTCTCACTTCTGGTCCCAGCTCTGCCTTCAGCCTGAGGTGAGACTTTAAACAATGACCTGCAGCCTCTGGGCCTCTGTTGAAGGGTCAGAGAATACAGATTCTGGGTCCTGAGCCTGAGACTTAGATCTCAGCTAAGGGCATTTGCTGCCTTATGGATCAGGGAGGTGTTGCAAACTCACTTTCTTGATGTCAGCTCCAACGTTTACAACCCCTCCTGTAGAGACAGGAAAAACAAGACTTTGGGCAAAGGGCCAAGGCCAAGGTCCACACAACACAGGTAGGAGAAAGGGCTGGTAGCTCTGAGTCTGTGACATCTGCTTTGGGCTCTCCCTGAAGTCAGTAACCAAGGCTGTTGTTGGGTTCATCCTAAGCATGGCCTCATGCCTCTGTGTGTATTTAGTCCCTCAGTTGTGCCTGACTCTTTGTGACCGCAGGGACTGTAGCCTACCAGGCTCCTCTGTCCATGGGATTCTCCAAGCAAGAATACTGTACTGGGTTTCCATGCCCTTCTCCAAGGCATCTTCCTGACCCAGGGATTGAACCCACTTCTTTTGGGGGTTCATTTCTCCTGCATTGGCAGATAGATTCTTTTCCACTGTACCACCTGGGAAGCCCCATGCTTCTGGGCTTCTGCATCATGGGCTCAGTCATTTCAGTTGTATTCGCCTCTTTGTGACCCCATGAACTGTATCCCACCAGGCTCCTCTATCCACGGGATTCTGGAGTGGGATGCCGTGCCCTCCTCTAGGAGATCTTCCCAACCCAGAGATCAAACCCATGTCTCTTATGTCTCCTGCATTGGCAGGCAGGTTCTTTACCACTAGTGCCACTTGGGAAGTCCCTTCTGCTTCATGCATGCATGCCTAGTTGCTTCAGTCATATCTGATTCTTTAGGACCCCATGGACCGTAGCCCACCAGGCTCTTCCACTCGTGGGATTTTCCAGGCAAGAATACTGGAGTGGGAGTTGCCATTTCCTTCTCCAGGGGATCTTCCCAACCCAGGGATGGAACCTGGGTCTCCCACATTGCAGGCAGACTCTACCTTCTGAGCAACCATTGCTTGATCAACTCCTCCCTGTTTTTGGTCACATCCCTCAAAGCTATTCTTTGCTCAGTCCTCTCTTACCTGTCAATCATTGGCTTCTTGGTAATGGCCACGTCTGCCTTAGGTCCTCAGCATCTTCTGCCTAGCCTTCCCGGTACCTCCAAATCCCCAGCTCACACCCTCAATGGCTTCTTTTCCCATTACTTCTATCTCCCAGTCCTTTCCTCCTCTAACTCCTCAGCTCACCACTTCACCCCTTGCTTCCTGACCGTGGCTGTCAATGACTCCATGTCTCAAACCAACTCGCTTCCCTGAGCTTGGCCCTTCGCCTCTAGACTATTTCTTGTGGCCTTGAGAAGTGAGGCAAGAGGCCTCCATGGGGCTGGCAGTCTCTCTGCCCCAACACTCACCCGGATTTCGTCCGGCACTCTTGGGCAGCAGCTGCAGCAGGGTCGAGAGAGTAGAGAGCTGCTCTGGGGTCAGCTGACGCAGCTCCACGCCATAGCCTGCCAGCACAGCGGCCACTCTCTGCAGAGTCACATCTGCTGGGAGCCAGACATGGAGCTCAGGACTGGTGCCAGGATGAACTTATGGGATGAGTTTGTGGGTGGTAGGGGACCCCCACATTTAGGAACTTCTCAAACACTAGGACACTGGTGCCCTCTCCTTCTTGTCCATGTCCACACTTTGGGGGAAAGCCCTTCGGGTGCCAAGACCAAACTTCAGGCCCAGTAGGGACTCCTCGATTCCCTAGCTGGAGAAGGCATATCAACTCCAACCCCTACTGTATCCCCAGTGCCTACCTATGCCTGGCAGAGAGCAGGTGGTCAGTAGGCATTAGTTAAGTGTACAGATGACTTTAAGGACAAATTAACAAGTGCATGCATAGTCAGGACAGACCCCCGCATCTCTGTCCCCCAGAAAGCAGCCCCATAGGCATGGAGTGGATGCTGAGGCCGCGGTTACCTGGCTGCTCTGCTGGTGCAGGAGGCTTCTCCCCACGACCCTCTAGTCCTTCCTCCTCATAGCCCTCCGAGGAGTCCCCTGCCCGGCTGCTGCCCCCTGGCTCTGGCAGCCTTGATGCCCTGGCCCTGCTGGGCACTTGTGATTCCTGGGCCAGGTAGAACAGCTCTGACTCCTGGAAAAGCTGAGCAGGTGGAGGCCCTGGAGGGTCCCCATAGGAGTGGCCAAGGTGAGCCCCAAATGTGCCCTTGGAGGCAGTTCGGCTGAGGAAGGCAGGGGCTTCAGCCTTGGGCAGGGGGTCAACACTGACCATTCCTGGGGAGCTCTCTGAGCCCCGGGAGCCATCGCGGGAGCCAAACTGTGGGAAACCAGAGACTGGGATAAGAGCAAATGTCAGCAAAGGGGTTGGGGTTGGGAGGGGGCCAGTGTCTAGGGCTCACCTGATGGAACAGGTAGGGCTGCAGCAGGGCAGGTTCATAACTCAGGACAGGATGCGGGGGCTGTGGGGGCAGCAGCAGATGCTCCAAGAGAGGGGGCAGCAGCTCAGCCTGCAAAGGGGACAGAGGGGAGCCTGCCCCAGCTCCGCCCCCGCCTACTGAAGGTCGAGGAAGCCGATGCTGCGGAGCTGGGGCGGAGCCAGTGGGGATGCCCTGTAAAAGCAGCTCCCCAGCGGGACCAGGTCTCCTGGGCACCAAGCCAGATCTGAGAAGGAAAGCAAAGTGTGTGTGTTGGTTGTGTGGGGCAACAATGTACAGAATCTATGAGGCAGAGATGCTGGGGGCCAGGCAGGCTTAGCCTAAATTAAACCTGATCTCTCAAGAGATGAGGTAGCCTCAAGAGAGAGAGTAGCATGGAGAAGGGCCAGAGGCCTACGCCTGGGTAGAGGTCATTGCCTCCCTGGTAGGCGTGCCTGGGTCCCTGAAACCCAGTAACAGAGCTGACGAAGTATGAGGCTAAGGACAGAAAAGGGGAGAGTTGGGAGCAGGGGAAGGCAGCTAGGAACTGCTCTAGATGAACTGTGGCTGCAACTTGCCCCATTGCCCCTGTCTGCATGTCCCCAAGTATACATCCAAACATTCAATGCTGTGCCCCGCTCTACTCCACTCTGCCTTCTTCACCTGGAATAATCCCCTGAGCCCCAAGCCCTCATTTACTTTCCTTTGCTTTACAGGGCCTGAATGATGCCTTCAGAGCCCCTAACCACAAAAGAAGATGGTACCTCCTACCATGTAGTAATAAAACCGAACATTAAACAGCCTCAGTCTGACAAAACTCTAATCTGTTCCATGATGACTGCTTTGATGCTTCTTTTAAAATACCAAATGTCCAAATGTTTCCAAACAGTCTTTCACATTGTGAATCAACTATGCTATGATAAAAATTTTAAGAAAAGGCTTTATCCGGCAAAAAAAAAAAAATCCCCCAGTTTTGAATGCTCTTGTTTTGCTAGATCCCCAGGGATAAGCTCAGCTCATGTTGGGCATGTGAGCATGTCCAACGACCACTCCAGGGCCTCTTTCACTCATGCCCAGCCTGCTGGTCTCTGTACCTACTTTCCTCTCTCTGTCAGGAGGGCCACAGATGCACCAGCCTTGCCATGCAAGAGCTGATGACAAATGATGCCTACCTGTCCTTTGGATGAGGCTCTGGGGGGCGAAGTCTGGGGATACGCTCCATCTCCTGGGAGATCACATACTGGGTGAGGTCATCATGCCAGGACAGTCCTTCCAGGGAGAGAAAAGAGTGACATGGAGATTGTCCCTCCGGCTTGGGACAGTCTGAGGGCTCAGTAACAGGGACCAGCACAGATCAAAACTGCACCCTCTACCCTGCAGTGTACTGAACTGGGCAGAGCAGAGGAGCAGTGGAGGGGGTCCAGAGACCTGGTGGGTAATCTGAGTTGTCCTTTCCGCCCCACCCCCCACCCCAGTACAGATCTGGAAGTGAGACTGGGTTTAAATCCTCTGCCACTTACTAACTGTATGTCCTTAGCTGAACCTCTCTGAGCCTTAGTGCTCTCATCTGAAAAATGGGGGTTTATACTGCCTAAAATTGTTGTGATAATTAAAACACAATATAAAATAGTTAGAATAGTACCTGACACATCATGAGTTTTCAACAAATGCTGTTATTATCATCATCAATATTATTATTCATCTTATTTTTATTGATCCTGAACCTTAGTTTTCTTTATTTGTGGTGGTTTAAGTGGGAATAACATACTTCATGGGTCTGTAGTAAAGATCAAATGCAATCAGGGACTTGAAAATGTTCGGAAACCTCCAAAACATTATACACCTGGTTTAAGCCTTCATCAACATCATCTTATCCTGAAGGCAGGTCTCCTGTTTGACCATTTCCCTCCATGAAGTCTGCTTGCAGGAAAAGTCAGTCATCTATTCTAAAAGGATAACCTCCCACTCTCCAGTCCCACCACCCCCTATTCCTTTTTCCTTGCTTCTGGATTAATATTTGTACTGCTTTTAACTCATATCATGGGATCAATACCTGCCTTTTTGCCTATTAACATTAGATGAACTATCTGTGTTTCTATAAAAGGCCAATCCTCCACTTGGGCACTAGATTTCATCCCCTGCTGCCTACTCAAGAACATCTTCCCCACAATTCTCCCCCTTTTCCTATATCACCATTTTCTCCTGTTGTTTACTGAATTATTCCCATTCATATACAAACACAATGCAATTTCTCCCATCTTATAATAAAAATACTGCTTGATCCCACATCCCCCTCCAATTGTCACCCCATTTATTTGTAGCAAGACTCTTTGAAAGTGTTATCTCTGCTGGCTATATCCACTTCCTTTCCTCCTATTCCCACTTAATCACTCTATTCAGGATTTTCCCCCCAACTATTCTACTATAACTGCTGTCATCAAGATCACCAATGGCTTCTGCATATCTAAATCTAGGGTTAGTTCTCAGATCTCATCTTACTTAAGCTATCACCTTCATTTGACTGTTGATCACTCCTTCCCCCTTGATACATTCTCACTTAGCTTCTAGGACACCAAACACTCTTGTTTCTCCTTCTACCCTATTGGCTCCCCGTTCTCAGCCTTCCTTGTTGATTCCACTCCTTCTCCTGGTCCTCTTAATAGAATTCTTAGGTTTTTCTTCATATTGACTCAGTCCTTTGACTATTTCATCCACCTCATGGGTTTAACTACCATCTGTAGGCCAAAGAATTGCAAATTTATATATCTACTTCAGACTTCTCTCTCTCTTTCAAATTGCAGTCTTATATACTCAACTTTCCATTCTAATTGAGTGGATATCTTGAACTCAGTATAATAAAAACTGAGCGCCCCCCTTCCCCAAGCTGATACTTCTGCATACTTAATATTTTGATGTTTGGTGTTTCTGTTTGTACCATTGATTCCCTACATTCTATTCTCAACACAGCAGCAAGAGTGATCCTTTTAAAGTAGAAGTGATATCAAGCACCTCTATGCTCAAACCTTGTGATGGTTTCCTCTTTTACTCAGAGTATAGTCAATGTCCACATATTCTCCTATAAAATCTTTGAACATCATTACCTACCTGACTGCATCTTCTGCTTTGCCTCTCCATTGCTCTTCTATAGCCTCTCTGTAGAGGTTTTTCCATGTTGTTCCTCAAACTCATGCTCCTATCTTAGGGCTTTTGTTCTAGATCCTTGGCCAACCAAAACACTTTTTTCTAAGATAACCTTCTGGAAAACATCCCCACCTCCTTGATGTATTTATTCAAATTTCATAGCCTCATTAAGATCTATCTTGACCACTCATTTTAATACTGTGGCCTCCTACCTCACCTTTTCTGATCCCTTTATCCTGCTATAATTGTTTTTTTCCATGGCCCTTATCCCCTTCTAACATACTAATGTTTTCTAATTTATATAATGTAGTCCCTCCCTTCATCTCCTGAATATAAATCCCAGTAGGCAGAGATCTTTGTTTCACCCCTTGATAAATCCCAAGCACCTAAAACTATGTTTGCCACATAGAAGTACCCAATAAATATTGGTTGAATGAATGAATTGAATGAGTGGGGTGTTCTCCTGGCTCAGGACCCCAGGATTCACAGCTCTGGAATACTCAGTCAGCTCCAGAGAGTGGGCTGATCTCAAAGAGGTGAATGCTGGCCTCTTCCAGTGGCTTCTTCTAGAAGCCTCTTCTGGATTCCTCCAGAGAGTCTAAGTGTGAACAACCTGTCTCTAGAGTTCCACCCCCCACTCCTGTCTCCAGTAAGGTCTGGGAAAGTGAGGCTCCACAGTGGGTGTGATAGGAATGTTCCATGAGAGAAAACCTGGAGTCACGTGGTCCCTCCCTTCCCCATCTCATCCAACCAAGTTATAGCCTCTCTCTTCCAGTGCATCTAGACCTCACCTTGGGACATGAGCTGCCGGAGCACACCTTGTAAGCGTTGAAGAACTGGGGATGTGACTTGCAAAATGGGCCGGGCTTGCCCCACTCCCACCTGGCACTGTCCAAACAAGCCATCTAAGAGCACAAAAGTGGTGTCAGCAGGGCGCTTGGACAAGAGGCCTTCCAAAGTTCAGGTTGCAGATAGACACCTTTGCCTCTATCTCCTCTCTTGGCTTCAGAGGGCTTTTCCCTCCAGGTCATCCCTCCTTCTCTCCAAGTGCAATTCCCCTTCTGACTTCCAGGCACACACACCTCCCCCCACACACACTACTTTTTCATTGTGTACCGCCCCCCCACCCCGACTTGTAAATCCTGTTTGGTTTCACTCACCCTGAATACAGACTTCAAGGTGAGAGCAGAGTCTGCGGTCAAACAGACAGCCTGTAGAGAACAGGTGAGCAAAGAGGCTCAGATACCCCCATGCATACAGTGGTCAGATGGATGAATGGCTAGGGAAGGGGGATGCAGATGGGATCCAGTCTTTCGTTTCAAGGAAGGCTTTAAGCTGGAAGGAGAGGAGGGCAGAGGCCTCCTCTTCTTAAGAGGGAAATCTGGCTTTGGATTTCAAAGATCTGCAAGTTTTAGATTCTTTCCCTAAAAGCCTCAGTTTGTTTAATTAAGTAATGGGGAGAAGGAGCCCTTCAGGTGCATGGGGGTGGTGATGGTGGAGAATCATTAACTTCTACTCTGAGAGAATTACTGCGGGGTAGTTTATGTCCAAATTCAGAGGGAAAAGGGACTTTCCTTCCCATATCTCCAAAAGTATCTTATGATGGCCTGGGACTCAGAAGAGATGGGAACCCTAGCACACTTTCGCTTCACATGGGAAAGGGTGGGATGGCTCTAAGGCAGTGCTCCCCGCACTTTCCCTATAAGCCCGTGGCCCGAGCGCTGCTGGCGCTGTTCGCGGTGCTGAAGCTCTGAGCTGGGAGCCTCTGAGGGTTTGCCTGGAAGCAGTTATGGGGGAGGGAAAGGCGACAGGGTGAGGAGCCTTCAAAGGACCTGACCTCTCCGCCATTCCAGCCTTCATCTTCCACCCTAACCAACCCGCAGCGCCACAGGAAGTACCTTGCCCTGGCCTTCAAGCCCGATGGGGAATGAGGGCGTCAGACTATGAGCTTGCGCCCCTTCCCCCACGCGCCCCCGGCCCCCACCCTCCCCCTGCCCATGAGTCAGCGCTGACTGTCTCCGTCCGCTCAGAAGTGAGTCAGCACCAGGCCTGGCTGTGGGGAGGGGGCGAGAGACGACCCCTCCCTCCTCACCCTCTTTGGCCCCCTTCCCCAGAGGTCCGCTTCTTATCGGAGTTCAGATTATAGCGATCGGCCTCTTCAGGCTAGAAGAGAAACCCTGGCCCCTCCCTCGGCCTGATCCTCTACGGAAATCTGGGACCCCGAAGCTCGCGGGCCCGACTTCTACTGTCTGGAAATCAAGGTTCTCTCTCCTTTCCTCCCCTCCTCCACTCCTCAGCGCCCCCACTTTTTGGAGCCTCGGGGACACTTCCTTCCCTTGTATCCCGTCTCTAGGTCCCTCTGTCCACACGCACCCCCATTCCTTCTCCCCAAACCCCAAACTTGCCCTGAGCCCTCTTCTCTTAGGTCCCGCCCCCGGGCTCCCAGCCCCACCTCCAGGCCTACGCCCCTTTCCTCGCTGATGCCCTCTCTTCTCTCTCCGCTCACCGGGCCTTCCCCTACCCCACCCCACACACACCTTCCAGCCGAGGTTCCGACCTTTGTGATACTTCCCATTCCCGCCCTTCCACCCCAGCACACCCCACCGAGTTCTGCTCTCGGCACCCTCCCCCACCCCCCCACCCCCATTTCCTCCTGACCGTGGGCACTAATGGCGTTGCAGCCTCCCGGGCGGCTGCCCAGCAACAGCAGATAGAGTAGCACCCGGAGACCCCCCGACTCCCTGGAACCCCCAGGCCGCCCCGGGAGCCGCATCCTTCCGGGCTCGGCTCTCCAGCGGGGCAGCCAGAGCCGCAGCGACGCCGGCCCGAGCCTGCCAGCGGGGCCGAGGCGGGGCCTGCCACTCCCCACCCACCGAGGCGGGGTCTACACGCCCCTCTCTCCGCAACTCTGCCAACCCCAGGCGGCTGGTGACGACATCCCCACCCCCGGCTCTGGCGTCGATTTGCGTCATTCGTGGCGTAAAAGCACAGTCTTCGCGGGGCTCCTGCTCACCCTAGCCCTCCTACACCCAACAGTAGGTCCCTCTCTAGAATTCTCACTTGGCCTCAACTTGACATATTCTTTTCCCCAAGGGCCACCGCCGCTATCACCCAGTCTCAGGGTTGGCGAGAAGGGTTCCCGTTGGGTGGGGGCCAGGAAGGATAAATGAGTCGGGTAGTATAAACCTTAAGATGTGGAGCATAAAAGTGAATAGAATGTGTCCTCTTTCACGTCTCAATTAATGATTCCTATGTCACTAAGATCATGGCATCCAGTCCCATCACTAATGGATAGGGAAAAAATGGAAACAGTGAGAGACTTTATTCTGGGGGGGCTCCAAAATCACTGTAGATGGTGACTGCAGCCATGAAATTAAAAGACGTTTGCTTCTTGGAAGAAAAGCTATGACCAGCCTAGACAGCATATTAAAAGGCAGAGATATTACGTGACCAACAAAGGTCTAGCCAAAGCTATGGCTTTTCCAGTAGCCATGTCTGGATGTGAGAGTTGGACTATAAAGAAAGCTTAGCACTGAAGAATTGATGCTTTTGAACTGTGGTGTTGGAGAAGACTCTTGAGAGTTCCTTGGACTGCAAGGAGATCCAACTAGTCAATCTTAAAGGAAATCAGTTGTGAATATTCATTGGTAGGACTGATGCTAAAGCTGAAACTTAAGTACTTTGGCCACCTGATACGATGAACTGACTCACTGGAAAAGACACTGATGCTGGGAAAGATTGAAAGTGAGAGGAGAAGGGGATGACAGAGGTTGAGATGGTTGGATGGCATCACCGATGTGATGGACATGAGTTTGAGTATGCTCCCGGAGTTGGTGATGAACAGGGAAGCGTCCATGGGGTTGCAAAGAGTGGGACGAGACTGAGCCACTGAACTGACTGACTGTCATCCTTAAGAGCAGGAATGGTCACACATATGTGCTTGGATTCCAGTGGATTCCAGTTTTAGAAATGCCTCCTACTAGGGGTATAAGTTTGGGTAAGATGTTTAACCTCTCTACTCCCAAGTTTCCTGATCCGTGAAATGAAGGAGCCAGTAGTACCAGGTGGTTGTGAAGACTGAGAGAATTAAACTCACATGGCTCACTTAGCCATTGTACTGGATAGGTACCTTTCTTTTGCCCCCTACCATGGCTGGTCTATCAAACTCTTATGGTTTCTGCCTGAAAAATATATCTCCCGTCTCTCCATGCTCACGGTCCTACCCCAACCACTGTGCTCTTTCATGACTATTGCACTAATCATCTAGCTAGACTTTTGCTTCCATTCTTGTCACCCAATAAGCTTGGAAATGAGCTTTCTAAAGTTCAAAATTGATCACTTTATTCTCTTGCTTTTCAGTACAACTTTTCCAAAATACAAAAAATAAATAAAAAGATAAAAAAGGTAGTGGTGCATAGTAAATACTCATAAACTCATCACCTAGCAGTTGTGTCCGATTCTTTGTGACCTGCCAGGCTCTTCTGACCATAGGATTTTCCAGGCAAAAATACTGGAGTGGGTTGCCCTGCCCTCCTCCAGGGGATCTTTCTGACCCAGGGATTGAACCCAGGTCTCCCACATTGCAGGTGGGATTCTTAACCACCTGAGCCATCAGGGAAGCCCAACAATACTGGAGTAGGTAGCCTATCTTTCTTCCAGGGGATCTTCCTAACCCAGGAATCAAACTGGGGTCTCCTGAATTGCAGGTGGATTCTTTACCAGCTGAGCTACAGGGAAGCCCAAGTTCTCTTCTAAATGTTTTTCAACATGCGTCTCCAAGAAATAAGCATATTTTTCTGTACCACCAAATTGCCATTATGACCTAACAAAATTTACAATAATTTCTGAATACAATTTCATACTCAGTTCATATTCAAATGTCTGAAACTGTTTCCAAAAATGCCCCCTTTTCTGCTGTTTTGTTCAAAATAGCAGTCAATTAAAGACCACCACTGCATTTGTTTATATTTCTTAATTCTCTTTAAATTAGCATAACCAGTGCTTTCCTTACCCCCCCATTTTTGAAGTTTCTTTTTTTTATTTTAACAAGATGTACTTAATTTTTTCAGATTTATTTTATTTTATTTTTTGTTTGTTTTTTATTTATTTATTTTTTTTACTTTACAATATTGTATTGTTTTTGCCATACGTTGACATGAATCTGCCATGGGTGTACATGTGTTCCCCATCCAGAACCCCTATCCCACCTCCTTCCCCATCCTATCCCTCTGGGTCATCCCAGTGCACCAGCCCCGAGCACCCTGTATCATGCATCGAACCTGGACTGGTGATTCGTTTCACATATGATAGTTTACACATTTCAATGCCATTCTCCCATATCATCCTGCCCTTGCCCTCTCCTCTAAAGTTTCTTATGGAAGAGATTGGGTCAGGTTTTCTAATTCCCCACCTTCTGGATTTGTCTGACTGTTTCCTCATGATATATTTCCCTGTATTTCCCCTATATGTGTACTGTGTATCCCTGTATATTTCCTGAAAAATAGGAGTTAAGTCTTGATTGGATCAGGTAAAAATATATTAAAACAAAAAATTTATAAATGGTGCTATATGATTCCAATTGCATTATTTCAGGAAGTGCGTAGTGTCTGGCTGTCTCACTATTAGTGATGCTAAAATTGATCACTGATTTAAGGTAGAGACAACCAGATCTCTATGGTAAAGATACATTTTCCTCTTGTTACCAGTATGGATAGAATCCATTGAAAGATATTTTGGCGCTGTGAGAGTATCTAGTTCCCCATCAACTTTTCACCTAATGGTTTTGCCATTCATTGATGATCCTTGAATAAACTGGTGGTTTTCTATCATTCTTTTAACCAATTTTATTTCCTTTAGCTGATCTTATTTCATAAAGAAGAATTCAGAATTCTGACTGGAAATGTAGTTTCTTCTCTTTAACTATTCATTTGCAGAGTAATGAGTTGGTATAATAGTTACTGTCAAGGGTGGCAAATAAGTTTCTAAACATATTTGTTATCACTTTTCTTGTTTGAGTATTACTATGGAAGTATGGTTTTTTATATATTCAATGTATATCAGTCAGTCACAGTAATATAAAAATTGTCCTGAAGTAAGTCAGTGAAAGGCTTTTTAAACTGGCTCTTATTTGCTCTTGAAACATCCCATTCATCACTTAAAACTCCTTTTCTTCCAGAGAGTGAATGGAGCCCCGGCCCACGTGGAGGCCTCTGCCCGGAGGCGGTGGATTGGATAAACGTGTGCCCCATAGGGGAAAAAAAAAAACTCCTTTTCTTCCTTTGTATTATTCCAAGATGTGTTAATCTTTCTTATTTATTGCCTTAGGCATGGAAGCAGCCATTCCTCCAAAGACTTGGTAGCTTTTAGTAAAAACTGATTTTAGGGACCACAATCTGGGCCCTAGGGGTCATAATGACTACTGAGGTGATTGATGTTGCTTCTAGGTCCTTTCAGTGCATAGACTTAGGATATAAAGATACACTCACACATATACACACACCTCACACACACTAATATTTCCAATTAAAATTTAGCTGTGATTTTTACTGAACTCTTAATTTTATATCTGTATCTATTATACTAAAACATTTGGTTTCTAATAACACTAACACAATCATTTATATGTTTGATCCTATAATATGCACACAATAATTTGCAAATAATATAAATATTACTCTCCTAATAAAACAGTGAATATACCTAAGACTTTGGGTAGTTTATTTTGTCCTTATAACCCCTAGGGTTATGCCATCAAAATACTGTGTTCTAAAATCATTTGAAATAATTCTTTTGTTTGTTTAGTCATTTTTTACCAATTTGATATGTAATTTGGTTTGTTTGTTTCCAGTATTAGGATTTGCTTTTTATTTTTATATACTTTTTATTTTTTGAATATATAAAATATTTGCATTGTTTAAAGATCAAACTCACATAATAAAATATACTCAGGAAAGTCTTCTCTACACCATCCACAACTGCCTCTGCCATCTTTATCACTTCACTCCGATTATTTCCTTTTTAAAAGCTTTGTAAATTGTGAAACATAAAAAACAGAAAAATGTATAAAGCAAAAATTAACAGCTCAATAAATCATCATGAAATGAACACACATGTAATCCAGATTAAGAAATTGACCCTAGAAGTCTTATTGTGTTCACCAGACATTTCCTGTGATGTGCTAAAGAAAAAATTATTCTGTGGTTAAACCAGCTATCTTCCTGTTGTTAGAATGAGAGTCTTTATCTTTCAAGTTTCCTGCAACCCAGACAGAAGTGGAACTCTTTCCTTTTGAAGGATAATTTTGCTAGTTATAGAATTCTAGGATGACTGTTATTTTCTTTCAGCACACTTAAGATATCATTTCTCTGTCTTCTGGCTTTTATCACTGCTGTCTTAGAGTCAATTATCAGACTAAATGTTGTTCTTTTGAAAGTAATCCTCTCCTCCACCAGATTCTCAGCTGCTTTAAAAATTTTTTTCTTTTGTCTTTGCTTTCCTGCAGTTTCATCATATTTTTTGCTTTAGTTTTAGTTTTTTATCTTTTAATAATTTGCTTGAGATTTGTTGGTAATCTTGAATCAGTGGGTTGATATCTTTCAACATTTCTGGAAAATTTTCAGCCATAATCTTTTAAAATATTGCTTATGTCCTATTTTTTCTCTTCTCTTTCTGGGATTTCAAGTAAATGAATAGTGGATCCCTTCACTGAATCCTCTTGGTTTCTTACCCTTTCTCTCTGCGTTTTCCACCCTTTGCCTCTGTATTTTTTGGAGGGAAGGATCAAATTTCTTGTGATTTATCTTCTGGTACACCAGTTCTGTTTCAGCTGTCTCTAGTCTGTTACTACGGAGAAGACAATGGCACCCCACTCCAGGACTCTTGCCTGGAAAATCCCATGGACGCAGGAGCCTGGTGGGCTGCAGTCCATGCGGTCGCTAAGAGTCGGACACGACTGAGCAACTTGACTTTCACTTTTCACTTTCATGCATTGGAGAAGGCAATGGCAACCCACTCCAGTTATCTTGCCTGGAGAATCCCAGGGATGGGGGAGCCTGGTGGGCTGCCATCTGTAGGGTTGCACAGAGTCGGACACGGTTGAAGTGAATTAGCAGCAGCAGCAGTCTGATATTATATCTATTCAATTAACTTAAAATATGGGTTCTCACATTTTTAAGTTTTAGAATTTTTATTTGATTCTCTTTCTTTTCAAAGGAATAATTTTGAATTTTATTGATTTCTGTTTATTATTTTCCTGTTTTCAATTTTTTTGATTTCTGCTCTAATTTTTATTATTTGTTTTCTTCTGCTTGCTTTAAACTTAAACTGCTCTGCTTTCTCTAGTTTCCTAAAGTGTGAATTTAATTTATTGATTTTAGATCATTTTTATTTTCTAATGTATGCATGCAATAAATTTCCTTCTAAGAATTGCTTTCACTTCATGCCACAGATTGTGATAAATTACATTTTCATTTTTGTTTATTTCAAAATATTTTACAATTTTTCTTCAGATTTCTTCTTTGGCCCATGGATTGTCTAGAAAGGTGTTTTCCAGATATTTGGGGATTTTTCTAGCTATCTTCCTGTTACTGATTTCTAGTTTAACTTCATTGTGGTCTAAGAATATATCTTATGATTTCTAGTCTTTTAAATCTGTTAAGTTATGTTTTACGGTGGTCTGTCTTGATGAACAGTCCACATGAGCTAGAGAAGAATGTGTATTCTGCTGCTGTTGGGTGGTATATTCTAAATGTTAGAGAGAAAGTGATAGTCACTCAGCCATGTCCAACTCTTTGATATCCCATGGACTTGGAATTTCCCAGGCAAGAATACTGGAGTAGATCGCCATTTCCTCTGCCAAAAAATTAATTAGATCAAATCAAATAATTGTTCTGTTCAGTTCATCTATATCCTTACTTATCTTCTGCTTCCTTGATCTATCAATTTCTGACAGAGGAGTGTTGAGGTCTTAATTATAAAAGTTAATTTTTCTATTTATCCTTTCAGTTCTATCAGTTTTTGCCTCATGTATTTTGATATGTTTGATTCTTTAAAAAAAATCTTCCATATTACTTTCTGTGATTTCTAGATCCTTGTCAAAACTTACAATTCGGCATTTATATGCTTAAACATAGCAAAGCACAGTTGCTTTGCTTTGGAATCATCGGATTGCAGTGGGTCTGTTTCTGTTATCTATTGTGCTGGGCCATGCTAAGTCACTTCATATGTGTCCAACTCTTTGTAACCCCATGGACTGTAGCCAGCCAGGTTCCTCTGTCCTTGGGAGTTTCCAGGTAAGGACACTGGAGTGGGTTGTCATGCCCTCCTCCAGGTGATCTTCCCAACCGAGGGACTGAACCCATGTCTCCTGCATTGAGGTGGATTCTTTAGCACTGAGCCATCAGGGAAGCCCTGTCTATCATGCAGAGTATGATATTTGAAAAATTATTTGTAGAAATAATTTAAAGTCTTCAGTTCGGTTCAGTTCAGTTCAGTTGCTCCGTAGTGTCTGACTCTTTTCGACCCCATGAACCAGAGCGTGCCAGGCTTCCCTGTCCATCACCAACTCCTGGAGTTTACCCAAACTCATGTCCATTGAGACAACCATCTCATCTTCTGTCATCCTCTTCTCCTCCTGCCTTCAGTCTTTCCCAACATCAGGGTCTTTTCAAATTAGTCAGCTCTTTGCATCAGGTAGCCAAAATATTGGAGCTTCAGCATCAAAATCAGTCCTTGCAATGAACACCCAGGACTGATCTCCTTTAGGATGGACTGATCAATCCAAGGGACTCTCAGGAGTCTTCTCCAACACCACAGTTCAAAAGCATCCATTCTTTAGTGCTCAGCTTTCTTCACCGTCCAACTCTCACATCGATACATGACTACTGGAAAAACCATAGCCTTGACTAGATGGACCTTTGTTGGCAAAGTAATGTCTCTGCTTTTTAATAAGCTGTCTAGTTTGTTCATAGCTTTCCCTCCAAAGGGTAACCATCTTTTAATTTCATGGCTTCAATCACCATCTGAAGTGATTTTGGAACCCCCAAAGATAAAGTCTGACACTTTTCCCACTGTTTCCCCATCTATTTCCCATGAAGTGATGGGACCAGATGCCATGATCTTAGTTTTCTGAATGTTGAGCCTTAAGCCAACTTTTTCACTCTCCTCTTTCACTTTCAGCAAGAGGCTCTTTAGTTCCTCTTCACTTTCTGCCATAAGGGTGGTGTCATCTGCATATCTGAGGTTATTGATATTTCTCCCAGCAATCTTGATTCCAGCTTGTGCTTCCTCCAGCCCAGCGTTTCTCATGATGTACTCTGCATATAAGTTAAATAAGCAGGGTGACAATATACAGGCTTGACGTACTCCTTTTCCTATTTGGAGCCAGTCTGTTGTTCCATGTCCAGTTCTCACTGTTGCTTCCTGACCTGCATACAGGTTTCTCAAGAGGCAGGTCGGGTGGTATTCCCATCTCTTTCAGAATTTTCCACTTTATTGTGATCCACACAGTCAAAGGCTTTGGCATAGTCAATAAAGCAGAAATAGATGTGTTTCTGGAACTCTCTTGCTTTTTTGATGATTCATCGGATGTTGGCAATTAGATCTCTGGTTCCTTTGCCTTTTCTAAAACCAGCTTGAACATCTGGAAGTTCACAGTTCACATATTGCTGAAGCCTGGTTTGGAGAATTTTGAGCATTGCTTTACTAGCATGTGAGATGAGTGCAATTGTGTGGTAGTTTGAGCATTCTTTGGCATTGCCTTTCTTTGGGATAGGAATGTAAACTGACCTTATCCAGTCCTGTGGCCACTGCTGAGTTTTCCAAATTTGTTGACATATTGAGTGCAGCACTTTCACTGCATCATCTTTTAGGATTTGAAATAGCTCAACTGGAATTCCATCACCCCCACTAGCTTTGTTCATAGTGATGCTTCCTAAGGCCCACTTGACTTCACATTCCAGGATGTCTGGCTCTAGGTGAGTGATCACACCATCATGATTATCTGAGTTGTGAAGAGTTTTTTTGTAGAGTTGTTCTGTGTATTCTTGCCACCTCTTCTTAATATCTTCTGCTTCTGTTAGGTCCATACCATATGTGTCCTTTATCGAGCCCATCTTTGACTGAAGTATTCCCTTGGTATCTCTAATTTTCTTGAAGAGATTTCTAGTCTTTCCTATTCTACTGTTTTCCTCTATTTCTTTGCATTGATTGCCAAGGAAGGCTTTCTTATCTCTACTTGCCATTCTTTGGAACTCTGTATTCAAATGGTATATCTTTCCTTTTCTCCTTGCCTTTAGCTTCTCTTCTTTTCACAGCTATTTGTAAGGCCTCCTCAGGCAGCCATTTTGCTTTTTTGCATTTCTTTTTCTTGGGTCTGGTCTTGATTCCTGTTTCCTGTACAATGTTACAAACCTCCATCCATAGTTCATCAGGCACTCTATCAGATCTAGTCCCTTAAATCTATTTCTCACTTCCATTGTATAATCATAAGGGATTTGATTTAGGTCATACCTGAATGGTCTAGTGGTTTTCCCCACTTTCTTCAATTTAAGTCTGAATTTGACAATAAGGAGTTCATGATCTGAGCCACAGTCAGCTCGCAGTCTTGTTTTTGCTGACTGTATAGAGCTTTTCCATTTTTGGCTGTAAAGAATATAATCAATCTGATTTTGGTGTCGACCATCTGGTGATGTCCATGTGTAGAGTCTTCTCTTGAGTTGTTGGAAGAGGGTGTTTGCTATAACCAATGTGTTCTCTTGGCAAAACTCTATTAGCCTTTGCCTTGCTCCATTCTCTACTCCAAGGCCAAATTTGCCTGTATATTGTTTCCTTGCATATTTAACTTATATGCAGAGTACATCATGCAGAATGCTAAACTGGATGAAGCACAAGCTGGAATCAAGATTGTGGGGAAAAATATCAGTAACCTCAGATATGCAGATGACACCACCCTTATGGCAGAAAGTGAAGAGAAACTAAAGAGCTTCTTGACAAAAGTGGAAGAAGACAATGTAAAAGCTGGCTTAAAACTCAACATTCAAAAAGCTAAGATCATGGCATCTGGTCTCATCACTTCATGGCAAATAGATGGGAATACGATGAAATAGTGACAGACTTTATCTTCTTGGGCTCCAAAATCACTGCAGATGGGGATTGCAGCCATGAAATTAAAAGACAATTGTTCCTTGGAAAAAAGCTATGAGCAACCTAGACAGCTTATTAAAAAGCAGAGACATTATTTTGCCAACAAAGTTCCATCTAGTCAAAGCTATGGTTTTTCCAGTAATCATGTGAGAGTTGGACTGTAAAGAAAGTTTAGCACCGAAGAATTGATGCTTTTGAACTGTGGTGTTGGAGAAGACTCATGAGAGTCCCTTGGACTGCAAGGAGATCAAACTAATCAATCCTAAAGGAAATAAGTCCTGAGTATTTATTGGAAGGACTTATGCTGAAGCGCTAATACTTTGGTCACATGATGTGAAGAACCGACTCATTCGAAAAGACCCTTATGCTGGGAAAGACTGAAGGCAGGAGAAGAAGGGGATGACAAAGATGAGATGGTTGGTGGCATCACCAGATAGATGGACGTGAGTTGGAGAAAGCTCTAGGAGTTGTGAAGGACAAGGAAGCCTGGCGTACTGTAGTCCATGGGGGTCACAAAGAGTTGGACATAACTGAGCAACTAAACTGAACTGAACAAAGGAGATATTGTAGTATACTTATATGTTGATGAACATAATCAGGCATGCAAGTGATACATAATGACATAGGAGAGAATTGCTGTTTTGATGTCCTTGAGTAGGCTTTAAGCTTTAAGAGAGCATCCATTTTTCTTCCCTGACCAACCTTCCAGATGTCCATTATTCACTGAGACAGAACGTCTCTAACAAAAACAAAAGTAATCTGAATTGGTTTCCTAAGGCTGCTGAAACAACGTACCACAAACTGGGGACTTAAATGATAGAAATGTATTATCTCACAGTTCTGGAGGCCAGATGTCTAGAATCAACATGTTACAAGAGTTGGTTCCTTCTTGGGCCATAAGGATCTATCCAGGGCCCCTCTCTTTGGCTTGTTGGTGGCCATCTTCTCCCTGTATCTCTTCATGTCATCTCCCCTCTATGCATGTCTGTCTCCAATTTTCTCTTTTTATAAGGAAGCTAATCATACTGGACTGGGATCCACCCTAATGATATCATCTTAAATTATTTACATCTATAACATTCTTATTTACAAGTAACATCATGTTCTGAGGTACAGGAGATTAAGACTTCAGTATATGAATTTTAGGGGGGACAGGGTTCAACCCATAAGAGTTGCCAAGGCTTATTAATCTACCCTTCAAAATATCTCTCTGATATGTCCTCTTTGATGCAAGCTCAGGTCCTTGTCTGGCACGCCACACTATTTCAGCAGTCTTTCTGGCATGTTTCCACCCCTTTCCCAGTCTCTAGTCCATCCTTGAACAGAAATGTGAGCTTGTTCTTCTTAAGCTCAGCTTTCATGGTGCCGCTCCCTTGCTCAACAGACTTTCAATGGCTTCCCATTTTCTATCAAATTATGTGATCCAAATTATATAACCTGCTCCTCTGCAATAAGAACTAAACTTACCTTCCTTTTAAAAAATACCCACCTTTTTCTCCCTATTTTCCTTCTTAGAAAGAAAAAGGGAACGAATAAGGGGGACATGTGGGTGAGTGGCAGGAGTTGCCCAGTTTAATGAGAACTAGGTATGACCTAAATCAAATCCCTTATGATTATACAGTGGAAGTGAGAAATAGATTTAAGGGACTAGATCTGATAGACAGAGTGCCTGATGAACTATGGATGGAGGTTCGTGACACTGTATAGGAGACAGGGATCAAGACCATCCCCAAGAAAAAGAAATGCAAAAAAGCAAAATGGCTGTCTGAGGAGGCCTTACAAATAGCTGTGAAAAGAAGAGGCAAAAAGCAAAGGAGAAAAGGAAAGATATTCCCATCTGAATGCAGAATTCCAAAGAATGGCAAGGAGAGATAAGAAAGCCTTCCTTAGCGATGAATGCAAAGAAATAAAGGAAAACAACAAAATGGGGAAGACTAGAGATCTCTTCAAGAAAATTAGAGATAGCAAGGGAACATTTCATGCAAAGGTGGGCTCGATAAAGGACACATATGGTATGGACCTAACAGAAGCAGAAGATATTAAGAAGAGGTGGCAAGAATACACAGAACAACTCTACAAAAAAACTCTTCACAACTCAGATAATCATGATGGTGTGATCACTCACCTAGAGCCAGACATCCTGGAATGTGAAGTCAAGTGGGCCTTAGGAAGCATCACTATGAACAAAGCTAGTGGGGGTGATGGAATTCCAGTTGAGCTATTTCAAATCCTAAAAGATGATGCAGTGAAAGTGCTGCACTCAATATGTCAACAAATTTGGAAAACTCAGCAGTGGCCACAGGACTGGATAAGGTCAGTTTACATTCCTATCCCAAAGAAAGGCAATGCCAAAGAATGCTCAAACTACCACACAATTGCACTCATCTCACATGCTAGTAAAGCAATGCTCAAAATTCTCCAAACCAGGCTTCAGCAATATGTGAACTGTGAACTTCCAGATGTTCAAGCTGGTTTTAGAAAAGGCAAAGGAACCAGAGATCTAATTGCCAACATCCGATGAATCATCAAAAAAGCAAGAGAGTTCCAGAAACACATCTATTTCTGCTTTATTGACTATGCCAAAGCCTTTGACTGTGTGGATCACAATAAAGTGGAAAATTCTGAAAGAGATGGGAATACCACCCGACCTGCCTCTTGAGAAACCTGTATGCAGGTCAGGAAGCAACAGTGAGAACTGGACATGGAACAACAGACTGGCTCCAAATAGGAAAAGGAGTACGTCAAGCCTGTATATTGTCACCCTGCTTATTTAACTTATATGCAGAGTACATCATGAGAAACGCTGGGCTGGAGGAAGCACAAGCTGGAATCAAGATTGCTGGGAGAAATATCAATAACCTCAGATATGCAGATGACACCACCCTTATGGCAGAAAGTGAAGAGGAACTAAAGAGCCTCTTGCTGAAAGTGAAAGAGGAGAGTGAAAAAGTTGGCTTAAGGCTCAACATTCAGAAAACTAAGATCATGGCATCTGGTCCCATCACTTCATGGGAAATAGATGGGGAAACAGTGGGAAAAGTGTCAGACTTTATCTTTGGGGGTTCCAAAATCACTTCAGATGGTGATTGCAGCTATGAAATCAAAAGACGCCTAGTCCTTGGAAGGAAAGTTATGGCCAACCTGGATAGCATTTTGAAAAGCAGAGACATTACTTTGCCAACAAAGGTCCATCTAGTCAAGGCTATGGTTTTTCCAGTAGTCATGTATGGATGTGAGAGTTGGACAGTGAAAAAGGCACAGCACCAGAGAACTGATGCTTTTGAATTGTGGTATTGGAGAAGACTCTTGAGAGCCCTTGGAGTGTAAGGAGATCCAACCAGTCAATCCTAATGGAGATAAATCCTGAATATTCCTTGGAAGGACTGATGCTGAGGCTGAAGCTCCAAAATTTTGACCACCTGATATTAAGAGCTGACTCATTAGAAAAGACCCTGATGCTGTGAAAGATTGAAGGCAGGAAGAGAAGGGGCAGACAGAGGTTGGATGGCATCACCAACTCAATAGACATGAGTTTGAGCAAGCTCTGGGAGCTGGTGATGGATAGGGAAGCCTGGCGTGCTGAAGTCCATGGGGTTGAAAAGAGTCAGACATGACTGAGCAACTGAACAACAGCAAGCTACCAGGAACAAACTGGAAAGAGTCAACAAAATATCATTTAATGTATGTACACTTTGATTGTAGCACCTCTGTGTTGATTTTTATGAGCAGGAAGAGTGGGGCAGCCCTGGCAGGGGCTATAATACTGGAGGTAGAGATTCTCATAAAACAGCAGAGTCCAGGCCCATCCAGGTTGGTGATGCCATCCAACCATCTCAACCTCTTTCGGCCCCTTCTTCTCCTGCCTTCAATCTTTTCCAGCATTGGGGTCTTTTCCAATGACATGGAAGGATGGGCAACTGGAACACACAGCATGGCTCGATATGTGTAAAGAAGGCTGCCATTCCAGCTGTGGTCCCACCCTTACTATCCCCACTTCAGGAGTGGTCGCTGGAAGGAAAACAAGACAGAAGCACTCTCCAGCAGCAATGAGGAGCTGTGCTCTCCTCACCCCAATCCCTGTTCTGGTCCCACCTCTCTCACATCCAAACCTGACCCATCCTGCCTCAAGGAAAGTCACAGAGTGTTCACATCAAAGTCACTTTATTGATCCAGATTTCGATCATCCTGGAACTGCCCCTCTGGAGGGCAATGGGGAGGACACTGGGGCAAAAAAGCTTCACATGAGGTCTCAGTCGGCAACAAGGTTGTGGCCCACAGTGGGTGACGACTCAAAGAAGCCCTGAAACCAGAAACAAAGGATCGGAATCAGTACGTGGGGAGGTGGCCCCTCTCTCACCTACTCCTCCCCCAGATGCTTCTATAACAGCCTGATTTGAGTCAGAGCGCAGTGACTCAGCCCATCAATTGAGGGCCTGTCTGTCACCTTTACTCCCACACAGATTTCATAGAGCTCTTGTCCCGTGATTTTCCCTTGGGCTTGGGCTAGAGAAGAACGGCAGCACCTTATTTGCTTTCACAAAAGCTTTCCAGCAACCTGTTCTTCAAGGTGGATCTGTCACTCAGCTCTGGGTGTGTGGACCCAGCAACCAATTCAGGCTTTGGAAGCCCAGCTGCCATCCTATGAGTGGGAAGCTGTTTCCTAGGAGAGCATGAGGAGCTAGAAGCCCCCAGAGGTGCAGACTGCCTCTGGAGAGCCAGCTCCACAGCCAGCACCCCCATCTCCCCTAGACCAGGTTGATAAGCTCCTTACAGGCCTCTCAGTGTTAACTCTCACTCTCCTTGTAATCCATCCCCAATATCACTGGAGTGGCCTCTTAATATCATACCACATTATAATATCCCCTTCCTCAGAATCTCCCAGTCAACTTGCCACTACATTTGGAATAAAATCTAAACTTTCACTAAGATCTATGAGCCTCTGTGTGGTCAACCCTGGACCTACTTCTCCACCTAATCTTCTACCACTGACTTTCCCATCTGTTCCTCAGACATTCCATAGTATCCTTGTCTCCAGACATTTTCATTGTGTTGTTCTCTTCCTGGGAGGCCCTTCCTTCATATCTTCTATTGGCTACCACCTTCTTGTAATTTAGGTCCTAGTCCAAAAAAAAAGGACTTTTGTCAATGTGGAGAAGTCTGATGTCTGGGGCAGACCCACCCCCACTGCAGTGTCTGAGCAGAAGGAAGGACAGGAGCTGTGCAATAGAAAGGATTAAGAATCAGGAGACCTGGGTCCAGTCTTGGGTCTGCCAAGAACCTCCTATGCAGCCCTGAGTAAGTCACTGGGCCAGCCTAGGCCCCAAGGTCTCAAATGTAAAGATAGATTGGAGGGCTAGACAGGTGTTTTCAACCCAGATTCTGAAGAGTTCAGGCCTTCTAAGGAGATAACCCAGAGCCTTGCCCAGGTGACTTGCCCAGGGCACAAAGTAGAGCAAAGTCAGGAATTGCTGAAGCCTTCTGGACTCTCTCTCCTGTTCATCCAAAGAAGCTTTGCTATCACTTCCTGTATACAAGGGAGTGTGTAGAGAAAAGGAGGACCTTTTACTCAATATTGGAAACTCTGCAGTTTCCCATGTCTACTGTAAACTCAATGCTGATGCATCACTGTATAGATGATTGCATCCTTAGAGACGCCCAGAACCTGCATCATGTCCCCAATCTCTTACATGGATGCTCATGAGTAGTCTGAGAGAGGCAGGAAAGTGGAGGTACCCTTCAACTGGGAGAGATCTTTTCTTCAGCTTCTCTTTTCACAGCCCAATACCCATTCTTTACTTAGCACCTGCCTCCCTCATTTAAACATGTCCTTGGTGATTCCAACCTCCCCAGAAAAAGTGAGAGCCCCTCACCTTGACTGGGTTGGCCACCTCACGTTTCAGAGCTTTTGAAAGCACTTTGGAGGCAAAGCATTGATCCTTGTTCACCTTGACCATTGGGCTCTGTGAGGAGGGAAGCTAAGAGTCAAGAAGGAGGCAGAAAAGGGGGTCTGGGCTCCAGAGAAAAAGAGATAGGACTCAAAGTCAGGGCTTTAGAAGTCTTAAGAAGACACAGGAGTCTCACCTTGGGGAACAGAAGTCGAAGTTTCTCCTCTTGCTTGCCCCTAGAAGAGATGAGGATGACAAATGGGAACTAGGGTTGCTAGAACCCCTCTCTTCTGCCTTTGCAGGTGTCACTAATGGCTCATGGAATTTTCTCCTGCAGATCCCAGACAGGACTTCTGAATCATTCAGAGTACTCCTGGCAGCTCTTTCCTGCCATTTGAACACCCATTCCCTCCCTGCTCCATCTTTCCACTAGACAGCATGGGCTGACCATAGGCTTCACACACCTCACCCCCGTGGTTTTTGTGGAGAAGGCTGCTGGCCCACTCCTCACACATGGATCCTCAAGATAGAGTTTGCTGGTATGACCCATCTTCTGGGTCATCACATCCTGGGTCATGTCATCCTTCCAGAACAAACCTGCAAGGTGAAAGGATGTGGTGAATTAACACCTGGGATGCTCTGACTGGCCCACTCCAGGGATCAGAGTAAAGTAAACACTCCCCCTTTCCCTCAAAGTAAGACAAAGGATCACAATTTGTGGAGATAATTAAATGAGATGGCACATAAAAGTTGTTTAGCACAGTGCCTGGCATGTAATAAATATTCCGTTAGGATTAGGACTGTACTCTTTTCACTGACTCATTTGATACTATTGTGAGGATCGAATGAGATTAGGGATATGAAGAGTGCTGTGAAAACTCTAAGGCAGTGAGTGATTCCCAAACTTCAGGGTATATCGTAATCTTCTGCAAGGCTTGTTAAAGCACAGATTGCTCTTCCTCCCTTCTAGAGTTCCTGACTTGGGAGGTTTGGGGTGAAGGTCATGAATTAGCTTTTTGAGCAAGATTCCTGGTGATGCTGATGCTACTGGTCTGAGGATGCATTTTGAGAATGACTGCTCTAAGGCGTTATGCACATATTAGACATCAGTAGTGGTAGTAGTAATATGAATTCTGGTCAGATTTCCAGAATCTTCCCCCATTCAGGAGACTCTCCTCTAAGAAAGGATCAACCATCTGTCTTCAAAGGACTCCCCACTCCCTTCTTTCCTCTTTTGTATTTGTCATACAATTTGTTATGCTTCCTATATAATTGTTTTTGTCATACAATTTTTTATGCTTAAGTGTGTATGTGTATTTCCCTGGCTGAGAACTTAAGGATTCCTGGTTCTGGAAAAAATCTGCTAGTGCCTGGGGCTGGGGCTAGTCCCCTTCCAGGCACTTCTTCTAGAAGCCTCTGTTGGCCCTTTCAGGCCCATTCACATTCTGATCTCTCCTCATTCTCCATGAGGTGAACATGACAGAAAGAGTCAAGTAAAGACATTAGGGGAAGAAAGCCTATTCTCAGATCAAAAGCCCCTCACTATACCTCTGAATATGACAAAGCCCCAGCCTTTCTTCTCCAGCTCTTACTCACCATGCGGCATAATCTGCTGGAGTAAAACTTGCAAGTGCTTGAAGACTGGGGTGGTAAATCCTGGGAGGGGCCAGAGCTGCCCCACTCCCACTTGGCTTTGACCATCTGAGGGCAAAAAAGTGGTGTGAGAAAGGAGCTTGACTAGAAGCCTTCCAAATTCCAGTTGAAGAAAAGCAGCTTCCTTCCACTATCACTCCTGTGATTCAGGTTCAATGATCCCTGTCCTCCTCACCTGAGTCCCTCCTCCTTTCAGGTGCTCCTTGTTTTTATTTTTTCCCTCTCATCACAACCTTCCTTGTTTGTTAACCCCGGCACTTCATTCACTTTTGGTACCAAATAAGAGTCAAGCTTACAGGCAAAGAGCAGCCCATGGAGGGTGAGGTAAGCAGATACTCAGAAAGCCACACACATAGAATGGATAATCAGGTGAATAGGTAGGGCATGAAAAGCAGGGGAATTGCATTCAGGGAAGGCTTTAAAGCCTGGAGGGGATTGAACGGGACTGGAGGATGGCTCAGTGGTAAAGAATCGTTCCATCCCTGGGTCAGGAAGACCCCCTGGAGGAGGAAATGGCAACCCACTCCAATATTCTTGCCTGCATAATTCCACGGACAGAGGAGCCTGGTGGGCTATAATCCATGGGGTTGCAAAGAGTTGGACATGACTGAGTATGTGAGCACGCATGAACACACATGCATGAGGATTGGAGAGGAGTCCTGAAATCTTTAGAGGAAGAAAGTATTGGTATGCATACATTTTGAGTGCCTGGATTCTTGTCCTGAAAGCTAAAATTTGCCCAACTGAGCATAAGGGAAGGATAGAGGGGCGGAGATAATCCCTAATGCTATATACACTTTTCTCATTTCAAGTAGATGGGGTAGGGTTGGAATATTTTTTGTTTGTTTGTTTGCTTGTATCTTTGTTTCTTTGGGGGTGGGGTGGGGAGAGTTGTTTGTTTCTGATGGTGGAATTAGATGGTGGAATTACTGTGAGTCATTATGGAAAGGAAAGTCTCCTCCTCATTTAAATGGATCCTATTATCATTTCCCTGGCTTTGGGAAGGAGGAGAACGTCATACTGAGAAGGAAAATAGCTTCTGGAAGGAGAGATCGTTCTCTGGGGCAGCGTTCCCAGAGCTAGCAGGAAAAGTGGTGACCCGGACACCCTCAGTCAGGCCTACAGGGGTACCTGGCGCTGTCCGCGGTGCTAAGCGGTGGCCAAAGCCTTGGCACGGAGGAGGCTATGAGCTGTAGAGAGAACTAGGCATCCTAAGAAGCTTGAGGGTCCTACAGTCTCCCCACCCCCACCTCCCTCCTGGCCTTCTCCTGCAGATTTTCACGAGTCCTCTGCGCTGGCCTCTAAACCCAAGAATCGGGCGAAGAGATCTGGCGCCAGCCTAGGAGTGTACGGCGTCTGCCCCAAGCTCCGGGTGCTGGAATCCTCGAGTCTGCGCAGTCGGTCTCTGGCTGCTCAAATGTGAGTCAGCGATGGTCTACCCGGGTGGCGCATTGAAGGGGGAGGAAGAAGATAGACCTTTTCTGCCTCATTCTCTTTTACCTCGCCTAGCCCTCCCATTCTTCCCAGAAACTGGATCGCAAACGCCAGGCTCCAGGGGCTTACAAAGAAGCCTTGGCGCATCCCTCGGTCCCGTTTTCTCCTTGGGCCCCGATACCCGCGGTCCCTGCTCCTGCTGTCCAGAGATCCTGGCCCCTGACTATCCCTGAGCCATAGGCATCGCTTCCCCCACTCCTCGGCAAGTCTTGCTTCTCTTGTGGCCGCACATGCCAGTTTTACTTCCCTGTACCCCTGTGTTTTTCTGTCCTTCTTCCTAATCCCCAATCTTCCCCTGAGTCGGCTTCTCTTAGGTCCAGATTCCATACACCTAGCCCCATTCCAAGCCTGCGCGTCCTTCGCGCACCCCAAACACATTGTTTTCCTCCGAAGTTCCTAACCTTGAGGTCCCCAGACCCACTTCACTCAGAACCGCTCTTTGGCCCTGCCCGCACCGCTCCCCCACCCGCCCCAGGGTTCCTCCTGACCGTGACCACTAACGTCGCTGCAGCCCCCCAGGCGGCTGTTCAGCAGCAGGAAGCAGATGAGCAGCCAGAGCCCCCGGAAGCCCCCGGGCCACAGCGGGCGCTGCATCCTCCCGGGCTTGCTGCGCTGGTTCCCCACCTAAGTCGAAGAGATGGCAGGCAGCTCCAGGAGGGACTGCGCAAGGCTGTCGATTACCACCCGCTGGCTAGCCAGACTGAAACTGCACAGCCCTCCCTTGGCAGCTGGGCCAATCGCTGGCGGGCCCTGCCCCTGCCCATCCTACCCAGCCCCTACTTCTCCTACCGGCCCCACAGCCACCCAAACCTACTCCTAGGAGCCCACTCCTCTCTTATTAAAACACCCCAAGGACTACTGCCTCTACTCCCAGTCCCAAGGTTGGAGAGAGGGCTTGCATGTAAAATGCTGGTGTGAAATGCACCTGCCTCATAGATTGGTTGTGAGGATTCAATATGTACAGCAACTGGATAGCTGTCATTCGATGAATCTAGTCTATTTTGATTTTCCTGATACTTACTTCACCCTTACCTACCTTAAAATCTCCAACCATCGTGGGTTTGACCTGCTACGTACAGGCACAACTATCTTCTCCCCATCCACTGCAACCATCCTGGTTCAAATCACTGTACCCATTTTAACAGAGCTGCTGCAATAACTAACTACTGGAGAACTAACCGATTCACAGTTCTACACTTTCTTAGTTACAGGCTAATATGTGAGCTTTCTGAGCTCTAGATATTTGAATATCTTTTTAATTAAGCTTAAAATCTTATTATGAAAGTTTTCAAATATTAAAAATGAGAAGGCTCAAATGAATGAACATGAAACATGAATATTCTTATCACCCAGACTTCCCAGTTATTAAGATTTTGTCACAATTGCTTCTTTTCCTTGCTGAACTATTTGAGAGTAGTTTACAGACGCCATGGCATTTCACTCCTAAATAATCCAATATGTATCTTTTAGAATTAATGATATTTTGCTACATAACCACAATATCATTGTGGTACCTATGGTAGGCTGAATAATGAACCCCAAAGATGTCCACATTTGAATCCCTGAAATGGTGAACATGTTTCTTTACGTAAAAAAAGGGACATTGCAGGTGCGATTAGCCTTAGAAGGTGGTTTGCTTCAAATGGGGAGAGTGTCCTGGATTTTCTGAGTGTGTGCAACATCATCACAGAGGTCTTCACAGAGAGAACCAGGAGGGTTAGAGTCAGTAATGGAGGATGTCACATTGGAAGCTAGAGGTTGGAGCGGTTCAAGGAAGGGACCACAAGCCAAGGAGTGCAAACAGCCTCTAGAAGCTGAAAAGATAAGAATGTGCTCCAGAAGGAACAGAGTCCTGCTGACATTTTATTTATTTTATCTTTAAAAATATTTTATTTATTTATTTTTGGCTCTGCTGGGTCTTGATCACTTCTAGTGGACTTTCCCTAGTTGCAGAGAGTGGGGGTTACTTTCTCACTGCAGTCCTCAGGTTTCTCATAGTGGTAGCTTCTCTTGTTGTGGACCATTGGCTCTAGGCACATGGACTTCAGTAGTTGTGGCACATGGGCTTCATTGCCCCTTGGCATGCGAAATCTTCCCAGACCAAGGATTGAACTGGTGTCCCCTGCATTGGCAGGCAGAATCTTAACCACTGGACCACCAGGAAGTCCAGACATTTTAATTTTAGACTTCTGACTTCCAGAACTATAAGATAACAAAATTGTTTTGGGGCATTAAGTTGGATTAGCTGTGATTTGTTTCACCAGCCTTTGGAAATCATACAATATACAAAAATATTTACTATTCCCTAACTAACACAATTCTCTAATACTTTCAGATGCGTGTTGTTCAGTCGCATCTGGCTCTGCAACTCCATGGACTGTGTAGCCCACCAGGCTCCTCTGCCCATGTAATTTTCCAGGAAAGAATATTGGAGTGTGTTGCCATTTCTTTCTCCAGGGACATCTTCCCAACCCAGGGATTGAACCCATGTCTCCTGCATCATCCTGCACTAGCAGGCAGATTCTTTACCACAGAGCCAACTGGGAACCCCTAATACTTCCAGATACAACTCCTTTAACAGATTAATGGTTTGTGAATATTTTCTCCAACTCTGAGCATTTCATTTTAATTTTTAATAGTGCTTTTTTTTAGAGCAAAATGTTTTAATTTTGAGGAAATCCAGTTTATTAAGTTTATCTTCTGTGGCTAAAGCTTTTTTTGTTCTTGGAAATGTTTGCCTACCCCAAGCTCACAAAGATTTTCTTCAGTTTTCTTCCAAGTGTTTGGCAGACCACATAAAATCAATCAGAAAGCATTCTCTCTTTTGTTATGCTCTGAAAGAGTTTCGGTATGTTTTTTTTTGAAAGAAAAAATTAAAACTATCTTTATTGACAGATGACATGATTTGGATACAATTTATTTTATTCTTTAAATTTTGTATTTGGGTATAGCTGATTAACAATGTTGTGACAGTTTCAGGTGAACAGAGAAAGGACTCAGCCATACATATACATGTATCCATTCTCCCCTAAACTCCCCTCCTGTTCAGGCTGCCTCATAACATTAAGCAGAATTCCATGTATTATACGATAGGTCCTTGCTGGGTATTCATTTTAAATATAGCAGTGTGTATATGTTCACCCCAAACTCCCTAACTATCCCTCCGCCCCAACCCTTCCCCCTGGCAACCATGTTTGTTTTTCCAAGTCTGTGAGTCTCTTTCTGTGTTTTAAGTAAGTACATTTGTATCATCTCTTTTTAGCTTCCACATATAAGAGATGTCATATGATATTTCTCCTTCTCTGTCTGACTTACTTCACTCAGTATGACAATCTCTAAGTCTAATAGTCTATTCTATATATGTACCACCTCTTCTTTATCCATTCCTCTGCCAATAGGCATTTAGGTTGCTTCCATGTCTTGGTTATTATAAGCAGTGCTGCAGTGAACACTGGGATGTGTGTATCATTTTGAATCATGTTTTCTTCTGGATATATGCCCAGGAATGGAACTGCAGGGTTATATAGTAGCTCTGAACATCCCAGGTGGTGCTAATGGTAAAAAAAAAAAAAAAAAAAAAAAATCTGCCTGCTAATGCAGTAGACTTAAGAGACGCAGGTTCGATCCCTAGGTCAGGATGATCCCCTGTAGGAGGACACAGCAACCTACTCCAGTATTCTTGCCTGGGGAATCCCATATACAGAAGAGCCTGGCAGGCTACAGTCCATAAGGTTGCAGAGTCAGACATGAATGAAGCGACTTACCATGAATGCATGCATGGTAGCCTTATTTTTAATTTTTTAAGGAACCTCCATACTGTTCTCCATAGTGGCTGTTCCAATTTACATTCCCACCAACAGTGTAGGAGGCTTCTCCACACCCTCTCCAGCAGAGTTTCTGTATGATCGATATTATTTTTCTGAGTGTATGGACTTGGAATTTCTTTGTAAGTTTTATTACAATTTCAATTTCTTTAGCTATTCAGATATTCTATTTCTTTTCATGTCTCTTTTGGAAACTTGAATTTTCAAAAAATTTATTCACATTTAACCTATCACATTTGTTAACATAAAGATATTCATATTTCTTCATTATCCTTTAAGTAACTAGAAATTTGAAATGATTTCACTTTTTAAATTCCTGATTTTGATACTTTGTATTTTTCTGTCTTTTTCTTCATCAGTATAGCTAGAGATAGATATTATTGATCATTTTAAAGAACTGACTCTTGGTCTTGCTATTTCTCTGTAGTTTTCCCATTTTATTGATATCCATTCTTCATTATTATTTCCTTCTATTTTTCTTGTTTCACTTTTTGTTTCCTAACTTCTTGAGTTAGTAGCTTAAATCATTGATTTAAATGTTTTCTTCTTTGCAATAAAGGCATGTCGATCTGTACACTTCCCTCTAAGCATTAGTTTTTCATGTTTTGACTATCAATGATTAATGTTTCCTAATTTTTCTTGTGACTTCTTAGACCCATGGATTATTTAGAAGGATGCTACTATTGGGGATTTTTAAAGGCTTTTTGGCTATTTATTTATTTTTTAATTTCAGTGTGGCCTGAGAACATGCTTTGTATGACTTAGAAATTTTTAAAAACAGGCTGTCCTATAACTGCCCCTGTAGATGGCAAGGGTACAGATGTGGGGGTGGACAGAAATGCTTCAATTAGCTGCAGAGTTTTGCTTGGAGAAGGAAATAGTTCAAAGAAACCCTAAAATGGTAGGAAACATGGAATTCTCAATTTGTATGTCTATCATACAAACTGATGTGATGTACTATATCACTCCCCCTCTAAAACGTAAATTCCTCCTTCCCCAATAAAGAACAGGCTCTAATAACAGTCTTGATTTGCGCAAGTCCTGAGGCACAGTGAGTCAGCACCTGCCTCACAAACTGGCCTCACCTTGGCTTCTGTGTTTGATCTTCTCTCCAGTCCCTTGATTTTCCCTTTGTTTTAGAGCCAGTCAAGGACCCTCACCTAGAGAACAACATATTCCTGTTTGCAGACTTTACACCATGGTAACCAGTTCTTATCACGGGGCTCAATCACTCAGTGCTGATGTGTTACCCTAGCAACCGATCTGGGCGAAGTCAGCACGGTTGCCATGGTGACAGGAGTCAGAAGCTGTTTCCTTGGTGAGTGTGCGGGTCTGGATCCCCCCACCCCGACCCCGAGGCTCAAGCTCCTCTAGGTAGAGTTCACGGCCAGCTGGAGGTGCTCAGCCTTGTGTAGTTGCCCAGCCCAAACCTCCAGAGTATTGCTTGAGCTGAAACAATATTTCCTAGCAGATCTACCTGTTCTACTCTTGCCCTCTCTCAGTACACTCTCCAACAGTGCTAGGATAGTCTTTTAAATTTTTTACATCATCATTCTATTCATTTCCTTAAAACCTCTGGTGATTTTCTCCTGCCCTTTGTGTAAGAACTAGTATTCTTTACTATGACATACAGGAACAGGAGAAAATGGACATCTTAGCTCAAGCAGAAAGAGAAAATTTGCCCTTCCTCCATCTTTTTATTCTATTAAGATCCTATATGAATTGGATGATGCCTACCTGCATGGGTGGTCTTCTTTACTTTTTCTCCTTTTTTTTTGACTGTACAGGGTCTTCATTGCAGTGCCCAGGCTTCTCTTGTTGCAGGGCATGGGTTCTAGAGCATGCAGGCTAGTAGTTGCAACACTAGGACTCTCTAGTTGCCAGGCACAGGCTTAGTAGTCTCAAGGCGTGGGGGATCTTAGTCCCCTGACCAGGAATTGAACTTGAATCCCCTGCATTGGCATTCTTTACTCAATCTACTGATTTCAAATTCTAATCTCTTCCAGAGACACTTTCACAGGCACACTTAGAAGTAACATTTTCCTAGCTGTCTGGGCATCCCTTAGCCCAGTCAGATTGATAGAGAAAATGAATCATCACAGTGAGCAACTGGAGTGAACCTTGCTGGGGACCCCTGAGGGTCTATGTAGAACTTATTTCAGATCGACTCCTACGAAGGGAAGGATATGCTGGAACATTTATCCACTAAATTAAGTCCTTAATTGGTTGAGGGCAGCCCCAGAGGGTGTTAATCCCCAAATGGTTCAAGCCTGTCTTGAGCATAGTTAGGCAACTTCCCCAGGTATTCCAGAAAATCCACTAGATGGGAAGAGTCCCATGACTTGAGGTGGGAGGGTGTGCGGACACCCTCCACCTGCAGCTACATGTGAGCACAGAGATAGGCCAGGGGACAGGAAACAGGGCTTCTATGGGGTCAGCTACACAACCATTGTATGGATATGCTGTGGCTATGACTCCCTTCCCTGACTAGCCTTCAACTGCCTTGAGGGAGGAACCATGCATTGCAATGGCCAGGCACAGTGAATATATGATGGGAAAAAGCAAGGTGGGTGACTGGGGTCAATCTAGTTAATAAGAACCAGATATAGAGAAATAGGCTGAGGGTTATGTTTAGCTATGTCCTCCAATGTGAGGATAAGGGGAGAGGAAATGGTTGGCAGCATGTTTAAGCCTGTATTACAGAGAGTCCCTTGGACTGCAAGGAGATCAAACCTGTCAGTCTTAAAGGAAATCAACCCTGAATATTCACTGGAAGGACTGGTGCTGATGCTAAAGCTCCAATACTTTGGTCACCTGATGCAAAACTGACTCAGTGGAAAAGACCTGATGCTGGGAAAGATTGAGGTCAAGAGGAGAAGGGGGCAACAGAGGGTGAGATGGTTGGATGGCATCATCGACTCAATGGACATGAGTTTGTGCAAACTCTGAGAGATAGTGAAGGACAAGGAAGCCTGGAATGCTGCAGTCCATGGAGTCACAAAGAGTTGGACATGACCAAGCAACTGGACAACAGCAACAACAACCAGAGGATTGTCTCTTAATTTCTCTGGGCTGTATAGGTTGGTGAGTTCCATGGTCTGAAATCCTAACCCCAAAGATGATAGTATTTGGAAGTGGGGCCTTTGGGAGGTGGTTAGGTTCTCAGGGTTGAGATCTCATGAATGAAATTAGTGCCCTTATAAAAGAGACCCTAGAGAGACCCCTTGCCCTTCTACTATGTGAGGTTATAGCAAGATGGAACCGTCTGTGAACCAGTAAGCAGGCCCTCACCAGTCACCTGATCTGCCAGTGCCTTAAGCTTAGTCTTCACAGCCTCTAGAACTGTGAGAAATAAATTTCTATTGTTTATAAACCACCAAGTTTATGGTGTTTGGCATAGCAGCCTGAACAGAGTAGAACAGTGGGCTTGATACTTTCCAGTATGCTCCTGTTTGTGAGGATTGAATGAACTGAGTATGAAAGTGCTTTGAGAAATTATAGAGCCCGAGGCATCGGACAGCTGGAGTTTGGTTGGGCTGATCTCCCCGCTCCCAGGGGCAAACTGGCCATAGGTATCAACCTGGTGAATGTGCAAAGCCTTGGCCGTGTTATTCTCTGTGTGATTTCTTGGGGTCTAGAGGGAAGACTTTCCTTCTACAGAAGGAGGGCTGCGGGTGGGGATGGCGGCTGTTCCAGCTACTATTCTACCTTGCCTTTTATGCGCCTCAGAAATGGTCTGTGGGAGGAGGAAGCAATCTGAAACTAGGTCTTCAGTGCAAACAGGGGCTGTGCTCTCCATACCCCATGCCCTGTGTTCGGATCCCACTTCCCTCACCTCAGAGACTCTGGTCAATTATAAATCCCACCTCCTGCCTCTAGAGAAGCCTGTAGAAAGAGTTTGCTTAAAAATCGGCATGAATAATCCAAATTTGGGTCAGCCTGAAACTGCTTTTTGAAAGCACCAGGCAAAGTGTGGGGGTGGGAGTCTTCCCCTGAGGCTTTAATCAGCTGCAACACTGTGACTCAGAGTAGGGAACAGCTCAAAGACATCCTAAAATGGGAAGAAACTAAGGATTTTCAATAAATGCCATGAGGCAGGTGTTGCCACTTCCTCCCTCGCCCACCTCACCCCCAACCAAATTCAGAACAAGTCTCAATAGTAGTCTTGATCTGAATAAGCTCTAGGACTAGTGACTCAGGAACTGTCAGACTGCAGGCCCTTCCGTTGTCCCCATCTCTAATCCCATTTCCTTCTGGGGATTTTCCATTAGACACAGGGCTGGCTGATCCCCTGAGTCCAGAGGAAACTGGCAGCTCCTTGTTTACCAACTTGATAGAACCATGGTGACCAGTATCCACCACGGGGTCAGTCATAGTTCCACTGATGATGTGCAGCAGCCGATCCAAGCTAAAGAGGCCCAGCTGCCATGATGACAGGAATGGAGATCAGTGTCTCTGAAAAGCGTGAAGGGCTGGAGTCCCTCTGAGGGGCCGGCTGCCTCTGGATGGAGCCCAGCTAGGAGATGCCCAGCAATGTTGCCAAGGTACCAATAGATTCCACCTGGATAATTCACTAGCTCCAGACAGGTCTACTTGTCCCTACTCTTACCTGTTTCATAATCTATTTTCCATCAGCATCAATGTATCTTTAGAAAATGCTTGTATTTTCCTATGAAATCCCCTGATGATTTCCCACTGCCTTGTGAATAAAGCCCAAATGCTGACTGTAGGTTATAAACCCTGAGTAGTCCTGGGCCTCATGTCAAGCTGTTGCCCTAAGAGCACTACCATCATCACAAACCTCAGGGCAACTGTGCTTGCACTTCTCCCTGGCTTAGGAACTCTTCCTCCAAATCTCCACTCTCTACTGAAAGTGCTATTCTTTCAGTACACACAAGGGCTATTTCCTTGTGTCATTTAAGTCAAAGTTTAAATAGTCACCTTCTCAGGCTGTCCTTAGTGTGAGGATATCTGAGGTGTGAAGCAGCCCAACCTCTACCGAGGGGTCTTTTCGAGGAAGGGTGGGCAGTGTGGGGGAAGGCTGGGACCTGGGCTGGTCCTGCCCCATGCTTGCCCACTCAGTTTCTCAGCTATGAAGATGGATGGATACCTGCTAGATGAGCAGGTATCTGGGCTCCAGAGAACTCAAGGGTCCCAGGGAGATGTCTAAAAGCCTTGCTCAGTGGACTTCCTCCACACCACAGAGGAGAGCAAGGGGGAGGCTGAATGCAAGGGGCTCTGGGTACTTTGCTCCCGTTTAAGGATAAAAACTTCCAGTATATTCACACAATGCTTATGGATGGAGGGATGAGGGGAGGATTAGGGTCATGTCATACTCAAGATTTTCTTAGAAAAGCAGAACCTGTATGTATATATATTTTTTAATTTAGGAAAGCTCTGAGTAGATTTCTGCAGGCACTTTAAGCTCTGTTCCCATGTTTGATCTTACAGAGCCACAGGCTGTTGGAGGCCCAGAGCCCCAGCATCCTACGGTTGATGAAAACTGTGAAGGTGTGTGAGTCAGAGAACACGGGGCGCCCTCTAGTGGGCAGGGGAAGACTCTCCCTTAGAATCCGGCCACCCTGGCAGGCATTTTTCACTGTGGTTCAGCTGCTCAATCATGTCCGACTCTTTGCAACCGTATGGACTGCAGCCCGCCAGGCTTTTGGGTCCTTCACCATCTACGCGTTTTTCACACATTGTCTTTAATCCTCACAGCCACCTCTATGAGGGTTGCCATTACTACTATCCCCATTTCACTGCTGTTGAAGAAGTGACTTGAAGAACGTAGATAATGGGTCCCAGGTCACAGCCGGCAGCGGCAGAACCCGTCCTGGGTTGGCTCTGTATTGATAGTGCTATTCTTTCCCATCCTCCAGGCCCTCTCTTTCAGAAGACTTTCCATCAGGCTCAGTGGAGTCCTGTCTTTCCTTATCAACCAACGTTCACCCCCTTCTGCCCCCTGCCTCCCTCTTTAAATGGGCTCTTGGTGGGCTCAGCCTTCCTGACAAGGTTAGGCCCTCACCTGCAGTGAGGCTTTGGGTGGGGTTGGTCATCTCTTGGTTCAGGACCTCCATCCGAAACCACTTCCACGTTCATGTTGCTCCCAGTTCACCGTGGTCCCTGGGGTCTGAGGGGAGGGAAACCCGGAGTCAAGGGTGAAGATAAAATAGTCAAAGAGCTCAGAGGAAAAGACGGGAGGCTCAAATGAAGAATTTCAAAATCCCTGAGTGAACCTCACCATAGGGAACAACAGCAAATGGGTGTCAGGCTTCCCCAACCCCTCCCTTTGCAAACATCACTAATGGCTCACAGAGTTGCCTCTGACTGAAATCAGACAAGCCTTCTCTTTATTCTATTCACTGGATTTCTGACAGCTCCTACCTGCAGCCCTAACCCTCATCGCCTTCCCAGTGCTCTGTCTACCCGACATGAACAGTGTGGACAGAGCACATCCCTTCCCACACCTTAGCCTGGTGGTTTTGGTGGGAAAGGCTGCTGGCTGATCCCTTGAGCAGGACTCTGGGGCATGGGAGCTGGGCATGCGCTCCATCTTCTGAGTTTTCGCATATTGAGTGACATCATGGCGGAAGGATGGAATGAGTTGACACTTAGGATAGATAGTCTGATGGGCCCAGCCCCAAAGCCAGAGTGTGACTAGAATTTTCGCCTTCCCCAAAGTGCATAGGGTCCTTAGGGCACTGGAGACTGGCTAGGGTACAGGAGTTTGCCTTCTGTTCAGCTCAGTGTTTGAGTCCCTGTTCTCAGTATTGAATAGCTCTGTGATCCTGGAAAACTTAAACTTTCCCAGCTTCAATTTTCTCATGCATGAAATGACTAACCTCATAGGGTTGTTGAGAGAGTGACAGGAAGTAGTGCATTTAAGTTTCTTAGCACAGTGCTTGGCACGTAATAAGTGATCACGTGGCAAATTAATAGTGATGCTGTGAGAAGCAAATGAGGATGAAGCTATAAAGAGTGCCTTGAGAACACTGAGCATTACTTACACACTAGACACGATGGTCATCAGTACTAGTAATTCGGACTCACAGCAGAGCTCCCTTCCGAACCCTGCAACATGAAACTCTGCTTCCAGGAAGGGTCGTCCCCACTCTCCATGCCCATCTTTCATGTCTTCTATTTGCTACACACTCAGAGCTGCCCAATCCCAATTCTGAGTCCAGGATATGTGCATGGTGTTGGGGAGAGGTTCTGGCGGGGGACCCCATGGTTTCTGGCTCTGAAGCACTTGGACAGCACTGCGGACTGGGCTAGTCCCAAGGAGATGGATGCAGGCCTCTTCCAGAGACTACTAGTTGCCTCTACCATGCTTCTGTCAAGAGTCCAAGTAAGAACAGCTGCCCTGTGAAGGCTGGGAGAACACTACTCCCATCTCGCCCAGGGTCTGTGCAGGTGAGGCTCCAGAGATGGGTATGATGAGAAACCTGGGAAAGGAGCTTTTCATTTTAAGTTGGAAGTTCCGTTCCCTACTTCTATAGCTAACAGGTCCAGCCTCCCTCCTTCAGCTCTTTTGGTCTCTCCTTGAGGCACCAGCTGCCAGAACACACCTTGCCAGTATTGGACGGTCAGGTTGATGACCTCCTGTTGGGGTCTGGCCAGCTGCACTTCCACCTGGCTCTGTCCCTCTAAGGGCACAAGAATGGCATCGGCAGAGACCTTGGTCAAAAGCCCTCCAAAGGCCCGGGCTGCACAGGATAAGCACGTTCTCTGCTGTCACCCCCAGATCGCACACCCCTGACGTCTGCGCACCCCCTTCACACCCACCCTTTGTCTCTTTGTCCTCTGGGTCTCACTCACCCTGGCACAGACTTGCAGGTAAGAGCAGTTTCTGGACAAACTGCCCTGTGAGCAGTGGGTGGACAGAAGAACAGAGCCCCAGATGGCTACAAAAACTGAATAGACAGACAAAAAAAAAAAAACCTAGAGTAGAGGTAGGGGGAGAAATTAAGCTGCTTCCTGGGAGGAGAGCTGGAAAGAGTTCTGGAATCCTTGGAAGAATAAAAACATAGAACCTGGTTTCATACAGGTGGGACTACCAAGTCCAGGTTCTTTCCCTCGAAGCCACAGTACATCCAACTACACAATGTGTGGCATGAGCTTGCTACTACACAGAGCCTCTTCAGTCCAGATAGATGAGGTGGGGTGGAGGAGAAGCCATTTTTTTTTTCTATCCTGCCTTGCTCTCCTTCTCCAGTTCACAAGCAGATCCTAACACTTGCACAGAAAGGTGAAGACCTCAATAAAAAGACAACCCAGTTTTAAAACAGGGAAAGAATCTGAACACACATCTCTCCAAAGAAAATATTCAAATGGCTAATATGCACATGAAAAGATGTGCATCAGGGAACTGCAAATCACACCCATGATGACATACCACTTCACACCCAAACGGGTGGCAAGAAGCAAAAAGACAGATAATAACAAGTGCCAGTGAGGATATGGAGAAATTGGAAGCTTTATACACTGCTGGTGGGAATGTAAAGGGGTGCAGCTGCTGTGGAAAACAGTCTGGTACTTCATCAAAAGGTTAAACACAGAGTTACCGTATAATCCAGCAATCCTGCTCCTAAGTACACACACAAGAGAAATGAGAGCATTATGTCCACATAGAAACCTCGGCATGAATGTTCACAGCAGCATTATTCATAATAACCCAAAAAGGGAAACCTAAATGTTCATCAACTGATGAATGGACAAATAAAACATGGTATATCCCATAATGGAATATTATTCATTAATAAAAAGAAATGAAGTTCTGACACATGCTACAAAATGGATGAACCTTGAAAACATTATGTTAAGTTAAAAAAAAAAGCCAATCACAACAGTTTGCATATTGTGGGATTCCATTTACATGAAACATCCAGCATAAGCAAATCCAAAGAAAGTCAGTTGGTAGTTGCCTAGGGCTGGAGGATGGGGACTGAGAGAAGAGAATGGATAGTAACTGCTAAAAGTTACAGGTTTCTTCAAGAAAGGGATGATGAAAATGTTACAAAATTGATTGTAGTGATGGTTGCACAATTCTGTGAATATATTAAAACTATTTAAATGGGTAGGTTATATCTCCATAAAGTTATTATTTACAAGTCACCCTTAAATTTAGTTTAAAAGAATGGAAGCATTATAGCTTAAAACAACTTTTCCCAAACTTATCTTATTGGCTTTCTAAGTTGATTCATGTTTTTTATCTAAGTAAAATGGTTTTTAAAAGAAACTTTGCCACTATAAATGAAAAGCCTGTACCCATTGACATAGATTGAAGGTAATTACCAAAAAAAGGAAAAATTAAAAATGAAAGAGAGGGAACTGTAAGGTGGCAACAGAAGGGGCTTGGGGAGGGGAGTTGGGCCTTTGAGGTGGAGGTCCCAGGGCTTACAGGTAAAGGAGGCCACCTGGGGCACAGTCCCTGCTGTCACCAGTACTGAAACCCTGGGCCAGGCGCAGCGGGGGTTGGTCTGGAGGTGGCTCCGAGTTGGGAACTAGATCCTTCCTGTGGGAAACAACGAGTTCCCATGCAGCAACTAAGGATCCCACAGGCGGCGGTCAAGAAGGAAGATCCCAGGTGCCGCAGCTAAGAGCTGGAGCAAAGAAATAGCAAAGTAATTAAATTAATTTTTAAAAACCTGTTACTGAACTTGCATCTTAGTTGGTTTCTTGAAGTAACTGACAACTTGCAGTGTGGTGCGGGAGCCTAGAATAGGGTCTGATATACTGTAGGTTCTCAGTGAGTATACTCTTACCTCCTTATAATCTCTTAATAAGCCCCAGGGGAGCTTTCTAAAATTTGACTTGAAGCTCGTCACTCCCGGGTTTAATATTCCTCTGTGGATCTCCATTACACTTTCCAATAAACACTAAACCCTGCAAGGCTGGCAATATCTAGCCTTGCCTTCCTCTCCAGACAGTTCTCTCTTCTCCTTCTCTGTGTTCCAGCCTCATCAGCCTCCTCTCCATTCTTTGAACACCTGAGCTCTTCTCACAAGTGCCCCATCCTCCATTCTCTTTGTTTCCATATAAAGCCCACCTTCTCAAAGAAGCCCTTGTATATTGCTTCTCTCTATAATCCATTATCTCATTTCCTTAGACACTTATCACTATTTATAATGACTAATTCTTTTGTTTCCTTGTTTTTTTCTATGTCTCCACTGGAGTGTAAGTCCCAAGAGGGCAGAGGACATGTTTGTTTCATTGGTGCATCCTCAGTGTCTACCTACCTGAGTGAATGAATGCTCAATAATATTTGTTGAATAAATGAAAGAGACTTTGGGTCCAGAGACCCCTATGAAACTTCTCTGCCTCAGTGTTCTCATCTGTTCATTGGGTATTTCATGGAGATGACTGTGAACATGAATTGAAATGACCCTGTGAAAACAGCCTCTTGTTGTATGAATAAGTGGTGAGTCGATTTCTGCTTCACTTCAGCTTCACCCTTCCTGGACCTCAGCCCAAGCCCCATTAGTGGGTGAACAAACCAGAAACCAAGAAGGGCAGGTCTGGTGTGGTGGAGAATCAGGAGCAGAACTCAGGAGTTTGGCTTCACAGCTTATCAGGGAGAAGCAGTGAGAGACCCAAGCTCATCCAGGAGAGCAGTGGCTGCCTTCTTCCCTGGTAGCTCAGATGGTTAAGTATCTGCCTGCAACACAGGAGACTCAGGTTCAATCCCTGGATGGGGAAGATCCCCTGGAGAAGCGAATGGTTACCCACTCAGTACTCTTGCCAAGAGAATTCCATGAACAGAGGAGCCTGGTGGGCTACAGTCCATGGGACTCACAAAGAGTCACACACAACTGAGTGACTGACATTTTCACTTTCACTCTGATGGGGTGAGGAGCCCCTGAATGAGCTGCACCAAAGCTGGACTGAAGCTGGCCTCAGCTTTGGAGGCTCCTAGGAGTTTCCTGTCTGTGAGTCAGTTTGGCTGAGAGGCTGTGAGTGACACAGGGGCCGCTGATATCCTCTTCGATATCCCACTTGTTGTGTTGAAGTCTGCAAGATTCAAGCCACGCCCTTTGTCAGGGAACAGGGTCTTCCTTCAAGGACATGATCGTGTCTGATGGGGATCTCCTGTAAAAGAGGCAGCTTCTCAGAGTTGGATCAGAATTAGATGGGTATCTGGGTGATGAATAGCCCGAAGCCTCTTTAAGAGGGGTTCTTCAGAGACTTCCCTAGTGGTCCAGTGGTTTAGAATCTGCCTGCCAATGTAGGGGACACTGGTTTGATCCCTGGTTGAGGAAGATCCCACATACCACGGAGCAATTAAGCCCAAGCATCACAACTACTGAGCCTGTGCTCTAGAGCCTGTGAGTCACAGCTACTGACGCCTTCATGTCTACAGCCATGCTCTGCAACAAGAGAAGCCACTGAGATGAGAAGCTGAGCACTGCAACACAGAATAGCCCCCAGAAAGCAATAAAGACCCGGTGCAGCCAAAAAAAAAAATGCAGAAGGGCTTCTCAGAGCATGTGTGTGTGTATATATGTATAAATGTGTACCATACGCATGTGTGTTTATCTGTTTTATGTATATGGAGACCTGTGTGTATGTGGGAGAAGATATTTGTGTTTATCTGTATGTGTATGTGCCAATATGGTCTGATATTCCCATCTCTCTAAGAAAGACCATCTTACCTGTCTCCTGAGAAGCCTGTATGTGGGTCAAGAAGCAAGAGTTAGAACTTTGTATGGAACAACTGATTGGTTCAAGACTGAGAAAGGAGTACATCAGGGCTGTCCACCGTCATCCTGTTTGTTTAACCTACACGATGAGGACATCATAAGAAATGCTGGCCTGGATGAGCTCCAAGCTGGAGTCAAGACAGGCAGGAGAAACATCAACAGCCTCAGATATGCAGATGATACGACTCCAATGGCAGAAAGCAAAGAGGAACCAAAGAGCCTCTTGATGAGGCTGAAGGAAAGTGAAAGAGCTGGCTTAAGACTAAATATTAAAAAAAAAAAAAAAAACGAAGATCATGGATTCCACCCCCATTGCTTCATGGCAAATAGGAGAAAAGGTGGAAGTAGTGACAGATTTCTTCTTCTCAGGCTCTAAAATCACTGCATATGGTGACTGCAGCCATGAAATTGGAAGACGATTGCTTCTTGGGAGGAAAGTAATAACAAACCTAGACAGTTGCAAAACAGAGACGTTACTCTGCTGACAAAAGTCCATAAAGTCAAGGCTATGGTCTTCCCAGCGGTCATGTACGGTTGTGAGAGCTGGACCATAAAAAATGTAGAACACCAAAAATTTGATGCCTTCAAATTGTGACGCTGGAAAAGACTCCTGAGAGTCCCTTGGACAGCAAAGAGATCAAACCAGTCAATCTTAAGGGAGATCAACTCTGAATATTCACTGGAGGAACTGAAGCTGAAGCTCCAGTAGTTTGGTCATCTGGTGTAAACAGATGATTCATTGGAAGAATCACTAATGCTGGGAAAGATTGAAGACAGAAGGAGAAGAGGTCATCAGAGGGTGAAATGGCTGGACGGCATCACTGATGCAATGAACATGAACTTGGGCAAACTTCAGGAGGTGGTGAGGCACAGGGAAGTCGGCATGCTGCAGTCCATGAAGTCGCAAAGAGCTGGACACAACTGGGTGGCTGAACAAGAACAGCAACAATATGCCAATGTATGTGTGTGTGCAGTGTATTTATTTGCATTCATTATTTATTGCTCTATTACTATGTAACAAAATCACCTCAAAGTTTATTAGCTTATGACAATAAACACCTATCTCACACAGTTTCTGTGAACTGAGAATCTGGAAGATTAGCTGGGTATTTCTGGCTCAGGTCTCTCATGAAAGTATAGTCAAGATGTCAGCCAGGGCTATATTCACCTGAAGGCCTGATCCCCTCTCAATAGGGCTCACTCACCCACAGGCTACATGGTGCTGGCTGTTGGCAGGAGGCCTCAGTTCCTAGCCATGTCACCCTCTCCATACGGCTGCTTGAGTGTCTTTATAACACAGCAGTTGCCTTCCTCTAGGAGTGACTCGAGAAAGAGGGAACAGGCAGAAGCCACTATGTTTTTATAACCTAGCCTCAGAAGTCACATACTATCATTCTGTCACATTCTATTGGCCACACAGACCAACCCCAATACATCGTGGAAGAAGAGGGCACAGTGGCCCAAATAATGGGGAGTAGGATCCTTGAAAGATGGGTACCAAGTGCAGTGTGTGCATACAGGACTGTGTATGGGGTTGTGTGTGTTTGCATGCATATGTGGGTTTGTATATATCTACGTATATAAATTTCATGTGTATGGGGATGGATGAGTATATTTATACATGTTTTATGGCAAATAGATGGGGGAAGAGTGGAAACAGTGACAGATTTTATTTTCTTTGACTCCAAAATCACTGTGGACAGTGACTGCAGCCACGAATTTAAAAGACACTTGCTCCTTAGAAGAAAGCTATGACAAACCTAGACAGCATATTAAAAGGCAGAGACATTACTTTGTTGACAAAGGTCCATACAGTCAAAGCTGTGGTTTTTCCAATAGTCATGTACATATGTGAGAGTTGGAGCATAAAGAAGACTGAGCACTGAAGAACTGATGTTTTCAAACTGTGGTGCTGAAGACTCTTGAGAGTCCCTTGGACAGCAAGGAGATCAAACCTGTCAATCCTAAAGGAAATAAACGCTGAATATTCATTGGAAGGACTGATGCTAATGCTGAAGCTCCAATATTTTGGCCACCTGACGAAAAGGGTTGACTCATTTTAAGACTCTGATGCTGGGAAAGATTGAGGGCAAGAGGATAAGGAGGCGACAGAGGATGAAATGGTTGGATGGCATCACCAACTCAATGGACATGAGTTTGAGCAAACTATAGGAGACAGAGAAGGACAGAGGAGCTTGGCATGCTGCAGTTCATGGAGTTGCAAAGAGTGGGACAAGACTTAGGGATTGAACAACAATGGTATGTGTATTTATTTGTGTATGTGTACGTGTGTGCCTATGATTATTCGTTGTGCCTATGTGTGCATATGGCTGTGTATGTGCATTTGTATGTGTATACGTATGTCCATGTATGTATATACTTGTGCATGTGTTGTGTTCATGTATGTGTGACGTATGCACATGTGTAAGTATATGAAGGTGTGCATGAGCATGTACATGTTGCACTTGTATGTTTAAAGGTGTGCTGGCACACACGTGCAAACTGAGAAATATCACCTGTGTGGAGGAAAGCAGGAGCCAGGAGTGGGGGCACTAGGGGAGGAGCGCCTTTTACTGCTGAGACAGTACATGGACCAAAGGCATCCAGAGCCTGGAGAACAGGCCCTCGCTTGCTTCCAGAGTGTGCAGATTCACTGTCCTCTCTGCCTTTGGATCCTCTGCCAAGGCTTGCTTTCTGGTTCGTTTTTGTTTGAACATTTCAGTCGTCCCTGAGCTGTGCCCGAGGGAAGCAAAGGAAGGGCTATCTCTCGTCTCTGGAAGCTGAGTTCAGTGGAGAGCAGCGCCCCCTGGGGGAAGCCAGGAGAGAAGGGCCGGGGAAGGAGGTTTTCCTGACCCCAATTGCCCAGCTCCTCTCCTCTCTGTCCAGGGCTGATCTTGAGCTTGGCAGGTTTATTAGGCAAAAAGAGGGCGTTTCATTACTTCTAATAATCCAGGCTTCCCTGATAGCTTAGTTGGTAAAGAATCCGCCTACAATGCAGGAGACCTGGGTTCGAGATTCCTGGGTTGGGAAGATCCCCTGGAGAAGGGAAAGGCTACCCATTCCATTCCAATGGAATCCATGGAATTTCATGGAATCCATGGGATCACAAAGAGTCTGACACAACTGAGGACTTTCACTTCACTGCACTTCTTAGAAGCAACTCCTCTCCTCTTTCAATTTAGAATGTTTCTGGTGCTAAATTTTGTGTTTAGAGGACTTTATGCTCCCCCCCCCACCCTTTTAAGTATTTTACTTTATGATTGTGAGAGTACATATAAAGAAAAATGGGTAAAATATAAATGTGAGGCTCAACAGATTATTAGAGTGTGAATAACCATGTCAAAGTTTCCAGGCAATAGAACATTGTCAATAACCCCAGAAACATCTTGTCCCTTCCAGATTACAACTCTGTCTTCTTTCCTTCCTGCCAAAGTGAATCACTCTTTTGACTTTATGAGCACAACGTCCTTCCTTATCTTTGCTGTAATGTAACATAAATAAGTACACATTTCTAAAGAGTAGTGTTTACAAACACAATTTTAAGGTGCATTAGCTTCCTGTGGTGACTGAAACAAATTACCACAATCTTGATGGTTTAAAACAACAGAAATTTACTCTCTCACAGTTCTAGAGGCCAGAAGTAGGAAATCAAGGTGTTAGGAGGACTGAGCTTCCTCCAAAGGCTCTCTGGAGTAACCTTTTTTTCCTTTTATACCTTCTGGGGACCCCCCCTCCCTGGCATTCCTTGGCTTGTAGAAAACTCCAATTCCTACCTCTGTCTTCACATGGACTTTTTCTGTGTGTCTTCCTGTGTTCAAACCTCTCCTTTTTCTTATAAAGACACTAAGCATTGGATTTAAGGCCCACCCTAAATCTAGGATAATTTCATCTCAAGATTCTTAACTAATTACATCTGCAAGATCCTATTTCCAAAATATGACATATTCTAAGGTTTCAGGTAGGCATGAATTTGGGGGGAGACACTATTCAACTCACTAAATACAATATGTATTATCTTGTGCTAACTTTTTTCTAATGTTATGTTATAAAGAATCACCTATGTTGTTGACTATAACTATATTGAGTATAGTAAATATACATTGCATTCATTTTCATTGCCTTCCACGATGTGATATCATTACATTGCAGTTCAGAGTAGGATGTACTGTGAGGTTAACAAAGCTTCAGCTTTGGGAATCTTCACCTTCACGGACCCTTTCCAAGGGTCTGGAAGAAGCCCCAGCTATGTGTTCACATGATCAGATCTTTATGTGTGATTTGCGAAAGTAATACATTACATTTTCTCATTCCATTTATATCTTTTTCTTGCCTAACTGCCCAGGATAAAAGCTCCAATACAATGTTGACTAAAAGTGGGGAGAAAAGTCACCCCTGTCTTGTGCCTGATCTTAGGAAGGAAGATTTCAGCCTTTCATCGTTGAATATAAAGTTCTCTATGGATTTCTCAAGACATCCTTTATCAGGTTGAGGAAGTTCCCTTCTGTTTCTGGGTGCTGAATATTTTTATCATGAAAGAATGTTGGATTTTTATTAAATTCTTTTTCTGCATCTATTGAGATGATCATGTGGTTTTTGTCCTTAATTCTATTAACATAGTATGTTACTTAGATTGCTTTTCATAAGTTGAACCAAGCTTGCATTCCTGGGATGAATCTCACTTTGTTATGGTGTACAGTACTTTTACTTGTTGCTTAATTCAGTTTTCTGTTTTGTTGAGAATTATTGCATCTCATCCATAAGGGACAACTTTCTTCCCTTTTCATGTGGTGTCTTTGTCTGACTTTGGTATCAGGATTACACTGGTGTTGTCTTCTCTTTCACTTTTTGTGAGAGTTTCTGAGAATTGGTGTTAACTCTTCCTTAAATGCTCATCATTGTTCTAATTAAACATTTTCTTTCATACTAAAATTTTATTTGTAATTTTGTGTTCTACTACTTAAAAAGGGTTCTCAAATTTTATATGTTTCAACTCCTACAAAACTAACATCTCTCCTATAATCTGCTGTGCTATTTATGGGCCCTTGGGTTATTCCCAGTTTGGGACTCTCATGAACAGTGCTGCTATGAACATTCTTGCACACGTCTCCTGGTGCCCATGCAAATACATTTACTGAGGCTGTACACCTAGAGTAGAATAGCTGGGTCAGAGAGGACAATGCTGGTGTCCTAAGCTGTTGGCAAGTTACACTCCCACTAACCTTGGACAAGAGTTTCTATTGCTCCACAGCCTCAGCAACACTTGGAATTGTCAGATTTTAAAATTTCAGTGTATTCAAATTAATTGTAAAAATTTGTTTACTTTTCCCTGTATATCTGAGATTCATAGCATTATTGTTAAATTGGAAGTTTGAAATAATACATATAGAAAATTATTTTTTTAAAAAATTGTCTATTGAGGTATAAATAACGTCAACATTACCTTTTAAATATTATACAGGAAGACAACCAAAGAAACTACCTACCCTCATACTGTATGTACAAAAAACCCACTTTCTATGGATATTTTCGTATGTGAAAAATTGTATGGACTTTTATATTGTTTCTAACACAATTCTATATTTGTAAATTAATTTATAATGTGAACTGGGACAATTTTTTCCCTCAAGAAAGCACACTGCATGCTGGAAATCACACAAAATAAACTTTAAGTGGGATGAAAAACAAATTTCAGTGTATTATAATGAGTGTAGTGGTGTCTAACCTTGGTTTCAGTTTGTTAGGTTAAACCAAATGACACTGCCATTTTGTAAGTCAAAATGGTCAAGCACAGTTCATTTCACATTATTTAATATTTCTCTGATGACTTATAAAGTAGAGCATGTTTTCATGTATTTAATGCCCATTTAATGGATTTCCTCTTCTTTTATGAAATGCCTGTTCAAATAGTTTGTTTATTTTTCTTTTGGATGTCTGATGTTTCCTACCTACTTGTAGGTCTTTATATACTCTGAATATGAGCTCTATGTCAGTTATATGTGTTTCAAATGTCTGTCTCACTTCAAGACTGTCTTCTAATTCTCTTAATGAGGTCTTCATTTTAATGAGGCAAAATTTGCCTATGTTCTCTTTTTTGCTTAGTGTTCTTTGTATCCTGTTTAAACCTTCCCCTAACCAAAGTGGTAAAGATATTCTCCTGAAAGAGGAGAGTGAAAAAGCTGGTTTAAAACTCAACATTCAAAAAACTAAGATCATGGCATCCGTCCTATCACTTCACAGCAAATAGATGGGAAACAATGGAAACAGTGAGAGACTGTTTTCTTGGGCTTCAAAATCACTGCAAATAGTGACTGCAGCCATGAAATTAAAAGACACTTGCTCCTTGGAAGAAAAGCTATGACCAACCTAGACAGCATATTTAAAAGCAGAGACATTACTTTGTCAACAAAGGTCCATCTAGTCAAGGCTATGGTTTTTCCAATAGTCATGTATGGATGTGAGAGTTGGACTATAAGAAAAGCTGAGCACTGAAGAACTGATGCTTTTGAACTGTGGTGTTGGAGAAGACTCTTGAGAGTCCCTTGGACTGCAATGAGATCCAACCAATCCATCCTAAAGGAAATCAGTCCTGAGTATTCATTGGAAGGACTGATGTTGAGGCTGAAACTCCAATACTTTGGCCACCTGATGTGAAGAACTGACTCACTGGAAAACACCCTAATGCTGGGAAATATTGAAAGCAGAAGAAGGGGATGACAGAAGATGAGATGGTTGGATGGCATCACCGAATCGATGGCCATGAGTTTGAGCAAGCTCCAGGAGTTGGTGATGGACCAGGAAGCATGGCATGCTGCAGTCCATGAGGTCGCAAAGAGTCAGACATGACTAAGTGACTGAACTGAACTGAATGTTTTCTAAAAGTTCTATTATTTTGCTATCTATATTTAGATGTAATGCCTACTTGCAATGGATTTTGTGTATTGTGGGAGATAGGGTTCCAATTTAATTTTTCCACACGGACATCCAATTTTCATAGCACAATTTATTGAAAAGACCCATCTGAATTGTCACTTTTATCACAAATCAAATGTCAGACATTCAGTTGCCTCTCTTAGTTTTATTGGTCAGTCTATCGTAGAACCAACAATACACTGTCTCAATTACTACAGCTTTGCAACAAGTTTCAATAACTGGTAAGGCAGCCATCTTCTTCAAAGATGTCTTAGCTATTTCCATATTGTGCTTAGTTCTCAGTTGTGTCCAACTCTTTGTGACTCTTTGGACTGTAGCCTGCCAGGCTCCTCTGCCCAAGGAATTTTCCAGGCAAGAATACTGGATTGGGTTGCCATTTCCTTCTCCAGGGGATCTTCCTGACCCAGGCATTGAACCTCTGTCTCCTGCATTGCAGGCAGATTCTTTACCCGCTGAGCTGTGGGGAAAGCCCTAGCTGTTTCCATATAGTATATTATATATATTATAGAATCAGCTTATCAACTCACACAAAAGAACAAAAAAAGCAAGGAGGAGGAGGAGAACCCATGACAGTTTTATTAGGGTTGCCTTGAATCTGTATATCAATTTGGAAGATAACTGATATTTTTACAATATTGAGTTCCACATCCACAAATAACATCTATCTTCCAAATTGATTGGACCTATTTCATTTAATTTTCTCTGTAGAGATCGCATATAGTTTTGTGTTTATTCATAGGTTCTTGATTTGTATGTTTTGTAGCAGGAACTTTTTGAAAATTTCATTTTCTAACCATTCATGACTAGGATATAGAAATAGAATTGATTTTGTATATTGAGTGTTCAGCCAGCTATCTTGATAAACTCTTACTAATTCAAATAATAGAGCTTTTGGATTTTTCTATATAACAAATCATATCAAAAGGAAGTTTACTCCTCCCTTTCCAGCCCTTCTATCTTTTATTACTTTCCTCACTTTACTACCTCACTAGGGACCTATAGTACAGTGTGGAATAGATATAAAATAGTAGGCTGCTGCTGCTAAGTCACCTCAGTTGTGTCTGAATCTTTGTGACCCTATGAACCATAGCCCACCAGGCTCCCCTGTCCATGGGATTCTCCAGGCAAGAATACTGGAGTGGGTTGCCATTTCCTCCTCCAGGGGATCTTCCAGATGCAGGGATCTAATCTACATCTCTTATGTCTCCTGCATTGGCAGGCAGATGCTTTACCACTAGCGCCACCTACATGGGAAGCTCAGAATAGGAGATTGCCTTATTCTCAATCTCAAAGGAATTCTAATTTAGTTTGGGTTTCCCCAGAAGCAGACCCTAGACAAGAATCTCAAGGCAAGAAGTATACTTGGGAGGTGAAGGAGAACATTGGGAGGGGTTGAAGACAAGGAAAGGAGGGTGGCTGATGAAGGGGTTTGTTATCAGGCTTCATTCTGGAGCTTAATTTTGCTGGAGAGACTGTGGGAGCCGGTATAAACCACACACATCAGAGTTACTTTACCCAAGACATGTGGAGCCGGGTATCCACACACAAAATCTCGCCAGCCACTGGTTAAACTGCTCTGGGGTAGACTGTATTAGTTCCCTGGCATTTCCAACTGCCATGTGAGTGGAAAACTAGTTAAGCAGCAAAGGAAAGCCTGCAGGTAAAGAAGTACAGATATTGGTGGTTGGAAGTGGGGCCAAGCCATTGAAATGGGAAAAGTGAGACCCAGAGGTGGGTTACCCACAGTCTTCTACAAACACCTTCAACTTTTTATTTCATTAAAAAAAATGATCTAGGGTTCCAAATGTCCTCTATTTAATTCAACATTTTATTATCACAAGTAACAGTTGCAGTCCCCATAGGATATCAGCAGCTGCCTAAGTCCAACTGTCTCTGTGCATCCCTCAAAAATCATGCAGTTAAACAGAAAGAAGAAAATAAAAGTACACATTACGGGGGAATTCCCTGGTGGCCCAGTGGTTAAGGATCCACCTTCCAATGCAGAGGACACAGGTTCAATCTCTGGTCAGGGAAATAAGATTCCACAGGCCAAACAGCCAAATCGGGGGTGGGGATGGGGGTTTCATTACTCTGGCTTACAGCCTAATTAGCCAACACAAACTACTACTGACTTAGGTGGTAAAGCACTGCCACCTGATCTCTGCTGTTCTGAAGTCCCATTATCACATCAACACTAGGGAGTGATCCCGCTCATCAACACTGCCTGCCTCAGCCAGGGAAAGGCTTGGTAATCGTGATACAGCAGCAGGAGGGGCCTATCACCAACACTTAGCACTACCAAACATAAACAACTGCTGGTACTTAGCTGAGAAGGCATGGCCCCCCACTCCAGTACGCTTGCCTGGAAAATCCCATGGATGGAGGAGCCTGGTCGGCTGCAGTCCATGGGGTCATGAAGAGTAGGACATGACTGAGCGATTTCACTTTCACTTTTCCCTTTCATGCACTGGAGAAGGAAATGGCAACCCACTCCAGTGTTCTTGCCTGGAGAATCCCAGGGACGGGGGAGCCTGGTGGGCTGCCGTCTATGGGGTCGCACAGAGTCGGACACGACTGAAGCGACTTAGCAGCAGCAGCAGCAGCAGCAGCAGCTGGTACTTAGGAAAAAATCCACTCTATTGGAAAACTACTGGCTAACTTAAGAGAAAAAAGGAGAATGAACAAATACAAGAAAAAGAAGAAAGAGGAAGAAGAAAGGGAGGAAAAACAGGAGAGGGGGGAGAGAGGAGAGAGAAATTAAAGGGGAAATGATTAACCAGAGGGTGGGGGGAAATAGTAATGAAACTGCTTTAAACTGGGCAAATAAATGCAAACACTTAGATAACTTGACTAATTTCTAAAAACATAAAATTTACAAAAATTAGTGCATAAATAAAACCAGGAAAATGTCAAAAAAATTTTTATGAAGCAAGAGTAACATTAATAGCTAAACCTAACACACCAACAAACCCTGCAAATCAATCTTATTTATGAATATACATGTCGAAATCACAAATAAAGTGAAATAAAATGTTGTCAAATACAATTAATGATCCCTTAAAAAAGAACATGCCATGACCAAGTGGGACTTGTCCTGGGAATATAAGTACGGCTTGATATTAAGAAAATCCATCAGCATGATTCCCTACATTAATTGTTCTAAGGAGAAACTATCAAATGATGATACACCAGACACAAGAAGCACGTACTACATGATTCCTTTTATGAAAAATGCAAACCAAACCTATAGTGACAGAAAGCAAATCACTGGTCACTTGGGGCCCAGCGATGGAAAGTGATTGATAGCACAGTGGGAAGGAAACATTTTGGGGGGTGATGGAACTGTTCTGTATCTTGACTGTGGAGATGGTTTCCCAGGAGTATATGTCTGTGAAAATTCATTGAACTGTATACTTTTAAAAAAAATTGTATACTTTAAATGGGTATAGTTTCTTGTGTGCAAATTATACCACAATAAAGTTGAAAAATATTTAAAAAATCAATACCCTCTACTAACTACACACTCGGGCACAGTATCTTTGATGCACAAACCCAGCAAAGACTTGGATTCTGTATAGGGACATACAAACATTCCTAATTTAAGTCCTGGGTGTACATCTGTATATTCAATATATGAATCAATAAGTATAGGACAATCAAGTCAATGTAAATGGCCAAAATATTTGAATAGCTACTTCACATGAGGTTATCCAAACAGCCATTGAAAACATGCTCTGTAGAGCCTAAGTGACTCTCTCTTAAAAAGAGGAGCTGCCATCTTGTGATAGAAGACATCACTCAAGTTCCCCCACCCCCAGGTCACCACCCTAGACACGACTGCCAATCAGGGGTTAGCACTGCCAATCAGGGGTTAGCCGCGAAAATCCCCTCACCTCCCCTCCTGTCCTGGCCCGTCACAGGACGCTGAAACACATTACCCCATCCGAGCCCTCCTGCCCTTTGTCTCTTTCCCTTAAAAGCCTTGTACCATGCGGCTCGGGGCCGCCGCCCTCACTCCGCTGCGTCGGGTGTGTGTTTGTGCGATCGGACCCGGGTCTGTAATAAACTCCCTCTTGCGCTTACATCGGTGAATGGCCTCCTGGTGGTTTGTGGAGATTGGGATCTGGGCACAACATTTTTGGGGGCTCGTCCAGGATTTCAGCGGCACCAGGACGCCTTAACCGGAGGGAACTTTCGGCCGATTGGTGAGTGTGTGTCTGCGTTTGTCCTGTGTGGTTCAGCTCGTCTGACTGTGCTGCTTAGTTTACTCTGGTTCTGATTTCTTTACTTTCTGGAAGAGGCTCCTAAATCGGCAGGAGGCGGTTGAGGGATTGTCCCAAGACACCCCTCCGCTCTGGTGGTAGTCAAAAGTGACTATAGGCGGACGCGCTGAGCGGTCACGACTACCGGGTCCCAGGAGACGTCCTGGGCCCCGCGGGGTGAGGGCGAGAGCCCTCACATCAGGTTACTTCTGGAGGAGGCGGTTGCAAAATACCGCTCCTCATCAGTTTCTGTTTTCACCTCTTGTCTACAAACCCCGTCTGGGGTGATGATCTGTGCTCTTGGTTTGTCCTTGTTTGTGTGTCTGTGTCTCAATTTGACTTTGATGGACGTTATGAGACAGTCAACCTCTACTCCCCTAGACCTGGTAACTGGACATTTCAAAGATGTAAAAGAGCGAGTGCCCCTTGTTTATGAAGACGTTCCCGGGTCGCTACCGGGTCACAGATTACACCGTCGTCCTACTTTCACTTTTGCCTCCGGACTTCCGGAGGACTGTTTGCTCTGTCTCTCTGTCTGTCCGTGTGGCTGTACTGTGAGCCACACAGCTGAGCAGTTCTCCTGGGTGCCCTTCCCAATAGAGTCTCTTGCTTTGTCAGCACATGTGTCTCCTCGGACAATCCATTTCCGAGTGTTAGACAAGAACCCAGCTTCGGGCCCTAGAAGGTGTCCCCCTCTTCATCGCTGAAACTGTCTTGACCACTCGGGGTACTCGGGGGCTGGCTTGCCTGCCAATGGACTGGACCCAGCGGCCGCAACTGGGACCCTTTTGTCCCTGGTCTCCTCCTGACGCGGACAGCTGGCCAGAGGGCCCCAACCGGTAAGAAACAAGAGACTTTATTGACCTCTAAACTTAGAAAATAAAGCTAGATCCTGCTTTGTGTCTGTTTAAATATGTTTTGGTATGTCTTTGTTTCTGTGTAATAATTTTTGAGGCTAATTTGTAAATGGGCTCTATTTAATTGGCTTAAAAAAAGATAAGCGCTTACAAATCAAATAATTCTAAATTAAACGATAAATTTCAGATTCATGTGAACTGGGAAATATTCAGTATTAAATACCTGATATTAATGTTTGTTGATCATTAACATCAAGTAGAATATTTTCATTGTACTTAGGTTTAATATAAGTTAAATATTATATCTGTAATTACCTCGAGTTAAAAAAAAGAGAGAAAAAACGTCTAAAAATGTAAATGAGATATGAGCTTTTATATGATCATTCTTTAGGAATATCCATCTAAAATAGTCTCTCCAAATTGGCATAACTTGAATTTTTGAGGGTTGTGCTAAGTGTGCTAAGTGTTAGAAGTCTATTAAATAGTTAGGTCATTTCCAGATAAAATAAGATTTTAAAACATTTACTACTAAACACTAATTTCCTTTTACAGAGAAACTAAAAAGATTTGGGACTATAAGTGAATAATGTTTGGTGCCATCCTAAAATGTTCTAAAAAAACAAGGGTTTTAAAAATTATCACTGTTATTTATGTTCACCAATCTATAAAATGGTAATATAAGGGTCAGTTCTTGGTTGCTTAAAAAAAGTAAGATGTGTGTTTTCAGTAAAAAAGGTATAAAGAGTGAAATTACATTTTATGAAAAAAAAAAGAAATAGGTCTGATTTCTAGGTGGCTGTTTCAGGATGAGAGAGCAAAGGAATGGGTACAGAAAGTGACACGAATGTTTTGTGGAAAGTAGACCCCAAGGAAAGAGTTTTGTGCATAAATACGAGTTTTCTTGAGATTTTGAACTACCTTTGATAATAGATTTTAAGTTTATCTCTGAAGTGATCTGTTCTATGTTTACCTTTAAAATCTTTTGTTAATTTCAGCTAAGTGAGTAACTTGTTTCACAGTGACTTATATGATCTTATCTGACTGTTATAAACCCTTTTCATATTTATTGACAATACTTTCAAAGTCACTGACCTCTAACTAACTTTGGAGTGCTTCAGAGGGCCCTTGAAACATCCCAAAGAGAGATATTAAACCAGTTGCATTTATTTAGTGGGTTAAATTACATAAAAAAATATTATCAAATGAGTAATAAATCCACTCATGTTATAATGTATGATAAAATTACTAATACAGATAATCTAAAAATTATATGGAGTTCTTAACATTCTGATATGTCCTGGTATTCTAATGGAAAGCCTGATGACTTCACAAAAGTTCACAAAAGGACTGAATGAACCGCAAATATGCTTATAACTTTTATGGTTTTTATCTGAAAAATTACAGGTTAAAATCTTGTGTTTTCCAGGAGTAGGGAAAACCTTCCTCAAACTAATTATAAAAATAATTTGGTAAAATTATACATTATAAACAATACAATTAATATTTTCTATCTAACTTCTTCAGAAATTTGAAATTCTTAGGTTTCCAGTAAGCTTATCAAATGAGCTAAAAAGGTTATCTCACTAACAGGCACAAAAATCCCAAGGAATTTTGAGACCTTTAAGAGAAAAATTCACCTAGATTTGTTAGGCAAAATCTGTGATAAGCCTTTGGTGTGAGTTTCCCAGCCTTGTTTGAATTTAAAAGTTCAGTCTGATATTCTATAAATGTTTCAACAAAATAAAAAAGTCTAGGATCAATTATGGGTATATAAATCATCAGACAAAAATTAGTGCGAACAGACCTGTTTTGCAAACAAACTAGCCTTAATTTAGTTAAATTTGATAAAAGTGAGGGTAATTTAAAAAAAATGATGATGTTTCAATAAATGTTAAATCCCAGTTTGTTAATAGAGGTCTACCAATGGAGGTAGTAAGACTCAGTTCTTAGATAGTTCTTTGCTGTTATGTGATATTAATGTAAACTTTAATTAAATTCTTAAAAAACACCCTAAGTTTGTTTCTGAAGCTTATCTCAGTAATCTATCTTTGGATGAAGATCAGATGCCTCATGATCTGCAACCAGGACTGGAAAAAGACATAATTTAAGGGACTGTCTGTCTCCAACCTGGATAAAAAGACTTTATCAGGAGAAACTACACTATACCAGGATGGGAAGACGACATCAGAGGCGGACAGCTTGCCTAGGATGCTGGACCTGATTCGTATGATCATTTATAATGTTTTCTTGGCTTCTTGGACCTTTGCATATAAATCAAATGCTTTTCTGTCATAGATCTGATTCTAGGCTAGTTTTAGAAATCAATCCAATTGTTGGGTTTGTGGCCAATTGCCTGTGTCTAGTTCTGGGTTACCTTGGTAGGTTTCTCTGCTACAAGAGTCTGACTGGTTGGCCCCGAGAAAATTTACTTAAAAAATATTATAGTCATATTCAGGCCACTGAATATGAAATCCCCTCTCCAGGCCAATTAATAATGCCTGCTCTGACTCTGGCCATAAATTTGAGCTTTTTCCTATTGCTCAAGCTTAGTCGAAACAACAAGAAAATTTTCAGCAAAAGAAAAAAAATCTCCCACAATTATGGGATAGATTTGTATAGATAACACCAGGTTATAGTAATTTGGGTTTAAAGTCTCCTCTGTGTTAAAAATAATTATATCATACTAAAGATGATTAGTCTAGTAGCACTAGAGGGCTGGACTGTGTGCCTTATAGACAGTGGTGCCAATATACAGTTTCCCTGGAAGATAAAGATTCTGCAGAGTGGGTCAGAGGACCTGATGTATACTGGGCTACATTTAATAGAAGCTCGTGACCTAAGTCTTACTTGTGACTTTGCTGGTACTGCTGGCTATGTTATTTGTATTTCACCTGTTTTACAAGATTGCCCTTTTTACACTGCCAAATGTGTATCTGAGGCTTCTAATAAAATAATATATAGTCCCATATGAGATCGATGATGGTAACAGTGTAACTCTAGATATGAAAAAAAACAACAAAAGAAATATTTTCCTAGACCAAGAGGCTAGTAAGACAGGTGGTCCAGAGAATTTTAGATATTGTTTTATGGCCTAGTCCAGTGACAGCACATTGAGTGGCCTGTCAACGGAATCTTTGCCAAACCTGAGAATGGACATTCTCAGCACCATGAGATAAAACGGTCATAAAATGCCCCCCTCAAAATCATGATCAAGTTTTTGAACAAAAAGGGGCTCTGCCGACGAAAGACTGCATCTACAACGATTAAATCATGGCCACTGCAACTGCTGACTTTCAACGCCCCTGCGAGGAGTTCAGGGTGAAAATCAGGAATGGGACACTCTGTGCTCTGGGAAAAACTGGCAGAACAGGCCTTCAGATAGTTAGATCTTTTCAGGAGAAAATTTTATGAGTTCCAATTCTTACATCTTCTCATACCTAAAAAAACACTGACATCATTAATGGTGACATCTGCTTTGGCTATTAAAGAAAATTTTATGATTAAAAGTCAAAATAGAGTAGCTATGGCTCAGACATCCTGAGAAATAACTAGGTGATACTACGGGTATAATTTCAGATTAGACGTTGTATTACTAAACACTTGAGTTTTCTGAGTTGTGTCAGGCTTAGATGCTACCATTCTGAAAACAATGTCTGCTGGAAGCTAGTGACCTTACTTTTTATAAAACTAGGCAACTGGCTACCAGGCCACAAGTCTCCCCGAATTGCCAGGTCTAGACTGGGTTTCAGGCCTATTCATCTAGAAAAAATGAGATTTCTTTTGTCTATTAAAATTCCAGATATTCCTCCTCCAGTTACTTCTAAGTGGGTCTGTTACAACAAAATGACAGACCAAGAAATCAAGATTTTAATCATACAAGGCTCAGATCTAGGACTTGGAGCTCTGAAATACTTCCAATTCAGTGTCTGTTCCCCAAGCTGAGGCAGTCCTATGCCCCAGTTTGACAAGAAGTTATCACAGTCATAGTTGCTCTGTTCCCTGAATTAAAACTGAACAGGATTTTGGGGCTCTGGAGTACAGATCTGTTCAGTGTTCTCCATTTCTTATCTGTAAGATATAGGCTTCATTCAGCCTCCGTGACCTTCCCTGAGTTCAAAGGGTAAATGCTGGTTTCAGAGAAAAAAATGTATATATACCTTGACTTAGACCAAGAAAAAAGAGACTTCTGCTCTGCTAGGCAAGCCTATGTCCATGCACTGCAGGAAAAAGTTTAAAAAAAAAAAAAAGAGACCTCAGCCCCAATTCCCAAAAACATCTTGAGTATGAAGTCTCGCAGGGGAAAATTGTTAAAAAAAACAACACAACACTGATTAAAACCACCCACCCTGGCCAGGCATCATGGTAACCATTTACATGAGTTGTTTTATGACAGGAGATCCTGATAAAAAATACAGAACTGATGAGCCACCACCAACCGGAAAAATTTAGAGAAAGTCTAAAAGAGACACTGCACTTCGGTACACTTCTCAAAATCCTCGCTAACATCCACCTTGGCTGAGTGATGACATAGAGTTTATTAAAGGCCCATGATTTGGCCTCCTTTGGGACTAGAAAAGGGGGAAATGTAGAGCCTAAGTGACTCCCTCTTAAAAAGAGGAGCTGCCATCTTGTGATAGAAGACATCACTCAAGTTCCCCCACCCCCAGGTCACCACCCTAGACACGACGGCCAATCAGGGGTTAGCACTGCCAATCAGGGGTTAGCCTCGAAAATCCCCTCACCTCCCCTCCTGTCCTGGCCCGTCACAGGACGCTGAAACACATTACCCCATCCGAGCCCTCCTGCCCTTTGTCTCTTTCCCTTAAAAGCCTTGTACCATGCGGCTCGTGGCCGCCGCCCTCACTCCGCTGCGTCGGGTTTGTGTGTATGTGCGATCCGGACCCGGGTCTGTAATAAACTCCCTCTTGCGCTTACATCGGTGAATGGCCTCCTGGTGGTTTGTAGAGATTGGGATCTGGGCACAACAGCTCAATCTTACCAGGAAAATGCAAACTGAAATCCAACCAGTTACCACTACACACTTAACAGAATGGCTAAAATTAAAGAGACTGCCAATATCCAGTGTTACTGAGGGTGTAGAGCAACTGGAACTCCCCTGGCGGGTGTGTGAAATGACATAGCCACTTTGTAAAATTGCTTAGAAGTTTCTTATAAAACAAGCATATGCCTACCCTATAACCTGTAATTCTAGTCCTAGGTATACATCCTAGAGTAATGAGGATTTGTCCACAAATATACTTGCATAAGAATGTTCACAAGAGCTTTCTTCATCATAGCCAAACACTGGAAGCAACTCAAATACCATCAATAGGAAAATGAAGAAAGAAACCATGGTATACAGTATATTTTGCTGAATATGGTGTATTATTTTATTATTCAGCAAAATATGGTATATATAAAATATTCAGCAAAAAAAGGGCTACTTCCACATGCAACCATATAGATAAATCTCAAAAATATTATGTTACTCAAAAGCCAAAATTGTTAGTCAAAAGCCAGACAAGTTAAAAAAGAAATCTGAGAATCTGGACAAAAAGAGTATGGTTTAATATATAATATTTGTGGAATTCAAAAAACCAACAAATCCATAGGGTTTTGTCAACCTTCTGTATCCTTTTGTTTTAACTGTGTCTCTTGTAAACAGCTATAATTCTTTGAGTCTAACAATCTTTGTATTTGACTAAAATAGTCTACTTGTTTTTTTAAATAAGAACTTTGAGATATAATTAGTCAATTCATTAATGTTTTAAGTAGAGATACTGGTAGCTAAGACGGTAAAGTGTCTGCCTACAATGCGGGAGACCCGGGTTTGATCCCTGGGTCGGGAAGATCCCCTGGAGAAGGAAATGGCAACCCACTCCAGTATTCTTGTCTGGAAAGTCCCATGGATGGAGGAGCCTGGTAGGCTACAGTCTATGGGGTCACAAAGAGTCGGACATGACAGAGCAACTTTACTTTCTTTCACTTTCACTGGATTTCAGTCTACCATCTTAAATGCTTTCTACTGCTTCTTTTTTTCATTTCTCCTTTTCAATTTTTAAAAATTTTCCCCACATTTTTAGTACAAAAATGTTCAAACATACAAAATTTGAAAAAAAAAAAAATAGTACAATGAACACTCCAGTCTCTCCACCTGAGACTTTTTAACTTAGAGCCAACCTATTTTACTATTTGATAGCACAGACACATATACATAATACGGTTTTGCTGAACCATTTGAAGCGAAGTTGCAGAATAGACCGATTATTTTTTATGATCCCATTTTCCTCACTCAATTAGTTTGAAGTTGCAGTTGTTTCCTCATGCTGCTGTAAAAAAGTACCATGAACTGGTTGGCTTAACACAATGGAAATTTGTTCTCTTACAGTCTGGAGGCGTGGGAGTTTGAAATCCGGGTGCTGGCAGGGCCATGCTCCCTCCGAAACCTGTAGGGCAATCCTTCCTTGCCTCTTCCTAGTTTCCTGTGGTTTGCTGGTCATCTCTGACATGCCTTGGCTTGCACATGCAACATGCTGACCCTCCATTCTCACATGGCACTCTTGCTGTCTCTGCATCTCTTTCACTCTATGCATCTGTGTGTCCAAATTTCCCCTTTTTATAAGGACACAGTCCTGTTGGATGAGGGACCCCTATAATGACCTCATCTTAATTTGATCACCAGCAGGACCCTTTTCCTAAATTACACTGCATCAGCAGATCCTGGGGGCTTAGGATTTCAGCATCTTTCAGGGGACGATCCAATCCCTAATAGAAGCTACAGACTCAAACTCTTTTAGTGTCCTTCCTAAAAACTACAATATGTATCCTTAACTTCAAAGGATAGTATTGAATTGATTCCTTCACTCTCCTCCTGAACATAGCAAGACACTTAACATTAAGTTTAAACACACTTAAGCATGCTTTAACATGTTTTTCTCTCCTGAGTCTTATGCTATTGTGGTTATACAGTTTAATCATATATATTTTAAATCCTACAGGCATTATTATTGTTTTATGCATCATACTGTTTTTTAAAACCTAAATGGTCATATTTATATAAAAATTAACTTTTGCATTGGTAACCAAAACGTTGGAAAGACACGTTAGCACAATTATTCTGATAGAAGAGTTTACAAGCAGACTTGTGGACTTTTCCTATTTTGATTTTTTTCAGTGGTAATTGTTTCCTGGTCATGGGTTTATCAATCAAGTAACAGCAGCGGCTGCTAAGTGGAGTCGATGATGAAGGGCAAAGCTGAAGCCCAGACTCTGTCCCTCTCCTGGCAGTGCCTGAGATGGGTAGGAAAGGGATGGGTAGGAAGGGGAACAGCCTGAGCTGCCCAGGGAGGCTCTGGGGGCATCTAATGCTGAGCACTCAGACCGGAGGGCCAGGCTGGGCTCCCAAACTATTCTGGGGATGGAAAGACTGGGGATGGGAGACGACACGACCTTCCCATCGTGAACTCACCCACCTCCGTCCACTCAGGCATGAGCTTAAGAAAAAAGAAAGAGACTTGAAATCCAGTCTCCATGAGCTCTCCCAGGATCCGTGGCCACCTCTATCTGTACCCCAACTTCCTCGTCTGTTCTGCTTTCAGAGGTTTAAGCCAGGCCCGAACCCTCTACCCCTCCAACCTCCAAATAAGTACAATGGAATGAGCTTGAGTGAAAAATCCACTTTAATAATCCAGCTTCAGCTCAGCTGAGAACTTCCCCTCTCACGTGTGAGAGAAGTTTCTCCAAGAGGCCTCAGTCTACCAGGAGGTTACGGCTCAGAGAAGGGAACAGCTCAAAGAAGCCCTAAAGGAGAAGGCAACACGGGATCTGGGGTTAGTGGAGACCAGGTCGGGGATGCCCCACCGCTCACTGTCCACCAACACGGCCCAGCAAGAGAGGAAGGCGTAGTTGCTTCACCCATATTTGATAGCTGTCAAAGTCTTCTCATCCCCCATCTCCTCTCCAATCTTTCATTATCCTCTGGGGCTGACAAGGGCCCCTGAGCCTTGAGAAGAAGGGGGACCCTTCTTTTCCCACACGGTAGCACTAAGACAACCAGCCCCATGCGCGGACTGGTCACTTGGCGATGGTGCCCTAGGACTGATCCGGGTACCGGATGGGGAGAGAGCCTGACTCCCACAGTGACGGGGGAGGGGGTTCGGAGTCACCTTAAAGAGAGTGAGGGTCTGGAGTACTCCTGTGGTACAGGCTGTCTCCCGGATGGAGTGCATGGCCAGCTGGGGGCTGCCTAAATCCAGCACCCGCAGCCCTAGCCGAGAAGCCAAGATAGGTCCAATGGTGGTGCCGCAGGGCGAGTCATTCCGGACCATGAGATCCTGCGGAGAGGAAGAGCCGTTCATGAGCAACATGTATCCTGTTTCTTAAGACCTAGGAGGAAGTTACCTTAGAACTGCAGGGCTGAAAGGGGTCTGGTACATCATCCACTCCTACCTCCTCAAAGAGTGGATGTCACCAGTGTAAAATCACAAGGCTGACACTAACGCAGGCCCAAAGGACAGGATATTTTGAACTGGTCCCATTCTCCCCATCTGTACTACTACCACCTCAATTCCAGCTACGTCATACTGCCTTTCACACAATCCATTCCCCACAGAGTGGGCAGGGGGACTGGAAAATATATAGGTATCCTTTATGTCACCTTGCTTCATAACATGCACCACCCCCGCCCCACCCACACACAAAGAAAAATCACTCAATAACCTTAGTGGTTTTATAAACATGGCTATGGGCAGTTTTAAACCATTTGATTTGTATTCTGGTAAACAAAAGTAAATAAGATCATAATACGATGGTAGACATCAAGATTTTCCACATAAAAGAGAATTACAAAACCAAGTAAAGTAAGTAGTAACTGCTCTTTTTTAAAACATGAGAATTGCAGTATTAACTCACGATTTTTAAAATACGTACATTTTTTCTTAGCTATGTCCTTAGAAATGACCCCAAAGCATTCCTCCCCCCGCCCCCACAATAACAATGAACACTCATGATGCTAGACTAGCCTCTAACACCAATATCCATCAAAAGCCACCAAGTCTGGGGGAGAAATGAGCAAGATGAGCCTGAAATTTCCTCTTGGACCAAAAAGCAAGACAACTACCCAGAGTCATGACAAAGAACACAGGAGTTATGTGGAAAGGACTCCCGCTGGTCAAAGTCATGACAATTTGAGCATGAAATGACACAACTATGTGGGCCAGATCCACACTGAACCAATGAAAATCTACGATTCCAAATATATTAATAATCATCAAAAAGAGAACCTCTTATGTGTTAGCATTTGAGGCAGCCATTAAAACACTTCATCTTGAAAGCTGGTTATTAAAGGAAACAAAAAGTATTTGTCCTGACTTTCCAGGAGGACCCATACTTCACAACAACCAGATGGCCCTACTGGATGGGAGAAAGTTCTACTTCACAGAAAAATGATAGCTAATAAATGTAAAAGGAATAAAATACGGAGGGGGGCATTTTTTCAGTAAACACTAATGAAATTATGGATTTAGGCAAGGATTATCAATTGGTGTTAAAACTCAGCGCTTGTCTGATTGATGGGAAGCTCATCACTTGTACAGGTTACTGTCCAGTAGAAGGAGGAATACCTCCATGTGGTGGAGGGGCTGAGGGCAGCCCTCGAGTCTGGTAATCAATCTTATTATCACTAAGGGTGAATCACCCAGATAGTATGTCGATGATGCAACATGAAGGATACATCTGTCACGATGTCTTCTGGCCAAAAAGGTTTAACCTGAATCCATCAAGCCTTTAGATATGAAATCTAGATTACAGGAAATACACGGGCTAGAGGCTTAAACTCAATGACACCATGAGGAAGCAACCAAGAAAATCCAAAAAGGAAGAAGACATCACATGGGATGATGAGCCCAGTTTCTTCAGTAAGTCAATGCTACTTAAAAAAGAACAACAACAAGAACAACAAAAGTAGGTGGGGCAGCTGTGCTAGATAAACAACCAGATATAACACATGGTCCTGAACTGGAAACCAAAGTGGGGCAAACTGTAAAGAATGTTCTGGAGATAACTGAAAATGATCTGTGTATGAAATGAGACATAAATTTACTGAAACTAAAATTTTCTGAAATAGAAAGATGAAGAATACTGAGTGAAAAGAGGAAACAAAAGATATATCCAAGATGATTTCATTTATTTTAACAAAATGTGTATTAAGTATATACATAGAAAAAAATTTGAAAGAGTACGTACAAATCTCTCGGGATTAATGTTTTATTTTCTCATTTCCATTTATATTTTCTAAAGCACACATGCCCTGCTTCTGCTGTAAGTTGTTAAAGAGAAATCCCCCAATATCCTCCTACTGCCTCAGAAGAAGGTCCAAACACCCTTCCTGCCTAGGAGGCCCAGCGAGACTGGCTCCTCCCCGTCATGCTCTCAGCCTGGCTCTACCTCTGTGGCTCTGGCTGCTCCTAGTGGAACAAGATCACTCCTGCCCACTGGGGGCTTTTGCCTTGGGGCTTCCCTGGTGGCTCAGACAGTAAAGAATTTGCCTGCAATGCAGGAGACTCGGGTACCATCCCTGGGTCAGAAAGATCCCCTGGAGAAGGAAATGGAAAGCTACTCCAGTATTCTTGCGTGGAGAATTCCACGAGACAGCGGAGCCTGGAGGGCTATAATCCATGGGGTCACAAAGACTCAGACACGACTGAGACTGAGTGACTAATGCTTACCCTCGGGCAGGGATGCTATTTGCTCATAGCTGCCTCATTCTCAATGCTTAGGTCTCAGCTCAAATGTCACCTCCTCAGAGAGGCCTTCCTGAGAATGGAACAACTCAGTTCTGTAATGTGAGGTGGGGGAAGCTATAGCGGCAGAGAGAGCCCTAGGCTGGAGTTCAGGATGCCAGGGTCCTAGTCCTGACTTATCAGGACCTCCCTGTTATGTCTATCACCGGACTACCTGGGCTCCAGCCTTTGAAACATACACTATCCTAACATAGATCTTAATCATTGCATATTTCTCCCTCCCTCCTTCTCTCTCTGACTAGATGGGCCATTGCCACAGCAAGGATATCAATGAGTTCCAAGTGTCCTGGCCCTGAACTTCTCTTATGCAAGCCCCCAGGGTGTGTAAGAGAGACACAGGGGAGCTGGAGGTGCTGGGTGGGAAAGTGGTAGGATAACTCTCTATGTGCCACGAGGACACTGCACCTTTAATCCCATTTTCCTGGAGTGGAAACAAAATCAAGGGAAATGAGGAGATGGGTCCAGGGTCACAGGACTAGCGTCTGGTCAGAACCAGAACTGTTCCCGGCTCTGCCTATATCCAACCCCACCTCCTCACTCGACTAGGACCCTCCTCCACCAAAGACTGTGGACCAGGCCCCCCTTACTGGGGGACTATCTGCCTGTGCCCCCCACCCCACCTTCCCAGGCAGGGTCCACCCTCACCTGCAGGGGCACCCCAACATTGCTGGCCACCTCTCGGATCAGGGCCTCTGAAACTGCATTCGAGGCGTAGCGCTGCTTGCTGTTTACCTTGATCACAGGGCCCTGGGAGAGGGGAACCAGGAGTCAAGAGGGAGGCAGAGATGCTTGACAGGTCCAGAGGGAACAGGATGGGGCCTGGAACCAGCCAGGCCTCTAGATACGAGAGGAGAAGCAGGAGCACCTCACCTTGTGGAATAAGGGCCTGTGGTTCTCCTCATGCTTGTCCCTATAAGAGACCAAGAAGGGCTGGGGATGGCCAACAGCAGCTGTCAACACCCACCACTCACTCACGACAGATATCACTAATACAACATTCTTTCCCACCCAGCCTGCAAGACCTCAGAGTCAAGCTGAACACAGGGCTCCAGGCAGCCTCTGGTAACAAGGGGAAGTAAGTCTGTAGACAGAGCCTATTTGGATGGGTTAGGCATGACGTGACTTTCACCAAGTCAGGCTACAGAGCAGTCAAAAGGAAGTCCCCATGGAACCTCCTGGCAGGACGTGGAGGAAGGGGAAGGGGAGAGGCGGAGCCCCAAGCCCAGGGCTGAGCCTGAAGGCAGGTCATGCTCCAGTCTCCGGCTGTGTGAGGCCTGTGTGCCCGGTGCAGGAGACTCACAGGTAGTTGGGGTGCACGGCATGGGCCATGTCTGCGCTGATCATGTAGGACTTGGGGATGGCTTCCTCAAAGGCCGTCAGGTGCTGGGGTGAAGCCGAGATACGCCGCAGCACCAGCTCCGTCAGCAGGGACTGTGCGCCCTGCGCGCTCTCCGACCCCACCTGGTGACGACAGAGGCCCGGCTCTGGGGGTCTGGTCTCGGGGGCTGGAGATGGAGGCCAGGAAGAGGGGGGGTCCACTGCCCACACTGGCTTAGGACCTCACTGAATCAGTCAGTGGGAAATGAGGACTGTTATCAGCCACTTCCCCAACCCTATACCACCAAAAAGCTGCTGGTGAGCTAGGGCCACCGTCTTAATGCTCGGCCATCTCTGGGGCAGAAAGAGAACTGCCAGTCTCTTTCTGCCAGTCCACTTCCATTCCTGGCTGCCTTCCTTCTCCCTTGACCATCTAGGGTTCAACCCAGGTGCCCCATCTCCCTGGTCAATCCTCTTTCATGCATGTGACAGGAGCTGCTAACCCTGACCTGTGCAGTTACAGGAAGCTGTGTAGTTGCGCAGGCATCTCAGCCGGCACCCTAACCCAAGCACGCAGGGTGAGGACCCAGCCTGCGCCAGACCCTGGGGCTGCTAGTGTGAAAGAGCAGAGTCCCTGTCCTCCAGGAGCTCACCACGTGGCACCCAGAGACGTGGGAAGTATTGTCACACTAGGAGCAGGTACAAGCTGAGCCGGAGGGGACGCCGAGAGCTAAGGAAGCACAGGCAGTGTCTGGCTCATCCCTGGAGTCTCCAGAAGAGCCCTGGCCCATGGCAGCCGCTGGACACCACTGGCTGCAGAAGACTCCCCGGAGGAGACCCTCCCCAGAGCTCCCCACACACCTCTTCATTGTCGTAGAGGGCGATCATGCGCACGTGGGGATCCGCGGCCAGGGAGGCAGGGGCTGAGCAGGAATCGATCAAGGCCTATTTGGGGAGAGGGCAAAAGCATCATCCTTCCCAACCCCCCTTCCATAACTCAGCCCACCAACTCCTGGGAGGCTCACTCGCCCACCCGCCTCTCGCCATCACGGGCTCCAGCGGTCACCAGCCTGCATCTCTCAGGGCGCTGACGGGTGGGAGGACATGTGCGGGGCCTTTTCGATGAGATGGGGGAAAAGTCCCTCTCCTCCCTCACATGCCTTCCTCACACAAAAGGCAGGAGGGTGTGTAAGACAGAGGGGAAGGGCTGAGGATCCTGGCAAGTCAAAAGGACTGCACAGGTCACACCAACTAGTTGGTCTTGGCAATGACACTGAGGTCCAAAGAGGTGATGTGACTGGCTGGCTGGCGGCACAGGTGGCTCTGAGTCCCAGGTCTGGCTCTGCTCTCAGTTACAGCCCAAAGCCTGTCTCTGAGAACAGGATGGGGTACAAAGGGGAGTATGGAAAGGACAGAGGGAGGAGCAGGGGTGAGAAGTGAGGAAGAGGGGAAAGTGACCAGGGCAGAAAGTAAGTGGGGAATATCAATGCAACCATCCAATGAGATGCCAAGGCTCAAAGGCGGCTGGGTGGGCTTAAGCCAGGGCTTGGGGTGGGAAGGCTAAAGGGAGGGGATGATACTGCTATACAGGATGCAAGGGTCTTTCCTTTAAAGCAGAGCTTAACTTAAAGGAGAAGCAGGACAAGACTCTGTGAGGCCCTGGACAACCTCTCGGCCTTCTGCCGACCTCATCCTCCCCAGCTCAGCCAGTGCAAAGATGGGGCCCAGAGGAGAGGTGGTGAGGCTATAGCATTTAGGCCTCTCCCCATGGTCCACCCGCATCAGGGGTCTTCTCACGAGCCATAAGACCAAGGCGGTCCTCCCACCCAGTCTTCCTGGGAGCGCCCAGCTCCTTACCTGCAGGGCACAGAAGCAGCTGTGCAGGTTGTCCAGCCGAGGGGCAAAGATGAACTCCTCGTAGGCACCACCCAAGACCTAGAAAGACAGGACACTCATTCTGATCTTCATCCCCTTCCCAGGACTCAGCCGCTTCTCCCTGCTCCCTAGGGGCTGCGCTTGAACACGTCTCCTTGGTTCCCTGCCCAACATCTCCCAGCCTCTGGCCTAGAGCAGCTCAACCTCCGGGCTGAGCGGAGGACAGAGAAGCGCCAGGCTGGAGCTAAGGAACAGGAGGGTGCAGGCCTGCAGTTCCTGACCAGTTCCTATGGGACAGGACAAGGGAGAGACCAAACGAGAAAAGAAGAAAGCCAAGGAACTAAACAGAGGAGACTAGGCGAGAAACAGAAACTCAGCACATGTTCAAACATGGGCGAGCATCCAAAGACATGGCCATCTCCTACGGTCAGCAACTGGAAGAGATACAAGGACAGATTCCAGGAAAGGGGAAGGGGGGGCATGTCCAGGCCTCCTGTCCTCAGAGGTTTGGAACCAGCACAGGTAAAAGTGGACAGGGACCCCAGTAGTGGAAACTCCTCGGGAAGTTGTGGAAAGCTTATGCCCCCAACCCAGACAGCCCGAACAGGCAGACCTGGCGTAGGAAACCTACCGTTTTTGAGAACCACTGCCCTGGAAGCAGAGCAGGGTGGTATCTACTGGAAAAACAGTAAAGTCAAAGGGAAAACCACTCAATTGTGTCCCACTCTTTGCAACCCCATGAACTATACAGTCCATGGATTCTCCAGGCCAGAATACTGGAGTGGGTAGCCATTCCCTTTTCCTGGGGATCTTTCCAATCCAGGGATCGAACTCAGGTCTCCAGCATTGCAGGCAGATTCTTTACCAACTGAGGGATGAGTGTAATTGGAGGATTGACAGAGGTTATGAGCACTTCAGAGGGAGAAATGCTGGGGCCGGCTGGGATCCCAGGGTCCCCACCCATGAGTTCCTCACCGCAGGCTGAGTGTCAGCGAGACACAGTTCCATCTCCAAGATGTCCTCGGGGCTCAGCCCCAGATGGGCGCAGAGAAGGGACATGAGGACCGAGTGGTGCCGCTCATCCTGCAGGGCAGAGGGGTGCTAAGAGGAGGGTCCACTCCCCGCTCTCTCCCCTTCTCCAGGAACCAGTCTCTTCCCCCCTGCACACCCCTCCCCACAAGCAAGTGTCTCTTACTGCAGTGTTGAGGGGGCCTGGCTCAGGAGTCCCTTTCTCCAGTTCTTCCTGGATGGATGTGGCAAGAATGGGGACCCTGCAGGGAGACATGTGAGGGGGATGTTGGGGGGAGGGCTGGAGGGCACAGCCAGGTGGGACATCCTGCATCAGGACCCTGCACTCAGGCATCCCCTAATGGGGAACTGCCCTGGCCCCTCAATTCCCAGCTCCCTCTCCACAAGCAGAGCTTTCAGGGCCCCTGGACATCCACTGGCTCCCTGGGGTAGAACCTGACCATGGTCACCGTTAGAGAGTGGTCTTCCAGATCCCAGCAGGGCCCCCCCATCACACATGCCACACCCTCCCCAGCTCCAGGTCACCACCGCCTTCACTCCCGTCTCACAAGTGCATCTCCATGTTGGGCCCAAAGTTCTCATTGACATTTCTCTGCAGATGGATGGCCAGGTGTGGGATGCGAAGAATGGGCCTGTCCACGTGCACCAGCCGCTGCTCCAGCCGGCCTGAGGTAGGGCACTGCGGCCAAACAGGCAGGGTCAGCCAGACCGGGGGCGGGGGACAGGGAGGGCCCTGCATCTGCAGCTGGCTAAATCCCCCACTTCGCCCAGACTAACCAAGGTGGTCCTCTGACCCGGGCTGCTCCTTCCCCCCTTCCCTGGGGGGCTCTCCGCAGATTCCCTGAAGGGAGGTGACAGTCAGCCTTCAGGCAGCTGAAGCTCAGGGCCTCCCAGATCCAACCCCAGGCCCCACCTTGACAATGACACGTCCAGCCAAGGTCAGATCACGGTCAAACCAGGTGCTCCAGATCCCACCACCATACGTCTCCACACCAACCTGCTGGAAGCCCACCTGGCTGCGGCGAGAGCGCCGTTTCACCTAAGACAGACAGTGGGGAGCAAGAATTCAGAAAAGGCCAGGTGGCATGATTTGACGATGAGAGGACAGCGACACAGAAGGGCCCCAAGTGTGGAGGAAGGAGCTGACAAGTCTTCTCCGCACACCCCCTGATGCCTCTCCTCTCCCAGGCAGCCCCACTTCCTTACCCGGAGGCAGGGGCTGTCGGTGTGGGCCCCAATGAGGCTGAAACCATTGCCGGGAACATACTGGCCCCCCACAGCAAATGCGATGATGGTGGAGGAGTTCCTGGTCAGGAAGTACTGGGGTGGGGGTTTAGAGCTGGATTAGCCAGAGCACAGGACTTCGAGCCCCAATCCAGGTTCCTACCTCCCCGCCCCACCCCACCCCGAGTACCTTGCTCTCCGGCTTGATATCCCAGCTCTCGGTCTCCTTGAGTTCATGGAAGCCGGCCTGGAGGAGGCGGCTGCGGCACTCGGCCACCGCTGTTGGAAAAGAACCCTCTCACGGTTGTTGGAAGCCGGGAGGAGGCACACCGGCTCCTTACCCGCCCCCTGCCCTGGTCACTCACCGTGGAAAGGAGAGGGGCTCCGGTTGACGAACTTGAGCAGTTCCCGGGCCGCGGCCTGCACCGCCTCTTTGCGGGCCCTGCCGCTCATGGCCACCTAGGGGACGGGGGGAGGGAGGGGGGCGCTCAGACGGCTACGACATCTAGGACCCCTGACCCATGTCGGCGTCGGGAACTCCCCCAGCCAACCCCCACCAAGTAAGGGGTCGCAGGCTCAGACCTCGGCTTCCGCCCCTTTCCCCACACCAAGAGACGAAGAAGGCTGGGCTCCAACCCACCGGGAAGTATCACAACCCTCCCGCTGCGCTCCCGGCCCAGCTGGTCCCAGACGGCCCGCCCCCTAGTCCGAGTTTCAGTCCGGCCCCACCAAGTCCATCCCCATGTGACCGACCAGCTGGAAATCCCAGTCAGTTTCCAAACTCTAAGCTTGCAATCAGAGGCCCCTAACTCTGAGCCGGCCCGTACACCACGTGCGCGACCCCACCCGGAACCAAAGCCCTGTCCCCTAGGGAACACCCCACCCACCTGGGTCTCACCCCTGAACAACCCGGGAAGGTAAAGTCACTTGGGATCAGACTTTCGGTTTCGTTTAGGGTCGGGGGGAGCCCCCCACGTCTGCAAGCGCGCTGCTGAGCTTGGACTCGAGCGGGCACCTGGCCGGATCTAGGATCGAAGTTGGTCCGGGACGAACAGAGACCACCTACCTGCATGGCCTTGCGCGTGGGCCTGCGTCCGGGTGCCCGGCCCCTGCGCACAGCCCGCCCGGACTCCTGCCGCTATAGCCCCGCCCCGGCCCTGCGGCTCGCCCCGCCCCGCCCTCCGCCCCTTCCACGAGGGTGGCGGACGCCCTCTGCAGACCCGGAGGTGCTAGGACAGCCTGAAACCGCCTGCCCCGATTTCCCCCCCCACCCCCAAGTTGGGGAGTCCAGGAGAAAACGCCTCCGCCAGCTCACCTGGTCACCTGGGTGTTGTACAAAGTGCTCTCTCTCTCCACAGGCACTCTGGTGATAATAAAAGCAGCATGGTTAATGTTCATGGAGCGTTGACGATAAGTTTTAGCTTTATAATAAAGCTTAATGCGCTAGTTTATCTTCATTGCCCTTTCAACTTTATATCTTTACTGTCCCTGATCAGGGAACTAGATCTCGAAAGTAGCTGTGAATAAAAAAAAAAAAAAAAAGGACAGAAAAAGACAAACTCCGTATATTCTTGGAGGCAATTCCAATATTCCTATGTCAAGAGTGGTAAGTAGCAATTTTTAAAACCCAGGAACACATTTGGTCATAATGGCCCTCATTTTAAAATCTACAATCAGTGCTGGAGAGGGTGTGGAGAAAAGGGAATCCTCTTAAACTGTTGGTGGGAATGTAAATTGGTCTATCCACTAGGGAGAACAGTATGGAGGTTCCTTAGAAAACTGAAAGTAGGGCTAACATATGATACCTGGTATATGCCCAGCAATCTCACTCTTGGGCATGTATCTGGAGAAAATCCTATTTCAAAAGATACATGGGGCTTCCCTGGTGTTTCAGGGGTTAAGACTCTGCCTTCCAATGCAGTTTGATCCCTGGTCCGGAACTAAGATCCCACATGTTGCAGACAACTAAACCTGCTCCACTACTCAGCAACAAAAAGATACCATATGCCTCAACTAAGACCCTGCACAGCCAAATCAGTATTTTTTAAAAAAGGGAGAGAGAGAGGAAAAAGATACATGCATCCCAAAGTTCACTGCAGCCCTATTTCCAATAGCTGAGACATGGATGCTACCTAAATGTCCATCGATGGATAAACAAAATGGATAAAGAAGATGTGTTATATATATACAATGGAACATTACCCAATCATAAAAAAAAGCAGTAATAAAATGCCATGTGCAATGAAAAGGATGGACCTAGAGATGGTCATACTGAGTGAGGTAAGACAGAGAAAGACAAATATATGATATCACTTATATGTGGAATCTAAAAACATGCTATAAATCAACTTACTTACAAAACAGAACTAGAGTCACAAATGTAGAAAACAAACTTATGGTTCCTAAGGGGGGAGGAGGGGAGGGATAAATTCGGAGATTGGGATTGACATATAAACACTACTGTATATAAAATAGATATATTTTATATTATATAGAACTAGAATTCCTACTGTATAGCACAGGGAACTCTACTCAGTACACTCTGTAATGATCTATATGGGAAAAGAATCTTAAAAAGGAGTAGTATATATGTCTATGTATAACTGATTCACTTTGCTGTACAGCAGAAAGTAATACAACATTGTAAACTATACTCCAGTTTTGATTGGAGTATAGTTAATATTAAAAAAAAAAAAACCCCAGGTGCTTGCCTAGCCATTGATTCTGATCAGGACTCTTGGTGGCCCCTAGGTTCAACAAAGTGGCCAATTACCAAGGGTGTTATAAACATTCCAAGGATTACAGGTTGATGGAGCAATCTGCTGTTTATGTACTGGAGTAGGAATGTCAAGGGAGTGAGGAGTAGTTGGAAAGATCCTGCGGCCCTCAATTCAAAGGAATAGATGTTGCAATGTCATTTTCAGGAATATGGGCTTCCCTGGTAGCTCAGCTGGTGAAGAATCCACCAGCAACGCAGGAGACCATGGTTCAAATCCTGGGTCGGGAAGATCCCCTGGAGAAGGGATCGGTTACACACTCCAGTATTATTGGGCTTCCCTGGTAGCTCAGCTGGTAAAGAATCCACCTGCAATGCAGGAGACCGTGGTTCAATTCTTGGGTTGGGAGGATTCCCCCAGAGCAGGGCATGGCAACCCACTCCAGTATTCTTGCCTGAAGAATCCCCATGGAGAGAGGAGCCTGGGGGGCTACAGTTCATGGGGTTGCAAAGAGTCGGACCCAACAGAGTGACTAAGCCCACTCAGGAGTATACACACTAGGTGATAGGTTAAATTCATGGCATTCCCCCATCATTCCCTGGAATGCCATTATGTATAAAGATTCACTGATGAGTGGGACATGAAGAGAACATTCTTGCTCTCTGAGGAGCCAGAGGCTGGCTACTGGTGAAAGAACACATTCAAGGACAGACAAGAGCAAAAACAGGGATACAAACAGGGTAGGGGAGGGAGACTTAGCTCAAAACTCTTTAATGTTCTGATCACAAAAAAGAGTACTTGTTCACAACAATTGCAAATCAACTATACTTGAATAAAAATAAATAAATGAAACAATTCAAATAAAAAATAAAATGTATCATTTGTTTTTTGAAAAAAGTACACATTAATGTGAGCAATTCAAATATCAATAAAATGCAAAACTTAAAAAGTGAAAGTAAATGTTTGAAAAATTTAACATCCTCTCTTAATAAAAAACAAAACCAGGGAATTCTCTAGTGGTCCAGTGGTTAGGACGCCACAATTTCACTGCCAATAGTGCAGGTTCAAGCACAGCCAAAAAAAAAAAAAAAAGAACCACCACCAAAAAAACCCACCAAAATCCTCTTAAGAAACGAGAAGAGAAAGGATAAAGGTTGTTTTCCAGAAACCTATAGCAGACATTAGTGGGGAAATATAGACGTATCCCTGTTCAAATCAGAAGCTGATGAGCTGTTATCACTGGTAATCAATGTGGATCTGTAGTCAGAGTCAGTACCAGAAAACAATTTTATATGTAAAAGCACAATCTGTACCTATTTGTAGGTTATATAATTACCAAGGGCTTCCCTTGTGACTCAGCTGGTAAAGAATCCGTCTGCAACAAGGGAGGATCTTGGTTTGATCCCCGGGTTGGGAAGATCCCCCTGGAGAAGGGAACGGCTACCCACTCCAGTGTTCTGGCCTGGAGAATTCCATGGACTGTCTGGGGTTGCAAAAGTCACAGGACTGAGCAACTTCCACTTTCACTTTCATAATTACCAAGACAATAAACTGACGAGCTGTTAGAACTGGAAGAAAGGGTGGCCTGATTTGAAAAATCATCGACTTTCCTGTACAATAATCAACCAGAAAATATAATCATAAAAAGGTCCTATTTACCAGAACAAGCAAAACTGTAAATTACTAGGAATGAGCATCTGTGTGACCCAATCTCAAGTAGCCAGGGAAATGCATGTTAAAAGTGAGATAGCATTTTTGATTTGTCAGATTAGCCAAAATGAAAAAGATTGGTAATATCAAATGCAGGAGAAAGCCTGGGGTCATGTATGTCTTTCTACCCAATTTCTGCAGTATAAACACTCCTGATAGCTGATTCTAGACTGCCAACATGAACTGAAAGTGGAGTTGAGAAGGAATTTAGAAAAGCAAACCACTGTGTAGATTTCTACCAAACGGATGCAAATAGACACAAATAACCTCAGGAACCTCACAAATAATATCAGGAACATAGATTTGTAGTAAAATAATTAAGAAAGTGATGATTTTTGAGTATTTATAACCTTTGTTTTACTATAATTTATTTCATTGTAAGTTTATATAATTTCGTTTTTAATGATTGCTGTGTTTAACAATAGCATCACAAAATTTCTAGAAATTTGATGGTCAGTTCTTGTGAGCTGGTCCAAGCCAATTCTAACACACCATTTCACCCATACTCTACACCTCTGTTCTGCAAGGTGTGATTGGTTGACCTGGGAATTTTTCAGAAATTTAGAATCTCAGGGCTTACCCCAGATCTACCAAATCAGAGCTGCATGTTAACAAGACTCCTAGATGATTTGTATTCACATTAAAGTTTGAGACACAATGTTTCAGAGTACCATGTGGTACTAAGAAATGGTGTGAGGTCAATATTTATGTATTATTATAGAAAAAAAGTGCCAAATATACTGTTGAGGGAGGAAAAGAACAATTTCCAGAATAATGTTTATAGGACAAGAATATTTTGGTAAAACTCAGACAATGAGCTAAATTTCTAGATTTTATATAAGTTCAGTTCAGTTCAGTCACTCAGTCATGTTCGACTCTTGGCGACCCCATGAACTGCAGCATGCCAGGCCTCCCTGTCCATCACCAACTCCCAGAGTCTACCCAAACCCATATCCATTGAGTCGGTGATGCCAACCAGCCATGTCATCCTCTGTCAGCCCCTTCTCCTCCTACCCACAATCCTTCTCAGCATCAGGGTCTTTTCCAATGAGCCAACTCTTCCCATGAGGAGGCCAAAGTATTGGAGTTTCAGCTTCAACATCAGTCCTTCCAATGAACACCCAGGACTGATCTCCTGTAGGATGGACTGGTTGGATCTCCCTGCAGTCCAAGGGACTTTCAAGAGTCTTCTCCAACACTACAGTTCAAAAGCATCAATTCTTCGGCACTCAGCTTTCTTTATAGTCCAACTCTCACATCCATATATGACTACTGGAAAAACCATAGCCTTGACTAGATGGACCTTTGTTGGCAAAGTAATGCTTTTCAATATGCTGTCTAGGTTGGTCATAACTTTCCTTCCAAGGAGTAAGCGTCTTTTAATTTCATGGCTGCCATCACCATCTGCAGTGATTTTGGAGCCCCCAAAAATAAAGTCAGCCACTGTTTCCACTGTTTCCCCATATATTTCCCATGAAGTGATGGGATCAGATGCCATGACGTTAGTTTTCTTAAGCCAACTTGTTGAGCCTTAAGCCAACTTTTTCACTCTCCTCTTTCACTTTCATCAAGAGGCTTTTTAGTTCCTCTTCACTTTCTGCCATAAGGGTGATGCCGTCTGCATATCTGAGGTTATTGATATTTCTCCCAGCAATCTTGATTCCAGCTTGTGCTTCTTCCAGCCCAGGGTTTCTCATGATGTATTATGCATATAAGTTAAATAAGCAGGGTGACAATATACAGCCTTGACGTACTCCTTTTCCTATTTGGAACCAGTCTGTTGTTCCATGTCCAGTTCTAATTGTTGCTTCCTGACCTGCATACAGGTTTCTCAAGAGACAGGTCGGATGGTCTGGTATTCCCATCTCTTTAAGAATTTTCCACAGTTTATTGTGGTCCACACAGTCAAAGGTTTTGGCATAGTCAATAAAGCAGAAATAGATGTTTTTGTGGAACTCTCTTGCTTTTTCAACAATCCATCGGATGTTGGATTCCTCTGGTTCCTCTGCCTTTTCTAAAACCAGCTTGAACATCTGGAAGTTCATGATTCATGTATTGCTAAAGCCTGGCTTGGAGAATTTTGAGCATTTCTTTACTAGCGTGTGAGATGAATGCAATTGTGTGGTAGTTTGAGCATTCTTTGGCATTGCCTTTCTTTGGGAGATTTTATATAAACATGTATGTAAATTCATGGCAATGTGTTTGGAAGGAGAGTGGCCACTTCTGGATAAGGAAATGATATTGGGTGAGAAGTGAAGTGTCAAGAAGGGACCTCATCTATCCAAACAATGTCTCTGAGAACCATTCTTGCTTTCAGCCTTCTCAAGTAAATCTTCCCACCAGCCCTTATCTGGTGTTTACAATGCTACCATTTATTATTTATCTTTTTGGTTTAACAACTATTAAAGTGCAAATGCTTGTGTGTTAACACAGCAATCTGTTACACATTTCAGTGTGAGTTGATTTGATATGTGTGTCCTTTCTGATCGGTTTATGAGAGACGGTTCCTAAGTAGTAATTTGTCACATAATACATTCGGGATAGAGAAGACCAAAGCGATGCTGTAGGGTGGAGAAGGCATTTTGAGTGAGTGTGTGTGTGTGTGTCCTGCCCTGTCTGCTAAGGTGGATGCAGTGAGAAGCTGAATCAGAAGATCTTGATTTCCTGATGCTAAGACAGCCCTGGGTATCTCATAGCTGGTAGCTATCTCGGTTGTTTAACTAAGTAAATAATTCACTTCTGGGTCTTGCATAACACGGTACAATATGTTCTCTTACGTTGTTGTTGGACAGGCACTTAAGTTTCCAACACGTGTTTTCTGCTCAAGTCCTGTTTTCTGAGCAAGACTCAGCTGTGTAAGAACTACAAATCCCAGAGTGCCTGGAGGAGAGTTGCTCAGGCAAGATTATAATTTTCAACCAAGGTTGCAGGAGGGAGGTTTGAAAAAGCATTTTATTCAGTTAAAAAGAATGAAGTGTCTGTACAGGTACAATTTCCAAGGTATATTATTAAGTGAAAAAACAAGGGGTGCAGCATAGCTGTTGTGGTATGCTGTTATCTGTGTGTATAAATATACGACTACATATTCTTATGTGTTTAAGACTTTTCAGGAAACACAAAAAATGGTAACTGACTCTGGGAAGGAGAAAAGTGAAAGCTGAGAGTTGAGGGTAGAGGGACACTTCCTGTATCCTATAAAAAGAATTCCTATAAATCCTTTTGCACTCTTTGAATTTTTTTCTATGTGTGTACATAGTAAATCTTTTAAAAAGTAAATAAGAAAAAGTTTTTTTTTAAAAAAACTAAAACTGAAACTAAAATGTAACAGGTGGCAAAATAATCTTTGAGTACTTTCTTGACTAAATTTTTGTTGCCTTCTGCACCATGATTGAGTTGGTAAGCACCTGTTGGTTAGGGTTCAACCCTACAGCTTTCAGTTTAAAAAAGCCCCACTTTGGGCTTCCCTGGTGATCCAGTGGCCAAGACTCTGCACTCTCAATGCAGGGGGCCTGGATTCCATCCCTCATCAGGGAACTAGATCTCACATGTCACAATTAAGAGTTCCCAGGTCCCAGCTAAAGATCCTGCATGCCACAACAAAGATTGAAAATTCCACACAGTGCAACTAGGACTTGGCATAGTGTAATAAATAAATAAATGTTTTTAAAAATAAAAAAATGCCTCCCTAAAGCTGTATTACCTTATTATATGGAAATCATCATCTTTTGATACTGATATTTCAAACAAAAAATAAATTGGGAATGAGACAGGAAAACCTTCAGAAAAATGTACTCAACTCTGTTAATTCCTCACCGGCACAGGAGCTAAAAACTATTGATCCTACTTCTTTCCAGTTCCTCACTCCCCTCCTCTTCACTCCCCTCCAACTCAGTACAACTCATCTGCTCCATCATTGTAATCACTCCCTTGCACACGCCTCCAGTCCTTGGCTCACTCTAGGTTTGCTTACTTGCCTGGTGAAAACCCTGACTGACTCAGCCAGCTCCCCATGCTTCATGTCTGTACCTGGCACATAGTAGATGAATAATGAATATTTATGAGGTGAATTTTTTTTTTCTCTGCACTATGTGGCTTGTGGGATCTTAGTTCCCTGACCAGGGATTGAACCCGGGTGCCAGGAGTGAAAGGGTGGTCTTAAGCATTGAATATTGATAACTGTGTGCATGCTCAGTCGTGTCAGACTCTCTTCAACCCCATGGACTGTAGCCTGCCAAGCTCCTCTGTCCATGGAATTCTCCAGGCAAGAATACTGCTGTGGGTTGCCATGCCCTTCTCCAGGGGATCGTCCTGACCCTGGGATCTAATCCAGGCCTCCTGCATTTCAGGCAGATTCTTTACTGTCTAAGCCACCAGGGACTCTATCCTGTGATACAGCAACTCAATCCTTAACATTTATCTTCAGGATTGCAATGGAGGAACACAAATTCAGATGTAAACTGCTTTTCCAGTGTAGTGTCATTCAGAATAGTGAACAACTGAAATAACTTAAGTGTCCAACTACAAATGACTGGCAAAATTATTATATAACCATGTGAGAAAAATATTCCGCAATCTTTTAATTGTTGTTTTTATTTAGTCGCTCAGTTGTGTCCAACACTTTTGCAGCCACATGACCTATAGCCCGCCAGGCTCCTCTATCCATGGGATTTCCCAGGCAAAGATACTGGAGTGGGTAGCCATTCCCTTCTTCAGGGAATCTTCATGACCCAGGGGTCAAACCCTCGTCTTTTGCGTCTCCTGCAATGGCTGGTGGATTCTTTACCATTGTGCCACCTGGGAAGCCCCTTAACCACTGGACTGTTGGGGAATAAAATTTTTGTTATTTGTGAGAAGTGCCTCTCATCCCACCACAAGGAGAAGTCCTTGGGCCATAGCTAGAGTAAGTCTGCATACCCCAACGAAGCACCCACAGCCCACAACTAAGACCCAGTGCAGCCAAAAAGTAATAACAAGAAATGGTCCTCATAGAATAATCTTCAGCAATAAAAAGGAACAAACTACTGCTAACCACAGCAACTTGGATGGCTCTCACAGGCATTACGCTAAGCAAAGAAAATGACAAAATTATAGACTTGGAGAACAGAGGAGGGGCTGCCAAGGGCCAGGGAAGGTGGAGAAAGGGGCAGGCGGGACTCTCACAGAGCACCACAGGGAACAACTTGATGGTGTTGGAATGGTTCCACACCCTGATTACGATAGTGGCTGCATGATTACACATGTGATAAAGTTAGACAAATACCTACTGAAAGACAGGACACCCAGAGAAGTTTGAATTCCAGATAAACAAAGGATAACTTCTTAATCTGAGTGTGTCCCAAATAGTGCATGGGATTCCCTGGTGGCTCAGAGGGTAAAGAATCTGCCTGCAGTTCAGAAGAGCTGGGTTCATCCCTGGGTTGGGAAGATCCCCTGGAGAAGGGCATGGCAACCCACTCCAGTGTTCTTTCCTGGAGAATTCCATGGACAGAGGAGCCTGGTGGGCTACAGTCCATAGGGTCACAAAGAGTCGGACACAATCGAGCAACTAACACTTGCACTTTCATATTCACACCAAAAACAAATTTTTAACTGAGTGTCCTGTATTTGTATTTGGTGTATCTGGTAATCTTGGATAACATGACGTAGAACTATACATACACACTTCACCAACATCATTGGCCCGGTTGTGGAATTGTACTGTAGTCGTGTAACGTGGAACCACTGGGGGATAGCTGGTGGGGGTACATGGGGCCTCTCTGACTATTTCTGGGAATGTGTAATGATTTCAAGACAAAAATTTTTTTCTTCATGACCCTTCAAAGAAAACCAACTGTTTCTGCTGGTGATTAAAACAGAGAGATACAGGGAAGTGCTGCTTATTAACCTTGGGAGTTTTATGGGGCACTGTAAAACCAGAACTTCACAAAGGTCTTTGAGGTGCTTCCCTCTCAAATGTCAGTGACCTTGTGTAGTTATCGACAGTATAACAAAGTGGTTATGTGCGAGGGCTCAGGATCGGACACCCCTAGGTTCAAGCTCTGGCTCCTCTGTCAATGGGCCATTTGCAGTGCCGTGCTGGTGGCAGCTCACGCTCCCACCCCTTCCAACTCCACATTCAGTGACAGCAGGCTGGTGGCTTGAGACTGGCCTGGGAGTGTATCCACACTACGGTGATTGGCATATCCTACAAACCAGGGCTTTGTTTTTTCTTCCAGAAAGCAAGCTGTTAAACATTTACCATCATACCAACATCAACAGATGTTGAACCTCAATTTCCTCATCTATAAAATAGGGGAAAATGAAAGTGAAAGTCGCTCAATCATGTCCAACTCTTTGCCACCCCAGGCCAGAATACTGGAGTGGGTAGCCTTTCCCTTCTCCAGGGCATCTTCCCAACCCAGGGATCGAACCCAGGTCTCCCACATTGCAGGCAGCTGTGCCACAAGGGAAGAAAATGGGGGAAGGTAACAGTAATAACATACGCTAGGAGGATTAAATGAGATAATGCTTGTGAGGTGCTTATCATTAAGCCTGGTCAAATAATAGATGATCAATAAATGTTAGCTATGCCTACACCCTACTATATGGAAAGTAGGACTTAGTGTATAGCACAGGGAACTATATTCAATATCTTGTAATAACCTATCATGGAAAAGAAACTGAAAAGGAATATATATATATATAGTATATAAATAGAAAACTGAATCATTTTGCTATACACCTGAAACTAGCACAGCATTGTAAATTAATTATACTTCAATAAAAAAAGATTAAGAAAAAGTTGCATTCATGCTAAGTCAATTCAGTAGTGTCCAACTCTTTGTGACCCCATGGACTATAGCCCGCCAGGCTCCTCTGTCCATGGGATTCTCCAGGCAAGAATACTGGAGTGGGTCGCCATAACCTCCTCTGGGATTCTTTCCGACCTGGGGATCAAACCTGTGTCTCTCATGTCTCCTGCATTGGCAGGCAGGTTCTTTAACATTAGCACCAACTAGGAAGCCCAAGAAAAAGTTAGCTATTATTTCCTAAGTCTTATCTCTCATATTAAACTGTGAGCAACTTGAGAGCAGGTTTATGCCTTACTCACCTTGATATCTTTAGTGACTGGCATAGGGCCTGAAACACAGTAAGTGCTAAACAAATGTTTGGGAAATTAATGAATAAACCACAAATAGTAGTGACTTGAGGTGCTATACCTCCAGAAAATGTACATTTTACCAGAGACCTTTAATCTTGGAGGTTTCAGGCCCTTCGGCAGGATGCCAGGGAGTTCTGGGAAGCACTCACACCCCCAAGACTACTGTCTGCTCTTGGAGACCTGGCCCTGACCTCCTAATGTCCTACCTTGCCCCTCTGCTGCCCCAGCTGATGCCCCCAGGTGGCGGGGACAGGCCCTTAGCTCCCCTTCTTCTAGGAGCCAAGATGGAGCGAGCTTTGCTGGCTCTGAGCCTCTCTGACTAGAGGTCATTTAATCCTTGCTGGATTTGTCCTGTTTATTTTAGTGAACAGGGCTGTTTACTTTCAGTTCATATTTCTAGGGGTGCTGCTCATTTTGCTTCCCTATTATGTACTCTTTGCAAGCACTTGGGTTTGAGTAAATATGTCTATAAAGTCCCAGGGACTGGCTTATTCTGTGTCTGGTATTTTAATGGCCTTTAAACAGTGTCTGCTCAGGTAAGCATTTTATAGATGAGTTGAAAAGATAGAGAATTCTGTTCTCAGTGGCCGCTGATTCCTTCCAAGTGACGGCTGGCCGCCAGTAGCCTCTGAATCATGGCTTTTCATCAGTAATACAATATCAAAAACCGACACCCATCTCTGGACAGAGAAACTAGCCAACCCTGGTCAGTCAGATATGGGACTCTGGAACTCTGGTGGGTATTTCCACCCTAGGACAGTGCTTAAGAATTACTGAGAGTGTTTTTTAAAATGCAGATTCATGAGGCTTACCCTTGAAAATTCTGCTTTGGAAGATTTACACGAAGGCCCGGTGATGTGCATTTTTAACCATGCTGCAAATAATTCTATCTTTAGACCGTTCTGAGAAACACTAGATTCTCCAAACCAAGAGTGCCAAGGGCAGCCCAGTGCCATGCTCAGGGATGACATGGGAAAAGCCTGAGAACCAGACTGAGCTGTATGGAGTTATTTCCTTTTTTTTTTTTGGCCATGCTATGAGGCTTTGGGGACCTTAGTTTCCCAACCAGGGATTGAAGCCACACTCTCAGCAGTGAAAGTGCCGAGTCCTAACCACTGGGCTGGAGTATTTCCATCACCACTTAGCACACTGCTGTGCCCAAGTTAGCCAAGAGGACAGTGATGATGTTCCAGTATGCCACTGCTCAAGGTCTAGTGTGTCAGCAACTTGAGGGTCCCCACCCCAAGTCCTGGTCATCTTTTTATCCCCTGGGGCAGTGCGTGGCTCACAGCTTGGCACCCTGCACTGGCTGGGGAGCTCCCACCAAGACAGCCCTAGAACACAGGCCTGGTTACCTCAGGGTAGCCTGGGAGCCAGTTGTTGGGAATGGATGTGGTGGAGAGGCTGAGCGCCATGGTCGCCTGCTGCCTCTTCCGGAGCTGAAGCCAGGACTGTCGGAGGTCGAACGGACACCACCAGCCCCTTCCCCTGCCTCGGCTCCTCTGCTCTGACCTGCAGGGTCCTCGGTCCACCCCACAGGGCCCATTATGACATCATCAATGCAATCTGAAATAGGAAGGGCCTCACAGCACCCGGGCTTCAGTGGGTAGCCTACTGTAGCCCAGCGTCTGAAGGATAACCCTTGACCTGGAGGAGGCTGTCCTGTACTCCAGGGGGCTCCATAGGTCCATATCCAACCACTGTACCCGCAGCATGTGAGCTCCAGGAGGGCACAGCCCACATCCACTTTGTTCAGGCTGAGTCCTTAGTATCTGCTGACACATAGTAAGCACTCAAAGATTTTTCTGGGTACAAGAGTATGTGAATGAGAGGTTTGGCTGGCTCCAGCCATCCATTCATTTATTCACTCGACAAGCATGTTTTGTGGCATCTGTTGCAGGTCAGGCTCTTGTCCATCTGAATAAAACTCCTTTCCTGCCCAGAGGAGCTCCCAGCCCCCTGGGAGGATGCCGGAGACACATCCTTTGTGTAATGTTCCCTGACAAGAGCTCTATCTGAGACCTAAGGGAGATGGGGTTGTAGGGAGGAGCACACACGGTGGCAAGGACAGGCCCTGAAGACAGAAAAATGGTATGTGGTCTGGCAGGATTTCCCCTGCCTGAGTCACGAGCCCCATCTGCCCCAGGCCCCCGTCTGTGCTGACAACCAGGCTGCTTGTTTCTGCTAATATTGCAGCAGGGTGCATCTATAGAGGCAATCTATAATACACCATTTACAGCCATAACGAAACCACAAAAATCAATTCCCAGCACTCACTCCCATCAACAAACATGCTTACAGGGCCTCGCGAGTGTGGTGCATAGCTTTAAGGAGCCACGGGAAATATAGGGATGAAAAAGTGAGGATTCTGACCCAGGTGGCTTCGAATTTCGCTGGGGAGACATGACACATGGAAATGAGATGATGAACCACACCGAGTGAGAGTGTATGCCAAGAAGTGGATGCAGGTTCTAGAACTGCAAGACGCTAGACACCAGCCACCTGAGCACCTTGAAATGTGGCCAGTCCGAATCAAGAGGTGCTATATGTGTAAAATAATGTATACATTGGATTATGACAAAATATATATCTCAATTTTTGACCACTGCTTAAATGTTTGAAATAATGTTTTGGATGTATGCGCATGCTTAGTTGTGTCTGACTCTTTGTGACCCCATGGACTGTAGCCCGCCAGACTTCTCTGTCTGTGGAATTTTCTAGGCAAGATATTGGAATGGGTTGCTATTTCCTCTTCCAGGGGATCTTCCTGACCCAGGGATCCAACTCACATCTCTTGCATTAGCAGGTAGATTCTTTACCACTGCACCATCTGGGAAGCCCAATGTTTTGGATACATTGGGTTAAATATATTATCAAAATTAACCTCACTGGTTCTTTTACCATTTTAAGATGTGGCTACTAGAACATTTGAAATGATACATGTGGCTCCCATTACATTTCTGTGGATGGCACTGGTCTAGGAGTTCAGGGGACCCAGCGAGGCACCAGTGCCCTGTGCTACTAGATTTGAGAAGAATTCTGAGGAAATGCAACAATAAGGAGCAAGCAACAGGCCACCAAGGACGGGTGTGGGAAGACATCTGAGCAGTTGGATCATGAAAGAGGGAGGATGGCAGCTCAAGGAGGCAACAGAGGCCCACGAACAATGCACACATCACTGACCCCTCTCTTCCTTCCATTTCTGACATCTTCCAAAAACATGGTGGTACCTCCAGCCACCCTCCGACGGAGTGACCCTAGAAGGCTCCTTTCTCTCCATCCTGGACAATGGGGAGCTGGCCTGTGAGCCAGGCTTAGATGCTAAGTATTGGCTGACTCCCAGCTGGGGCGGTGGGGAGCAGGTGGTGGTAAAGGGCAGTGGTGGGGTAAGGTGAGGGAGCTCGGGTATCCCCATGCCGGTGGAGCTGGGAGTGCAGTCACTGTTTGCTATTCGAAGCAGTATGGTCTGGGAGGAGGAAGTCAGCCCTCAAACCTGGCCACACAAAGCTTCCACTGTGGACACATTTCATCAGAGGAAATCAGGCAGCCTGGATCTGATGTTCCTGTGCCTGCCCGTCCACTCAGCCACACAGAGAAGCCATAAACATTCAAATGCAAGGATTAACTCTGCGTGTGGTGTCTGGGACTTTGTGAACAACTCTTGGTGGCTGTGTTTGTATCTCTGTTAAGATTGATCTTTTTAACCCCCAGCACCTAGGATGTGGGGCTTGCTACACAGCCAGTGTTCAATAAATATCGATGGATGGAGGAAGGAAGAAAACAAGGTGGGGAGTAGGGAGAGGGTGAGGGAGGAAAGAAAGATAAAACACTCATCTGTCACAGCACAGAAGTAGATAGTTGGAAGGGGTACACTTGTTCTCTGTTAGAGTTTTGGATGTGGGCAGCACGAGGGGTCTCACAGGCCAGATCCCACGTGTCCAGGTCAGAGAAGAACAGATGCTCTCTACCACCCTACCTCCTTGCCACAGTGCCTTGGGCCCCCAAGCTTAGAGAGACAGTGTCTGTCCAGGCTGTAACCTTCCTGGAATAAAGCTCTGCTCCTAGCCTCTTAAGGCCTCTGTAAAAGGAAAGATAATGTGAAGAAATTGGGGAGGGCTGAATAAGCCTGATCTGGAGGTAGGGCTGGCTTGAGTTAGTTCCTGGACCAGCAAAGCACACCGTAAGCCTGCAGTTTTTCCACACGGCCACTGGAGGGCACTTCGACCTTGAAATAGCAGTCGTCTGCCTCGCGTCTTTGGAAAGCCCAGATTCAACAAACGTTTTAAAATCATGACAATGATAGCTCTTCTGGTTGAATATCCAAGGAAGACTTCAACGCCTTAAACGTATATCGTCTCGTTTAATATTCACTACGACTATTGTTAATTAGCTATTTAGTAAGAAATCGAGGCTTAAAGGAGCCAAAGAATTTACCTAAAACCCCCAAGCTAAATGCAATTTGGGAATAAGAACTTGAACCCAAGCCCTTGGACACCCATCATAAACAATGAATATACATGAAGCTGAAAAGGAGACTGGACAGAAGCAGAGAGTCTGCTACACAAATATTGTCACTGAACAATTTACACATACATGAAGTTAGAAGATGGCTTACAGATACTTTGTACATTTTACATGGTATTGTTCCTTTTTTTCGCTGGATATGATGTTATTAGATAAATGAAGTGTTTCACAATTTATGATGTCTTAACTTGGAGGAAATGAAGTCATTGTAATACAAGGCAGTTAAAGATATTTTCATCAAACACTTTTAACAGCAATACCATTCACTGGGAACTGTTCTAACCACCTTGTGTCGAGTAACTTATAGCCACTCTGTGGGGGATGCACTATTATGATCCCCGTTTACAGATGAAGAAAGGGAGACCAGAAGAGGGAAGCAACCGGCCCGGGGCCACGTGGCTGGTTCCAGCCAGACCTAGGATCAGCGGCAGAGGCAGTCTGAATTTGGGAAAAGAGGCAGCGGAATTTGGGAGACCAGGCTGGAGCTGGCCCTTGAGACAGGAGAGGGTAAGAGTTTCCCAGGAAGTGCGCTGTGGAGGGGAGGGTGTTTCTGGCCAAGGGAATTAGCACCAAGCGAAAGCTGGGGAAACAGGCTGTCAGCGGTTAGGATCTTCTCAGGCCTGGGCTACGGAGGCCAGATGGCGAGGCTTGCACAGCCAGAGCTCCCTGGGACCTCCTAAGGGTGGGGAAGAGAAGAGGGGTACAGCAGGAGTGCCTGGATGGGGCCAGGACAGGGCTGCTCCGGTGCAGGGACGAGCCGAGCCGTCTTGCCCCCACCCTACCCCTCTCCAGGGACTAACAGTTTGGGAAGCGCGTCGTGTGCTCAGGAAACGGTCGGATTGGATTACCAGGATGATTAAAGGAGCTAAATTGAGCTTGGGGCTGGGGGAGGTGTCGGAGAAGGGAGCTGCAATGGGCCAGCGGCTGGACGACTGGGAGAGGCTGCCGGGAGCTCGGGGTGGGGGCAGGGATCCCACATCGGGCCGGAAGCCCTCTTGACCCCAGTAAGGCTGGAATGTGGGATCACCGAACCAGGGCCTTCTCACTTTGATGGAGCTGGGGGAGGGGAGGGGCAGAGACCGGGAGAACCCGGGAGGGAGTTGGCGGGCTGAGCCCCTGGGGAATGTGAACACCGACCTAGAGGTCGAGGAGGCGGGGAGAGAAAGAGGAGTGACCTGGAGGGGAGGGGAGGCCAGGCGAGCTGAGACCAGAGAGGGGGCCGGAGACCGGGAGGGGGGCGGGGGGTCAGGGGCGCGGTGGACGCGGGGGCAGAGACAGCCTGAGCTGAGAGGGCTTCTAGCGATTCCATCTTGTCTAGCTGGCTAGTAGGGGGCACAGGTTGCCTCTCCGGAATTGGTGGGGAACCAGTTGCACTCCACAGAGAAGCAGCTGGCCTGGGAAGGAAATGGCCTGGGGCCCCCCCGGAGCGCCCTCCTGCCGTCCTCGCCCCCACCTTTTCCATCCCCTACCCCAGCCTGAGTGGCAGCACCGGCTGTGGCCCCTCCTAGCCCCCAGGGCAGGTGGTCAGTGGTCTATTCTGGTACCCAGGGTAGCTGGGAGCCTGGAGAAGGGGGGGGGGAGTGGGGGGGGGGGGGGGGGGATGGTGTGCTGGCCCTTCTTTTCGAGGCTAGATTGGGAGGGGGCAACGGGGAGGGCTCTTTGGAATAATACTGGCTGGGGAGAAAAAAAATTGTAGTGCTGTTTTTTCAACAAATTGTATCTCTCAGGACCTTTAAAATTGGAAAGGAGAGTGTATGCACCGCCTAAGAGCTGGGGCAGTGGGAATCCCCAGCAGCTGACAGTGGACCCCAGAGTTTCTTTAGAACTTTGAGGACTCAGGACCAAGCCCAGCTCCCAGTCCCAGTCTTCCAGGCAGCTTCTCTGAGAGAATTGTGGGTGCTGTCGTTCCAAACCTCCTCCCAGGCCAGTGGGGGGCAGTCTGGAGCCAGGGTGCACTCAGGGGGGCCTCTCCAGCCTGTGGGGGACCCCCAGTGCCTGATCGGCCTCAGGGTGGCACAGGGCAGAGTGGCCCCTTTATTTTCCAGATAGGAAATCTTTAGTGCTCCCCCCCCAACTCCTGTGGGATGAAGGCCAGGGTCCTCTGCTACTCTTTCCATGCCCAGCCCCCTATCTGAGGGCAGTGGGGTTGAGGAGAGGAGCAGGGCAGAATGTTGAGAGAGACTTGCTCACTGGACAAGGGACTTTTCAGTGGAGATCCCCAGCTAGGGCAAAGTTAAAAGGGGAAGGACCTAGAGCTGAGCCTGCCAACTTGGTTTATGGCAAGGCCTTAGTGACCACACAGAGAAATGAGCTGGGTTTCTAGGAACCATGGGCTAAGATTTGAACCTTAGTTCAAATCCAGACTTTGTTTTTACTTCCTGTGCAACCTTAGGGAACTAACCCAACCTCTCTGAGCATAATCTCTATAACTGCAAAATGAGGTTAATAGTTACTTCCCAGTGTCATGAAGATTAGAGATAGTGACTTTACATAGCAGGAATCCAGAATACCATGCCAAGTATACAGTTCAGTTCAGTCGCGCAGTAATGTCCAACTCTTTGTGACACCATGGACTGCAGCATACCAGGCTTCCCTGTCCATCACCAACTCCCGGAGCTTACTCAAACTCATGTCCATCGAGTCGGTGATGCTATTCAACCATCTCATCCTCTGTCATCCCCTTCTCCTCCCATCTTCAATCTTTCCCAGGATAAGAGTCTTTTCCAGTGAGTCAGGTCTTTGCCTGAGGTGGCCAAAGTATTGGAGTTTCAGCTTCAGCATCAGTCCTTCCAATGAATATTCACGACTGATTTCCTTTAAGATTGACCGATTGGATCTCCTGGCAGTCCAAGGGACTCTCAAGAGTCTTCTCCAACACCACAGTTCAAAAGCATCAATTCTTCAGTGCTCAGCTTTCTTTAAAGTCCAACTCTCATCCATACATGACTACTGGAAAAACCATACCTTTGACTAGACGGACTTTTGTTGGTAAAGTAATGTCTCTGCTTTTTAATATGATGTCTAGACTGGTCATAGCTTTTCTTCCGAGAAGCAAGCATCTTTTAATTTCATGGCTGCAAAACCATCTGTAGTGATTTTGGAGCCCCCAAAAATAAAGTCTCTCATTGTTTCCATTATTTCCCCATTGATTTGCCATGAAGTGATGGGACTGAATGTCATGATCTTAGTGTTCTGATTGTTGAGCTTTAAGCCAACTTTTTCACTCTCCTCTTTGACTTTCATCAAGAGGCTCTTTAGTTCTTCACTTTCTGCCATAAGGGTGGTGTCATCTGCATATCTGAGGTTATTGATATTTCTCCCAGCAATCTTGATCTCAGCTTGTGCTTCATCCAGCCTGGAATTTGGCGTGATGTACTCTGCATATAAGTTAAATAAGCAGGGTGACAATATACAGCCTTGATGTATACCTTTCCCGATTTGGAACAAGTCTGTTGTTCCATATCCAGTTCTGTTGCTTCTTGACCTGCACACAGATATCTCAAGAGGCAGGTCAGGTCTGATATTCCCATCTCTTTAAGAATTTTCCATAGTTTGTTATGATCCACACAGTCAAAGGCTTTGGCATAGTCAACAGCAGAAGTAGATGTTTTTCTGGAACTCTCTTACTTTTTCAATGATCCAATGGATGTTGGCAATTTGATCTCTGGTTCCTCTGCCTTTTCTAAATTCAGCTTGCACATCTGGAAGTTCACGGTTCACAGACTGTTGAAGCCTGGCTTGGAGTATTTTGAGCATTACTTGGCTAGTGTGTGAGATGAGTGCAATTGTGCAGTAGTTTGAGCATTCTTTGGCATTGTGTTTCTTAGGGGTGGGATAAAAACTGACCTTTTCCAGTCCTGTGGCCACTGCTGAGTTTTCCATATTTGCTGGCGTATTGAGTGCAGCACTCTTGCAGCATCATCTTTCAGGATTTGAAATAGCTCAACTAGAATTCCATCACCCCCACTAGCTTTGTTTGTAGTGATGCTTTCTAAGGTCCACCTGACTTCACATTCCAGGATGTCTGGCTCTAGATGAGTGATCACACCATCATGATTATCTGAGTCATGAAGATCTTTTTTGTACAATTCTTCTGTGCATTCTTGCCACCTCTTCTTAATATCTTCTGCTTCTGTTAGGTCCATACCATTTCTGTCCTTTATTGTGCCCATCTTTGCATGAAATCTTTGCAGAGACATCACTTTGTCAACAAAGGTCCATCTAGTCAAGGCTATGGTCTTTCCAGTGGTCATGTATGGATGTGAGAGTTGGACTATAAAGAAAGCTGAGCACCGAAGAATTGATGCTTTTGAACCGTAGTGTTGGAGAAGACTCTTGAGAGTCCCTTGGACTGCAGGGAGATCCAACCAGTCCATCCTACAGGAGATCAGTCCTGGGTGTTCATTGGAAGGACTGATGTTGAAACTGAAACTCCAATACTTTGGCCGCCTGATGCAAAGAGCTGACTCATTTGAAAAGACTCTGATGCTGGGAAAGATAGAGGGCAGGAGGAGAAGGAGACGATAGAGGATGAGATAGTTGGATGGCATCACCGACTCAATGGACATGGGTTTGGGTGGATTCCGGGAGTTGGTGATGGACAGGGAGGCCTGGTGTGCTATGGTTCATGGAGTCCCAGTGAGTTGGACACCACTGAGCTACTGAACTGAACTTGCATGAAATGTTCCTTTGGTATCTCTAATTTTCTTGAAGAGATCTCTAGTCTTTCCCATTCTGTTGTTTCCTTCTATTTCTTTGCACTGATCATTGAGGAAGACTTTCTTATCTCTCCATGCTATTCTTTGGAATTCTGCATTCAAATGGATGCATCTTTCCTTTTCTCCTTTGCCTTTAGCTTCTCTTTTTTTCCACAGATATTTGTAAGGTCTCCTCAGACAACCATTTTGCCTTTTTGCATTTCTTTTTCTTGGGAATGGTCCTGATCACTGCCTCATGGTTCTTCAGGCACTCTGTCTATCAGATCAAATCCCTTGAATCTATTTGTCACTTCCACTGTATAATCATAAGGGATTTTATTTAGGTCATACCTGAATGGCCTAGTGGTTTTCCCTGCTTTCTTCAATTTTAAGTCTGAATTTGGCAACAAGGAGTTCATGATCTGAGCCACAGTCAGCCTCTGTCTTGTTTTTGCTGACTGTATAGATAGAGCTTCTCCATCTTTGGCTGCAAAGAATGTAATCAGTCTGATTTCAGTATTAACCATCTGGTGATGTCCATATGTAGAGTCTTCTCTTATGTTGTTGGAAAAGGGTGTTTGCTATGACCAGTGTATTCTCTTGGCAAAACTCTGTTAGTCTTTGACCTGCTTCCTGCTTGGAAGGCCAAATTTGCCTGTTACTCCAGGTATCTCTTGACTTCCTACTTTTGCTTTCCAGTCCCCTATAATAAAAAGGACATCTTTTTTGGGTGTTAGTTCTAGAAGATCTTGTAGGTCTTCATAGAACCGTTCAACTTCAGCTTCTTCAGCATTACTGGTCAGGGCATAGACTTGGATTTCCATGATATTGAATGGTTTGCCTTGGAAAAAAACAGAGATCATTCTGTCATTTTTGAGATTGCATCCAAGTACTGCATTTTGGATTCTTTTGTTGACTCTGATGGCTACTCCATTTCTTCTAAGGGATTCTTGCTCACAGTAGTAGATATAATGGTCATCTGAGTTAAATTCACCCATTCCAGTCCATTTTAGCTCACTGATTTCTAAAATGTCAATGTTCACTCTTGCCATCTCCTGTCTGACCACTTCCAATTTGCCTTGTTTCATGGACTTAACATTCCAGGTTCCTATGCAATGTTGCTCTTTATGGCATCAGACCTTGCTTCTATCACCAGTCACATCCACAACTGGGTGTCATTTTTGCTTTGGTTCCATCCCTTCATTCTTTCTGGAGTTATTTCTCCATTGATCTCCAGGAGCATATTAGGCACCTACCGACCTAGGGAGTTATTCTTTCAGTGTCCCATCTTTTTGCTCTTCCATACTGTTCATGGGGTTCTCAAGGCAAGAATACTGAAGTGGTTTGCCATTCTCTTCTCCAGTGGACCACATTTTGTCAAAATTCTCCACCTGACATGTCTATCTTGAGTGGGCCTACATGGCATGGCTCATAGTTTCATTGAGTTAGACAAGGCTGTGGTCCATGTGATCAGTTTGATTAGTTTTCTGTGATTGTGGTTTTCATTCTGTTGGCCCTCTGATGGGTAAGGATAAGAAGCTTATGGAAACTTCCTGGTGGGAGAGACTGACTAAGGGGGAAACTGGGCCTTGTTCTGATAGGTGAGGCAATGCTCAATTCAGTTCAGTTCAGTCGCTCAGTCATGTCTGACTCTTTGCGACCCCATGGACTGCAGCATGCCAGGTTTCCCTGTCTATCACCAACTCCTGGAGCTTACTCAAACTCATGTCCATTGAGTCGGCGATGCCATTCAACCATCTCATCCTCTGTCTTCCCCTTCTCCTCCTGCCTTCCGTCTTTCCCAGCATCAAGGTCCTTTCTAATGAGTCAGTTCTTTGCATCAAGTGGCAAAAATATTGGAACTTCAACTTCAGCATCAGTCCTTCCAATGAATATTCAGGACTGATTTCCTTTGGGATTGATTGGTTGGAGGGAATCCAAGGGACTCTCAAGAGTCTTCTCCAACACCACAGTTCAGCAGATCTTTAATCCAATTTTCTGTTGATGGGTGGGGCTGTGTTCCCTCCCTGTTGTTGGATCTGAGACCAAACTATGGTGGAGGTAATGAAGATAATGGCGACCTCCTTCAAAAGGTCCCATGTATGCACTGCTGCACTGAATGCCCCCAACCCTGCAGCAGGCCACTGCCCACCTACGCCTCTGCCAGAGACTCCTGGACACTCACAGGCAAGTCTGGATCAATCTCTTTTGGGGTCACTGCTCCTTTCTCCTGGGTCCTGGTGCACCCAAGGTTTTGTTTGTGCCCTCAAACAGTCTGTTTCCCCAGTCCTGTCTGGCTCTGGTGATGGAGTTAATGGCGACCTCCTCCAAAAGAGCTGATGCCATACCCAGGTCTGTTGCACCCAGAGCTCCTGTCCCTGTGACAGGCCACTGCTGACCCAAACCTCCACAGGATACATTCAAACACAGCTCTAGCTCAGTCTCTGTGGGGTCTCTGGGTTCTGGTGTGTACAAGGTTTGTTTGAGCCTCCGAGTGTGGGTATGGGTTTTGATTCTAAATGCAATTTTGTCCCTCCTACTATCTTCCTGGGGCTTCTCCTTTGCCCTTGGACATGGAGTATCTTTGTTTGGTGGGATCCAACATTCTCTGTCAACAGTTGTTCAGCAGTGAGTTGTAACTTTGGAGTTCTCACAGGAGAAGATGCACACGCGTCCTTCTACTCCATCATATTCCTCTGAAGTATACAGTAGATGCTCAATAAGTGGTGTGTGCTCAGTTGTTCAGTCCTGTTTGACTCTGGAACCCTATGGACTGTAGCCCACCAGGCTCCTCTGTCCATGGAATTTTCCAGGGAAGAATATTGGAGCAGGTTGCCCTTTTCTCTTCTAGGAACTCTTCCTGACCCAGGGATCGAACCTGAGTCTCCTTCATTGACAGGTGGATTCTTTACCACTGAACCACATGGGAAGCCCTCAGTAAGTGGTAGCTATTCTATTATCAGAGGCAGCATAGCCTGTGATAGAGAGCTTTGGAGTTAGGCAGCCTTGGCTATGAATCTTGGCCTCTACCTGCTGTCCTGAAGCAAGACCTCAAGCCAGACCTGGACCTCCAGGAATCAATTTCCTATCTGTCCAAACGGGATAAAATATTAGTAATAGCTGGCACTTACTGAACACTCACTGTGTGCTATGCTAAGTGCTAAGTGCTTTACAGGCCATTTCTCATTCAGTCTTCCCCAGACCCTATGCTATTATAATCATTTTACAGATGAGGAAACTAAGGCCCAGAGTGGGTGAATTAACACACCCAAGAGTGGTAGATCCAATTTGAACCCAGGCAGTGGCCCAAGAGCTGCTCCCCAAATTCCTCCCTTTGTCTCATACCCCTGCAAAGCCGAATGGAACTTAGGCCATTGGCTGGCTGTCTGGACAGGTATGAGATTTCTATCTGGGGCTATAAAAACACTGAAGGTTCAAGAATGGTTATCTTTTGGGACTTCTCTGGTGGTCCAGTGGTTAAGACTCTGCATTTCCAGTCAAGGGGCTCAGGTTTGATGCCTGGTCAGGAAACTAATCCTGCATGCCTTGTGCAGTGCACCCCTCCCCCAATTAATTAGTTAATTTTTTATAATGGCCATTTTCTGGGACCCAAGACTCACTTTTATTGTGTATTTGGAAAATTTGGAGAATAAGCATCAGACCCAGCAGTGAGAACAGCTCAGGGTGCTGTAATGCCCTGTGGTCTGGAGTGGCAGAGATGACCCTGGGGTCTGAGTGGACCCCAAGCTGACTGTGACTCAGCTGGCTGGAGAAGGAGGAGGATGATCCTGTAAGGCTATAGATAGCAACTGTGCATAGTGGCCCCGTGAGGTCATTGCCAGCCTACTCAGGCTCTGTTTAAAGCACTCCACAGCCTCAGAGGGATGTAGGAAACCTGGAAAGCGTCCAGGATGGCAGGGATATGACCAAACTGGAGGGGTTGAAACCAAAAAAGCCTATGAATAAAGATAAAAGGAATGGGGCTAAATCAGGCAGAAGAGAGGGCTGAGTGATGGCACTAAGAATGGCAGAGAATCCCAGGGAAGAAGGGAAGCTCTATTTCTCTATCTGGGTTAAGGTCTAAGAAAGAAGGAACTTACATTTCAGCAGACAGGTTAGAGTTAGGCCTTGAGTGACTTTCTAGAGTGTAAGTCCATAGGTAGGTAGAGAAACCCATGAAATCTCCTTTCCCAGAGGTTGGAGCAGGGCTGGGTGCCACCCTACACCAGCTCAGCTGCTCCCAACTCACCCTGACACTTTCCCACCCCAGTTCTCACACCTCTGCCCCTCTTACACCCTGATAAAACCCTAGTCTAATTAAGGACAGTTTTCTATTATTCTCCTTGGGTTTCAGCTGAGGGGACGGTGCATATTTGTGTTGGAAAGAGAGGGCTCCCCTGCCTCCTCAGGAAATGGCTCAGGACTGAGGGCACTTGGAGAATTCAGGGGTATTCCCCCAGATGGCTGGGAACTGTGGGGAGGTGGCTGGATGTGGTGGGGGGGAGCAAAGTACCTGGACAACTGAGGCGGCAGGAACCCATGAGGAGGTGGGGGCTGTGTCTGTTTTGTTAGGCAGGACCAAGTGCTCACACAGTGAGGACGGAGCCAACAGAGACAGAGGAGGGGAGGCCTGGCAGGCAGGAGGAAACTGAGGGAAGGGAAAATATATGTCTATGGAGGAGGCTGATTCCATTTCTCCTGGCAGGTGTAGCCACCTCTCATCAACACATGGTGGGGTTGGGTCTGTTCTAGGCATGTGCCAATGTCTGGATTTGGCTTGGTAGGAGTCTGTCTGAGCAAAAATGCTTCAGACAAGGCAACCCAGGGAGGCACCTTTTCATAAGAAAGGGCCTCTCTCCTTCCTCTTTTAAGGGGGTCAGAATAGGGAGGACATCCAGGATATTTCATTTTAAGCAAGGAGAAACTGCAACCCAGAGAGGCGATGCAACCAGTCCAAGGTCACACAGCTTATCTGGGGCTGGTCAAGACTCTGGCCTCCTAAATTCCCAACCATATGCTGCTCCCAGGGCACCAGGATGCCTTCCTGGGGACCGTCCCTTCACGCTAGCAAAGCCCCACTTCCTTCAACCTGACTTCCGTCTCCATCCTCCTCGCCTCAAACCTCTTACTGATTCAAATAACATCTGAAATTGACCGGATGCTCAGAGTCTACAAAGCACTTACTTTCACCTCCATCTACTAGCTCCTCCCCTTGAGGCTCAGCCTCCCTGTCCCCACCACCTCCTCCCCAGCCTGCAAGGCAGCCTATTTGGTGGAAGTCAAGAGCCCAAGAGCTGGGAGGAGGTGAGATCAGCCTCAGACTTCTCCTACTTTGGCAGAAAACCCACAGAGCACCATGTCTGTAAAAGGAGCGTGGGGCAGGAGGGGGTTGGAGCCAGCCTGTGGGGCCTCCCCAGAGAAAGAGCTAGGTCAGGGGGTGTGGAGTGTTGAAGAGGAGGTGTGGGAGGAATTTATAAGAGCTGGGGTGGGGGTGCCATGAAGGAGGGGTCCCAAGAGAGGGTCTGGGGTCAGAAGGTGGAGAGAGGTGGGGAGAGGGAGGCCTGGAGGTCTTAAACCAGTGAGATGTGGAGGGTGGCAGATGAGAGAGGTAGATTGCTGGCTGAGCCGGGGCCAGGGGGGCCAGTGCAGGGAGGAGGCCAGGGTGGCGGGGGATGAGTCTCAGGGATAATCCTGACGCCACCGGCCCAGCTGGGCCCCCCAACTCAACCTCCCCCCCCCGCACCCCCCCGGTGATATCAGGAAGAAACAATTGCCTCTGGACATTCCTTCCCTTTTACAGTCACTCTGGCTCCTCAGCCGCCTATGGAGGTTAAACAGCCCTACAGCTGAGAGGAAGATGGTGGGGGGGGCCAGCATGGAAGGGACTGTTGAGGGGTAGGGTTCTGGGAGCACTGAGGCGGGGAGGGCTCTGCCAGGGACCACTCAATGTCCCACCCCCTGGGCCCAGAGACTCAGGATGTCAGAAGCTGAGGGGGATCTGGAGATGACCGGCCGATCCCCTTTCACACCTGGACATGCAGGGCCAGGCAGGAAATGGCAATAGCCCAGGAGGTACAGATGGTTAGTTGGTGAACCTCCATGATAAGCATCCATATCTTATCCTCTGGCTGACTGCCCCACCTCCAGACCCCCTTGCTTGGGTCTCCCACCTCCCCACCAAGTGCTGAAGCTCAGGCAAGAGCCAGGGTCCCAGAGTCCACACCTGCCACACTGTCCCCAAGCTCTGACACGGTGGCTGTCTCCTGGCCCAACCCAACTTGGGATGGAAGCACAAAGATGCTGGGAAATAGAAAGAGGAGGATGGGCCCTGGGCAAAGGGACAAAGGCAACCCTGGAGGTGGGGATCAGCTGGTGGAGATGGGGTGCATGGTGGAGGCACCAGCACTGTCTTGCATCTGGGATCCTGGAGTAGACCGGGGCTTGGGGATGCTCCCAGACAGGGCAAGGTGGAAAAAGTCACTTCTGGTTTTCTCTTTTTTGGCCTTTTTCAGTTTTTCCCTCAATTTAGTTGCCCTGTGGTGGCCAAGTCGGTGTCCACATCCTGGTGATTCATCCATACCAGCTACCTGCTTCCTATCCATGCCATCCATGGGGCCTGGGAGGTCCAATGGTACCAGGGCCCTTGTTTTCTAGGGTGCCCTTCTCCATGAGGTTCAGAGATCTACCCAGACATCCACAAGCCCTCCAGTCACTGAGCTTAGAGGAAGGCAGGGAAAAGCTTGGCAGTGCCACCCAACAAAAAAGAGGCTGTGTGAGGTGAACCCAAAGGAGAGGTAAGTGAGCTGAGGTTAGCAAGATGGGCAGGGCCAGTTCTGTGGGGCTTTGGAGGCTATGATGAATTTGGGTTTTGCTGGCCCATTAGTTTAGGGAAGGGAGAGAAATTGGGAATGATGAAATAGGCAAAGTCTCCAAAAGGCATGAGCACTACCCCCAAATATTTGAAGTTGGATCTCTGAAAGGGATTTCTTTTTGCTCTGTTTGGCTCCCAGGGCAGAATAATAAGTATAGCAGAGACATCTCCTGGGTTCAAATATATGGAAATATTCTCGAACACCAGGTCTGTCTGTTGTCCCTGACCGAGGCATGTTAGTTACCCAATAAATACTCTTTGTGGAGTGGAGTGGGCACCCTGGAGACACTGCGCCCCCAGGCAGTAGAGGGATTCAAAGTAGAGCAGTGCTTCCTGGAGTCACAGTAGAAACAATTTAAGCCTTAACTGAGAAGTGGGGGTGTGGAACTGGTTGACCTCATGACCTGTGAAGTTACTTCCAACCTTAAGTTTCCAAGACTCTCCAAGGTTGGAGTAACGTGGGAAGATTTCAAGCAAACATCAGGACTTCCTTCTTTAACTGATTCAACAAAATATATTGGTAATGTGCATTGTATTAAATACAAGGGATTGTACCATGAACACACATTTATAAACTGTCCCCCTCTTCTGGCAAATGATGAATGAAAAGGTCTGTCTTGGTGGACTATTTCCAATGGAAACTTCCCATTTCCAATATCACTTAGCTCAGATGAGAGATGTGACCATAAAACAATAATAAATATTATTATTTATATTATATAAAATATTCTTACCAAAAGAATAAAATACCTTACCAAACTTTACATATTCAAAAGTTTGTCCTGGGACTTCCCTGGTGGTCCAGTAGTTAAGAATCCAAGGGACTTGGGTTTGACCCCTGGTCAGGGAACTGGGAGCCCACATGCCAAGGGGCAACTAAGCCTGTGTACCACAGCTGAAGAGTCCATGCGCCACAGCTTACAGAAAGATCTCTCATGATGTAATGAATATCCCATGTGCTGCAACTAAGACCTGACACAGCCAAATAAGTAAATAAATATTTTTTTAAAGTTTTGTTCTGAGGATGTTCAATAGCAGTATTGTTTATAATAGCAAAAGATTGGAAATGTTTATAAATTAAAAAATTGGCCAAATATGGTAAATAGATACAGTGAAATACAAATGAGGATATTAAGCAGAGTGATTAAGAAGAATGACTCAAAATCTCCCAAAAAAGAAAAGAATAAGACAAGATGGCTTCCTTGTTGAACTCTACCAAACATTTTAGAATTAACACCAACCCTTCTCAAAATCTTCTAAAAATTTGAAAAGGAAGTATTTTTTAAACACTTTCTATGAAGCTAGCATTAGTCTGACAACAAAGCCAGACAAAGACATACAAGAAAATAAAGCTACAGATCTATATTCCTTATAAATATTGATGTTAAACTTCTCAATAAAATGCTAGCAAACCAAAATTCAATAGCATATTAAAAGGATTATACACATGACATGGGACTTTTTTCTGGAATGTAGGGATGGTTTAACATATGAAAACCAATCAGTATAATATATCACATTAACAGAATAAAGGGGAAAGCCCTCATTATTAACTTCATCTACAATAGCATCAAAAAGAATAAAATACTTAGAAATAAACATAACTAGGGAAGATTAAGCCTTGTACATTGAAAGCTAAAAAATATTTCTGAAATAAAGACACAAAAATTGAAATACATCCAGTATTCATTGATTGGAAGACTTAATATTGTTAAGCTTTCAATACAACCCAAAGTGACCTGCAGATTCAATGCAACCCCTGTAAAAATCCCACCAAAAATTTTTTTTACGAAATAGAAGAATTTATTCCATTTAAAATTCAAAATGGAATCTCAATGGACCCTGCATAGCCAAAACATCTTGAAAAAAAACAACAAAGTTGGAGGAGTCATACTTCCTGATTTCAAAACTTATTACAAAGCTGTAGTAATCAAGGCAGTATGGTACTAGTGTGAGGACAGATACCTAGGTCAATGGACCACAACAGAGGGCCTAGGAAAAAAAAAAAACTTCGCATATATGACTAAATTGTTTTCAATAAGAAGAAAAGGACAGTTTTGTCAACAAATGGTGCTGGGAAAATTATCTATCGTATAATATTCATATAACATATTAATATGAAAAAGAATGAAGTTGGACCCTTAACTTATACTGTGAATGAAAATTAATTCATAATGGATCAAAGACATAAAAATGTAAAGCTCTCAGAAGAAAACACAGGGGATAACATTTTTCACATTGGATTTGGCAATGATTTCTTGGATATGACACCCAAAGCATAGTCAACAAAAGAATACATAGATAAACTGGACTTCATCAAAATTAAAAACTTTTGTGCATTAAAGGATACTATCAAGGAAGTGAAAAGGCAACCCGTAGAATGAGATCTTTTGCATTTTATGCTAAGTGCATTACCCATCCAGATAAATTATCATTATTTTTAGCAAGTCTAGTTCTAAGAAGTCCCAAGGGGAGTCTAAACTCTTTCTTCAGTGGTGCTGCCTGGTTCAGAACATGCTTTGGAATGCTCCTCTTTCACCTGCCTTCCAAGCCTCTGAGTGTTGTTTTGCTGCCCTCCATGGTAGCAAATCCTTAGGGGTGGAACCAAATTTTGGAAACAGCTCCAAGTGGTTCAGAGCCAAGTCTGGTAGATGTTAATTTTGACTAGAGAATAGATGGTATAATTTATTTATTTGCTTTCTGTCTCATTTCACTAAGGAACTGAGGCCTCAGGCTGGTCCGAAAGGCAATTTCCTTATGTGGTCTGGAGACTGTTCACAGAGAGGAGTCCCAAAAGTGTTCTGGCCTCTTTAGTGTTGTGGAAATGGGCGCACAGTCTACTTACAGCATACTAGCCAGGGTTGTTTTGATTATAAATGGCAGTAGCCAATACCAAGTCTCTTCAGTTAAAAACAAAACAAAACAAAATGAAAAGTTTATTGGCTCCAAACCCAGGAAAAATACTTGGGGAGCTCACAGAACTGGAGAACTGAAGAACCAGGGTCCCAGGAGATGGAATTTAGGACTTCCAGCCTTACATTCTCCTTCTCTCTGGGTGTCTCTGCTTCTCTCGGCATGCTGACCTCTTTTTCTTCCTGTGCCAGAAAGAGCTCCCCAGTGGGCAGGAAACATGGTTGCCAGAGGCTCCAGTTTAGTAATCGCAGTTCCATGTATAAATTCCAGGGTGGGTCTCTGATTGGCCCTGGTCAGGTCCAGGCCTGCCCCTTGAGCCAACTGCTGCAGTCAGAGGGATGCAGTTGTAAGAATGGCTGGGAGCTGAATCACCTGTCCACTCATGGACAGGTGTGTCTCATGGACATGTGTGTTTGGTGCACACAGCGTATGTTAACAAAAGAAGGGGATGGGAAAGAAATCTTGCAGGCTACTTTGAACAATGACAGTGCTGCCTGTCCAAAGGGACGTGCAAAGGAGTCACATGGTCTCCCAAAAATTCTCCAGGAGCCTACAATCTAGTTTGGGAGATGAGACACAAAAATAACCAAAACACAACAGCTTGCACTGACTCGAAGGCTGGATAAGAATATCTGGAACTCCCCACCCACCTCATAAGCTTGTCTCTTGGATAAAAATTAGAAACTGAATGTGAAAGGGCTTTGCAAAGACAGCAGCAACAAAGCTCTTTGCAGTTAACCTGGCACATTCACACATACCCTGGGGACAAAGCATGGGCTCTGGAGTCAGACTGCCTCAGCTTCCTGAGCTGCAACATGGGAAGGGTACTAGCTCTTACTCACAGGGGTGTCAAGAGAATTGGGGATCATGGGTGGGGAGTGCTCAGAATACACAAGGCAGTCTTATTTGCATATTGTTACTTGCGCCTCTCCAAACCCGTCGTTGGTGACGGGTCACCATTGCTACTTTATAGTGAGGACACAGAGAAGGGAAGGACTTGCCTGCTTCAGGTGATGGCAGAGCTAGGATAAGGCCAGACCTCTATTTCCAAACTTTGCATTCCTAAAGGGTCAAGCCTAAGAGAGACCTGAATAGTGCCAGGTGGAGGTATGGAGAGACAGCCAATATTCATGGAGAAGCGGAAATGTCCTTAGGTGTCAGCCAGTGCCTTGTACTAAGGAGACCTGTGAAGGGATGGAAAGCTGTATTCGGGGCTTCTCTGCTGGGGTTTTGGAGCATGAAGTGGGTGGGAAGTGACTGGGACTCATCACCTCAAGCCTTCCTCCACCATCAGACACCCATGTCTCCCCAGGTACCCGACCCCCACCCCCCTAAAGCTCCTCTCCTCTGCGCTTGTTTCCCGGACTGATGCATTCTCCTCTATAAATACCAGCTCTGGTATTTGGGGTTGGCAGCTGTTGCTGCCAGGGAGATGGCTGGGTTGACATGAGGCTCCTGACAAAACACAAACCCCTGGTGTGTGGGGGTGGGGGTGGTGTGAGGAAGGGGGATGAATCAGAGAGGGGGTGGGGGTGGGCTCACGGGGACAGAAGCCCAGAGAAGTTGGTGGTGTGGGGGTGAGAGTGTACAGTTATAATTGTTATAATTGGAAACAGAGCCTACCAGGCCCTTTCTGGAAATCACCCTGCTGTCTATAAACTTGAGGCTGCACCCTCAGTGGTAGGGGTGGGGTGGAAAAGGGCCTTCAAGAATCCAGAGGGAAACTGAGGCTGGGAGCTGGAACCCAGATGCTAGTGGACATACCCGAGGGGGTGGGCTCTGGTGGGGATGGCTGCCTGCCCCAGCGAGGCCTTGCCATCCTCCCTGCCTGTCAGAGACCCTCCTCCTCTAGGCCTGGCTGGGGCATTCCTGGTCTTTGCCTGAGTCTCCTAAATGTTTGCCACTTTCAGGGAATCTTTAGGGGAAAAAAAAAGGTGATTTGGAGACTGTCTTGGAAACAGGCCTTGTCTCTTCAGGAAATGAACCAAAGTATCTCCTGGGAGCCAAAAGAAGCCCCTCAAACTAAATGGAAGCCTCTCCCCAGCTCTCTCCCCTGATCACCCCAGGATGAGGCAGGCACCCAAGGACTGAAAGGGGGCTGGCTGGGTCTCCTGACGTGCTTGCACCCCAGTAAAGCGGTTGGCAGGCCTGCCCATCTTCTGCCCTCCTAGGTCCACCAGCCTCTCCCACACCTCGCAGGGGCCCCCACCCACCCGCCCGCTGAGGGGCTCAGGCCTCCTGCGGGGGAGCTGGTCTCCCCGCCTCCACACCAGGGGCCGCCCTTTCCTGGCAGGACAGCGGGATCCTGCAGCTGTCAGGGGAGGGGCGGCGGGGGCTGATGTCAGGAGGGATACAAATAGTGCGGACGGCCGGGGGCCCTGTCTCCCCTCGCCACATCCACTCTCCGGCCGGCTGCCCGCCGCCTCCTTCTCCGCGCCGCCCAGCCTCGCCCGCGCCGCCACCATGAGCCAGGCCTACTCGTCCAGCCAGCGGGTGTCATCCTACCGCCGCACCTTCGGCGGGGCCCCCAGCTTCCCGCTCGGCTCCCCGCTGAGCTCGCCGGTGTTCCCGCGCGCGGGCTTCGGCACCAAGGGCTCCTCGAGCTCGGTGACGTCCCGCGTGTACCAGGTGTCGCGCACGTCGGGCGGGGCCGGGGGCCTGGGGGCGCTGCGGGCCAGCCGGCTGGGCTCGACCCGCGTGCCCTCCTCCTACGGCGCGGGCGAGCTGCTGGACTTCTCGCTGGCCGATGCCGTGAACCAGGAGTTCCTGACCACGCGCACCAACGAGAAGGTGGAGCTGCAGGAGCTCAATGATCGCTTCGCCAACTACATCGAGAAGGTGCGCTTCCTGGAGCAGCAGAACGCGGCGCTTGCCGCCGAGGTGAACCGGCTCAAAGGCCGGGAGCCGACGCGCGTGGCCGAGATCTACGAGGAGGAGCTGCGCGAGCTGCGGCGCCAGGTGGAGGTGCTCACCAACCAGCGCGCCCGCGTAGACGTCGAGCGGGACAACCTGCTGGACGACCTGCAGCGGCTCAAGGCCAAGTGAGCACCCGCGAGCGCCCCCAAAACCCCCTCCCTCTCCAGGGGCCGGGCACGGGAGGCTAGGCCTGGGGCTGGGTCCAGTGGTCAGTACCCCGTCGTACCCAGGGTGAGGGTGGTCTAGCTGTGTCCCCGGAGGACGGGGGAGAGACACCATGCCTCTCCTTGTGCTCCTAGGCTGCAGACAAAGCTACGGCCCCAATTTTCTTGGGGACATTGTAGAGTGGTAATGGGCGACCTTGGGAGACCAGGTGCTTCTTACAAAGCATCTTAAGATGCTGGGGTAACTTTTCTGGGTTCAAGTGGGCACACGGAAGGAGAAAAGAGGCCCATAGGCAGTAGGAGGGAGAAGAGAGGTTGGTAGGAGACAAGGAAATCTGGGGCCAGCAGTAGCTCTCAGTTCATCTGTGATGAAGCCCTGTGGTTGGAGGTAGAGAGGGGATCTTGACCCCTGGGCCGGACTTAAGCTTTACAGGGAGGATGGATAAGCTGGAGAAAAGAGGAGAGTGAGTGGGGGTGGGGTGTGCAGCTCTCAGACAGATTGGAAGATTGATTGTGGGCTCCACCAGGCTCCTTGTGCTTCAGGCAGCAAGAATAGAGCAAATACTGGTGGGTCCTTCTTTTCAGCCCAAGTGATCACTGTCCTACCACCCAGGTCACAAACATTAAATGAGCACCTACATGGGCCAGGCTGGGGCTGGGGCTCGGGAACCTGGAGGTGGATAAAATAAGACTCGATTCTTAATCCCAGGGAGGTCACAAACTAGGAGGACAGGGACTTCCAGGGTGTGGCTCCAGGGCAGAGATTGGGCCACTTCCTGTCCCCTCCCTGTGTGGGCGGGCCTTCCTCGCTCTATTCTGAGCCCACTCCCTGGGCAGCCCCCAATCAGTCTTCTCCCCAGATCGTTTCATCCTCACCATCTGTCTGTCCTGCCTGTGTCTGCCAGGCTGCAAGAGGAAATTCAGCTGAAAGAAGAAGCGGAGAACAATTTGGCTGCCTTCCGAGCCGTGAGTCCTCTTGGGTCTCCCGGCTGCCTTACCCCTTCTTCCCCTCTGTGTCACGCCTGGTCTCTCTCTGCCCCGCCCGGGTGATCAGTGTCTCTCTCCCTCTCACTTGACCTTTCCCAGGATGTGGATGCAGCCACTCTAGCTCGAATTGACCTGGAGCGCAGGATCGAATCTCTCAACGAGGAAATCGCGTTCCTTAAGAAAGTGCACGAAGAGGTACTATGCCTTGGTGAAGGCGGCTGGAGGGGATGGTGGTGGTGCTGGACTCTGGGAGTGGGGGTGTGAGGGTATGTGTCAGGGCTGGTTGGGGACTGAAGCCTAGCCATACCCTGCAGGAGATCCGTGAGCTACAGGCCCAGCTTCAGGAACAGCAGGTCCAGGTGGAGATGGACATGTCGAAACCAGACCTCACAGCTGCCCTCAGGGACATCCGTGCTCAGTATGAGACCATCGCGGCCAAGAATATCTCGGAAGCAGAGGAATGGTACAAGTCAAAGGTGAGACTCTGGCAGCCCCTCTGCCCCGCTCAATCCCAGTTTGGAGGTACTTCCTATGGCTCCATCTCTGGGGAGGAGGTTGAGCCTGGGGTCTCCATGCTTCCTTGCCCACCCCTTCCTGTATCCTGCATCCTCCCTGTCATCTCAGGGACCCTCTCTCTCTGCCGTTAGGTGTCCGACCTGACCCAGGCAGCCAACAAGAACAATGACGCACTGCGCCAGGCCAAGCAGGAGATGATGGAGTACCGCCACCAGATCCAGTCCTACACCTGCGAGATCGACGCCCTCAAGGGCACCGTGAGTCCCTGCCCACCTTGCCTGGCCAAGCCTTTCCCATCTGCGGCTCACGCTCTGTGACCTTGGGCCCATCACACACCCTCTCTGGGCCTCTGTCTCACATCTACCCCAGGGGTAGAAACAGATAGGTGGACTCCCGGGAGGGCTCCCGGGAATCGTGGGACTCCTACATGGAGGCAGGGAGGGTGGACAGCTATGCTCCCTTGTATCAGCTGTATTCTCTGAGATTCCACGTAAGGCTTCATTTGAGTTCCAAGTTCCCTGGCTCAGAGAACTTTGACAAGTCCTAGGCTTGGCCATCTGGGGTGCCTCCCAGCCCAGAGACTGTGCCTCTTTCCATCCTGGGCCCCAAGTGTCCCCCTGACCACCAGCATAGCCTGTCCTTGACCTGGGCACCCCTTCCTGCAGAATGACTCACTGATGAGGCAGATGAGGGAGCTGGAGGACCGCTTTGCTAGTGAGGCCAGCGGCTACCAGGACAACATTGCCCGCCTGGAGGAGGAGATCCGACACCTCAAGGATGAGATGGCCCGCCATCTGCGCGAGTACCAGGACCTGCTTAATGTCAAGATGGCCTTGGACGTGGAGATTGCCACCTACCGGAAGCTGCTGGAGGGCGAGGAGAGCCGGTGAGGGGCGAGGCAGAGGCTGTCCATGGGGTCCTGGAGAGGGGTGTGCTGAGGGCCCCTTCTTGCCCTGAAGCAGGGCTCAGGATCACCATCACAAGATCTAGAAACAGGATTATACAAGAGGCCACCACTCTGCTAATTACAGAGAATTAACCAAAGCCACTTGGGTAAAAAGTGATTTAATTAATAGCTTTTATAAGAAGAGAAATATAAGTATTCCCACATCCACCTTCAGAATTAAGAACCAGCAGCATAAAACCATATTCAGCAACTAGTAATAAAACATTACTGCCAGTCAAGGGAGAGATGGAAGCAGAGCCGGGAGTGATGAGGAGGGAAAGGGAGGGAGCAGATAGAGATGAATAGAGACAGGTGGAGCTGGGACATGATAGGCTAAGAGAGAAGGTGCCGAGATTCATGCTCAGAGGGTGCACACATTTGCACGTGTACACACACATATATGTTCACAAGAAAAGATGCAATGACATGCTCAGAACAAATCACCTTTAGACACAAAAACACCATACAACCAGAAGGGGACACAAGGGAAACTTCTTCGTTGATGGAAATGTTCTGTATCTTGATTTGGACTGGTGGTTACGTGGATGTAGACACTGATCAAAACTCACTGGATTGCACTCTAAAGATCTGTGCATTTCACTATGTAAACTTAACGTCAATTCAAAACAGGTCATTTACTCAACAAAATGATGCCCAATGATGCTCACAGAAATGATAAAATCTGAAGTTTTAAAAAATAAGCTGACATATTTAGATACAGATTTATAGAGAGGAAGATTTCAGATACTGTAGAATAATATCCACATATAATGACCCCTTAAGGTAGCTAAGGTTGCACTGCATTTTCCCAGCTCTAGGCATAAATAGGGGTGGCAGTTCCTGGAACTTGCCTTCATGTGAGTGGGCCAGAGAGTCCCAGACTGACTGGAGGGCGGGCATATGCAGTGGGTGTCATACACAGCTCTCCTGTTGACACACCCTGCAAAGGGCAAGAAAGAAATCTGGGTGCAGCGGAGGGTGCAGTGGGGGTCCTGGTGTCACACCAGCAGGTCAGAGGTGGACTGGGTGATCCTTCAGAAGGGACAGTTCCTGGGACAGTTGGCCTCTGGCCCCATGCCCCAAGCAGCGTTGAAGTCAGTGGGACTGGGACAGCTGAGGATGGTGTTTACAGAGGATCGGGGCAAGCTATGAGGGGTGGTGACGAGAGAGAGGGAGGGTCCTAACCCTTTGGGGGCCTGGTCTTTCTCCTTTTAGGATCAACCTCCCTATCCAGACCTTCTCTGCCCTCAACTTCCGAGGTGAGTGCGTGTTGGCAAGTGGAGGCTGGAGTGGCAGAGGGTAGGAGGCCAGCATGGGCACTGCCCAAGGCCAGCCAGGAGGGGAGGATACACCACAGGGACAGGGCTGAGGTCTGGAGAACAGAAAGTGGGCTGCTACCAGAGAATGGGGATGTTTAGGCAGAGGCATCTTCTGACAAAAGGAGGTTTTATTTATTTTTTTATTTCACGGTGTTGTATGACCATGTCCCCGGCATCTTCTGGGAATATTAAGTGGCCAACGGTTTCTTTTTCCTAATATACCCAAACTCTGAGGAGGTACCAGGGGTATCCTTGGGGACATGGCAGCAGAAGCATCTAGAACCCTATGCCTGAGCTACAAGGCACCCACCACTTATTGTCTGTTTGACAAGTTGCCAAGCACCCCCCACTGCCCTCCAGCTGCTTGTTGAACATTTCCAGCTTTCTGGAGCAAGATGTAGGGTGCTTGCTTTAAAAAATGAAGCCAAACCTTAGCAAAGCCAAACAATTAAAAGAACGAACTCCTAGGGCATTCTGCCATTCTGATATTAGTAATATGCAGATCGAGTGGCTTTCCAACCCCAGAGAGCAGAAAAACACGCTCTAATGATACATTAGGAAAGCAAGTTGGAGTCCTTGGCAGCTTCGCCTTTCCTAGATCAAATCTTTTATATATTCGATGTTCATTTCCATCAGAAAAAAATACATGCTGTGCTCCACCGAGTTGCAATGTTCATCACAGGCTGGCTGACTGCTAAGGAGATTTATGAACACCAGACTCATAACACCAAGGACCTAAATTTGACCCTTCCAATAAAACTCAGAATGGCTCTTTTCGGTTAGCAGTTTATGCAGATACCAAGTGTGAGCCTTGCATTTAAAATCGCTTAATGCTTTTTCAAGTCAATAGTTCTGGGCCATGACAGGGCAAGAACCACTGTTACAATTCATTTCACAGTGGGGAAACTGAGGCATGGAGGGGCAAGTGACTGGCTATCCGCACAATAAATCAGTGACTGATTCCTTCCATCTCTCTTTCATTAAGACATCAAGTTGTTCATCTAGAGACAAAGGGGGCTGGGTTCCATGAGATCTTTCAAAAGAGTGCCTTGGTTCTGGGCATTAGGGTCCTAACCGTCAGGGTGCAAATTCCTGCAGGGATCTCCTGGGGACCAAGGGTGGAGAGAGTGAGGAGGGGTGTCAGTGGAGGGGCAATGCTGGGTGGCCTGGAGCCTAGGTGATCCCCCACCCTCTTGAACCTGCCATCACCTGGAGCTCACCTGTTGGCTCCTTGTCTTATCTCAGCCCTGGGACAGCCCCTTGGTCTGCAGAGCCACCTACTGGGTGCTGGGCACAAGGACAGGTGATGATGTTTTGCTGAAAAAGTAACAGGCCCATATAGAGGGGGTGGGCGTCTTCCAGGCTCTACCCAGTGAGACCAGCGAAGGACTCCCAGCCACAGGAATAGCCCAGGCCAGACCTTGGTCAGGCTGAGCAAGTGGATAAATCTGTTACAGAAACAAGCCCCGAGCAGAGGGGTTCTGAGGTCCATACCAAGAAGACGGTAATGATCAAGACCATCGAGACCCGGGACGGGGAGGTGAGTGGTCTGCCTGGTCCCCTTACCCTTACCCCTGAGGGTGTGTCTCGGGGGGCGGCTGTCAGCCAGCTGTCTTCTACCAGCCGAGCTGGTTCTGCCTGGGGGCGGAGGGGTCTTCCACTCTGGGAAGGAGGTGTCCCGGGGTCCTGACTCCATTCTCCGGCCAGCCCTGGGTTAGACTGGGTTTCTCTTCCTCTCCAGGTCGTCAGTGAGGCCACACAGCAGCAGCATGAGGTGCTCTAAAGCCAGAGACCCATCTGCCACCAGAGACCATGCTCACTTCTGTCCTCACTGCCTCCTAAAGCCAGCCTCCCTCCATCCTAGGGCACCACCCCCAGCCACAGTGCTCCCCTCACAGCCTCTGACCCCTGCTCACTGCGACCACCCCTCCTGGTCCCCATAGGGGACATGGCCCAACCCTCTCGGGCACAGGGAGCCCCTGCTGTGTGAGGTCTGGATGTTGAAGTGAGCGGGCCTGGCCCTGGGCCGCCCTTGGAGTGTGCTGGGCAGGGCCAGGCTGCAGCCAAGACGAGGCAGTGACCCTGCCCTTCCCACCTGCATGACCTCAGGCTCTAGCATCTGGCTTTGGAGAGGACTCCAGAGCAGGATGTAGGAACCCCTCAGGGTTCCCCTGTGGACCTCCCCACTGCCCCCTCCCCAGCCTGAGTAAGAAAGGCAGCATCCTCGGCAAGCCAGGCAGGTAACTGGGGACATAGGCCCCATGGGGACTACGGGGCTTGAGACTGACCCCATTGTCCCTTACTTTCCCAAGGTGGGCTTACAAAGCAGGGGCTGCAAGAGAGAACCCCCGAAGGTGCCAGATGTGGGAGCAGGAGATGCAGAAAGAGAGAGGGTGGGCGAGACGCTGGAGAGAAGAGGAGAGAGGAGAGAGCGGTCTCAGGCAGGTGGCAGGGGGGCCCACCTCCCCGTGCCTGCCCCTCCCCCGCAGCAGGGGCTCTGGACAGAAACAATAAAAAGATAAGCACAAGCCTAGCCTGGCCCCTGCTGTCTTGACTGCCAGGTCTTCTTTGAGAGAGCCCTGTTGCACCACCACTTTTTTTTTATATTTTTTGGCCACATAACATGTGAGATCTTAGTTCCCCGACCAGGGATGGAACCTGTGCCCCTGCAAGGGAAGCATAGAGCCCTAACCACTGGACAACCAGGAAATTTCCTTGTATCACTTCTTGAGGTGGACTGTGTGCTGCCCTCCTGCCCAGCCAGACTGTCCCCCAGGGCCTGCCACCCCTTCTGTTCCCAGAGCCTTGCAGCCTGGGCTGTATGTGTAGCATACGGGGGAGGGGGCTTTTGTTGGGGACTCATGCATACCTCTTCTTAGGTCCCATTACCAGGACTGCCCCCACAGACTGCTCTGAAGTAGGGCTCCTGTGGTCCTTGCCTAAGGTAGCTTACACCTTCTTCCCACCTGCATCTTTGAAACTCAAAGGCCAATTCAGGAAAAAATAACCTTATTAAGAAAAACAAAGCTCTATCTCATCCTTGGAGAAGAAGATTCACTGCTGTAAAGATGTCAAGTCATCCTATGTTAGCTTATAATTTCAGTGTAATACAATCTTAATTAAAATACTAAAAGGAAATTTGGGGAGAATTTGGGAAGATAAGAGGGAATGTAGGACATGTAGGAAAAAAAAACAAAAACAGAAAATCATAAAACATTAACACAGATATCTTAAAGGTTTCTGTGGGGAAACCTTAATTATTCAGTACTGGGCATGGTAGCCATGGACAGGGGCAGCAGTGAGATCTGTCTTTTCACTCCTTCCAAAAAATAAATTCCAGGTGGATCAGAGATTTAGGAAGCTTGATGGATCCATGTAGGTCTCTGTCTTCCAACCACCCCTCAGATTTAAGAGGTCACCCTTTAGAAGCAGGAACAGGGCAGAGATCACAAACATGATAAATTCTCGGACATTTTGTAAGGAAATAAATCCAATAGAGCTTTAGTCCTAAAGTCCTTAGTATGCTGTTCCTAACTGGCTTTTTCCAGAAGCTTCCAAAAGCCTTTCTGGCGTCTTTCTCCCCCTTCTTGGATGCAGCCCTGGCTCCTGAGTTGCCAGGCTCCCTCCTGTAATTTGTGTAGTCCCTCCCTCCAGGGCTCCAGGGAGGCCCCTTTCTTCAAGGTATGCTATCCTTCATCTTGCTCTAGGAGCATCTGGGGCTAAACCCCATGTCCCCCACCCTCTCTTCCTTTACCCCCAATCCTCCAACAGAGTGAACCCTGCAGGCTCCAGGACACCCCCTCCCCCCAGTCAACCGGTGGTGGACCCACAACAGAAATGAGCAGGGGCATTTCCTGTGCACACGGACAGAGGAGGGCGGTGCCTTCTTATCCTGAGCCTGTAGGGGGGCCTTGGAATCTGAGCTCCTATCTGTGTGAGAGACTCCTGGATGAGGGGGGCCCACGTGGACGTGGTGGTGTACATGTATCTGGGAGTAACCTCCGGAGTCTCAGCTCGCTCTTCCCCCTAAATGAGTTCTGAGAACTCATCTACCCCACAAACGATAAAGGGACACGAGGTCAGAGAAAGGCTTAGAGGCTTCCCTACCTTCCCAAAAAAGGCTTAGGTGCAGACTGGTCACTAGAGGGAGGGAGTGGAGGATTCTTAAGACTGGCAGACCCAGATCTCAAAGGCCCCTAGGCCATGACTTCCCCTCCAGAAGTTCCACATCTTGACCAGCTGTCCTAAGGCTACACTTGAATGTCTCTGGGATCTAAGAACACCCTGCCTCTTCGGGGGCCCCTTTTTGCTGGGACAGCTCTGAAGGTCAGAAAACCCTTCCTTCTCACACACGACTGTTCCTGTGATGGCTACCCACCTGTCCTCAAAGAAGGGAGGAGGCCCAGGGGAAAGCATGGTCTGAGTCGAGCCGTCCTGGACTGGAGCTTCTGGTTCTAAGCCCTCTGCTTTGTCTGTCTCCCTGGGGGTTGGACAGTGACCTAGGAATCTGGGGCAGAGGAGATGCATGTGGCCTGATCCCAGAGAATGGACAAAAATAAACTGAAAAAGATCTGGGTTTCTGGTGATCATACGCCTATACCCAGATCTTCAGTGTGCACCCACACACACATACACTCGTCCCCTCCATGGCTAAACCTCTCCCTACTCCCTGGGAACTGGCATCTGAACACTGAGAAATAAGAGGGTTCAGAGGGCTGACCAGCTTCCCACCATGGGAGCAGTTTCAGATCAACTCAGACCCTGCCTGAGCATGTGGAGTGGGAAGGATTGTGGAGGCAAATATGTCCATAAGCCAAGAACTGATGTCTCAGCAGGCCCTTTCCTATCCTGTCTGTCCACTCTGGCTATCCCGCCACCCCTGCGCCTGGAGACAAAGCATTCCACTCACTCACCACTTCTTTCACTCTCTTCTGACCACCAGCCTGCCCAGGACTCATATGCAAATCACTGACCTTTGATTCAACACCTAAAATGTCAGCTAACCAAGGGCAAGGTTTTCATTCATCTTATTCACTACTCTTGGTGCCCGGAAGAGGGCTTTGTCCATAGAAGGTGCCCATCAAATATTTAAATACTTGTTGAATGAATACCCACTGGGCACTTTTATTTTGTTTTCTCTAATTTAAATATTTACTAGAAAGGTTGACGGTCCCCGCTTCATTCACTGATTCATCAAACAGTGAGCTTTTGCCATGTGCCAGGCACATGGTGTCTCATTATGACTTGGAGGAATCTCCCCACAGAGATTCTCCCCTGTGCAGAGAGATGGGTGAACTGCCAAGGTCACACAGCGTATCATTGGCAGAGGAGGGGGGGGCCCCTGCTCCTTGGCCTCCAGAGCGCAGATTTCTTTCCATGACACCACAAGCTTGTGATTGCAAAGTAGGGCAGACTGGCAGCACACACCAGACGGGCGCCAGGACGCGGGGCACTGTGGGGCCGCTCTGAGGGACAGATGAGCGCCTTGCAGCCAGCTGCTCTGGGTGAGGGCCCTGGCGAGGGCCAGAGGGCTTCCGGCATCACATCCAGTGCAGGCTCCTCCAGGAGAGGGCGCCCGCGACTTGCCAGGGCCTGTGCCCTCCCGACCCAGGCCTGCACACTCCTGCCCACACCTCAGTGAAAGCCCCCATTATGGTCATTCAACCAGGAGAGGATGAGCCACGTTCCAGGCTCTCTGCCAGGCCCTTTTAAATAGTTAATATTCGTTTTAATATTTAATATAATAATTTAAAGCCATCACAACAACCTAAGTCAGATCATGTAATTCCTCGGCTCAGAATCCTCTGAGATGGCTTCTCATTTCACTAGGAATAAGAGTCATGGCCTACAAGATGCTAGGCTATCTGGCCCCCGCTGCCTGTCTGAACTCATGTCCCTCCAGCTCCCCCACACTCCCCCTAGCCCTGCTCTTCTGGAGCCCATAAGACATATGCTTCCTGGAGCAGTCCTGCCCAGACTTCGGCTCTGTTTGCCTCCTCACCCCTTCAAGATTGGCTCAACTATTTCTTGTGAGACCAGTTCCTACCACTCTGTTTCAAAGTGCAAGCTCCCCACCACACTCCCATCTCCCATGTGTGTATGTGTATGTGAAATCACTCCAGTTGTGTCCAACTCTTTGTGATGCTGTGGACTGTAGCCCACCAGGTTCCTCTGTCCATACAATTCTCCAGGCAAGAATACTGGAATGGGTTGCCATTTCCTCCTCCAGGGGATCTTTCTGACCCAGGGGTCGAACCCGAGTTTCCTGTGCCTCCTGCATTGGCAAGTGGATCCTTTACCACTAGTGCCACCTGGGAAGTACTCCCCCCACTTCCCTTACCCTGCTTCATTGCCCAGGAATACTTATCTTCTACTGATCTTTATAATTTGTTTTTCTATAGTTGCCTTTCCTTGAATATAAGCAACCTTGGGCGGGGGGGTGGGGTGGCGTAGGAACCCTTGTCTGTTTCTTTTTTAAAATTTGTCTATTTTTGGCTGCCCTGGGTCTTTGTTGCTGTGGGCAGTCTTTCTCTAACTGAGGCGAGTAGGGGCTACTCTCTAGTTGTTGTGCATGGGCTTTTCCTTGTGTTGGCTTCTCTTGTTGTGGAACACGGGCTCCAGAGCACAGGCTCTGGTAGTTGTGGCATGGGATTAGCTGCCCTTTGGCAAATGGAATCTTCCTGGACTAGGGATCAAACCTGTGTCCCCTGCCCTGGCAGGCAGATTCCCAATGACTGGACCACCAGGGAAGTCTTTGTCTGTTTTATTCGCTGCTATTTCCTTAGTGGCCAGTACAGTGCTGGACACACAGGAGGAACTTAAAAATATTTGTTGAATGAATGAATAAACCCTGAGTTGGGCCACTTCCAATTTATAGTTGAGGAAACTGAGGCTTAGAGATGTTAAATAACTTGATCAAGATCACAGAGTTTATTTATTCAACCAACCAGCCAACGTTTATTTGCAGACCACCTTCCACATTCCATGCAAACTGCTGAGGCATAATGCTAGGAAGTTTTGGGTTATTGGTTTTTTAAAAATAGTCTCAAATCCTTTAGTCTTGGTGTTTCATGTGCTTACAATATCTTCCCTTCCTCCCCATTTTTACTTCATAGAATTCAATTTTCGTTTGAGAATTCAACATCAGTGGTTGCCTGAGTTGGTGGAGGGGCATGGTTGACTATGAAGGAGAAGTTCAGTCCCATCTTTAGGGTGATGAGACTGTTCTGTACGGTCCTGGGGAACCAGGTGTATAGTTATCTGCACTTGTCAAAACCAGCAGAACTGCACATCAAGAAAAGTAAGAGTTAATGTACGTAATCTAAAGTCAAAGACTTCATTCCTCAAGGCTCTGTAGACATAATCCAGTGTTTACGTGGTTTCTTCTCTGCCCTCTCCATGTACATAGACACAAGCACACTTTGACCTGAGCCTCCCAGAATGACAGTGGGGGTGGGGAGGGTTGGCAGAGAGGAATAAGTGTAACTTTCTCCATCTAATGACTCCCAGTTCCTCCCTGCTTTTCCCAGGCTTCACCCCTCAGGGCTCAGGGTCAGGTCTGGGTCCCTCACCTAAACTTTTTTTAAGCTTTTTTTTTTGAGATCATTGTAGATTCACATGCAGTTATAAGAAACAGTACAGAGAGATCCTGTGTATCATTCACCTGGTTTCCTCAAATGGTAACATCTTAGGTAACTCTAGTACAATATCACAGCCAGGAAACTGCCATTGATACATCACCACCTTCTTCAGATTTTATCAGTTTGTGCACTCATTAGTGTTTCTGTGTGTGTGTGCGCGCAGGTATTTGGTTCTATGCAATTTTATTACATGTGTAGATTCACACAACTACCACCAGAGTTAAGACATAGATCGCCTCATCATAAAAGTCTCATTTAGACTTTTAAAAGTAATAATGACCTCGCTTGACTTTTCTCAAAGTACAGCTTTTAGGTATATCAGAGTCACCTGGCTACCCCAGGGCCAATTCCGGGGCCCTCCCAGGGCCCCATACTTTACCTGCCCCTCTGGGAGTGGAGCTCGGAAAGCTGTGCTTTTAACAGAGGTCCAGGGACAGGGGAGCCTGGCGGGCCATGGTCCATGGGGTCGCAAAGAGTAGGACACAATGGAAGCGACCTAGCACAGTACACAATACTTTGAGAACCACAGGTTCTAACTGGCTTCCAAGTCTCCCATCTCGAATCCACCCTCCCCACTGTGGCTGCCAGAGGGATCCATCTGAAAAACAGCTCTGACCATATTATCCTACTGCTTAAGGCCCTGCAGTGCGCCACGGCCCCCTCCCCTCGCCCCAGGCCATCAGGATAGGTCCTCCCTGTCAGGTCCCACCTCTCACCTCGCCCACTGCGGTTCAATCCTTGCAGACTCCTCTAATTCTCCTTTGGGCTTCGCTGGGTGGCTTGCGAGATCTTTCTTCCCCTACCAGAGCTTGAACCCTGTGCGCTTGGCAATCAAAGTGCCAAGTTCTAAACACTGGACAGCTAGGGAATTCCCCAGAGTCTTCTCCTTCTTAGCACAAATCTACCTTCATCATGCTCTGATTTTGGTCATGCTGTTCCCTCTGCCTGGAACACCCTTCCCACTATTCTCTGCCTGTTGCAACTCTGTACACGATTCAGTTCTTACAAATGAGGATGTGGAGGTTGAGATTGGTTTGATGTCACCCGGCAAGTAAGGGCAGGGACTAGCTGGGCGCCGGTCCACCTGACTCCCTGCTCCAGGTCTTACTGTTCACCACGGCTGTCATGGAGGCTGGGGGAAGCCACTGGTCCCTCTTCCCCAGCCTCTGCTCACCTCCACTTGGGCCTGCTTGCCCATCTGCCTTTCAGAGGTCTCACCCGGGACCTTGTCTCTCTCTCTTCCCCATCCTTGTGGGGCTGGGAATCAGAGACCCAGGCGGAGGGAGGAAGGGAAATGGGATTTAGCCCAAGGGTAATCCGATTCCATGAGTGGGTGGCTGGGGGCAGGGCACACCACAGGGTAGGGGGCCTGGAAAAGGCCTCTGGGATCCCTATAAGCCAAGGTAGGGGGCGACGGGGACTCCTAAAGGGGGGAGAAGAAGCAGAGTAGAGTCCAAGTCCCCTCCTCTGCTGCCCCCTCCCTCCACTGCTCCCTCGCAACCCGAGCCGGGGGGCCTAAAAATAGCCCCCAAGGCGCAACCGCGGCCGCCCCGGTGACCTTCTGGGTAGCACAGGCTGAAGGCGGGCGGGCGGCAGGAAGGCAGGGCGCCGGCCCCCCAGGACTCATCTCCCAGGGCAACATCTCCCTGGTGCCCCCGTGGCCGTCCAGTTCCAGCGTCTCCCCAGCTCAATTCGCAGAGGCCATGCAGAAAGCCCGGGGCACGCGAGGCGATGACGCGGGCACGAGGGCACCCCCCAGCCCCGGGGTGCCCCCGAAGAGGGCCAAAGTGGGGGCCGGCGGAGGGGCGGCGGCCGCGGTGGCCGGGGCGCCGGTCTTCCTGCGGCCCCTGAAGGAAGCGGCGGTGTCTGCGGGCAGCGACGTGCGGCTGCGGGTGGTGGTGAGCGGGACGCCCCAGCCCAGCCTCAGCTGGTTCCGGGATGGGCAGCGCTTGCCCTCGCCGGCCCCCGAGCCCAGCTGCCTGTGGCTGCGGAGCTGCGGGCCGCGGGATGCCGGCGTGTACAGCTGCAGGGCCCAGAATGAGCGGGGCCAGGCCTCCTGCGAGGCGGTTCTCACCGTGCTGGAGGTCGGAGGTAATGGGGAGGTGGGGGCCAAGCCGGGGGGAAGGGGGTGTTCACAGGTAGAGAAGGTTCCCCTGCGCCGCTCAGAGGAGGGGTCTGTTCATCCAGCCCTTTTCCGGGTGCTCTGGCTTCTCAGCTGTGCTGACCCAGGAGTGCTGGGTCAAGAGGAAAGTGCTGGGAAAGCGGGTGTCAAGGTAGAGAGGCTCCCCACAGGAAGGTCAGAGGTTAAGGGTCAGCTTTTGGTAAGCCAAGCCTGAGCCCCACTCAGGCCTCTCTGAGCATTGCATAGTCGGAACCCTCCTAGTTTCCCTGTAGAGAGGGGCCTTCTGGAGAAACTGTTTTCACCAGCTCAGATAATTTAGACTCCGGATTCGCCTCTTCAGACATGCCTGCATGTCTGAAGGAGGAGGCGGGCTCCCCAGGTCTGGCTGTGGTGTTGAAGGAATGGGTCAGAACTCCTCATAGTCCATTGCTAGGGCAGGTTGGTGTGGTCAGCACTAGGCTTGTTGGAAGGGGCCAAGTATGTGGACAAGTACGAATAGGGTGCAGAGCAGAACAGGGTGCAGAGCAGCAGGAAGTAGAGCCTGGGTTGGGGGTTCCCAGCACGTATGGGAACAGGCGGACAGTGCAGGGGTCTGGTTGTGCCAGCAGATGAGAGGTTTGTGGAATTGATATGGGAAGTGCATGGGCCATGTCTGCCCGAGGTTCAGAGGGCATGGAAGGGGGCATGGCCCTGCCTGTGTGTGTGAAGGGGTGAGTGATGTCCCAGGTGGAAGGGAAGGGGTATAAGACTGGGCCCTGTGCTCAGGGTCCTGCTGAGGCTATTGTAGCCACGCGCTCCGGGAAGCAAACTCACTCAGAAGGACAATGCAGATAGTGAAGTGCAGTTTATTACACCAGCAGGCCCAAGGCAGAGTCTCCTCTTAGCCGAGGACCCTGACCAGCATTTGTGAGGATCTTTTATACCCATGTGTACGTGTCCAAACCCACCACCCCCAAATCACCTGAAACTTACATAAACAAAGGAAAGGTAAATACAATCACAATAATGCCATCATTCAAGTATTATGTGTTAGAACAGTCAATAATCAATAAGCCCGGGGTTACATTCCAAATAGTTAATAGTCGATAAGCCCAAGGTTACTATCAGAAAATTTATGACCTGTCCAGAGCCAGGGGTGATTAGCGCATGTTTTCTCTTAGGTGTTGAGTATCCTGGATATAATCTTCAAGATTCCCCTGTCCAGAGAGTTCAGAGTCCATTAGAGAGGTGCCCGAGTATGATCAGCATGAACAGGCCTCCCTCTGCCAGCATCTCCACTCTCTCCCTAGCTCCGCCCTGCCCACCTTCCTCTTCATTGAGAAGGCCAACGCTGGCTTGTCTTGGCTGGCTTCACACCTGGCCAGCTACAGGCTTTCCTCGAACCCACTCTGGGGCCAGGGCTGGGGCTCGTCCTGGCAGAACTCTGAGCTGGGGAAGAATCAGACTCCTCAGGGGTCTTTTTTCAGGGGCAAAGGGGGCTGAAAACAGAACATAAATAAAGGCACAATCAATAGGTTGATGAGAACACAACTTGGAGGAGAGAGATATGGGGCAGAGCGAAGTGCTGAGAAGGAGCCTGGTGTCATTATGTTTGTTTAGAGTCAGAGATGACCACAGAGAACTGCAGGTCCAAAGGCTGCCTTTTGCGGGTGAGGATGCTGTGGTCCAGAGCAGAGGGGGAGGGCATGACTAGCTGTCTGCTTAAAGACAAACAGCTAATCATGCCCATCCCAGATCTTAGAACCCAGTCCTCTGAGTTTGGGCTCTGGGGGCCTTTTTACCTCCTAAGTTCTGGAGGGAGGAGAGAGAAAAGGGAGAAGGAGCTGTCCTTTGTATGGAGGGCCTTCTGAAGATGAGAACCTCCTTGATCCCCCAGAGTGGGGAGAGTGACAGGATGCTGGGGCCCCCCAGCCCCTCTAGAATCCAGATGGCAGGGTCAGCAGAGCTGAGCCCTGGCTGGGCATACCTAGCCAGAGGCCAGGAGGCCAGTCTGCAGGCTGCTCTAGTGGAACAGCATGTTTGAAAGGCTGGGGTGAGGAAAGGACCCTGGGTGCTGGGGGACTCGATTGGAGAACTTTTGCCACTCGTGTCAAAACAAGAAGAGGGTTGGGCTGCAGCAAGTCACATCTGAGAACTTTCTCATACTGGTAAAAGCTTTGCCCCAATAGCAGCTTTGCAATTATGATTCATTGGTAATAATTCTTAGTAGCAATTTTTAATAGTATGAATAGCTACTATGTTGCTGTGTGGCAGGCAATATGCTATCATACCCTTCCATATATCATTTAAGTCCCACAGCAACCCTAGGGAACCTGAGGCCCAGAGGGATTAAATGAAGCATCTTGGTTGTACTGATAGGAGGTGGCAAGGCAGGGATGGAAGCCTGGGTCTGTCCCACTGCCAAGAACCATGCGCTTGACTACAGTGCCCCTCCCACCTGATTGGCGAGGGAGGGGCTTTGCTTTGGTGATGTTGGCTGAGTCTGGCTTCCTTCTCTTCCTACTGCCCACCCTCCACCAGTCTCTGCCCAGCGAGAGGTCTTGGTCAAGGTCAGTTGGGCAAGCAGCTCAGCATTGCTCAGACTTCCTCATGGAAAACATTCTTGGTTGGGATCAATAGAAGGAGGACTTCAGGGTTCTCGAGGAAGTCCAGCCAGGACCTGGCTGCAGAGGGAAGGAGGCAGTTTCCTGGCTGGGATTGCCGTCTGGCTCGGCAAGACCGGGTGATGCTAAGGTTCCTGGCACTTCTGAAGCCCAAGATGTTAGCTCAGGGATAGAGGGATATTGGCATGGTTGGGGAAGCTGGGGCCTTGAGAAGACAAGAGGGCTGCAGACTGGAGAATCTGGAGGATGCGAAATAGGAGGGTGGGACTTGGAGGTATAGAAATGAGGAAAGACTAGGAATAGTGAAGATGGCAGAGATGCAGGATACTTGTAGAGTATTTAACATGTGTAAAGCACCCTATCTCATTTCAGTATTTAGTCTTCTAAGTTCCAGGTTATTGTTATGACTATTATACATAGAAGAAAACTGAGGTTCAAAGAGGGAATTTACCCAGCATCACATGGCGAGTGAGGTGGCAGAGCCTGTTCTGAGTCTAGGTCCACAGTGCCTTTCCTCAGAAAGAGAAGCGTGGGAAGACTGAGGCCAGGATCTAGCATCGTAACTATCCCTGTGTCGGTATCCCCAAGTATCCCTCTGCCAGCATCTCCACTCTCTCTCTAGCCTCTGCTGTCTCCAAACTAAGCAGGCATTCTTCTCTGTCAAAACATCAGGCTCCCATCTGGATGGGCTGAGAAGCTATGTGCCAGTCAAGTAATCAGGGCAAGCACCACCTCAAAGCTTGGGGCATGTGTGACTGGAGAGGGAGGCCTGTACTGAAGGGTGGGGTTTAAGGAAGAGAGAGCACAGCCAAGGGAAGGCACAAGCTGATGATGCTCACCATGTGTGGCAGTCAGAAGTCTCATAGCCAGGGCCTGGGGGACCCCGGTGCCAATCAGAAGGGCCAAAGGTCAACAGATGATAGTAAACCATGCAGGGGACTTGAAGGCATGGAGAGGAGAGATTAGAAGAAGGAGGGAAGGCCAATTTAGCAAGATAAAGGCTGGGGACTCCAGCAGGAACTGCCTGCAGCTAGATGGTGCAGTATCATCTTGTTCACCTACAATGTGGACAGTGTGGAAGAAAAGCCAGGAGGAAACCAGCATGGAGTTGGGAATGGGTATGGAGAGTGGCCCCCTCCATTTATGCCAAGTCCTAATTAAGGAAAGGAGGAGGGGCCAGATTGGGAGCAGTGAGGAGCCCTGGAAGGGAAGAAAGAGAACAGAGAGGCTGTGAGGTCAGCCAAAGGCCATACAGGAGAACTTTGCTAAAGCGAGGGCAGCCCTCCCAGGAAGGTCCTGGGTGGAAACAAGATGGTCACGTCTCCAGTTTCTAGAAAAGGGTCTGGGTCAGAACAGAGACGAGAGGAAGACTGGAGAATGACCTGCTCCAGCCCCCCACTCCCATCCTCACTACCAGCAGCTCTGTGCCGCCTCCCATGTGCCATGTGTATGGAGTGCCCACCGAGTGCCTGTCACTGTACTAGGTGCTTGAGATTTATAAGTCAGGGGAAGGGGAAAGACCAAAATCCCTGTCCTCTTAGAGATGACATTCCAGGGAGGGAACATATTATGTATGCATAATTATAACTATATGAAAATTATATAGTATGTCAGAAAATCAGAGTAGGGTGAGCAAGAAGAAGGAAGTGAGAAGACTAGAGCAAGGCAGGAAAGAGGCGGGTGTGGGTGTCTTGCTCAGAGGAGGGTCTTTGTGAGAGATGAGACGTGGTATGATGATGGCTTTTCTCTGGTTAAGGGAACACGCTGGTGGGGCAGAAGCTGTAAGTCTGGTTTGGAGAAATGGCAGGGCGACCCAGCTGCCCAGCCTTGGACGAAAATGGGGCATTCAGGGGCCAGCTCGGGGAGGCCCACCCTGAGAGCATGTTCCAGGCTGGCCTGTGTGGGTGAGCAGCGTGAGCCCAGAGCAGGAACCAAGTCTCATGGGCCTCTCTTCAGCCCAGCTGTCCCGTCACTCACGCCTGCTGCCCATTGGTTATTTTTGCTACGGAATGTGCCAGCCCCTCGGATTCTCCTGGGGAACAGGGGCTCAAGTTACCCCCTCTCCTCACTCAGCTCCCCCATCTGTGAGTGGGTGTGTTTGGGGGTGGGCAGGGAAATCACCTATGTGCGTCCAGAGTCCTCCGGCTGGAATTGATAAAGACAAGCACGTGTCCCCTTCTCATTGCACATCTCATTGTGTGTGTCTGTAGGTGCAACCTCTGCTTCTGGGGGTCTGGGTAACAGGACCATCTACAGGCCCTCAGAACACACAAGACACGACCTAAAACTTTAAAATAAAGAGCCACAAAACTCAAACAACTTCAGGAGCCAAGTAGAAACTGAAAAGGAAAGAGATGGTCTTGTCAGCAGTTGAATCTGAGCAGGCTTGCCCCACTTAAAATATTGTGCAGACTGAACAAAACTCCTCAGTTGGCTCAGTATTTATTTTGGACCCATGCTTTAAAGGAAAAAAGTTAGGGGTCCTCCTGACCAATCAGCACATGAGGTTTTATGGGATGGTGGTCAGAGAATTCCTGGCTCCCAACTACAGGCTCTGTGACCTTGGGCAAGTAGCCTCTCTGTGCCTCTGTGCACAGATTGAGCTTATTCATATAAAGTGCCTAGGCCATTGCTCCGTACATACTAAGCTGCTGTAACTGTTAATGATAGTAACTTTGTAGTCACATCTCAGCAACCAGGATTGGCACTACTTGTATGTGCTGGGGTGGGAATTCGGATCTGGGCAATCGTGGAGGCTTTGGCTAAGTGATAGGACTTGTTGATTAAATGGAGTCAGTTACATGTTCATGTGTTTCAAGCTCACAGGGTTGTTGTCAGTTAGGTAACGTTTATAAAGTGTCTGAAATCCGCTCAGCCGTGTTGGACTCCTTGTGACCCCACGGACTGTAGCCCTCCAGGCTCCTCTGTCCGTGAGGTTTCCCAGGCAAGAATACTGGATTGGATTGCTATTCCCTTCTCCAGGGGATCTTCCGACCCAGGGATCGCACCCAGGTCTCCTGCAGGCAGATTCTTTACCATCTGAGCCACCAGGGACGCCCCAATGAAGTGCCTGGCACATAATAAATGTTTAGGAAACTTAGTTACAATGAATGTGGGGGGGGAGGGGTAGCATTTTGTGCAGGCAAAATATGCATGGTATCAAATGCCAGGAGGATAAAGAAAATTTGATGTGCGCTCACCCATGAATGGGAAGTTGGGTTATATTTGTGAATAACAGGAAATCTCTGGGCACCTTACCTTAGCGTGTGTGTGTGTGTGTGTGTGTGTGTGTGTGTGTGTGTGTGTGTGTGTGTGTGTGTGTGTATGTATGCCAGGGTGCAGGGACAGAGGACCTACAATCAGGGAACTCGAGGGTCCTCTCTGACTTTCCTGAGCAGCTTGAGGGGGTTTGCATTCTGGGTGCAGGTCACTAGGAGGACCCGTGCCCTGTGTATGATCCGGGCGCCCTCGCCCGGCGCCGCGGCCCTGCGATGTGTCGGGTACTGCCTGGCAAGGCTGACGCGCGCGCATGTTTGTGGAGTGAGCCAGTGGAGATGCGGCTGACCTTCTGGAGCTGCCCGGCTGGAGGCGGGCGGGGGTGGTGTGGCCGCCGCGCTGGGCGGCCAATGAGCTAGTGGCCCGAACTCTCCTAGGGGCCACTGCACCCTCTTCTGTGCCTCAGTTTCCCCATGTACCCAGGACTCAGGAGGCCGATGCGGGGTGGGGGAGCCGCGAGGCAGGTGATCGCCGCCCCCGGGGACGCAGGGCAGCCGGCGAGGGAAGGGGCTCCTGGGGGGGTGCAGGCCGGCGGGGGAAGGGCGGGCTCCGGCCGCCGCCGCCGCCGCCGCCGCCGTCTTCCCCCGGCCCGGGCTCCGGCGGCCCCGAGGCTCCTTCCGCCGCCGGCGCCGGCCCCCGCCCGCTCCCCGCCTCGCCCCCGGCCCCGCCTCCGACTCCGCCCCGCCCCCGCCCGTCCCCTCCTCGCCCGGCCGCCGGCCCGGCCCCCTCCCCCGCCATGAAGAAGCTGTGGGTGAAGAAGCGTTTCCAGGTGAGGGCTCCGGGGGCGGGCGGCGCCGGGAGGGGGCAGGAAGGGCTGGGCGCCCCGGAGGGAGGGCGGGTCGCCGCGGCGGGGCCCGGGGGAGGGGGCGCCGGAGCCGAGCCTGCCCCACCCCGGCGGCCGAGGCAGCGGGCAGGGCGCGCTCCTGGGGGCTCCCTGGCCTTCGTCAGGCCCCTCCCCGCGCCCAAGGGCAGAGCCCCCGCCCCCCCCAGCCCCCAGCCCCCGCGATCGCCGCGACCCCCGGGGAAGCCCCCGCAGCCGCCCTCGGCGTGGAACGCCCACGGGCTTCTGTACTACCTCTCGCCTCTGTCCAACCCCTCCGTGCCCCTGGCTGGCTCTCCCCAGCCCCCCACTCCGGAGCCTTCCATCTTCCGGGGCTCCTGGAAGCAAGGCGCAGGGATCCGCGCTGAGCTCAGTGCATTCCACTAGCCCTGCCCTGTCCTCCGTGGACCCGGGCCTCCTCCTTGCTTTCCTGAGGCTCCCGTCCTTTGGGGGACCTTGCCCTCTGCCCCCGCGTCACCCTCCTCTCCTCTTGACACCTGTCTCAGCTGTCTGTCCTTCCCGCCCCCACCCCCCACAGCAGGAATCTGTGTCCTTGTCCCTCCATCTCCCAGTCATCCAAGCATGCCCCCCCCCAATCTCTTCCTTCACATCAGTCAGCCTCTCTGTCCCTGGGAGTGTTGCTCAGGTCCACAGTCCTCTGACCAGTGTTTGACCCTTAGTCCTCCTTCCTTCCTCCCCAGCTCCTCCCCAGAGCCTCGCGGGAGCTCCAGCTGGGAGGGCTGACTGAGCAAGGAAAATTGGAGATATTCCCTTTAGGGGAAGCTAGCTGCTGGGGTCTCTTCCACTTCCCCTGCACAGAGGTTTGGACAAGAGGTATAGGGAGGTCGGAGCATCAGGAGCGAGCCTTCCCCTCAACTACTCATTCTGGCTTTTCTCTTTCAGAAAACGGGCCACTCCCGCCGGGCCTTTGGCCGACTCACCCATGGTGCGTGGACCGTGAGCTGCCTGCTCTAGCCCGAGCATACTCCTCCTCTTGGTCCATGTCCCTTCATGAGGCACCCAGGCCTGAAGATGGCCCATGAGATACAGGACCTCCACATTCCCCCACCCACCTACCTACCTAACCACCTACCCACCTACCCAAGGAAGCCCCTTGCAGTGCAGAAAGGACCTAGCAATAGGGGTGGGGGTTAGACACCCTGTCATGGGTCCTGGACTTATTCTTCATCTGTGGGCCAGGTGGGGATGAGTAAGTGCCATGCTTCTACAACCAGCACATGGCTCCTGCTTGTCATGGCACTCAGGGAGAAACTGAGGCACAGAACCTGATAGAATGCGGGAAAGTTGCAATATCCCCAGGAAACTTTGCTCCTGGCCTGACCACATTTTTGAGGACCATTCAGCAGTAGCAGAGAGGGTTTGGGAAGAGGGTGCAGGTCACATCATGATGCCAAACAGATGGAGAAGTTCTTTTGAGAGGTCAAAGTACAATGCAGATATTGTACCAGAAGGTGGGCCTGACCCCTAATGAGGGGCCTGGGTCTGTGGCTGGGCTGAGTACAAGTGAGTGTATGTGTGTGTGTACGTGTGTGTGTGTGGCCAGTGGGAACACCAGTGAAAGTGTAAACGGTGCAGAATCACTGGGGTCATTGGAAGAATCCCCCAAAGCACACTGGCTCCCCAGTGCTGGGCCCATTGGGGCTGGCAGGCAGTCAGTGAATGAGAGATGCTTTGCTCATCCCAGATGTCTCCCTCCCCCAACTCCCATCCCCACAGGGCATCTTTGGGCACTGGGTACCCTGATGGCCCCTCTGTCCTGCCTGCCTACCATGTCCTACCCCACAAACGCTCTGATAACAGTCTGTCCATATCTCTCTCCTGCTGCTCCTATGGAAGCGAAGTTTTCCGCTCCTGCAGAAAGCAAAGTTACGGTAGGAAACTGGCTTCTGTCCTAGCCCTACACTCCCCTGCTTCTCTGCCCGACCCTGGCCTCTCCTCACCCTACCTCAGCTGTACCCTGATGTGTTCCAGCTGGTTTGGGGTGGAGGACAGGCTGGCCCTGCGGTTGGTCAAGTGCCCTGACAGTATGTCTCTGAGGTGACTCCCCTTTGTTCCTGGTACCAGAACCCAGACTTTAGAGCCTTGGAACCTAGGATCTTGTTATCTGGGGGGCTGCGTGGGAACTTAAGTTATCACTGATGTAGAGGAGGGGGAGGGGCTACAGCCCTGTAGTCCATCAAGTGGCTGGGTGGGGGTACTGCAGGTAGCTTTGAGGGCACTACCATGGAGGCAGGGGTGAGGAGCCAGAGGACCGGCATGGGAGGGGTGACCCTGAGGCTCCCAGGATGGGCAGTGGGATGTGGGGAGCTAAAGGGGAGGAAAGATTAGATGATGGAAGTCCTTCTGGTGGCGATGTGGAGCCTGCTCTGGGGGAGGCAGGAGGGAAGAGTCGGAGTCAGGGCGGGGAGAGCCCTGCCCACACAGACCCCTTCTCCTCCAGACTCGGAGACAGGCGAGGATGACATCAGCGACGTGCAGGGGACCCAGCACCTGGAGCTTCGGGATGATGGGGCCTTCAGCACCCCCACAGGTAAGCTCTCTGGGGTGCACACAGAGCCAGCAGGTGGCCTTCCCTCCAAAGGTGCCTGGCTTCACCGTGTTCCTTTCTTTAGGGGGCTCTGATACCCTGGTGGGCACCTCCCTGGACACGCCCCCGACCTCCGTGACAGGCACCTCAGAGGAGCAAGTGAGCTGGTGGGGCAGCGGGCAGACGGTCCTTGAGCAGGAAGCGGGCAGCAGGGCTGGCACCCGCCGCCTCCCGGGCAGCCCAAGGCAAGCACAGGCAACCGGGGCCGGGCCACGGCACCTGGGGGTGGAGCCGCTGGTACGGGCGTCTCGAGCTAATCTGGTGGGCGCAAGCTGGGGGTCAGAGGATAGCCTTTCGGTGGCCAGTGACCTGTACGGCAGCGCATTCAGCCTGTACAGAGGACGGGCGCTCTCGATCCACGTGTAAGTAACGGCCTTACCAGGGCCTTTCACTGTCCCACCTCACCATGCCGTCCTGCACTGCCCCTCACCGTCCAGTTTGTCAGCCTCCATGCCCCATGTCCCCTGCACCATCCGTCCCTCTGTGCACCTCTACACCTCTTCCATTTCTTCCTCTCCTGGCCCCAGCTGCCCACTCTGTCTTCCCACACGGCTCCATCCTCCTCCTGTTCCATCACCACCCACATGCTCCTGCTCCCACCTGTCCTGGCTCACTGTGCCATCTCCATGGTCTCATGGACCCCTCTCTCCTTTTCTTGTCTCCTGCAAGATCTCCAGTCTCCCGGGGCCCTCTCCCGCCTCGCCCATTCAGGCTCCAGTTGTCCCCAGGATCCCCACTCCCTCCCCCCCTCAGGGGCCCCCTCCGTGCCTGCTGTCTCAGCAGCTGCTGCCTTTTCATCTCTGCACATTCCTGCTCCCATGTGGGCCTTTTTCTGGGAGGAACGGAACCTTTCTGCACGGCAGCTCCCGGGAGAGCAGGAGGGAGCGAGCAAGAGCACAACCAGGAGACAGAAGAGAGCGAGGTGGTCAGGGGATTGTTGGGGCCAGGGGCCTGGGAGAGCAGGGCTACCGTGAAGTGTGTGGGCAGCAAGGGGCTGGGGCAGGGTGGGATGGAGACTGGGGGCTGGGGGCACTAGGCTGGAGGCAGACGGCTCGGAGTGATGGAGGTGGGGGCATGTGAGGACCTCATGTGGGAGATGCCTCAGGGTGGGGCTGAAGGTGGTCCTGGGAGGCCATGGTGAGGAGCGGAGGTGTTGGAGTGAGGCTTTGGAGCCGGTTTTGGGTTTTGGAGATGTGGGGCTGGCAGATACAGAAGGGAGTGCTATGGTAGAAGAGGGGAGTGGCTGATGAGAGAGGTTATCAGGGGGCATTTGGGGAGCTGAGGGGGCCCTGATTTGTGATGGATATGGGCGTGTGTGGGGGAGGTACCACCATGGAGGAGAAAGAAAGGGCCTGGTGGGGCGATGCCTTTTTCAGGGTGGCTGAGGTGGCTGGTGGTAGGCAGGGAAGAGGTCTGGGGGCAGGTGCAGAGGAGGCGCCCTTGCTTTATCTGGCTGGCGTTAACCAGGGTTCCCATGCCCTGGACTTGCCTTTTCCTTCCCTGTCTCTCTTTGCCAGGCCCCAGCCGGAGCCTGGAGTTGCTATGGCAACTTCCGAGGAACCCATTTCCTTAGTGATGTCTGTGGTATACAGGCTGGCCTGGAGCTTGAAACTGCCAGCAAGAGATCTCCGCTGTCCCCAGTTTCTCTCTCTGCCTCACCCGGTTCCTATAGGCCATTCCTCAGGGACTCTGCTGTCTCTCCCCCAGAGTAGATTCTGCCTCCCTGCAGGTGGCTGGTTGAGGTTTTTCTCCCTAGGGCACTCTAGATTGCATGCCCTCCACCCCCATCCCACACCCTGTTGGAGGTGAGGTTTGCTGTGTTAGGTGGCTGACCCAGGTAGCCTTACACTCAGGCACCGGAGAATTTATGCTCATGGCCAATACTATACTATTTCTCCCCTCTCTGTGCCCCCAGAATCCCAGACATTTTGGAGGGAACAAGGGCTTAGAAGCCAGACTACTGGGGTTTCAATCTAGCACCATTTCCTAGCTCTGTTACCTTGGTAAGGCACCTCACCTCTCTAAACCTCAGTTTCTTCATCTGTAAATGGAGATAATAACAGTCCTGTCGGAAAGGATTGTTGCGAGGATTAAATGACTCAACGCATTTTAAACATTCAGTACATGCCTGACACACAATAAGTACTCAATGAGCCATTTCATAAGTTTTTATTAAGCTCTCTCTAATGTGTTAGGTAGGATGCTAATATCTCTGATTCGTTTTCTTGGTAATCTCTTATGTTTGGTGTGCCCCCAAGAGTCCACATGGGGGAAACTGAGGCCCAGCTCTTGGGCATCAAAGCTCTGGAGGTGAGGGGGCAGTCTGGGACTGCCCAGCTCCTTCCTTCCTCCTCTTCTCCCACACCCACTGTTCAGGCCCACGCAGTAGTTATTTTGGAGCTGAGTTATTCCTGAGCATACCCCTTTGGGGAGCTTCTGTGTTTCTCAGGGGGTGGTTTCCAAGGACTCAAGGTAACTTTCCCAGGGGCAGGACAATGTCAAAAGCCTTGTACTGGGGGCAGATTGATCAAAGGGTACGGGAACCTCGTCTCCCACTCCAGGGACCTCAGCTGTCATTTCCTGTTGGGGCTGGTTGGGGCTCAGGTCTGAGGAGGTGCTAGTCAATCCCTAGGATGAGGGCATTGCTCCTGGAAGGCGTGTGCCTGTGCTTCCTGGGGCACAGTGAAGGGGTATGCCCTGGCGAGGAAGGGCAGGTCTATGGGCGCCAGCTGGGGGCAGGAATGAGTGGGAGGCTGCATTCCTGAGAGGGCCCCGCCCCATCCCACCCTCCTGCCTTCCCTGCTCACTTCATCTTTTGGGTCTTCAGCCTCATCTTTTTTTTCCCCCACCACTCAGTTTCTGTTTCTGCTGTTTCCCAGCTTCTGGGGCTGGGGAGAGGGGGCTGGCCAGAGCCCCTGGGACTGAGTCTGTTCCTGGACCCAGTCACCAGCCCAGTCTTCCAGGGCCAGAGCCGCCAGCCTCTCCCCAGCACCTGCTCTGGCTGTGCCTTCCTCTTGCGGGGGCGGGGGGGGGGGACGGTGGAGGGGCTGGCCGATGTCACCCCCAAGCCTTCCCAGCATGCCCACCGCCCGATTCCTGTCACGACCCTAAGGTCTGGGAGGGGAGGCCCCCTGAATCTCCTGCCCCTCTTCGTCTTGGTCCCGCAGCAGTGTCCCTCAGAGCGGACTGCACAAGGAGGAGCCTGACCTTCAGCCTCAGCCCGCCAGCGAAGCCCCCCGTCGCCCAGCCCTGCCGCCCCCCTCCAAATCCGCGCTGCTGCCCCCGCCGTCCCCTCGGGTGGGTAAGCGGCACCCGCCGGGACCCAGCGGCCAGCCCCCGGCCGCCCCCACGCCGCCCCACCGGCGCTCTCGGGAGCCGGTGCCGCCCGAGGACGCCACTGCCGAAGAGAAGCGGGGGAAAAAGTCCAAGTCTTCCGGGCCCTCGCTAGCCGGCACGGCGGAGTCCCGGCCCCAGACGCCCCTGAGCGAGGCCTCGGGCCGCCAGTCGGCGCTGGGCCGCTCCCCGAGGCTGGTGCGCGCTGGCTCCCGCATCCTGGACAAGCTTCAGTTCTTCGAGGAGCGCCGGCGCAGCCTGGAGCGCAGCGACTCGCCGCCGGCGCCGCTGCGGCCCTGGGTGCCCCTGCGCAAGGCCCGTTCGCTGGAACAGCCCAAGTCCGAGGGCGGCGGGCCGTGGGGTACTCCCGGGGCCTCGCAGGAGGAGCTGCGGGCGCCGGCGAGCAGCGTGGCCGAGCGGCGCCGCCTGTTCCAGCAGAAGGCGGCTTCGCTGGACGAGCGCACGCGTCAGCGCAGCCCGGCGGCCGACCTCGAGCTGCGCTTCGCCCAGGAGCTGGGCCGTATCCGCCGCTCCACGTCACGGGAGGAGCTGGTGCGCTCTCACGAGTCCCTGCGCGCCACGCTGCAGCGCGCCCCGTCCCCCCGAGAGCCCGGCGAGCCGCCGCTCTTCTCCCAGCCCTCCACCCCCAAGACCCCGCGGGCCTTGAGCCCCGCCGCCGCCCAGCCGCCCCCTGCGAGCGTCGCGGAAAAGCCCGGGGATGAGCCAGGGAGGCCCCGGGGCCGCGGGCCAGCGGGCAGGACGGAGCCGGGGGAAGGCCCGCAGCAGGAGGTTAGGCGCCGGGACCAGTTTCCGCTGACCCGGAGCAGAGCCATCCAGGAGTGCCGGAGCCCGGTGCCGCCCCCCACCGCCGAGCCCCCCGAGACCAGGACGAAAGCTACCCCGGGTCGGAAGCGGGAGCCCCCGCCGCAGGCCGTGCGCTTTCTGCCCTGGGCTACGCCGGGCCAGGAGGGCGCTGCTGTGCCCCAGACCCTGGAGAAGAACAGGGCGGGGCCCGAGGCCGAGAAGAGGCTGCGCAGAGGGCCGGAGGAGGATGGTCCTTGGGGGGCCTGGGACCACCGAGGGGCCCGCAGCCAGGGCAGAGGTCGCCGGGCCCGGCCCACCTCGCCTGAGTTCGGTAAGGCCTCAGGGAGGGTAGAGAAGGTGCTGAGTGAGACCTGGCTGGGAGCGTGTCTGGAGAGAGCTAGACTGCTAGGCAGTTGCGAGGGAGCTATTTCAGCAAAAGGCATGGATCCAGGTTCCAGTTTGAGTGAAGGATTGTTGAAGGCCCCTTGTATATGACCTGTCCGATGGTGAGAGTGTGAGAATGTTTCGATGAAGGCTGGGCGGAGCCGAGATGTGAGCAGAGATCCCATGCCCAGTGCCTTCTATAATGTCCCTTGGGTCCAGTGGCCTGCTGGGCTGTTGGATCAAGGACCTAATGGTGGGGGGAAACCTTCCATACCCCCATTGGTCTGTGGGGAAGAGACCAAAGGCCGTCTCAATAAATAATTGGTCATGTCTCTCTTACTGTTGAGCTTCGGGCCAGCCAGCTCGCAGTATTGATCTTCTCATCCCCACACATCACCTGACCCATCAGGGCTACTAAGATCTCACGCAGCCTCCATTCTAGCCTCATCTCTCCTATCTTTTGAGTCCCTGCGTGGCTGAGCTGACTGTGATCACATGCCAACCAGTGTGTTGTCTCATACTTCTGTGGATGGTGGCCAGTACCCCAAATGCCTCTGCCCCTAACTCTGCTCAACTGAGCATCAACTTGGGGCCACTTCTGTTGCGAGACTGAGGAAGCCATCCTCAGCTCACTCCTGCCTCTGCTGTTTTTCCAGGCCAGATATGTCTGCCCCCTGCTCTTAGGACACATTGTTGGTGTCTCTTTCAGTGCACTTACCATTCCTCCCCCCCCCCTTTTTTTTCCATCACATTATTCTTCATTTTAGTAGTATTGTCTCAAAATCTTCAGAGATGATTAGGTACCTGTTCATCATTCTACTGGCCACATTATTGCATGTCCACAGCCATGTTCCAGGTGTTGTGTTAACTGGGGGTGTTACTTTATTTTAATCTATATGCCAGTTCTGTAGGATGTGGGGTGTTATTTATCAGCTCCATTTTACAGATAAAGCTGAGGCACAGAGATTATCTAATTTGTCCAAGGTTTTGTAGCTAGAAAACAGCATAACTGAGATCTTCATGGCGCTTTTGATTACAGTCACTGTGCGTTATCTAGCTCATGTGTTGTGTTAAGTCAGTTTAGTCATGTACGACTCTTTGTGACCCCATGGACTGTAGCCTGCCCAGGCTTCTCTGTCCATGGGATTTTCCAGGCAAGAATACTGGAGTGGGTTGCCATTTTCTTGTCCAGGGGATCTTCCCAACCCAGGGATTGACTCGGCGTCTTTTAGTTCTCCTACATTGGCAGGCAGGTTCTTTACCACTATCGCCACCTGGGAAGCCCATTATCTAGTTTATAGAATGTCAGAATTAGAAAATATCCAGAGAGAGTCATGACCGTGGAGTTTTATGGTCTCTTGTGTGTACGAGCTTCCTGTAATCAGGGACTGCATCTTATTTCCTGTTGTGTCCCTGGTACCTGTAAAGAGTAAGCAGTAAATGCAGTGTTACTGTTTGGTGAATGAACACAGTCAAAGCTGATCTTCATGAGGCCTCTCATGGCTACCGGAAGCACCTGCTGCCCCCTTTTTTAATCCAGTGGCATCACTAGGTTGACAGCTTACCACACATTGCCCTGTCACACTAGCATTGCTTAGGTCTTGGGTTGCTATTGGCTTGTTCTCTGTTTGGAAGCTTATGAAGTCGTGTGCCTCCCAGAGCACCTTGCACAGGGCCTGATCTATGATCGCTGAAGACTGATTTGTGTAAAGACACACACAGCCCACTCCCTGTTGTCCTCCAGAAACCAGCCTCCTTCCTAACTGTGGCTAAAATTAAGCAGCCCAATCACCATAGAGTCCCACCGCCCTGTTCTCTTTGAGAACTCTCTTCTGTTTTCTTTTCTTCCCTGTCTCAGGAGGTTCAGGAGAGAGACCCTTTGCTCCTCAACCCTTGCCTTCCAGAAGACCCTCTCTCTGGGTTTGCCCCCTCTCCCTCGAGGCATTCCCACAGGGACATGTCCCCTTACCCTCTCGCCCATGTGTCTGGCAGAGTCTTCAGATGACTCCTATGTGTCTGCTGGAGAAGAGCCCCTGGAGGCCCCCATGTTTGAGATCCCCCTGCAGAATGCGGTGGTGGCCCCGGGGGTGGATGTGCTGCTCAAGTGTATTGTTACTGCCAACCCCCCACCCCAAGGTGAGCTCTAGGCCTGGGGTCAGGCTAAGATTGAGAGAAGGAGGGAAGATTCCCCCCTCCCTGCCTCCCACCCCAGTTCTTGGGGAGAAGGGGAGGGAGGGGGTGCAGGGGGTGGGTGGGGAGATCATCCACTCCATGGGGCTGGCCAGACTGCTATGTCGTGTGTGTGTGTGGTGTGTGTGTGTGTGTGTGTGTGTGTTTGGGGGTCACAGTCCCTTGAGAGAGGGGAAGGTGGGCCTGGATTTTTGTGACAGAGGGGCCAGTCTTGGGATTCGCTGGGGTGGGGAGGGGAGTGCTGTGGGCTCTGTGTGGGGTGGGGTAGGGGGAGATTGGCCCCAGTGGGCCCCCGTGGACAAGGACAACCTGGTCACTCCGCTGCTTCCCCACAGTGTCCTGGCAGAAGGATGGGTCCCCGCTGCGCAGTGATGGCCGCCTTCTCATCCGGGCAGAAGGCGAGCGGCACACCCTGCTGCTCCGGGAGGCCCGGGCCGCCGATGCCGGGAGCTATGCAGCCACTGCCACCAATGAGCTGGGCCAGGTCCGCTGTGCTGCCACGCTGGCCGTGAGACCTGGTAGGGAGCCCACGGGCCCCGGGGCCGGGCCGGGGGAGCAGTGACCCTTCCCACTCCTAGCCTGGTGCTTGGGCTCTCAACCAACGTGCATTCTAGTCCATTCTCCTGTGTTGGCTGCTCTAGTGGAAGCATTTTAAATGGCCCTGGCCTCAAGGCAGCAGCCAAATTCCCAAGGCACATGCCAGAGAGGCCAATTCATGAAATCACTGAAGTGTGTCTTTCGACATCCTCCAAATGCACTCCTCCCATGGCATTTCCCTGAGCTGGGTTCTGTGGGGAAAGCAAATAATCCTTGAGTCTCAGAGACAAAGAATCTCCCAGCTCAAAGGGTTTAAAGCCATCAGGAGTCTTCTGAGGCCACTCCGACTCCCACCTCCTGTAAAAACAGATGCTTTTAAGTGCTACAACCTTCCCTTGCTCCCTTGCTCCTTCAGTTGAACCCAGAGCCTGAAAGAAGATGCCTCTGACAGTACCTCTTGGGACTTAGCCGAGGCTGCCTCGTTTTCTATTTTTATGAAAGTCCTTTCTTGGTGTCGGACTGCTTCCTTTGGATTTGAGCCCGGTTTCTTTCAGGTTGAGGACTGGGGTCGGTGTGCATGGCCAGTTCATGTCATTCAGGTTGCTGGGCTGACAAAGTGCTGCCCCTGGGCAGTGTATGTGTGTGTGGGAGGTGAGAGAGGGTAGGGGGTGTTTCAAAAGGAAAAGTCGTGCATGGACTGTAGCCTACCAGGCTCCTCCATCCATGGGATTTTCCAGACAAGAATACTGGAGTGGGTTGCCATTTCCTTCTCCAGGAGATCTTCCCGACCCAGGGATTGAACCGGGGTCTCTGCATTGTAGGCAGACACTTTACTATCTGAGCCACCAGGGAAGTTCACTAAGGAGATTGCCACTGACTGGGTAGTCATCCTAGGTCAGCGGACCTGGGATAGAGGACAGTGCAGGGTAGATGAACCTGGTACCTAGACTGGTCAAGTAGTCTGTTGGTGTTGTGAGATCCTGAACTGAGAGACATCAGAGCCCTGAAGGAGCCTGGGAATTAGACCAGCAGGGGGAGGGGCTGGGCGGGCCTGGGAATAGAACGCCTTGTTCTATCCTTTACTTTCACTCAGTGCTGCCGGACACAAGATTACAGAACCCATTTTGCTGTGGTCCTTGGTCCTCAGCACCTTCACGATCAGAGAGATTAGGGAGTTCTTGGCGGTGTCTGACCTGAGTCTCAGTCCTGCATTAGGTCCTTTGGGTTGCACCTGTCTGGCTTTGCAGACTTGCAGGTCTGCCTCTTCCTTAGCTTACATCCCCCTCCTAGGAGCCCACATGTTAGGTGTTCTCCTTCTGCTCACCCCTCCCACCACGCTGAATCATACCCATCCCTCCACTGCATGCTTCCATCCTTCCGTCACCTCTGGGATCTGGCTTCTGACTCAGCTCCCTGCTCCCCTTAGGGGGCCCAGGCCTGGCTCCAGGACTCCCGTCAATACCTGGCTTGGGCTGAGATTTGGCCAAGGGTTGTATGTGCGTGGTGGTCGGGGGTGGCAGGGGGGCAGCAGTTTGCTCCAATACTGGCTCAGGGCCATTTGAAAGCCTTTTAAGATTGGGAAGGAGGGCTTGGGGCAAGGCAACTGTCAGCACTTGACTGGGAGTTCTACGTTCGCTACACCGAATCTCCTTGCACTTTAGATTCCTCGTTTGTAAACCAGAGATAATTATACCATCCTCACAAATGAAAGCAAATGTGTGAATGAGTTTTATGAACTGTAAAGCTGTAGACAAATGTTAGTTGTTAGCATTATTAAGGGGTGATGTTGAACACAGGAACATGGGTTTCCACGAGGCTCCCAGGAAACTGCCTCTTCCTTTTCTGCCCTTCCTTCAGCCTGTCTGTGCCTTGGGGACTCACTCCTTCCCTGCTCTCCCCAGGCCTGTGGCCCACAGCGCCTCTATATTTCCCAGTCCCTGGGTCTTCAGCCCGCCGCAGCATCTCTGTGCCTCCTCCAGCCTGGGGAGCCAGAAAGCTTCATCACATTAGTCAGTTGCACCAGGCACTGTGGCCAAGGAGCAGTTCCCATAAGCCAGGCTGGCTGGAGGGCCCCAGGGCTTGAGGGACAAGCACGTGAGTCTAGACGCGGCTGTTGTGGAGAAAGCAGATTTTCTTACCCTACAAGGCGCTGTTTGGTCCAGAGCAGCTGGACGGGGTCCAGTGGACCTAGAGAGCAGCAGGAATGGGTGGAACCTGTGGGTGGCACAGACATTTGGCAAGGGAGGGGGTCCCAGGCCTTGAGTCTGTAGGGATTAAAGGGGTGGGGAAAGGGAAGGGTATCAGGCAGTGTGGCTGTGGGTGGGGTGGGAGTGGGTTGAGGGAGGGAGGGTAGGGTGTCTTGTAGGAAGAGGCCTCTTGGAACCACCTTCCTTTCTTGCTCCTTATGGCCCCGCTTGGTAACCAGGGGTGCCCTGTGCCCTCTTGGGGTTCTCCCCCTCCAACAGGACAAACTTTTGAGATCTGACAGATTGCAGTGCCTGACTGGGAACTTCGGGAACAGGGGTAACTGAAGAATAGAGTTCCCTGGGTGCTGGATTTGCAGGGCAGAGCCTGCCCTCACTGCCTCTGCAGCCCCAGCCCAGCCCTGGTTCCCTCCCCGCCCACCCTACCCCGCTGGATAACTCTGTGGAGACCCAGGAATGCTCCAGAGGGGCGTGTGTGTGTGTGTGTGTGTGTGTGTGTGTGTGTGTGTGTGTGTTGGGGCAAGTGGTGGGGGTGTGTGGGAGGTGTGCCTAACCAAAGCTAAGCATTCTCAGTGCTGCCTGCATCCATCACACACGCATTTACTGAGCACCAACTGGGTGCCAAGCACTTCATGTCTCTGAGCAATTTCTTGTGTTTGGAGAGTACCAGATACTTTTTTCCAAGACCTTTCACATTTCTCCCTTTACTTGAGCTGCATCCCACCACATATACCCCTTGGAGAGGAACATTTCAGGGAGTAACATTGCCACCTTACAGACAGGATGATGAAAGGGTAAAGGGACAGAGTTAGCACAAAGGCAGCAGCCTTTGTTGAGCATCTGTAGTCTGCTTCAGAATGTTAGAAGCAACAGGTGATGTAGAGCAAGGGAAGTACTCACCCATGAAACAAACAAACTTAGCATGGATGGCAGAATAAAGTAACATGTTACTGTTGTTCAGTCAGTGAGTTGTAGCCGACTATTTGCAACCCCATAGACTGCAGCATGCCAGGCTTCCCTGTCCTTCACTGTCTCCCGGAGTTTGCTCAAACTCATGTCCATTGAGTCGATGATGCCGTGCAACCATCTCATCCTCTGTTACCCCCTTCTCCTCCTGCCCTCAGTCTTTCCCAGCATCAGGGTCTTTCCCAGTGAGTCAGCTCTTCGAATCAGGTGGCCAAAGGATTGGAGCTTCAACTTCAGCATCAGTCCTTCCAGTGAATATTCAGGGTTGATTTCCTTTAGGATTGACTGGTTGGATCTCCTTGCTGTGCAAGGGACTCTTCAAGAGTCTTCTCCAGCACCACAGTTTGAAAGCATCAATTCTTTGGTGCTCAGCTTTGTTTATGGTCCTGCTCTCACAGCCATACATGACTACTAGAAAAACCATAGTTTTGACTATATAGACTTTTGTCAGCAAAGTGATGTCTCTGCTTTTTATGTGTACCATATCTTGTGCTGATTGGGTTCTCATATGTAATCCCACCCTGGGAGGTAGGCTTTATTATTATGCCCCTGTTGTTGTTGTTGTTGTTCAGTTGCCCATTCATGTCTGAGTCTTTGTGACCCCATGGACTGCAGCATGCCAGGCCTCTCTGTTTCTCACCGTCTCCCAAAGTTTGCCCAAGTTCATGTCCATTGCATTGCTGATGCCATCCAGCCATCTCATCCTCTGAGGCCCTCTTCTCCTTCTGCCTACAATCTTTCCCAGCATCAGGGACTTTTCCAGTGATTCAGCTGTTCACATTAAATGACCAAAATACTGGAGTTTCAACTTCAACATCAGTCCTTTCAATGAGTGCAGGGTTGATTTCCTTTAAGATTGACTGATTAGATCTCCTTGCTGTCCAAGGGACTCTCAGGAGTCTTCTCCAGGACCATAGTTTGAAGGCATCCGTTCTTTAGCTCTCCACCTTCTTTACAGTCCAACTCTCAACGTGAATTGGGAAGACCATAGCCTCGACTATATATGGACCTTTGTCAGCAGAGTAACATCTCTGCTTTTCAGCAGACTGTCTAAGTTTGTCATGACCATGTTACAGATGAGGAAACGGAGACTTGGGAAGCTTTAGCAAATTGTTCCAGAGCTTCACTGATCATAGAACTTCTGTGATGACAGAAACGTTCATACTTGCCCTGATAGGGTAGCCACTAACTACAGGTGGCTGTTGAGGACATGAAAGGTGGCCAGTGGGACCGAAGGGCTGACTTTTTTGTTTTATTTCGTTTTAGTTCAAGTACACTGAAACTGTCTCAAGCAGCTGGTGGCTACCCTGTTGGGTGCTCAGCAGTAGGAGCAGAGGCCTCTGGAGGCCAGATCATGATTTGAAGCCCTGTGCCTGGGTCTCCCAAGCCTGTCCTTCTAATCACTGCACTGTACCATCTCCTCTTCTGCTACAGAAGGGGTCAAGGTTCGAAACACAAGGTTAAAATTGTGCTCTGGAGCTCCTAGAGCGGGGGCCGGAGATTGTCCGTGCCCTCTGTGGGTGGGTCAGCCTGGGGGAGGGTTTCTGTCCTTCCTCTCTGACTCCCCACCGTCCCCATGGCTATAGTGCAGCTTTGTTTCCCTGCGTGCCTGGTGCCGGTGCTCAGCTCACCCCCTCTGCAGGCTTTGGTCAGGAGGAGGGGAGACATGGGGGATTCATGCACCCAGGCCTCCATCTAGCTGCCTTCAGCCCTCCCCTCAAACATAGATCTCCTATATTTGAGTCTAGGGTTCCAGCATTTTCCAGCTGAGACCTTGGCCCCAGCTGGCTACATGTTCTTGTCTACATGCAAGGGTCACTTTGTAACTCCTGAGCTGCTTTCCTTGGTAAGATTTGTGAGGCTCTATGGGGCTAACGATTAGGCTAAGGACATTCGGGCCAGAGGATAAGGCTTAACAAAGCTCATTGTGGTCCCACCAATAGGACCAACACTATTATAATAGGAAAGAAGTGGTTTATTGGAGGTCATGAGTGTAAAAATAAAGAAGAAATCATGGCACCAACATCCCCCTCTTTCCACTTCTTCTGGCCCCTGGTCTTGGCCTGTTGCTGCAGAATCACAGGTTTTTCCTTGGGAAGGCAGCAGCTGCCCATGGAGGGGACTTTGAAGTGCCACACGGCCCTTTTGTTCATCTTTGATGGCAGTTTGGACAGCATCTAAGAAAGCAGTGTGGTCCCTTGACCTGACTCAGCCCACCCCCACACTGCTCTCTACTGGAAGCAAGTTGGCCCACAAAAGCTGCTATCCCAGAGTGGGAGTCATCTCACAGCTGGCAGAAGAACGAGGGGGTGTCCAGTGGTTAGGACTTTGTGCTTTCACCACTGAAGGCCCTGAGTTCGATCCCTGGTTGGAGAACTAAGATCCCACAAGCCATGCGGTATGGCCAAAAACGAAAAAAAAAAAAAGAATGGGGACCTCATCCACCATTAGTGCCAATTTATCTAAAGTGCGGCAGCCCCAAGTAGGGAATTAACCACTTCCATGGCTAGGTCAGGCCGACCACATGAACTTCTCTCCACTTCCAGGTCCATTTTAAGCCAAAACAGAAACACTCTCAGCACAGCCCTTCTCCTCTGAGGGGGGCCACTTCCTGGCAGCACCTGTGAATGCTTGCAGCTGCAGGCTAGCCTGTGCCCTCCCTTCCCTCACTGCCGTGGCGGGGTTACCCAGCAGAGGAGTCGCCTCTAGAGGACCTCCCAAGACAGTGCATGTGAAGAGCGGGCTGTGAACAACCCGACCACATATGTCAGTGGTGTGAACCTCCAGCATGTTACCCCTTCCTCAGGTACCTCCCAGAGCTCCCCTTTGCCCTCAGAGTGAAGGCTGCACCCCTGAAGCAGACCTTGACTGCCTGGGCCTGAGCGTGACCCCGCGATGGCCAGAGTCACTGACACTGTCACATCCCACTTCTCTCTTCTTTACCTAGTTTTGAGCAGAAGGATGAGCTACAGTTCACTGCACACACTTTCTGCCTTTGAGCATTTGCTCAGCTGGTTTCCTCTGCCAGGAATGCTTTTTCCCACTTAAACCAAACTCTGAATTCTAATACCACCCTTCCATCAGTTCTCCCGTCTTCCCTGAGCAGAAAGTAACATCTTGTTCTCTGTATTCATCTGGCCCTTATCAGTAAGCCCTACTCTTGCCACCTTATTCATGCTTGCTGTTATAGTCTTGTGTGTATCTGGTTTGTCATCTCAACCATCTGGAAGTTTCCTGAGGATACCACTCTTGTCTTCACCCCTGCCAGCCCTTCCAGTCATACCTGGAGGCCCTTCTGGACAGCCAGGGCTGGAGTGGACCACTGAGATGGCAGTGAGGGTAGAAGCTTTCACAAACCCCTGGAAAAGCTTAGGGTCCCATGCAGAGGCTGGGCGGGATGCAAATCTGCCAAGGATAATGAGGATCTGCCTGAGAGTGGAGGTGGGGATGGCAGTAGAGACTATAGAGTAGTGGTCCCCCAGATGTGGACCCCAGGACAGGGGCATCAGCATCACCTTGGGGATGTGTTAGAGATGGAGATAACAGCCCCAGCCAGACATACAGGATTAGAAACTCTGGGGATGGGGCCCAGCAAGCTGTGGTTTAAGAAGCTCTCCACACGATTTTGGTGCCAAGTGAACTCTGAGAAGCACCACCATGAGTCAGGGGCCTTGTGCCAGGTGAGAGGCCAGTGAAGACAGTCCTCCAAGGTTTGAAGCTTGACCTTGAAGTTTGTTGGCCGGCTGAGGTGGGACTTAGTGATACCACTTCTTCGGGTTGTCCTCATCCTCTGAGGGTCCTGGGGTCCCTAAATGTTTCTATGCATAAGAATCTCCCTGGGGACATGCCATTTAAAAAAATTTCTCCTGTTTCAGGAAATCTGATTCTTCAGGTCAGAAATCTATAGTTTATATAGGCTTCCAGGTGGTCCTGATACTGGTGGTTCAGGACCACTTTGAGAAGCCCTGACATAGAGGCTTTTCATGTAGGTGTCTGTGACTGTATCTATACCAGCAACACCTCTGGGGATGTTGAGATGCACTGGTCTTAAAAGGGAGGGCTCCCCAACTTGTGGGCTTCCTAATTCTCAACCCAGGAATCAAACCTCAAACCAGGGTCTCCTGAATTGCAGGCAGATTCTTTACCAGCTGAGCTACCCAGGAAGCTGCTAAGAGACTTGAAAGTGAAAGTGAAAGTCACTCAGTCGTGTCCTACTCTTTGTGACCCCATGGACTATATAGTCCATGGAATTCTCTAAACCGGAATACTGGAGTGGGTAGCTTTTCCCTTCTCCAGGGGATCTTCCCAACCCAGGGATCAAACCTAGGTCTCTCACATTGCAGGCAGATTCTTTACCAGCTGAGCCACAAGGGAAGCCCAACAATACTGGAGTAGGTAGCCTACCCCTTCTCCAGCGGATCTTCCAGACCCAGGAATTGAACCAGGGTCTCCTGCATTGCAGGTTAATTCCTGAATCACTTTATCACCATGTGATATGAATAGCACCATGCCCCAGGTGCTATTCCCCAAGCCACCACCAGGGGTCTCAGGCTCCCTGCAAACCCTGCGGGTCAAGCTCTAATCTCTGCAGTCTCTGGGCACTTGAGCTGCCTCAGTGCTGTCCAACCTGCAGGTGACCCCAGAGGTCACCAGACTCCACGAGGAGGTGGGGGACGCCTGCCTCCAGGGGCTATGCCTGTGATCTCGACATCAACAAGTGGTCAAACCCTGTGCAGATGCTCATCAAGTGCCATCCTGACTTCCCTCTCCACCTCCATGTCAGGACAGCCAACCTGAATGGTGGGCCCTCCCCCCTTCTTCACTGGCAGTGCTGGGAAACACAGGTCATAGCTTGGGAATGTGGCCGCGGGGTGGGGGTGATTTCAGGCAGGAGAAGGCCATGTGACCTCTCCTCAACAGCTCCCCTGCTCTGCTGCTCTGTCTCCAAGCCCCTTGCCCATCCAAGTGCAGATGGGTGCTAGTGGTGAGGGGTCACTGTGGGCAGTGCCCTCTGTCTTCCTGACCTGTTGGCTCTGGTGGGCAGAGAGGGTGAGGGATGTCTACCAACAAGTCCCTGGTAGAGCCAGTAGAGGAGGGGGCTGGGTGCAAGGCTCAGGAACCCACAGTCACTGAGGGGCCACACCTGCCCTGCAGGACTGGGGAGGCAGAGGGGGGTACTCCAGGCCCCCCAGCTAGAAGTCAAAGGTCCCGACAGCTCTCTGATCCTCAGGACCAGGGAGGACTGGATATGGCCCAGCTCTAGCAGTTGAGGCTTGGTAGTGTGGATCCCAGTGTCAGGAAGCTTGGCCTTTTGGTCAGGGAAAAAGGCATCATAGGGGCCGTTTGCTGTCAGTACCTCTTGTGGTGGACACTGCAAGACAAATGGGTCAGTGCTGGCGTCTTGACTGCTGCAGCCAAGTGTCACTCTTGTCTTCCCCTGGGGACTGAGCGCGCCCCCCCCCCCCCCGCCCAACCCTTTGAGCCAAGGCACCGTTAAGGGGGCTTCTCATTTGTCAGGGTCCAGAAGCTGTAAGGAGAGAAAAGGCAGATCCCTCCGCTTGGGAATGAGCAGGGTGGCTAAATAGGGAGGCTGCTCTGCCCCTCCCCTCTCCTCCCCCTCTGCTCCAGGGCCCAGGCACCACCTCTCCCGGCCAGCTGCCTGCCTGCCACCCAGCCTGTCCCAGCCAGGCCAGCCCCTACCTCCTCCTTCCCCCTCCCCAGGCTCCTTCCCCTCCCCCTTGACCTCGTGCAGAGCTTCAGCAGAGTGAGTGGGGCTGGGCAGGCTGGGCTCCGGCTCCCTGGGGAGCCGGAGGGGTGGGCAGTGGGCAGGCCGAAGGAGGCCTGGTGCCAGGACACAGCCTTCAGGACAAGCTCCGGCTGGGGTCCGTGTGCAGAGTCTCTCGGGGTAAGTTGGGGTGCAAGCCCTGCCCCTGAGCGAAGCCAAAGGGGCTTGGGGTGGGGGACCAGGAGGAGGGGCCAGGGGGCTGTGGCAGATTCATGTCTGTATTTGGCAGTCGGATTGGAGCCAGCTCAGTGAGGCTGGGCCCTTGGCCAGTTGCAGGGGAGGGCGTCAGGGCCCTGGGGACACCCCTCTCCCAAAGCAGTGCTGGCGCCCCCTCCTCTTCCCCTGAGCCGCCCTTCTCTGTGGATGACTCAAAACTCTGCCTTCCCAGCCCCTGAGAGTTTGGGGGTTTGTGCTCCAGGGCTGGGGCCAACAGGTGCCCCTGGGGTATCTGGGGCAGGAAGCTGAGAAGGGAGTGGGGGAAGGGCTGGCTGGACAGTGCCGCCTCATGGGCCCTGGCACTGAGGTCAGGATGGGGCTTGTCCGAGGTATGTGTTCCTTTGCACCAGGCCCAGCTCACCCAAGAAATGGGTGTCCTGGTTGTGCCACTCTGGGGTCCAGAGAATGAACCACTTGCACTGGGGGCCTGCAGTTCGGTGCTGGGAATGCGGGTTTCCTGCTCCAGTGGAACCCCAAATCTCTCACAAGGTCCAGAAACGGCCCCTCTGGGGCCTGAATTCTTTGCCCCAGGCTGTTCCCTATGGTTGCCCCACTCAAGAGGATCAGCAGGGTCAGGGTTGGAGGTGTCTGGCAGATCACAAGTCCAGGGCTCTGGGACAGGAAACACCTGGGCAAGGTCACACAGCAAGTGAGTAGGAGCCCTGGGATGAGAAGTCAGGGCAAGGCTGGCCTACGGAGCTTCCTTGGCGCCTGGGCCTTTACATAGCTACCTCAACTCGGGCTCTGCGACTTTGCAGACCTTATCAGGTCCTTGACCCCAGACTATTCCACCAGCTGTCTCAGTCTCCCTGCCCACCCCCTCTTTCTCCCAGACATCGCTCTCTATGCCAGTTTTTCTCCTCTGTCTCTCCTCCAGGTGGGTCTACATCTCCTTTCAGCAGTCCTATCACCTCTGACGAGGAGTATCTGAGCCCCCCAGAGGAGTTCCCGGAACCCGGGGAGACCTGGCCCCGAGCCCCCACTATGAAGCTCAGTCCTGGCCAGAATCGCCGTTCTTCGGACACTGGCTCCAAGGCGCCCCCTACCTTCAAGGTCAGACCCCCTAAGGTCAGACCCCCAAGGCCAGCCCCCAGCTCCCTATTGCTTTGTGTGGCCCTTTGTTCTTGGGACCACACCAGGCTCCAGGAAGGCCTAGGCCTTTGTCCCATCAACCCTTCTTACCCAGAGTGGGCCTCTGTCAGACTGGTGTGGAAGAGACCTCTGACCCAGGGTTCCCCCACCCCTAGGAGCCAAAGCTGGGCCCTGTCTCTCCTGACACCTCGGGGTCCCCTGCAGGTCTCACTTATGGACCAGTCAGTAAGGGAAGGCCAAGATGTCACCATGAGCATCCGTGTGCAGGGCGAGCCCAAGCCAGTGGTCTCCTGGTGAGTAGCAGCCCTGGGCCCTGTGAAGCCTGGCTTTGGGTGGGGGGAGCAGTGAACCCTTTGTGGATTTCAGTCTGTCCGAAGGGGCATCATCCCAGGCACAGTGGGATCCCAGGCTACCCGCACTGTGGCCCGACCCCTGCCCTGGTGTTCACACTCATTCAGGGTAACAGATGGTCTCCTGTTGGCCACTTGGCATGAGTGACCAGGTGTCCTCTCACTCCTGAAGAAGCTTCCTAACCCTGATCCCAGCCTCATCCCTGTCGTTTGACAATAGGGTGATTTTTTGAGACCTGTGCTATGCCCTGCCCTGTACTAGGCCCACACTTAATAATTTGTTTCTGAGCTGCCAGTGCCCAGAGTTAAACTTGGGCTTTAGCTGCAGGGCTTCATCCCAGGTGCCATTTGATGACTCATTTGGCTTAGCTTTCTATTGGTTTGGGTTCTCTTTTTCACTTTTAAATGATCATCTAGTCCCCAGTGTAGTCTTTTTTAACACTGTAAGTTATTTCCTATTCCTTTTGGGAAGTGAGAAAGCTATCTGTCCATTAACATAAGTAAAAACAAGACAAAATCTAAGGATTATCAAGAGCTGAATAGCTTGGTATTACTCTTAACTGCAATTGCCTGGAAAATCCCATGGATAGAGGAGCCTGGTGGGCTACTGTCCATAGGGTCACAAAGAGTTGGATGCCAGTAAGCACACACACACAAGTGCAGTTAGGTCCCAAGAAGGGAGTGACCCAGGTGGGCAGAGGGTGTCTGGAAGTTCCTGGGCTGGGGATGTGGTGGTGGGATTGTGAGTCAGGGTGAAAAGCAAGCCCTGTAACCCAGGGGGACCCATACCCAGTGAGACATATCTGAGGAGTGGACAAATGATGTTTGGATGGGAGGCCTGCTTAGCTCTGCAGCCCCATACTCACAGGGCCCAGGGACTGAGTTCTCGCCCTTCCGACAGGCTGAGAAACCGTCAGCCTGTGCGCCCAGACCAGCGGCGCTTTGCCGAGGAGGCAGAGGATGGGCTGTGTCGGCTTCGAATCCTGGCTGCTGAGCGGGGTGATGCCGGCTTCTACACCTGTAAGGCGGTTAACGAGTATGGCGCTCGACAGTGCGAGGCGCGCCTGGAGGTCAGAGGTGAGTACCTCACGCTCTCTACGAACCCCTCACCCTGGCCCCGGCCTTGTCCCTGCCCGGTTGCCAATTTTCACACTAGCTTAGTTAATGGCGTGCCACCACTGAAAGGGCCTTCGAGGTCCCCAGGTTCAGCTGCTCATGCTGTAGTGAGTAAACTGAGACCCAGAGAGGGGAGGCGATTTGCCCTAGGTCACATAGCAAACTGTTGAGCTCTCAGCTTACTACACAGTACTGCCCTCCCTATGCTCCATCATGCCTGCTCCAGTGCCAGCTGGAGAGACCCTGCTTCCTGTTGCTGGCGGTCCTCATTTCACACTCTTCTAATAAGCCGTGGTCACCTCGCCAGGCCCCTTCCTCACACCCACTCCCCACTCCTCTCTTGTCTCTTCTACCCATCCCATCGCTGTGTGGACAATACCATGGTTGGGGGTGGCAGTGGGGAATGTTTGATAGTCGGACCCGTCCGGAGGGGCCCTTGGAGTGACTTGGGCATGGAGCATTGCATGGACACCGGGGTCGCCAGGGTGAGCAGAGCTGGGAAGAGATGGAGAGGACTGGGCCCCCAGAGTTGGGGCCTAAGGGCAGGTGGCCTCTAGGCCTCAGGGACGGCAGGCGGCCCCTTGGGGCTGATGCTTTTCCTCCCCGGTGCAGGCCGTCTGCCTCACTTACTTCCCCTGCTTCCCTGTGGGCAATTCAGGGCCAGGAACCCCTCTCCCCAGCTCCACACTCAGCCAGCACCCCCTGCTCCTGGCAGAGGCCAACTCTGAGGAGCCCCCCAGCCCCTTGTTGGAGCCTAGACCCTGAGAGGCATGGTCACCTCCCTGGTCCCCATGTGCTTAGTGACCATGCCCATGCCTCCAGTGCCTGGGGCTTCCACCTCTTCCATCTCTGAATTCTTCAGCTCTTCTCCTGCCCACGCCCCCTCCCAGCCCAGCCCCCTTCCCTCTCCTTCTCCTTCCCCCACGCCCCACCCCCCCAGCCCCCCCAGGGCCTGGCTCTGCCTTGCTTCTCTGTGTTAACCCACGTCTTGGTGCTTCTCTCTTTGGGATTCCTCCCAGTGTCCCCCAGGCTGCGGGGGTGCTCCTGACGCCTAGGAATGCCTTTCTCTTGATTGCCCAGGGCCTCTGCCTGCCCAGGAACCCTGGTGACCTGGCCTCTGGCCGACTGCCGCCCCCTCCACCCAGGGCCGACCTGGGCAGGGAGCTGAAAGTAGCAATGCCGCCCTGGCAGTCTTAAGAGGGGCCCTAGCCAGGTCTGCGTGCGTGTGCGTGCCTGTGCGTGCGTGTGTGTGCTGCACTAACCTGCCGCTTGCTGACTGAGGTTTTTGTCTGTACACAGGCGAGTGAGCTCAGGGGGCCGCCTGCGCTCCCCCCCGCTACCCTCCGAGCCGCGCCCCTGTCTCAGGCACCTCTCGGACCTCGCTGTGTTTCACTGCCTCCTGCCCACAGACCCTGCCGGCCCGGACCCTGTCCCAGCCTCCCCTCCCCTCCCCACCCACGCAGCGTCCTGGGACAGCCCATGAGCCCTTATGGACCCTCCCTCCCCAAGCGGACACATGGTCGGGAGCTCCCCCATGGACTGGCTGCCAGGAGTGGGAAGGGGCTGGCTGTGAGGGGTATCAAGACCACCCCCTAGTCTCTCCCCGAAGGGGAGTGCCCAGCGAGTGCATGTGCTGCCGCTGCTATAGGCCCTGTCTGTCTTTCTGTTTGTCTGTCTGTGTGTCTGTGACAGTCAGGGAAGGATGTCCCCCAGCTGGCGTGGGGTCAGGCAGAGGGGGAGAGGATGTGGCCTGGCGTCCGTAGGATGGAGGGAACCAGAGGGGCAGGGGGCTGTGGGCAAGGGGCTCAGGGGCACTGACCATTCCAGAAATGGGTTTCAAATGGCACAATCCTTTCTATTTCACAAGAGACCAAAAGCCAGAGGCCCTTGGGCCCTGTGCTGATGAGGAGGCCTGGCTGAGGCCTGGACCTGGGCGGCAGGTTTAGGGCCCTTTGGGGCTCCCTTGTTCACCATCAGGGCCAGGGATGCTCTATTTGAGAAGGAGAGTTAGCCAGGCTTGGCGCAGGAGTAGGCGCCTGCTGTAGTGGGTGTGGACATATTCAGAAATACCTGTTTCTTAGTTCAAATAAAGTCCAGTTTGTACCCAGCTGGTGTGCTGTGTCTTCTTTTTCCGCCGCCGTCTCTGTCCCCATGTGGCCCTCTCAGTTTTCATGCCCTTGATTCCCTCCTGCTTCCCCTGAGATCCCCCTCTCTGGCCCAGGTGGTATGGCCATGCGGAAGCCAGGCCTGGGAGCTCCTTGCTGTCTTGGCCTGCTGGGCGGGCGGGCTTTCCCTGTCTCCAAAGGAACAAAATGCATCTTTCTCTCTGTGTCTGTCTGTCTCTCTGTGTGTCTCTGCGTGTGTGTCTCCCTTGCCCCGTGTTTCTCTGCTCCATGTGTGCCCCCTGTGGCCGCTTCCCCCACCCAGCACACCCTGAAAGCCGGTCCCTGGCCGTGCTGGCCCCTCTGCAGGACGTGGACGTGGGGGCCGGGGAGATGGCGCTGTTTGAGTGCCTGGTGGCGGGTCCCACCGACGTGGAGGTAGACTGGCTATGCCGAGGCCGCCTGCTGCAGCCCGCACTACTCAAATGCAAGATGCATTTCGATGGCCGCAAATGCAAGCTGCTGCTCACCTCTGTGCATGAGGACGACAGCGGTGTCTACACCTGCAAGCTCAGCACGGCCAAAGGTAACTGCCCACGTGGATCCGAGGGCTGTCGCCGGCTCCCAAGAGCTGGAGGGAGGGGAGTGAAAGTGAAGGAGCCCCGATGGAGCTGGTGTCGAATAAGACGACCAGAAAATGGGCCTCCACCTCTGGGGAAAAGAGCAGTGGGGTGGGAGAGAGTGCAGTACACCTGCCTCCATCAAGTCAGCACCAGAAGTCACTCCTGGCACAACGCAGGTGTTTGACACTGTGTCAGTGTTCTCTGTCATTCCTGTTGGGGAGCCCACTGCCAACGTGTAGCAACCACACCTGGACTGGGGTTCCAGTTCTTGCCCTGCCATACAGCAGCCACGTAACTGGACAAGTCATTTCATTTCTCAGAGCTTTAGGCCGTTCGGCTGTAAACAGGGATCATGATAATGCCTGCCTCATAGGAGGAGCAATAGGACTAATGAGATAATGTAAGGATGGACAAAGCTGAGCACCTGGTGAAGGATGGCGCCTAATGAATGTCTGTTGTTATTATTATTAATGGCATCTCTGACCTGGTCCCCATCCTTGTTTGAGGAGCTGAGATAATGCCTCGTCTGGTTGTGGTGATGTGTACCTAAAGGGGACACTGAGGCCTTTATAAGCAGGAAGGGATCTGGTCAGCATCACGGGCTGCTGTTTTCCCCAGATGATTCTACGTGGAATAGTAGTGTGGGGCACAGGGGCATGTGCTCTGGGTCTGGGATGGGGGCGAGGGAGTGTGGGCATGACTGGGCATAGAGGAGAGTTCCAAGGGTAAGGGGAAGGGGTGTGGAGGACGGAGTGGGCTTGGCTTTAGGCCCTTCTCTCAGAGCTGTGCTGAGGTTCACCCTGGGTGGGCAGGATGAGGTGAGGGGAGAGCCAGGCCATGCCTTGGTCTCCCACATTTCCCCACTGCCACAGCAGCCTGCTGCCTACTGTCACTGCCCACCAGCCTCTGGAGATGGTCTGGCCTCTCAGTCTTGCCTGTGGCCTCAGTCTGGTGCCCTGGAACCTGGCTGGGCTCTTTGCAGGCTCCAATTTTTGCTCGAGCTCTTTTTACCTGCCCAGCACGAGGGCGGGACTGGTGGGTTGGGGCGCCCAGGGCTCCATAGCCTTCCCTGCCCCAGTGCTGACCCCTCCCTGCCAGATGAACTGACCTGCAGTGCCCGGCTGACCGTGCGGCCCTCGCTGGCGCCCCTGTTCACGCGGCTGCTGGAGGACGTGGAAGTGCTGGAGGGCCGTGCGGCCCGCTTTGACTGCAAGATCAGCGGGAGCCCGCCCCCCTCCATTACCTGGACTCACTTTGGTATGGCCCTCCACCCCGCAAATGTTGGGCGGGGGTACCCCAGGGGTCAGAGGGCAGGGCCCTTGGCTGAGGCTGCCGCCTGTGCCCATCCCTCGCAGGCCGCCCTGTGGAAGAGAGCGAGAATGTGCGGCTGCGGCAGGACGGGGGCCTGCACTCGCTGCACATAGTGCACGTGGGCAGTGAGGATGAGGGGCTCTACGCGGTCAGTGCCACGAACTCCCATGGCCAGGCCCACTGCTCAGCCCAGCTGTACGTGGAGGAGCCTCGGACGGCCGCCACCGGCCCTAGGTACTGCCCTGGGGCCCCAACCGCGCAGCCGGGGCTGCTTCTGGGGGCCCCAGCCCTGTGGTAGGAGGCGCGACTCTGGGCCCCTGGGCCGCTGCATGGTTCTTACAGCTCGAAGCTGGAGAAGATGCCCTCCATCCCCGAGGAGCCCGAGCAGGGCGAGCTGGAGCGGCTGTCCATGCCCGACTTCCTGCGGCCGCTGCAGGACCTCGACGTGGGACTGGCCAAGGAGGCCATGCTGGAGTGCCAAGTGACCGGTCTGCCCTACCCCACCATCAGCTGGTTCCACAACGGCCACCGCATCCAGAGCAGCGACGACCGGCGCATGACACAGTGTACGTGTCCGGGAAGGGACCCTGGGGCTGTCCCCTCCAGCACCCTCTTTGCTTGCAAGAGCCCATCCCCTCTCGCCACCCTCGGGCCTTCCTTCTCTCCCCTGGTCAGGGATGGGGTGCCTGGGAGCCCAGAGAGGCTAAGGGGTCACAGCCTCCTGCCTTGAGCCCACCCGGCCCCATCTGCTGGGTCACCACTCTTGGCCTCAGAGGCCCCTTAGCACTTACTGGCCCAGCAGTCCAGCCTGCTACTGACTGTGGGCAAGTTACAGAACTCTCCAAGCCTCAGCTTCCTCATCCGTGGTAGGCTTGTTGTGGGAATTGAATCGGTTAATACACAGAGAGCACTTAGGGCGAATAGCAAGGGGCCAGTGAGTGTTCAATGTCACTGCGGCTGCTCTTGTTACCATTACCATCATCCTTGTCGATAAAGTGATGCTGCTCACACCCTCCTGGAGAAATTCCAGTGAAAAACCCGATGTGGGTAATGTCTGCATCAAAAGGATGCTTGGTCCAGGGTTGTTCAATAACAAAGAAAGAGCAGCAGGAGAATTACAGAGGAACGTATTTGGGATGGTGTCCTCCTAGCCCGGGGTATTTTCTCAAGGAGTATCTCAGTTCCATCCTCGAAGGAATCTGAGCCTCGTGTGAGAAGGTCTACCTATACCCTCTCAGACAGTCCACCCCGCGACCCATGATGGGTTTCTCTAACTGCTGCTGCACTGTGACAAAACTCGCCTTTGGTAAGCACTTCTTGTGTGCCAGGCCCTGATGCTAAAGGCCTGACATGAGAATCCCACCTTCCTCACCACAGGCCTGTAAGGCAAGTATTATGATCCTTGTTTACAGATGGGAAAACTGAGGCTTACAGAGGGACAGAGATTTATCTAAAGGAAGACAAATACCATCTGACTTCCTAACCAGGACATCTCCTGTCACCTGTGCTCTACTACACCTCCCATCCCGTGTCACCGCCTTGGCTCTGACCCTCCCCTCGATCTCCATCCACCACTGTCTTTGCTCAGCCCACAGGCTTCCCATCTCCCAATCTGCTCTGAGCCCCAGGCTGAGCGTCTGTCTCAGGGTCTGAATTGGCGCCTCTGTTTCTGTCTGTATCTGGGGTCAGCAGTGGCCCTGGGCTTCTTTTCCTTTATAAATAGTGTCAGCAGAGATAAATGAATGGGTGTCTGTTCTGGGCAGAGATAACCTCTAAGAGTAGGGAGAGGTGTTTGAGGACTGCCCTGACGTCAAGGAGGAAGGACAGTGCAGGTCTCTTCCCCTTCATGTCCCTCCAGGGGATGGCCTCCTCACCATCATTCAAGAAGCATGGTGTAGAGAGAGAGCTTGGGAATCAGAGGAACTGAGTTCGAGCCATGGCTTCATCGTCTATTAGTGGCGTGACCTTGGGACAAGTCTGTTAATGTCTCTGACCTCGTTGGTAACATGAAGACATTCTTGCAGGGTTGTTGAAAGGATATGGAGAAAGAAATGCACGTCAAAATCTGGCACAGACTGGGCACAGTGCAAACAAATTTTATTGTAATTTATAATCTAATGTATTTGGCACTTACTGCATGCAAGGCATCCAGTTCTGAGCCTGGTTGGACAAATCAGCTCTGTCTTCAAGGAGCTTACAGGAGGCGGGAAACATGCAAGAAATGAGGAAGTACCACCTGAAGCAGTGTGGGCTGGGTGCTGGGTGTCCTGGCCGGGGGGAGTCAGATATGGAGCTGCAGAGGGGATCAGGGGCATGGAGAGGAGTGCCCAGGGCTGGCACTCACTAAACTATATCTTGAAGGAGAAGGAAGCCTCAGGTAAGAGAAGAACAGTCTAGAGGAGAAGAATTTTGTGAGCTGAGACCTGGAGATGGAACTCATGTGGCTTGTTCAGGGAGCTGATGGTGGGTCAGGGTCAGGACATAGAAGAATAGGAAGAGATGTGTAGATGAGAGTTTGGACTGAGGGCTTTGGAGGTCACCTGTTTGGCAGTAGGTGCTATGAGGTCCTCAGATGGTGAGATCACACACGATGAGGCTGGTGGGGTGTGGGCCACACAAATGGAGGCTTTCATGGGCTCTGAGCTGGAGATGGGATGGGCAGTGGCTGTGAGAATGGAAAAGAGGGAACTGTCCGGGGTAGGAACCTGCCGAGGATGAAGTGTTGTGGAGGATGATGAGAAGGTCTGGGCCTGAGTGCTTCAGGACCAGGCGGGAGGGACAGGGCCGCAGATGTGGACGGGCAGCCTGGACCTAGAGTGTGACTCCCTTCTTGTGTCTGCCCTGCCCTTCCCTCCCTCCTATAGTGGATTGTTGGGGAGTTGGGGGTGAAGGGCCAGGCCTGGATGGCCTGGGCCCACCCTCCAGAGTATCCTCCCAGCTCAGGCCCAGTGTCATGTCCCTCCCCACCCCCAGACAGGGATGTCCATCGCTTGGTGTTCCCCGCCGTGGGACCTCAGCATGCTGGTGTCTACAAGAGTGTCATCGCTAACAAGCTGGGCAAAGCCGCCTGCTATGCTCATCTCTACGTCACAGGTAAGGCCGGTACTCTCTGGTCAGCTGGGTACATAGCCTAGCCTCTGGCCCACCTGGGGACCTGGGTGAGGGCAGGGCCTCTGCACCAGCTCTCTTTCCCCTTCGTTCTCTGGGGAGCCACCTGGCCTTGCCTATGCCTTCGGGGCTTTACCTCCAGCCCATTCCCCCAAGGCTTGGCAATCCTGTGGGGGCTGTTGGGCCCTAAAGGACTTCCACAGACGTTGGACCTGTGGCTTTCAGATGTGGTTCCAGGCCCCCCAGACGGCGCCCCTCAGGTAGTGGCTGTGACCGGAAGGATGATCACGCTTGCATGGAACCCCCCCAGGAGTCTGGACATGGCCATCGGTGGGTCCCAGCCACACAGGGCCGTGGGTGAGGTGTGGGGGAATGGACAAGACAGGCTCAGGCAGGGCACCCAGGGGGCCAGGAGAGGAAGGCAAGGCCCAGGGGGACATACAGGTCAGAGTGGGAGTGGATGGAGTGTTGGGAACAGGACTGAAGTGGCTTTGTAGGCCCCTCCCCGCAGTCGACAGGGCCCTGGCTCTGGGTCAGGAGAGGAGACAAAGCAGAGGCTGCCATGTTGCCTTCTCTTCTCAGAGGGACTGGGTGCCTGGATTGTGGTTCTTCCCCGTGCATGATTTCCTCCTGCTCTGTGCCTCATTCTGTCTACCTCAGGTGGTAGCAAGGAGTTAGAACTAAGTTAAGCTCCCTCCCTGCCTGTAACTAGACCTCATGCCTGACACCTCGTGGACTTTGAGCCTTCCCTCGCCTGTGATTGGGCAGGAGCAGGTGGGGGACAGGCAGCAGCGACAGGAGAAACTGAGGCAGGTCCTTAGACCAGACTGATGATGAGTCCCTGGGTCCTGAGCCAGCAGAACGGGGGTGGGGGGCACCCCAACCAGGCCCACCTCTAGCAGCTGCCTTCCCACCAGACCCAGATGCCCTGACCTACACTGTGCAGCACCAGGTGCTGGGCTCAGACCAGTGGACGGCGCTGGTCACGGGCCTGCGGCAGCCTGGGTGGGCAGCCACTGGATTGCGAAAGGGAGTCCAGCATGTCTTCCGGGTCCTCAGCACCACCATCAAGAGCAGCAGCAAGCCCTCGCCCCCGTCCGAGCCCGCGCAGCTGCTGGAGCGTGGTGAGCCTGGTGTTCCTGGAGGGGGCAGGCGAGAGCCATCGGGCCAGGGGACTGGGTGTCCGTGGAAGAGGCTCCAGGGCTGGTGTAGACGCAATAACTGGCAGGATTGGCATGGCTGTACACAACGCCTACCTGTCAAGAGTGCTTTTTCTCACTCCTGAAAGCTGCATGCACCATGGTTGAGGCTGAGGCTCTGGGTCAGAGGAGCTGGGGGTCCAATCCTAGCTTTGCCACTCCTGGCTGAGTTCCCTAGACAAGTTGCTAAACCTCTCTGAACCTTGGCTTCCTTGTCTATAAAAAAGTGGAGCTCACATGGTGATGGGGAGGGTTCCAAGAGCAGTGGGTACTGAGGATCTGATGTCAGGCCCAGCAGTGAGCCAGCCCTCCTGTTCCCAGGCCCACCCCTGGAGGAGGCACCCACCGTGCTGGACAAGCCAGACATCATGTATGTGGTGGAGGGACAGCCCGCCAATATCACTGTCACCTTCAACCATGTGGAGGCCCAGGTCGTCTGGAGGAGGTGGGCCCCGCCTTGCCTACCCTACTCCTCACATGAGGTGCCCGGCTCCAGCTGGCCAGGCTGACCTCCCTGTGGCTGGATCCTGGGTGACCACCCCATCCTGTGTTCCTCAGCTGCCGAGGGGCCCTTCTAGAGCCCCGGGCAGGTATGTACGAGCTGAGCCAGCCGGATGATGACCAGTACTCTCTTCGGATCTGCCGGGTGAGCCGCCGGGACCTGGGAGCCCTCACTTGCACTGCCCGCAACCGCCACGGCACACAGGCCTGCTCGGTCACCCTGGAGCTGGCAGGTGGGTGACCGTGGCCTCTTGACCTCTCCCTGCTCTGAGGCCCACAGGCCTCTCCTCACCCCCCAGGTGTACACACCCCCCTGGTAATCCTAAGTGCCTCTGCTCAGGCTTGTCCATCTAGTGGCCATGATGCAGTAGTGGTAACAATAACAATACTAGTACTAATAAGATATTTATTGAGAACCTGGTATGTGCTAGGCTTGGTGCCGAGTACCTTACATTTATTATTCGTTTAATATTTAGATCAACCCTGTGAGATGAATCAGCTATTATCTCCATTTTACAGATGGGGGAACTGAGGCCCAGAGAATGTGCTAAGTAACAAGCCTGGAGTCACACAGCCTAATAAGTCAGGAGCTGAGATTCAAGCTCAGATGCCCTACTCCAAAGCCAGACAGTGTCCCTAGCGCCTGTGTTAAACATAGCAGGAAACAATACTTCCAGAATAACAAACTGGGGTGGGGGTGGGGGCAAAGGAGTGCGGCAGGGATGAGGGTGGAGAAAAGGGCCCAGGTGAGAGCATCTTATCACCAGACTCCCAGCTCTGGAGATTCTGGCTGCTGCCCTTTTGCACAAGCCTGTTTGACAGAGCCTCCCAACCTTTGCAGTGAGCCCTTTCAAGTTGTAGTCTCTCAGACCTAGTAATTGTCTTGTTTTCCGGTTTGTTAATTAACTCTAGACACATGTAACTGCCACTCAGAACTTCGGATCAGCGTGAGCTAAAGAGTGTTACCTGCTGAGTAGATAAGATTCCAAGCGAGTGCAAAGAAAGGGACATTTTAGTTAGCACAGGCCATCTTATCACGGGATAAATGTACATCTTCTGCTGCTTTAAAAAAATTGTTGAAGTCCACTTGAAACTTTCTGATCCTTTTGAGCTTTGTAGACTGACGCCTGCCACCACCTCCACCCCATACCCAGCAGACTAGGGACCAGATTCCTAGAGGGCAGGACAGGCAGCTTTAAAGTGGGAGAGAGATGGCCATAGGGTGTGTTAGGAGGAGATATGGCCCTGCTGTGGATGGTGGTTGGGGTGGAGTCACTGATGATTTGGGTCCCTAGTTTCCCTTTTATGTGTCTTCCCCTCTGCCGCCCATCCTGCCACCCTACTCCATCCCGGCACGTCCCACTCAGGCATCCCTTTGCTTCTTGGCTGTGATTTTTTCTGTTTTTTTGGGAGGGGTTTGTTTGGTCATACTGCATGTCTTGTGGGATCTCAGTTCCCCAACGAGGGATCAAACCTGGGCCCCTAGCAGTGGAAGAAGAGTCCGAACCCCTAGACCACTAGGGAAGTCCCAACCACTTGCTCCTTGTTAGTACCATCTGTAGGATTCATCTTTCTTCCCAGGTATAGGAGGAGCCCTGGGGTTTGGGGAGGCCCTGGACACTGAGAGCACAGCAGCCAGACTGGATGGGACAGTGACTGAGGGAGACTGAGTCCCACCTGGCCAGAGCTAGAGCAGGCCTGGGCTTGGATCCACACCCCTTCCTGTTGTGCCCAGCCCCGTCTCCCAGGCAGGTGGAATGGTCCCTTCCCTCCATACCCAGGCCATGGATGCATTTTCCCCAGGATGCCGTCCCTTTTGTTAGTGTACCTGCACTGCATCTGGGAGGTGCTCCCTGCCCAGCACCCCTGCTTTCCCCCCTACTCCCCTTAAAGCCCAGATCCTGAAAGGACCTGGGGGAGGGGGAGGACACCAGAAGTTTCTCCAAAAAGCACAAGCACATTGGAATATGTATTGAATTTCGTCATGAGAATTAGGAACTGCTTTACCAGGAAATAACATGATATGTGTGGAGAATAAAATCAGTCACATGGGGGAGAACTAAACTGAGAATCGGTGATTATTCATCTTGCCATTTTCCAGATGGTAGAAGGCCCCTTAAATATTTAAATAAGATTCAGAGAGAAAGCCTCAAAACGGAGCAAGTGTCATCCGTGAACTCCCGGTGGGGTCACAGACTGAGCCGCCCACCAGGCCCTGGATGCATACAGTCAGAGAGGCCTGAAGTAGGATTCAGCTGAGGGCCACCACCCACAGGGGGCAGTATCGAGCCACTCCACAACAGCCCATTAATGCAGCGAGGGAAGCAGCTCAGGACAGCCAGTCCTGTTTTTCCAATAGAGGCAGGAAATTCAGATTTCTTTTATGTGTGAAAATCTCCCAATTTCAAAGCTGGCCAATGAATCCTGAGAGCCCAACAAAGCAAGCCCGCACCCCCTGGCTGAGGTTTTCTGAGATTTGCAGAACAGCACGTTTCGATTTACAGGGAGAGTGCTTGGTTCGGGCCAGGAATTCGTGTTCTTTGGGCCAAGTCTGAGAGCCCCAGGGTGGGGTGTTGGGACTCTGAGGGGTGCGGGAGGGGGGTGGGGTCTGGTGTTCTGCCTGAGCCAGCTGCTGAGGGAGGGCTCAGAGAGGAGCTGAGGAGGGAGGGTCTTGTGACCCTAACGTTCTGTTTCCCCACCACCACCCGTGCTTCAGAGGCCCCTCGGTTTGAGTCCATCATGGAGGATGTGGAGGTGGGGGCCGGAGAGACGGCTCGCTTCGCCGTGGTGGTGGACGGGAAGCCCCTGCCAGACATCATGTGGTACAAGGTCAGAGGCTGGCTGAGGCCTCCTTCCGAGCATGGGGAGCGGTGGGAATGGAGGGGTGATTTCCTGGGGGCATGGAAGGGGTCAAGGAAACCTGGACAGAGAGGAGAAAGTGGGACCCAGAGGCACTGGTGATGCTGGGAAACAAGGGTGGTGCCAGACCCCTAGGGGAGCTAGCACTAGGCCCTAAGGGCAGGGTGAGACTGGGTCTCTGGCGTGGAGGTAGAACTGGGTCCCAGGCTGACGGGATGCCGGGCCCGGGCTGGGGTGACGGCCACCTCTGCAGGATGAGGCGCTGCTGACCGAGAGCAACCATGTGAGCTTCGTGTACGAGGAGAATGAGTGCTCCCTGGTGGTGCTCAGCGCGGGGGCCGAGGATGGAGGTGTCTACACCTGCACGGCCCGTAACCTGGCTGGCGAAGTCTCCTGCAAAGCAGAGCTGGCTGTGCACTCAGGTGGGCTGGAACTCAAGGGGAGCAAGGCAGAGTGCTCACCCAGGGAGCCAGTGATGTGGGCCCCCACCTCCCCTGACTGGGAATGGCTCACCCAGCCCTTCACTCTAGACCATCCCCTCCTCCTGCCCCAGCTCCAACATTTGTGCTTCTCCTCTGTGTCCTCCATCTGCCCCGCCCGGCCAAGTCTCTGCCCCGTCCCTTGTCTTATCCTTCCCACCTAACACCAGGCATCTCTTCCTCAGCTCAGACAGCAATGGAGGTGGAAGGGATCGGGGAAGATGAGGAGCAGCGAGGAAGGAGGCTCAGCGACTTCTATGACATCCACCAGGAGATTGGCAGGTGTGGGGCTCGGAGTGGGTGTGGTGTCTGGGGGCCGAGAGAGGCTGGGCCTGAGGCTCAGCAACACCTGAGCCCCATCCTCTCCTCACATCCTCACCCAGGGGTGCCTTCTCCTACCTGCGCCGTGTAGTGGAGCGAAGCTCCGGACTGGAGTTTGCGGCCAAGTTCATCCCTAGTCAGGCCAAGCCAAAGGCATCGGCGTGGCGGGAGGCCCGGCTACTGGCCCGGCTCCAGCATGACTGCGTCCTCTACTTCCACGAGGCCTTCGAGAGGCGCCGGGGACTGGTCATCGTCACCGAGCTGTATCCTGGGACAGGCTGGGCGGGTGGGGGACACGTGGTCCTTGGAACAGCCAATTAGCAACATGTTTTACACTTTACAAAGTGGTCCCGTCGACACTTGGGATTTCTCGAGGCATCTTTATTTTTTTTAATTTTTATTTATTTTTGGCTGCACTGGGTTATTTTGTTGCCACATAAAGGCTTTCTCTAGTTGCAGCGAGCAGGGGCTACACTTCCGTACGGCGCATAGACTTCTCATTGCAGTGGCTTCTCTTGTTGTGGCACACAGGCTCTGGAGTACATGGGCTCCAGGGGTTGTGGCACACAGACTTAGTTGCTCCGAGGCATGTGAGATCTTCTCGGACTAGGAATCAAACCTGTGTCCCCTGCACTGGCAGGTGGATTCTTAACCATTGGACCACCAGGGAAGTCCAAGACATCTTATAAACACTTCACACAATGGAGTCTGGATACGTGTGCGAAGACCAACATTTTTTATCTTAAATTTACAAAGTGCTTGATGTGTGCCTGGCAGTGTTCTAGGAGCTTTACCAGTATCTGTTTCATCATCATGTATAGTTATCTCTCAGAATTTTATTATCCCCATTTTATAGATGATGAAACTAAGGTGTAGAGAGATAAAGTAACTCACCCAAGATCACACAGTTGACAAGAGGCATGTGATTTTGATCATGAAATGTAGTACAGTATATCCAAACATTTGCAAGTACTCCATTTCAGATGCACATTAATACTTGGCTTTATTTGGGAGGCTCTTCGCATACAGAATGGATTTTATTCTTTCATAAGAGCTGTAGTTAAACAAAGTCACACTGAGGTAAGGATGCTGGGCAGCTGGCTTGTCACTGCCACTAGCAGGGTGACCGTGTCTTACACGCTAGCCTCCCAGTCTGCACTGTCAGAACCCTGACCTCAGCAAAATGACAAATTATTATGTGTCATGGGCCTTCCGGGTCATTCTCAAATAGAGTCAAGAAGTTCCATCCACAGTCAACACAATGCTGCTCTAACTTGAGCCTCACAAACACTTCACAGGGTAGGTGAGAAGAACATTATCCCTCTCTGACTCCGGCAGGAACCTAGGCTCAGAGAGGTTAGGTGACTTGCCTGAGATCCCACAGTAAGTGAGAGTTCAAGCAGGGTTGAACTCTCAACGACACATCCCATCGACGCACCTGGATGACAGGGAAAGGGGAAGATGCAATTGATAACTGGTAGCAGATGCACTTTTTGGGGAAAGAGAACCCTGTGCTGAGCTGGGACCCAACCGGAGCTCTGGGAGAGGAGGGCACCACCTAAGGTGGGCCCAGCTGTTGTCACTGGTCACTGTTCTCCTTGATCCAGGACATAGCTGCACAGAGGAGCTTCTGGAGCGAATGGCCAGGAAACCCACCGTGTGTGAGTCTGAGGTGAGGGCAGTGGGTGGGAGGGGCCAGGCTGGGCACCAGCATTCACCCACCTGAGCTCTGAGACCTGAGGGGTGCATCCCAGGCATACCATCTGTGCCCACAGACAGGCCAAGGTGGTGTGGATAGCACTGTCAGGCAGGCAGCAGAGCCTCCTTCTCTGCTCAGTGCAGACCCCCACACTGGGACTTGCACAGTTCAGTTCAGTTCAGTTCAGTCGCTCAGTGGTGTCTGACTCTTTGTGACCCCATGAACCGCAGCATGCCAGGCCTTTCTGTCCATCACCAACTCCCGGAGTACACCCAAACCCATATCCATTGAGTCGGTGATGCTATCCAACCATCTCATCCTCTGTCATCCCCTTCTCCTCCTGCCCTCAATCTTTTCCAGCATCAGGGTCTTTTCAAATGAGTCAGCTCTTTGCATCAGGTGGCCAAAGTATTGGAGTTTCAGCTTCAATATCAGTCCTTCCAATGAACACCCAGGACTGATCTCCTGTAGGATGGACTGGTTGGATCTCCTTGCGTCCAAGGGACTCTCAAGAGTCTTCTCCAACACCACAGTTCAAAAGCATCAATTCTTCTGCGCTCAGCTTTCTTCACCGTCCAACTCTCACATCCATACATGACTACTGGAAAAACCATAGCCTTGACTAGATGGACCTTTGTTGACAAAGTAATGTCTCAGCTTTTTAATATGCTGTCTAGGTTGGTCATAACTTTCCTTCCAAGGAGTGTCTTTTAATTCCATAGCTGCAGTCACCATCTGCAGTGATTTTGGAACCAGAAAAATTAAGTCAGGCACTGTTTCCACTGTTTCCCCATCTATCTGCCATGAAGTGATGGGACCGGATAGGGCTGTACAAATTGTGCACCACACAATTCTACTTATTATCATGTAAATGGTGCCCTCCTCTAATTGTGCTGTGCTCAGCCTGTGCAGCTGTACATGGAAACCCTGAACCTCAGTAACCCCAAACCTATGTTTCGGCCCCCCTCCTGAAGGCCACTTCCCAGGCATAGCCTGGCTTCCTGCCACAACCCTGGTGGTGATCAAACATAATACTCCCCGGACTCTGGGCCTCCTGTCTCCACAGATCCGGGCCTACATGCGGCAGGTGCTAGAAGGAATATGCTACTTGCACGAGAACCATGTGCTGCACCTGGATGTCAAGGTGAGATGCAGATGGGGGGTGGGAGCAGGCAGCACCTGTGGGAGCCAGGCCCTGGGGTGTCCTCCCCTCAGCCCTCAGCTCGCATGTCTCGCTTTGTGTCCCGCAGCCCGAGAACTTGCTGGTGTGGGATGGTGTTGAGGGTGAGGAGCAGGTGAGGATCTGTGACTTTGGGAACGCTCAGGAGCTGACACCAGGAGAGCCCCAGTATTGCCAGTATGGCACACCTGAGTTCGTGGCACCCGAGATTGTCAACCAGACCCCTGTGTCTGGAGTCACTGACATCTGGTAATGTTGGCATGCTGGGCTGCTGGGGGGGGCCAGGACAGCTTCCTTCCATCTATGCTGAGGACTCACTCAGGGGCAGAGAGGAGCTTTACTAAGCCCAGATGCCTGCCTTCTCTGACAGTCAGCTGCTGACCTTGCTCACAGGTGTCTCCTGCTCTTGTTACTACCTCCCCTTTCTCCCTCAGGGCCAACCCAACCACTCAAGGCCTCAGCCCTATAGTCCTGGATGCCGAACCTTCCCACCTACAGTTACCTTGCCTCCCTCCAGTGAAGCAGGCACAGTCTCTTGGTCCCCAGATTCCTCCAGACTTCCCAGGCCAGCCCTGCCATGACCCTTGAGTCCTCCAGGCATGTCATGACCTCTGGGTTCAGGGTCTTCCCCAAAGGAGACGCCCCTATGCCCGTTTGTCCATGGCAGTGTTCACAGGGAGGACCCTTCCTCAGTAGATCAGTGGTAGCGAGAGGACTGCCCACTTCTGGTGGAGCGGGGCTGCCCTCTTACCCACTCACTCTCCTTTCCCCACAGGCCCGTGGGTGTTGTCGCCTTCCTCTGGTAAGAACCCCTCTGCTCTCAGGAACCCCGTCTCCTAACAGTCTCATAGCAGGCCCAAACATTGGCAGAGCCTGGAGCAACAGCACATTTGAGGGCTGCATCCTGCCCCTTCTCTTCCATGCCTTGGCTGCTTCCTACACTGGAAGAGTCCTCACGAGCATAAACGTGGACACCCTGCCTGCATGTCTAAGCTTTGTCTACCACCATGTGCCTCTCTAAGGGGTGGACACACTGGTAACATGCTTGGGAAGGCCAGTACCGACTTAGTGCTATTTAGACAGGGGACTAGTCCAGAAGATGGTTTAGAAAGGGAAGGGCCGGGATCCAGGGACATATCCCTTTGGCACAGACTCCTCACTGCAGGGGAGTGGGTCGCGGCTAGGGGAGGGCTGGCACAGGTCTGCTAGAACACGGGCCGAGGGCAGGGGTCTGGCTGCCCAGGGCTCAAGGCAGTGCTGCCGTCAGGGGGATGAGTAGGGGCAGGATGGGCAAGAATCTGCAAGATCCTGCCCAGATTCATCCAGCAGCCCCCCACTCCCGTCCCCAGCCCTGTGCTCCTGCTGGCATCCTACTCTGTCTCCTCTCAGCCCCAGGCCCCACCCTCACTCCAGCCCTCTCCACCCCTGCAGCCTGACGGGAATCTCCCCTTTCGTTGGGGAAAATGATCGGACGACATTGATGAACATCCGAAACTACAATGTGGCCTTCGAGGAGACCACATTCCTGAGCCTGAGCAGGGAGGCCCGGGGCTTCCTCATCAAAGTGCTGGTGCAGGACCGGCTGTGAGTACCACGCCCGAGGAGCCTCCTCACTGCAGAGTTCCCTCACACCACCCCTACTCCAGCCCAAGCCTTTGCCTGTAGACATTCAATCCCCCAACTCCTTAGTGGCCCCATTTTCCCAAACATTTACTGAATGAATGAATGATAAATGCCTTTTTAATACTCCTTCCTTTACAGGAGGCCTACTGCAGAGGAGACCCTCGAACATCCTTGGTTTAAAGTGAGTCTTTTCTTTCGAAATGGTGGTAGAAGAGGTGGAAAGAGAATGTTATTAGCAGCTCCATTTATTGAGTCCCTCCTGTGTGCAGTAGCCATGATTTGCGTTTTATTTACGTATAATCTGTTAGCCTCACAATAGCTCTGCAAAGGAAGGTATAATCACTCCCTTTTGGCTGATAAGGAAACTGAGGCTCAAATTGGGGACTGCAAGGCACAGGTCTGACCCCCCCCCCCCCGACATCCTAGGGATCCTCATGAGAGTTCTCGGCTCTTGAGACCAGCCCTGGGCCTCCTCACTCCGGGGGCTCGCCTCTGTCCTGCCCTGGTCCTGCATACTATGGTTGGTGGGTGGCCTGGCTGGTTTGTCCTCTTGGTTTTGAGCTCCCTGTGGGCAGAGTTCTCACTCATCTTCAAACCCCGGCACCGCTGGGCGTAGCACCAGGCAGAGGGAGGGGTTCAGCAAATGACCCAGTAAAAGCAAACTGTTCAGGGAGAACTGTGCTGGGTCAACAGAAGGCTGAGGTCATTCTGGTATCTGTGCTTGGAATACAAGCCTGGTCTCTCAGATCAGAAATGAGCTCTGAAAAGGACAGCCTGGGTGGGTGGCTGAGGAGAGCATCTGAGGTCTGGCCCACCAAAGCTGCAGATGTCTGAGGCTCTGGCTCTTCAGAAAGACAGTTGGTAAGCTGGGGAGCAGGTTTCAAGTGAGAGGCCTGAGCACAGGCCTCCCAGGGCAGCCAGTGTACCATGATAGGGCCTCGAGCCCTGGTATAAGGCCTGGAGCCACCAGTTTCCTCTTTCTGTACTTGCATGTGTGCTCAGTCGCTTCAGTCATGTCTGCCTCTTTGCAACACTGTGGACATTAGCCCACCAGGCTCCTCTGTCCATGGGATTCTCCAAAAACGAATACTGGAGTGGGTTGCCATGCCTTCCTCCAGGGGATCTTCCTGACCCAGGGATTGAACCCACATCCCTAATGTCTTCTGCATTGGCAGGCAGGTTCTTTACCACTAGCGCCATGTGGGAAGCCTGAGGTGCCTCTCCATTTAGGTTCAGGGAATTTGTCCACACGTGGGCACCTTGATGGTGGGAGTTGTTGTGACAGACCCCTGGTAAGGAAGCCTCAGGAGCCCAGACTCGATGCTGCTGTATCTGCTGTCCCCTCCTGTGGACATTATCTCTGCACTGCCTAAGTTAGGGTTGACAGAGGACTTTCCCTCAGGCCCTCTTTCTTGGTTTACAGGCACAGGCAAAGGGTGCAGAGGTGAGCACGGATCACCTAAAGCTATTCCTCTCCAGGCGGAGGTGGCAGGTGAGCTTGGCTGGGCCCCGCCTCTCTGTCTTCACCTTCAACATTCTGCAGCTTTCTATCACCAGCGCTGCCTTTTCTATCAGATGCTCTCATTTCTGCGCATCTATCTTCATCCACTTTTTAATTCTCTCAGCTGCCACATCGGCCTGCGTTAGGCCTTCTCCCCTGGGGATGAGGTGGGCCTGAGCGGGTCAGTTTAGCCCTGGAGGGCCCTCAGGTCTGACTCTGGTACCTTGTCTCCAGCGCTCCCAGATCAGCTACAAGTGCCACCTGGTGCTGCGCCCCATCCCAGAGCTGCTGCGGGCACCCCCAGAGCGAGTATGGGTGGCTGTGCCCCGAAGGCCACCCCCCAGTGGAGGGCTGTCGTCGTCATCTGACTCCGAAGAGGAAGAGCTGGAAGAGCTGCCCTCTGTGCCCCGACCTCTGCAGCCCGAGTTCTCAGGCTCCCGGGTGTCCCTCACCGACATTCCCACTGAGGATGAGGCCCTCGGGGCCCCAGAGGCTGGGGCGGCCACCGCCATGGACTGGCAGGAACAAGGAAAGGCCCCCTCTCAGGACCAGAAGGCCCCCAGCCCTCAGGCACTCCCCTCCTCAGGCCAGGAGTCCCCGTCTGGGCCCAGCCCTCGGCGGGGAGAGCTCCGCAGGGGCAGCTCTGCTGAGAGCGCCCTGCCCCGGGCCGGGCCGAGGGAACCGGGCTGGGGCCTGCTCAAGGCAGCGTCTGTCGAGCTGCCGCAGCGCCGAAGCCCCAGCCCGGGGGCCACCCGCCTGACCCGAGGAGGCCTGGGCGAGGGCGAGTATGCCCAGAGGCTGCAGGCCCTGCGCCAGCGGCTGCTGAGGGGTGGCCCCGATGATGGCAAGGTCAGCGGCCTCAGGGGCCCCCTGCTGGAGAGCCTGGGGGGCCGGTCTCGGGACCCCCGGCTGGCACGGGCGGCCTCTAGCGAGGCGGCACCTCACCACCAGCACCCACCTGAGGCCCGGGGCCTACAGAAGAGCAGCAGCTTCTCACAGGGTGAGGCGGAGCCCCGGGGCCGGCACCGCCGAGCTGGGGCACCCCTCGAGATCCCCGTGGCCCGGCTGGGGGCCCGCAAGCTGCAGGAGTCCCCCTCCTTGTCTGCCCTCAGCGAGGCCCAACCACCTAGCCCCATGCGGCCCAGTGTGGCCAAGCCCAGCACCCCTAAGGCTTCAGAACCTCCTGTGGGCACCCCCAGTGAGGCTGCACAGCCCCCAGCACCCCAGCCTGCCCGAGAGAAGGCCTCAGAAGCCAAGCCAGAACCAGCCCGGGCCCCCAAGCCCACACAGCCCCCAATAGCTCTGCAAACCCTAGCGCCTCCGCTCACTCCCTACGCCCAGATCATGCAATCGCTCCAGCTCTCAGGCCAGGCCCAAGGCCCCCCGCAGGGTGCAGTCGTATCTCCGGGTTCTCGGTCTCCAGCATCTCGGTTGGAGCCCAAGCCCCACCCGGCTGTGTTCGCCAGGGTGGCCTCTCCACCTCCGGGAGCCTCTGAGAAGCGCCTGCTCCCGGGAGCCGGGGTAACCCCAGGGCCAGCCGAGAAAGCCCGGATCCCTGCGGTACCCCGCAGGCCAGGGAGCAGTCTCAGCAGCAGCATCGAGAACCTGGAGTCCGAGGCCGTGTTCGAGGCCAAGTTCAAGCGCAGCCGGGAGTCGCCCCTGTCGCGGGGTCTGCGGCTGCTGAGCCGCTCGCGGTCGGAGGAGCGCGGCCCCTTCCGTGGGGCGGAGGAGGAGGACGGCATCTACCGGCCCAGCCCGGCGGGCACGCCGCTGGAGCTGGTGCGACGGCCCGAGCGCTCGCGCTCTGTGCAGGACCTCAGGGCGGTCGGGGAGCCGGGCCTCGTGCGCCGCCTCTCTTTGTCGCTGTCCCAGCGTCTGCGGCGGACCCCGCCCGCGCAGCGCCACCCGGCCTGGGAGCCCCGCGGCGGGGACGGCGAGAGCTCCGAGGGCGGCAGCTCGGCGCGGGGATCCCCGGTGCTGACGGTGCGCCGGAGGCTCAGCTCCACGCTGGAGCGGCTTTCGAGCCGGTTGCAGCGCAGCGGCAGCAGCGAGGACTCTGGGGGCGCGTCCGGCCGCAGCACGCCACTCTTCGGCCGGCTGCGTAGGGCCACGTCCGAGGGCGAGAGTCTGCGGCGCCTGGGCCTCGCGCAAAACCAGCTGGCGGTCCAAGCCGGCGCTGCTACGCCTTCCGCGGAGTCCCTGGGCTCCGAGGCCAGCGCTACGTCGGGCTCCTCGGGTGAGAAGGGGCCCCCGGGGGCGAGTGGAGGGTGAAAGTGTAAACAGGTGTGGTGGGATCTGGGGGTGCGGGTCTGGGATGTCGGTGAGCTGAGAAGGAGAGGGCCAGGGACTCCCAGCGCAAAGAAACGGAGACATTTCTGGAGGCCGCCAGGACAGAACTGGCAGGACTGGGGCAGCAGGAGGCTGAAAGGTAGAGGCTCTTGCAGGAGCCGGTCAGTGTTGAGGCTGTGTATTAGTCGCTTCGTGTCTTTGTGACTCTTTGTGATCCTTTGGACTGTGGCCTGCCAGGGCCCTCTGTTCATGGAATTCTCCAGGCAAGAATACTGGAGTGGGTTGCTGTACCCTTCTCCAGGGGACTTCCCAACCCGGGGATTGAATCCTGGGTTTCCTGCATTTCAGGCAGATTCTTTACCGACTGAACCACCAGGGAAGGGTCAGGGCTAGAAGTCCTCTATTCTCTGGTAGCAGCCGGCAGGTGCTCACAGGCTTGGTTCTTCACAGCTCCTGCAGAAAGTCGAAGCCGCCTGCGCTGGGGCCTCTCTCGGCTGCGGAAGGACAAGGGGTTGTCACAGCCAAACCTCTCTGGCAGTGTCCAGGAGGATTTGGGTCACCAGTATGTGCGCAGTGAGTCAGGTAATCCAGGTCTGCTGGGTGAGTAGCCCCCTACGAGCCCCAGAGAAAAGTTATAGCTGGGTACAACTTGGTTACAGGTTGTAGCTTGGAGGAGCCCTGGAAGTGGTGGAGGGGGCCTGGAGTCAGGAAATAACAATCATCATAATAGCTTCTGCTGCTGCTAAGTCGCTTCAGTTGTGTCCGACTCTGTGCGACCCCATAAACAGCAGCCCATTAGGCTCCTCGGTCCCTGGGATTGTCCAGGCACGAACACTGGAGTGGGTTGCCATTTCCTTCTCCAATGCAGGAAAGTGAAAAGTGAAAGTGAAGTCACTCAGTCGTATCCAACTCTTAGCAACTCCATGGACTGCAGCCAACCAGGCTCCTCCGTCCATGGGAGTTTCCAGGCAAGAGTACTGGAGTGGGGTGCCACTGGAGTGGGGTGCCATTGCCTTCTTAATGGCTTCAGCTGCCATTAATTAGCAACACCAGGTGTCCTTTAAGCACTTAGCAAGCACTGCCTCACTCACCTCTCACACGTTGCTTAGGAGCTAGTCTTGTCATCTGCCCTTTTTACAGGTGAGGAAACAGAGGCTTAGTCATGCTAAGTAGCTTGTCCAAGTCACAGAGCTGGTAGTAAGTTGGAATGTATGACCCTCTACACCCAGACCCCAAAAGTGGCTTTGTGACATTATACTAATGCCTTTCTTTGGCCAGCCACCCCCCAGCCCAAGAAGAAGGTCTCTGTCCCTGGGTGTGGCTCTGAGGGAGCTCAAGATTGGACTCCCTGCCCCTCAGTGCTCCCTGCTGCTGTGTGTACACAGGATTGTTGTGTGTGTACTCATTCTCCTCTGACTTTTTGTGAACCCCAGCCCACCAGGCTCCTCTGTCCACAGAATTTTCCAGGCATGAAACTGGAGTGGGTTGCCATTTCCTGCTCCATGGAATCTTCCCGACCCAGGGATCAAACCCTCATCTCTTGAGTCTCCTGCATTAGCAGGCAGATTCTTTGCCCCCTGAGCCATCTTCGAAGCCTGTGAATGTGTTCCCAAAGACACTCTTTCTCTCACAGCCTAGAGGCCCACAGTCTGGACTGTGCCTTCAGCCTTCCATTTCTCTATAGCCCTAAACACCCGATCACCCCTCCCTATCCCCTCTGCCCCAACCAAAGGCTCTGCACACAGACAAGCCACCTCCGGGGCTCTTTATTGGGGGGAGCAACACCTAGGATATGTCCTGGTCTGTCTCTCTGCCCACATGTCCTGAGGCTGCGGCAGGGGAGGTATTCCCCCCCCCCGGTCCCCTCAGTCCTCCCCTTGAAAATGAGGGGCATTACTCATGGATGGCAGAAGTTCAGGAGGCCAAGGTTTCCAGACCAACCTGCAGAGAGGAGCAGGCCCACCACCCCAGGCTGCATGCAGGGCCTTTATCAGTCACCCATCTCTTCTCCAGTTTCCCAGTTTCCGATAAAACTCCTCTAACTGTTCCGGATGCATCTCAGCAGGGCTCGGGACTGAAAATGTGACCTTGTTCCTCCTTGGCGAGTTGGGGGAGCGGGGGGGGGGGGGGGCGGGGGGAGACCCTGGGCGTCTCACTCTTGGCAGTGGGTGGAGGGGGCTGTAGTGAGGGAAGAGGGAGGGAGGGAGGAGGCCAGACAGTCAGAGCAGGGGCAGTGAAGGAGGTGCAGATGTTGGGGGGTTGCGGCCCCTGGGAGGATTGTGAGTGGGACCGGCAGAGCTGGACCAGGGTCACCTTTCACCTCTCCTCCTCCCTGGCTCCCTCTCTCTCACCACTACCCAGTATCCTCCCTTGATCTGAAGGTGGTCATTGACAAAACCGTATTCCCTTTATGTTGTTGGCACTTGGGTGTGGGAGCCCTCCTAGGGGAACGCTGGGGTACAGTGGGAAAGGGGGCAGGCTGACATCCTGTCAGCGGCTTCTGCAGATCCTCTTCTCCCAGCTCATTCACACCCCGCCCCCTGTTGGTTCCACAGACAGGCAGGAGCCAAGGGTCCCAGGTATATCGACCTCTCAGTCTACATGAAAGAAATCTACCTCCCCACCACCACAACCATCCCCAGACCAGGATGGGATTTTTCTAAAAAGACATTCCCAGGCAGCAGGAGTGCAAATCCTCAGGGCACTCACTAGCCACAGACCAGCAGAGACCTGGAGCAAAGACAGTGGCCATCTACAGCTCTGCCATGGGCCCATTCACCAGCCTGCTGTGAAGCCAGCTTTGCTGGAACAGCCCCTTTCTCTGGGGGTCTATGCCTGGCTTCTCCACTGGGCACATTAACGAGATAATAATCACAACAATAGAAGCTAGCGTCTATGAGCGTTTATTATATGTTAGACATCTGCTAAGTGCTCTACTTGCCTCTTGGAATGCTCATGACAACTCTGTAAGCTTGGTGTTATTATTTTCCTCAATTTACAGACATGGTCCAAGCTCATGCAGATACGGTGTCTTTCCCTTTCAAAAGCTCTCGCCACTTAGCTGGCCTGCGGGAGGGTGTAGAAGGTCTGGGATTGGTGCCCCAGGCCCTAGGGGGGACGAGGGATGGGGGAGACTGACACACTTTCAGGTTCTGCCCCAGGTTTGCCTTGACTTTAAGTCTTTTGAAATTGCACATTTTGATGGAACATATGTTCAGTCTTGGGAGTCTCAGGTCAGGTCACCAGCTCCTGTCACTTGCCCTATGATACCCCAGAACAAATGGTTATTGCAGGAGCTTAACCACTGTAGTTTTTCAATATTTATTTTCTTTTTATTTCCCAAGTGCTTATAGGGATTTCCCTGGTGTTCCCTGGTAGACTCTGTGCTACCAGTGCAAGGGGGTGCGAGTTCAATTCCTGGTCACAGAACTAAGAGCTTACATGCCATGCAATGTAGCCAAATTAAAAAAAAAAAATACAAAACCAGGTGTTTATAGAGCACTTACTTAGTGCCAAGCTGTGCTTAAAGTGACTTACAAACATACGAGGTAGCAACTATGACATGTCTTCAATAATCAGTAAAAGGAAGAGATAGTTCTACATAAAGCAAGTGCCTGGGAAAGCGATGCTCACCCCAAAGGAAATTCTCAAAGGCAAGACCTTCTCCTTCCCCCATCTGCCTGGGAAGAGATGGCCTTTCACTCTGCCCTCTACAGGCAGCGCTAGCTCTCGCATGCCTCCTCCCCTCCATTAGCGGTGAGGAAGCCGGGGTCTCTGGAGACCCATGACCATCTTTGCTCTCGCTCCAGACTTTCCCCCAGTCTTCCACATCAAACTCAAGGACCAGGTGCTGCTGGAGGGAGAGGCAGCCACCTTGCTCTGCCTGCCAGCGGCCTGCCCTGCACCCCACATCTCCTGGATGAAAGGTGAGGTGATCACATCTCCCCCAGAGAGAGGGGTAGGCAAGTGGCCCCACGACCAGGGGATGTTCAGCGGGAAGTGGCAGCTGAGGGGGCCCAGAGGATGTGTGTGCTGCTTCACTCTGCAGCCCCTCCTTCTCCTCTGCCCACAGACAAGCAGTCCCTGCGGTCAGAGCCCTCAGTGATCATTGTGTCCTGCAAAGATGGTCGTCAGCTACTGAGCATCCCCCGGGCCGGCAAGCGGCACGCAGGGCTCTATGAGTGCTCTGCCACCAACGTCCTGGGCAGCATCACCAGCTCCTGTACCATAGCTGTGGCTCGTGAGTCCAGGGCAGGGACCCAGGGGTAGTGATGCAGGTGGTGGGATAGGGCTCGATAGGGTGGAGGGGCTCACTGGGGCTCAACTTCTCTTACCAGGTACCCCAGGAAAGCTAGCTCCTCCCGAGGTGCCCCAGACCTACCAGGACACAGCACTGGTGCTCTGGAAGCCGGGAGACAGCAAGGCACCTTGCACATACACGCTGGAGCGGCGGGTGGATGGTGAGAGACTGGCAGGCTGCTTAGGGGTGGAGGCATGTGGAGGGCGAAGATGTTGGGGAGACAAGTACCTTCCCTGAGCTCTTCACAGATGGCACTGGGAGCTTGGGCCACCTCTTCTGTGGCCTCAGCCCCTGCCCCATGCTGCCTGTAGGGGAGTCTTCCTGGCACCCCGTGAGCTCGGGCATCCCCGACTGCTACTACAACGTGACCCACCTACCAGTTGGCGTGACTGTGAGGTTCCGTGTGGCCTGTGCCAACCGTGCTGGGCAAGGGCCTTTCAGCAACCCTTCTGAGAAGGTCCTCGTCAGGGGCGTGCAAGGTCAGTGGGACGGGGGTGGCCAGGGAGGGCAGGGTCACTGAGCCCAGGGTCCAGCCCCTCCTTGGAGCACCTGGTATTGCCCCCGAGGCACCATGGTGATAGTTTTCTCTGTCTCTACTTAGATTCCTCAGCTCTGCCATCTGCTGCTCACAGAGATGCCCCTGTTACCTCAGGGCCAGCCAAGGCCCCGCCTCCTGATGCTCCTACCTCACTGGCCCCTCCACTGAGCCCCTCCCCAGCTCCTGCTCCCCCAGGCCCCCAGGCAGCCCCTCTTGGCCCCTCATCTTCCCCAGCACCCCCCAGCCAGGCCTTGTCCTCCCTCAAGGCTGTGGGTCCACCACCCCAAACCCCTCCCCGAAAGCACCGGGGCCTGCAGGCTGCCCAGCAAGTAGAACCTACCCCACCCAGTGCCCAGGACTCCCCAAGCGAGCCCAAGTCTTCCGTCCCTGACACTGGGACCCCCACCCCAGCCTCTGCCCCTCAAGCTGTGAAAACAGCTTCTTCCTCAATGCCCCTGTATATGGTGACCTCCTTTGTGTCTGCACCACCAGCCTCCGAGCCCCCAGCCCCCGAGCCCCCTCCTGAGCCCACCAAAGTGACTGTTCGGAGTCTCAGCCCGGCCAGGGAGGTGGTCGGCTCCCCTGGGGGTGGTCCCCCCCGTGCTCTGGGGCCGGAGGGCACCACTCTTCGACAGGGCCCCCCTCAGAAACCCTACACCTTCCTGGAGGAAAAGGCCAGGCAAGCAGGACCGGGGCTGGGGGAGGGAAGAAGGACAGAGGTGGGGAGTGCATGAAGCTTTAGCAATGACGGGGATTCAGAGAGAAGGCCAGCCCGCCTGGGGAGTTGGGGGTGCCTGGGAAGATGAGATCTGGGTTCTGAGCATGAGTAAGCTCAGATTTTCTCTGTGCCGGGCGTCATGCCCAGTGCTTTGGCCTCGTAATCTTAATTTTCACCACTGAGAGGGACACTGCATTATTCCATTCCATGGATGGGTTGGGGAGGTTACGAGATATGCCTAAAGTGCTGAGTCAGTGAAGGGCAGAGCTGGGACTCAAACTCAGGTTCCTAAGAGTGAACTCCAGCGCCCACCCTGGGAACCACAGCATCCTTGCTCTCAGGGGTTCATGCTTACCGTCGGCTTAGCCGGCACAGTGCAAGTGCCCCCCCGCTCCTCTGAGCCTATGATATGCCCCCCAATGCATAGGGGTCGCTTTGGTGTGGTGCGTGCCTGCCGGGAGAATGCCACTGGGCGAACGTTCATCGCCAAGATCGTGCCATACGCGGCCGAGGGCAAGCGGCAGGTCCTGCAGGAGTACGAGGTGCTGAGGACCCTGCACCACGAGCGGCTCATGGCCCTGCACGAGGCCTACATCACCCCACGCTACCTTGTGCTCATCGCTGAGAGCTGTGGCAACCGGGAACTCCTCTGTGGGCTCAGCGACAGGTAGCTGGGCATCTGAGGGTGCAGGGAGCTGGGGTTGGGGGAGCTGGGCTCGGCTATCCCCTGACCCCCCGTCCCTCCAGATTCCGGTATTCAGAGGACGACGTGGCCACCTATGTGGTGCAGCTGTTACAAGGCCTGGACTATCTCCACGGCCGCCACGTGCTGCACCTGGACATCAAGCCGGACAACCTGCTGCTGGCCCCTGACAACGCCCTCAAGATCGTGGACTTTGGCAGTGCCCAGCCCTACAACCCCCAGGCCCTGCGGCCCCTGGGTCACCGCACGGGCACACTGGAGTTCATGGGTGAGGGTACCATGCCATCCAAGGGGGGATGGGGTACTTCCAAAAGGGCAGCAGCCAGGGCTCAACCCACTTCACCCATATACGGGCCACTTATTGAGTGCTTACTGTACGTAAGCAGTGAATTAAGTCCTTTCCATGGATTTTTTTCAATTTTTCTTTACAATAGCCCCAGAGATTGGCATAATATTGCCCCTGTTTTACAGATGAGGAAATACAGGTGCAGGGAGGTGTGTCTTCAGTATCAGTGTACATGGTAGACCCAGGATGTGATAAAGTTGGAAAGACAGGATAATTGATTATTAATTTATATAAATAAGGGAAACTAGCTACCATTCAGCTACCTGCTAAATACTCTGTTCATCGTCTTCATTCCCTAGAATAACTGCAAGCCACACTTTACAGAGGAGGAGATGGAAAGCCAGATGGGTTTAGTACATTGCTCAGGGTCCTGTCACTAGAAGGGGTAGGCTAGGATTAGAGCCAGCCTGGCTGATTTCAGAGGCTCTTAATCTAGGTGTTGGCCACACTCTCTGTGAATGGGCACCCACCTTTGGAGCTGATCTGAGAGAGCTTGTGATGATCTGCTTTTTAGCTCCTCTGTAATTCTGGGGACCCCCCTCCACATTCAGTGCCTAGGATGATTCCTCAGGTGTCCCAAGTCTCCCCTGGGCACCACGCAGCCCACAAGTATCCGGGGCCTGCTGCTCTACTTGTACCCATGGTCTGGTGACCTGGGCACCGTCCTGCTTCCCAAGCTCCCAGGGGCGTACTCTGCCTCTCTCTGCTCCCTTGCCACCCGGAAACTGGTTCACCGTGGCCTCTTGTCTCCTGTCAGCTCCTGAGATGGTAAAGGGAGACCCCATCGGCTCTGCCACGGACATCTGGGGAGCGGGTGTGCTCACTTACATCATGTGAGTGCCCCCAGGCCCCGCCCTCTGCCGGCACCCTCCCACCTCCCCAGCCACACATGCATGTTCGTGAGTCGTGCACACATATACACATGCATGTTCTCACACAAGTACCCAGGTATTCTTGTCCCTGAGTGCTGTGGTCCTAGAAACCCCCACACTACTATCCCCCTGGACCTCTGAGTTGACCCTCAGTCTGCATCTGTTAACTGAACTGTCTCCTCTGCAGGCTCAGTGGACGCTCCCCATTCTATGAGCCAGACCCCCAGGAAACAGAGGCTCGCATTGTGGGGGGCCGCTTTGATGCCTTCCAGCTGTACCCCAACACATCCCAGAGTGCCACCCTCTTCTTGCGAAAGGTCCTCTCAGTACATCCCTGGTGAGTGAGTCTCACAACTGCCAGCCTCCCAGCATGACCTTCTCCTAGCCTCACACTGTCCTGGTCCAGCCCACACCTAAGCCCCCCAACTTCTACCCCATACCAGTAATACACTGCTGCTGCTATTACTACGGTTACTATTCCTACTTCTCCTAAGTGGCTGTTCTACCACCATTTAAAGCCCATAACAGCCCTATGACACAGGCAGAATCATTGTCCCCATTTCAGAGACTGGGAAACTGAGTCCCAGAGTTGTCCAAGCTCACTCCCTAGGGGTGAATCCAGGATTGGGAGTCCTGTCTCTGGGAGGGTGGAGTCTGTCCTGCTCTGGGACCCATGCCTCCAGGCTCACTGTCCCTGGCTTGGCCTGGCAGGAGCCGGCCCTCCGTGCAGGATTGCCTGGCCCACCCGTGGCTGCAGGATGCCTACCTGATGAAACTGCGCCGGCAGACGCTCACCTTCACCACCAACCGGCTCAAGGAGTTCCTGGGCGAGCAGCGGCGCCGCCGGGCCGAGGCCGCCACCCGCCACAAGGTGCTGCTCCGCTCTTACCCAGGCAGCCCCTAGCGCCTCGGACCACAGCCCGGCCTCGGGCTAAGACTCGGTTCCCGCTGATGCCCCGGGACATTCCAGAGCCCCCATGGAGCTGGATGGGCCCCGGAGGGGGGCTTCGGACACCACCAGCAGCAACATCCGGCCGGGCTATTACCTCATGGACCTGTGGGGACAGAGACCCTGGGCTTCGGGATGCCACCCAGCTGGAGCCAGAGTGGGAGACCCATGGGCCAGGCTGGGTGGGGTCAGGATCAGGTCAAGAGGGACAAGGAGGGAATGGGCATGTGAGGAAAAGAAGCAAGGCATAGGGAGGAGGAGACTCTACGGAGGAGGTTCTGGGGGAGGGAGACAGAGCATCTGGGGGAGAACCATCCCAGGTGGGTGTGAATGAATGGAGAGGAGGAAATTGGGGGAGCCCAGGGTGTCTACAGGCCAGGGGCTGGGAGTGTCACTGAAGCAGGGACAGGACGTGGAGACAGTGCCAGGGAGCCAGAGACAGTACGTGAAAGAGGGCAGCGAGATGGGAGAGGGAGAGGAGAGAGGACTCAGGTGAGGGCCGGTGACCAGCTGCCAGCCTCCCCAGAAGGAGAAGCGTGGAGGGCTGAAGGCTGGAGGCGGGGTCTCTCAAGCCAGCAGGGCTCTCCTCCTATCCCAGTGAACATAGTGCTGGGCCCTCTGCGCTGGCCCAAGGATGTCCCCACCACCTCTATGTGGCCTTCACCCTCCTTCTCATTCATATTTATTTATTTATTGACTTTTATGAAGTCTCCCTGCCATCCAATCCCTCTTGCCTATGTTGTCCTGATCATCCCCCTCCCCAGCCATCCAGCTGTCTGTGCAGCTCTCTGTCTGTCACAAGGAAAATAAAAACAGCAAGTGGCAGGACCTATGTGTGTAGTCTATGTATGGGGAGGGATGGCTGAGGGGTACAGCACGTACACGATGCTGGGGTACTGGAACGGGGCATTCCAGCCTTTTCTGGGCCAGTGAGAACCGAGGTACACCACCTAGCACCTTAGGACCTTCCTCCCCTGCTCCCTGACCCTCCTGGCCCCTCACCTGTCCCTTACTACTTGAGAGAGGAAAGATATGGGTCTGTTCCTCCCTCTAAAGCTTCTGGAATCCTGGCAGGACTACGGAATCCCCACCATCAGCCTCTAACCATACGAGTGGCCCCCACCTCTTCTCACATGTTCCATCATCACAATGGGAGGATGTGGGGCTCTGGAAGGGACCAGCCCACACCCCCATCCTGGCTCAGCCTTCTTCACTCTGTTCAGGAGACAGGGCAGCTCTGGTCCTGACCCCTGGAGCAGAGGGGGTTGCATCATGATGATTGGTGAGAGCAGATGGTGAGAAGAGCTGTAGAGGAAAGCAGGACAAGCAGGACAGGCTCACACGCCCACACTCTGTGTCAGAGCACCAATCAGGACACACGGGGCAGTTGTGAGTGCCGCCGTCAGCACGCCTGCTGTGATGGGGCCGTAGATGAGGATTTTCCCGGGGCCCAGGGACACTCAGTCTGGCCCTTCTTATTCCCACAGCAAGCCAGGGATCCACTGGGTGCTTAGGTGCCTTGGCTCTAGCTGACCCCCTGCAGTGCCACAGGAGGGTCACTGGTCCCTGTAACTGAGCTGCCCTGCCCTGAGGTGGATGGAGGAGGGAGCAGTTCTTGTGTCCAGAGGGACTGTGCCCCCCTGTCCCTCCCCAGACTGAAAACTCTGTTCTTGGCAATGTAAAAGGAATAAAGCCTTTCACCATGAGCACAGGATGCTGGTGCTAGTGTGTCGCTGACCAAGGTTGAGAGTCTCTTGGCTGTAGTCCAAACCACCTTTTGCCCAGCCCAGCCTCTGTGGCTTCTCAGGACAACAGGGAAGAGCCAAACCCCATAATCATAAAATAACAGGATATTAGGGCCAGCTGGAAGGGGCCAGAGAGCCACCTTTCCCACCTGCCATTTTAGCAATGAAGATATACAGTTTGCCTGTGAGAGTCTCTAATCCCCTACATACTGCAAGTGTTTTCATATAAAAGTGAGGTGCCTGAACTCATATCTTGATAAATGGTAAAATTCTTCTCCCGTCCCCCTTCTGATCTTGAGCTTCCCTCTCATCTCCATTGGAAATGGCATGTGAACTGCTTGTTCCAAACCCGGAGGAGCAAAGGTAATTTATGTCAGCAGAGCCATGTCAAAACTGCTCTGATCAAAAGCTGACAGCTCTCTGCACCTGGGCAAGCAGTTACAGTGAAGGGAAGTAAGGCTTGCCTAGTGCCCTGGCCTGGGTGGACTGGACTCCAGGCAAATTCTGAGGAGTTAGCCCCCTCACCCCTGGTGGTCTGATGCCCCTATACACCAGCTTATGCCCAGGGAGGGAGCTTGGGCAGACCTAGAGTGTCAGAGTCAGTGCCAATCTCCAGGGACAGTGTAGCCCAGCCAGACCCTATGATGTCATATGGAGGGGAGTGTGGGAATGTGGCAGGAGAGGATGCTGTTCTCAGAAATCCTTAAGGTCCCTTCTAGGTTTATCTGTTTACCACCAGGAGGCACAGCATGGAAATGACAACCCTAGACTCCTGGAGTTGGGAGGAATAAGGTGTTTCCAGATTGGTCCTGACTGCCACGTGGGCCTCTCATAATTGGCTAGCTGGACAGTGAAGCCCATCACCACTCTGGCTTCATTCAAGGGCACCTCCACAAACACTCACACCCCTTAACTGACTGTGTCCAGGAAGGACATGTAGTTCCTCTCTCCAGGGACTGACCTGAGTGTAAACTGCCTCTGTTGAATCTCCTGTCAACCTGAAGCCATGCCTAGTTCTCCTGGGAGTGAGATGGATAGCCCCTGCTCTGGGAAGGGGATAGGGCCATGCCCAGCTGCCCAGCTCTCTGGGTGCTGAGTGTGGTGCACCCAGAGCTGCTCAGGTTTCCCCCGGTGGCTGCCCCAGTGGTTGAGCTAGCATCCCAGTCATCCTCAGGCTAAATAAGAAGACTGTGTGGGTCAAGGAATGGGGGCTGGGGTCCCAGGGGGCTTGGGGCAATCACGCCAAAGAAGGCAAAGAGCGGAGCCATGTATAAAACCCGGGCCTGGGGCTGAACACATACCCGAGCCCTGGCCTGACGTTTGGAAGGGTATGCCGCCTGTCGACCCACATGAGCCTTCACAGGGAATCTAGATCTTCAGGTCAGCCTAGACACTCCCACATAGGGTGATGTTCTGATCCTACAGGGAAAAGGCTGAAGTTCGGAATCTCTGTGTCAGCCTGGACCTCTTTGTTTGTTTCCTGCTCCCCAGATGTCCAAAGCAGCTCCCGCCAAAAAACCAGCAGCTGTATTCTGCTGGGCTGCAACCCCTCCCCCTGGATGTATGCTGGATGTCAATGACCCCCAGGTTCAGAAATCGGCCATTCACATCCAGGCCTCTTACCGGGACCACACGTAAGGGGGAGCTCTGGAGAACCGCTGGAGGAAGGGAGCTGGAGCTGCAGAATGCTCACGACTGCATTTGGGAGATGAGGGTAGGCTGAACACTGTATTTGGGGGGTGGGGGGAGACCGATGTTGAAGCTGAAACTACAATACTTTGGCCACCTGATTCGAAAACCTGACTCATTGGAAAAGACCCTGATGCTGGGAAAGATTGAAGGTGGGAGGAGAATGGATGGATGGTTGGATGGCATCACCAACTCAATGGACATGAGTTTGAGTAAGCTCTGGGAGCTGGTGATGGACAGGGAAGCCTGATGTGTTGCAGTCCATGGAGTCACAAAGAGTCATACATGACTGAACGACTGAACTGATAATGACTGAGCACAGTGTCATGTACCTGTAGGGTCACTGGACTTAGAGGAGAGTGGTTTCTGAGGGGTGGAGGGGTGGCTGCCAGAGTGGACAATTTTACTAACAGTTCAGGAGCGCTGCCTTCCCTACCCAGCCCCACACGTTTAATGGTCTAGTGGGCTGAGGGGGGCGGGGAGTAAGGTATGCTGTACGGATGCACAGGGCTGCAGGCGGGCCAGGCCGCGTCCTGAGAGCGTGGGGCCCTGACCTGGAAGGAGCTGTGAGAGAAGGGGCCGCTGAGAGTGCTGGAGTCGCTGAAGGACGTGGTGCTGCTGCTGGAGGGCAGCACTGCGAAGCTGACTTGCCACGTTTTGGCTTTCCCGGACCCATTCATCCGCTGGGGCAAGGACCGCAAGGAGCTGCGCGACGGGCCCAAGTATCGTTATGTCTTTAAAGACCCTGACATAGTGGCCCTGGTGGTGTGCGATGGCGAGCTGGCAGATCTGAGCCAGTACAGCATCAACGTAACAACCCCTTCGGCCAGTGCTCCGACTCGGCGCGCATCCTTGTGGAAGGTACTACGCGCCCTGGGTGCAGTGTCACCGGGCGGAGCAGCAACAGCTGGTGGGCGTCCACAACCTGGTCTTGCTGCGCTTACCGCTGGACCTCCCCGAGTCCGCAAGGGGATGTGGCTCAGCCCCTGCACAGCCTGAGCCGCAGACCAGGGCGCAGCGCCGGCCGCGCGCGTACTCCTTTCCTACCCCCAGAATTCCATCCCATCCGGCCTACGAAGTCCACTAAGGGCTTCAGTCACGCTATTCCACGGCCCCAAGGTCACTGCGAGCCAGAAGCAGAGGCCCGGTTAGAGCCCTGGTCTTCTGGCTCTCAGCCCAAGGCAATTTCCGAGGCACTGCTGGATGTGCGAACATTTCCAGATTCTCAGCCCTAGAATCTCTATTGATCCTTCTTTATTAACCTCTGCGAAGGGCGGGATTAGTCCCGCTTGACAGTTGAGATGATGCCCCAGCGAGGTTAAAGACCTGCCCAACATCACACAGCGAGCTTAAATCCATCTAGTATTTAGAGACGGGTATTAGCTGGGAAGGTGATGCCCTGCCTGCCTCATCTGGGTGGCAGTCCCTCTCCCTTCCTCTAGTTCCAGCGAAGATTCAGAAGGGACCGGATAACACTAAGGCGCGCAAAGGCGCCACGGTAACACTGATTGCCGAGATCCTGGGTGAGCCTGCGCCCGACGTGGGCTGGGCCAAGAACGGGGAAGACATCGAAGAAGACGACAGGTGAGGGCGAGGACTTGCACAAGGACCGCATCTGGTGCGGGAGCTTGGGCGGGGTCCAGAACCTGGCGGGAGTGGAACGGGGGCGGGGAACTGGACGGCGAAGAATGGAGCTCAGTACCTGGCCGGAACCCGAGTAAACTGACCCCAGAACCTGCCCTCCCCTTCTTTCCACCTAGAGTGTTCTTTGAGATCGGCAGTACCACCATGAGGCTGACTACCCGCCAGGCCACGCCCGAGGACGGCGGCAAGTACGAGGTGTACGTGGAGAACAGCCTGGGCATGGACCATCCATCGCTCGCGTGGATGTGGCCTGAAAGGGACCCTCAGACCCGTCGCCCTGGCCGGAGCTCCGGGTGGGTGAGTCAGACAACCCTCCTTCATCTTGCTTAATAAAGCTGCTCTCTTTGACCCTCGGCGTCTATTCTGTTCTTTTGAGACGCCATTTCCCCTGCACTTGCACCCACACTTATTCCAGGTCAACATACCAAGGTCACAGAAAGTTGGAATCAGAATGTTTGGAGGGTGCCTAGTCCAGTGGTTCATGTTGCAGGCAGTGAATCTGAGATACGACTTCTCTCACGGTCAAAAAGTTCCTGCACTTAGAAGTTTATCTCCGTCTTCTCTTCGTTTGCATAGCTCAAACCCCACCTTCTCCTGGGGGATTTGCACTCTGGCCGCGTCTATCTCAAGGCTGGCCACACTCCCTCAGGGCTCTAGCCTCGCTCTTCCGGGGGACCTGGCTCTCTGCTTTGGCTGATACCCCTGGGCCCTTTCCCAGACAGCTCAGGTCCTAATCTTAAATTCCAATCTCAGTTTCTCAGGCTCCATTCTTCTAATTTGGATCCGCCCCCCTAGATTCCTTGGTCACGCCCCCGTACTTTCCCATAAATCTCACCTCCTCGCTCTTGGTTAGAAAGCAAGAGGATAGTTAAGAACTACAAGTCCCGGCAGACTCTGCGAAGGAGTTATCGCGAGTTGCGAGAAGACACGTGCGCGGAAGGAGCAAGCAGTAGCGGGCGACAAATCTGGCGAAAGGGGGCTGGTGGTAAAGGGAGCTGATGGAGGGGTGCCGAAAGGGGTAGAAGGCAGAGGACGGTAGACCGAAGCGACTCGGAGGTCTCGACTTACTCTCCGCCCTAACGCCCTTGTGTTGGTTCCGCAGCCTCTGGCTGTGCGAGGCTAGGATTTATTAAGAGTCAGTTGTGGGGTTCAGAGGGTCAACAATCAGTTCTCCGAATCCAGAGATTGAGTACGTGTCTTTATCGGTGCTCAGGGCTTGGTAGGTTCGGTGTTTGGGACGCTAAAGCAATCTGTCTTTTGGTTCAGGGTTTATCACCTAGAGGTTAGTTTTTAGGATTCAGGTTCAGCCTATATAGGTTTGTTTTAAATTGGATTTGGGATGCACTATATACGCATCAGTGTTAGTTCAGTACTTAGGAGCCATTCTTAGGATTGTAGTTAGATATTTGGGACTCAGGGTCTGAGGTTCAATATTCAGGGTTCACTGTTGGGGTACAGGGCTTAAGATCTAGAGTCAGGATGCAACAGTTGGGAATTGATGGGTTTGGAGTTTAGGTTTCTTGAGGTTTGAGATCTGAGAAGGGTGTCTCTTGCTGAGTTTCTGAGTTTGCTGAATCTGTGGCCAGAAGGAAGACTGTTAGGGGTCAAGTTGTGGGGTGTGGATTTCAGAATTTGGGTGGATTCATTGTGGGGTTTGAAGGCCAGCTGGAGTCTGGGCTGGAATTTGAGTTGTGTGAAATATATGAGGTGTTGTGTCCCTGGTAGGTCCATATTGAACTTTGGATTTACATCCTTGGAGAGGGCCAAGTGTTGCTTTTTGGGGTTTGGGGCCTAGTTGGGGTATGAATCAGGTTCCTGGGTTGGGGTGTGAGATCTGAGCCTGACTTCTCTGTTGGGATTTGAGGTTTAGGTAGCAATCTCCATCATGCTCAAAGCTGTGATCCTGATTGGAGGCCCTCAAAAGGGTGAGGAGCCAGGGGAATGAGGGGAGGAGGTTGGGCTGAAGTGGTTGGGTGGGGGCAGAGGGAGGCAGGAAGCTGAAATGTGCTTCTTTCTCCTCTCCCAGGGACTCGCTTCAGGCCTTTGTCATTTGAGGTACCCAAACCCCTGTTTCCTGTGGCAGGGGTGCCTATGATCCAGCACCATATTGAGGCTTGTGCCCAGGTAACCGCGTAGGCTCCCCTCTCCCACTTCACTTCCTGCTCATCTCCTTCATGCCATATTTCCCCTTTTTCCAACCATGACCTTCCCACAAGGTATAACTTCAGGAACCACCATTTACAAACGAAAATGTGGATGTCTCCTCCTGGAGTTGTTCTGTATGGCTGCCCTTCTGTCTTCCCTTAACCTAGTCTCTCATCTAGCCTCGTGCTCAGATTCCGCTCCTATTTTTAAAACCTGGAATGTGAGATCAGGCAAAAATCTTAGAGACAATTTAACGCTGTAGCCGGGGGAACCTTAATGATAGCAAAGCACAGAACTCATACCTTTGCTCACTGAGGAGCTAATTTCTTTATTGCTTTTGGTATTGAAGCAGGCAGGGTTTTATTTGAATCTAGTTTCTACCTGCTGTAAGGACATGAGCAAATTTTCCTGTCTTTCTGAGCCTTAGGTTTCTTATTTGTAAAAATGGAGATAATTAGACCTGCTTTGTGAGGTGGCAAAGCTTACAATCATGTTTGTAAAGTGCCTAGCACAGTACAAGCACTTGATAAATTATATCCTCATCTCAAGCTCAGATTGACAGATGATAAATACGGCTGGGGGGAGGGGAGGGAAATGAATGGATTATTCTTTAACACTGCTTGGTAGGCAGAATCTTCCCTAGGGTGAGCCCCAATTCAGATGTGAGAGGGCAGGGGATAATAGAATAATAAAAGGTGAAAACATCAGAGACTGAGACTTTCTCCAAACTTCCTCATTGTCCAGAGGAGGAAACGAGCCAGAGTGGTAAAGTGTGTGCCCAGGGGCCTCACAGCTGAGGAGGAAACTCTGGTCTCCAGACTCCATGGCCAGCACCAGGGATATCTCCCCATTTTCATTCTTGCCTATCAGATTTTCCTTCCAACCTCTTCCTTTGTCCCCAGGTCCCTGGGATGCAGGAGATTCTGCTCATTGGCTTCTACCAGCCTGATGAGCCCCTTACCCGGTTCCTGGAAGCTGCCCAGCAGGAGTTTAACCTTCCCATCAGGTGTTTGTGCACATGGTGGTGTGGGGCTTGGGGGGGCAGTGCCCTAAACTTCTGGTTCTCGGGAGTGGGGTCCATCTGCTGGACTTCACCATCACACACTAGGAGGATTCTTACTGGGGCATCTGTGAGTCCCTGAGTTTATTGAGTTTCTCTGTGGGCTGTGGGCAGGTGTACTCTGGGAGCTGGAGGAGTCACGTACCCAGGCTCCTTGGATCTGTTTCTTCTTATCTCACTGAGCTGGCCCTGGGGTCCCTGGGGACAGGTACCTGCAGGAATTTGCCCCCCTGGGCACAGGGGGTGGTCTCTACCATTTCCGGGACCAGATCCTGGCTGGAGGCCCTGAAGCCTTCTTTGTGCTCAATGCTGACGTCTGCTCCGACTTCCCCTTGAGCGCCATGTTGGATGTCCACAGACACCAACCACACCCTTTCTTGCTCCTTGGCACCACGGTGAGGGACTTCGGGGGGCTGGAGGGTGCTGAGGGGGTGTAATCCAGAAATGTTTCTGGAATGCAGAGTGTCGGGGAGGCAGCCCAGGGGGTTGGACTGGGAACGGGCATCAGGAGGGAGGTGTGCCAGAAATCCCAGGAGCGGGGGAGGTGGCTGGCGGTGGAGACCTCAAGCCCTTTGGCTGCTCAGCCACAGGGAGCGGGTGAGGGAGTGGCGGCAGCTGTCAGTTCTCACCCTTGCTGAAGCCCTGTCTGCCACAGAGGTGTGTGCCAGGTGCTATAGGAGAGGGAAAGAAAGACAGAACAGACCCTGCTGTTCTGGAGCTAGCAGGTCACTATCTAGGTGTGTCTGTCTTTCAGGCTAATAGGACACAATCCCTCAACTACGGCTGCATTGTAGAGAATCCACAGACACATGAGGTGAGCAGAGGGGGCTGGCTGGGTGCTTGCTCTGGGAATGAGAAGATGGTGATCAGTGAATGAGGCATGAGATAGGATATGGGCGTGGGAGGAGGGAGTGAAGGGCCTTTGTGTGTGTCGTCATTCCCCAACCACTCCACCTCTGGAAATGCTGCACCACTTTAGGGTGGGCCCCACTCTTGTCAAACAGGTCATTCATCTTGTATCCCTTCTAGAGAGATAGGTGAGAGTGAAGGCATCACAGTAGATGAATGATGAGGGTGCTATGAGAGCACAAAAGGAGGCCCAAGCCAGCCTTGCCTGGCTGGGGGAGGGGAGGGCTCCCTGAAGAAGATCTGTTTAAATGAAGGAGACCGGAAGGCGTTGCATGTAGAGGGACCGGCCTGTGCAAAGGCCCAGAGGCAGGAAACCACGTAGTGTCTCCAGAATTACGGAAATCAGAGCATAATCTGCAAGGCGGAGAGTCTCTGTCCTTGTTTGTGAAGCTCCCTGCCCCCAGCCTGACTTTCACGCCCCTGTTTTATTTGTTCCAGCTTTAGTATTAAAAATACATGTACACACACACGTGCATGCATAAATTTTATTTTGAAGTTTTGAGCTAGGTACTAGCTAGGTTTAGAGCTGAAGGACAATCCCTGTTTCTAAGGATTCAGACTAGTGGGAAACCCAGCTGTCACAAATGATACAAGTGCTGTGTGAGGTGTGGCCAGAGGTCAGGGGTGCCCGGATCTGAGAAGCCAGCTCTGGGGCAGAGTGGACTCACACTGGATTTTGAAAGCCTAGTTTTTCAGATGAAGAGACGGGAAGGGGCATTCCCAGAGCAGGTATGCGATAGCATGGAGTTGTGTTCCGGGAACACTGGGAGGTGGGGAGGAGAAAGGCATGTAGTTCAGACTTAGCTTGAAGGTGAAGGCCTTCAGCCGGGGGCAGTCTGCACTGCAGGAAGACCACTCCAGCAGCAAGGAGGACCCGGAGCTCAGAGGGTCTTAGAGGTGGTTGCAGTGGCCTCTCCTCCCCTAACCCCAGCCTACTCTGTCCCCAGGTCCTGCACTATGTGGAGAAGCCCAGCACGTTTGTCAGTGACATCATCAACTGCGGCATCTACCTCTTTTCCCCAGAAGCCCTGAAACCCCTCCGGGATGTCTTCCAGCAAAATCAGCAGGATGGGCAACTGTGAGGCAGGCCCCATGACCCTGTGACCCCAAGTGCCCCTGGTCACAGACCCCGCCTCCCCTTGCCTCCCCCAGTCTCTACAGGCTCCACGTCCACCTGCTCACCTTCCTTGTCCTTCTTGTCTCCACTTGTCATCTCCAGCGGAGCCTCCCCATCCCTCCCTTCCTAACCTCATTCTGTCCCTCTTCCTTATCCATCTCAGTTCCTCTTCTGTCACTGTCTGTCCACTCCCCTTCTGGTCCATTTCTCTCAAGCCCTGAGTGTCCCAGAGATGCCTTTCTGAACAGACGGCAAAACACACACTTGGGTGCACACAGGCTTGTGTGTGTGTGTGCACGTGCACATACACACCCGTACTCTCAGGCCCAGGCTCCCCCTGGAGCAGTGCCCCAGAGCCCTGCTCACCATCAGCCACAGCCCAGGGTCGTCCTCCTAAGGCTGGGACCTGCTCCTTCTGTGGATCCCTGCCTTCACTCCCTCCTCCCCCGCCCATCTCCCATCTCATGCCTCATTCACGCATCACCATCTTCTCACTCCCACCCATCTCTCTGCTTTTCTCTCCATCTCTCCTGGCCTCTCTGTTTCTGCTGAGCTGGCATCTCCACCATCTCTCTCTCTCTCTCTCCCTCTCTTTCTGTGACTGTCTCTGCCCTCACCAGCTGCCTTCCTCTGGGGTGAGTCTGTCTGTGTTTCATTCCATCCAGTGAGAGGGAGGGCGGATGGCAGGGAGAATGGGAAAAGGGGGGAGAACCCAGGTCTGGTCGAACTCCCTCTGGATGTAGGGCAGGATGGGCAGCAGGTCTGTGCCTGGGGACATAGCAGCTCTGGGCGGTAAGGGGTGGGGAGAGTGGGGTGATGTGTGCGAGGGTGATGGGAGAGCTTCCTGAAATGTGGGCATCCCTCTGGAGCAGATCTGACCAGACCTGGAGAGGTGGTGGGATTCACTGATCCCTGTCCCCAAGAGATTGTGTTGGCCCCTAGTTGGGCTCAGCTGGGGAACTGATGTCAGCATCCCTCCCTCTGTGCCAGGGAGGACTCTTCAGGCCTGTGGCCCGGGGCAGGTACCATCCGCCTGGAGCAGGACGTATTCTCCGCCCTGGCTGGGCAGGGCCAGATCTATGTGCACCTCACCGATGGGATGTGGAGTCAGATCAAGTCCGCAGGGTATGGGAGCCGCCTCTGATGTGGCGGTTGGGTTGTCTGAGACTTTGGGGCAGTGGGCACAGGCCCTGCTGGCCCCTGAGCCCCCGTTCCACTTTCTGGCCCCCAGCTCAGCCCTCTATGCCTCCCGCCTCTATCTGAGCCAGTACCAGCTCACTCACCCAGAACGCCTGGCCAAGCACACACCAGGGGGTCCACGGATTCGAGGTACCCATCCTGCCCCAATCCCTAACCTTTGCCCTCCAGCCCAGCCCCCCTCCCCTCTAAGCCGTGACTCCAGGTCATGGATCCAGAGGTAAAGTCTCAGCCCCACCCTCCCTGAACCAGGTTTGGTTTAGGGGCATTTGCCCCCAGTCCTTTCTTCTGCTTCTAGGAAACGTTTACATCCACCCGACAGCTAAGGTGGCCGCGTCGGCGGTGGTAAGCAGTGGTCCAGCCCAGAGGAAGGGAGGTAGCCATCAGGATGGGTAGAGCAGTACAGATTCTCCTGAGCTCAGGGTTGGGGGGGGTCTCTCCTTCATGCATGGCTTGTAGGGTGGCTTCAATCAGGTCCCTTCCCCTTTATCTGTTCTGTGAGGGGACTGGATTTGGGTCCCTCCAAGGCCTACGATGGTACTGTTCTCCACAGCTGGGCCCCAACGTCTCCATCGGGGAGGGGGTGACCATAGGCGAGGGCGTGCGGCTCCGAGAGAGCATCGTCCTCCATGGAGCCTCACTGCAGGTAGGCACCCAGGCCCACGCCACCCACGTGGTGCCCCCAAAGGCCAAGCGGAGGGGTGTGCCCCATGGGCTCTGCATCTCGCCCCTTACTCCCATCATGCTGTTTGGCAGGAGCACACGTGTGTTCTGCACAGCATCGTGGGCTGGGGGAGCACCGTGGGGCGCTGGGCCCGTGTGGAGGGTACCCCCAATGACCCCAATCCCAATGACCCCCGAGCCCACATGGACAGTGAGAGCCTGTTCAAGGACGGGAAGCTGCTGCCTGCCATCACTATCCTAGGTATGCTTCCCGGGGCGCTGGGCTGCGATAAACTTCCACAGGTGATGGTCATGCCCTGTGGGAGCATTTGTGTGCCTGTGTATATGTGTGTCTGTGTGTTTGTATATTCCTTGAGCAAACATTTACCCAGTGTCTGTGTGTTAGGTCCTGTGTGAGTCACAGGGGGCACAGATGGGCAGGGAGGGGTCACCCCCCACCCCCAGATGCTGGTGGCTCCCAGCTCATTGCCCCTCGCCTGCCCTCCCCACGGCTTCCTCCTGGTGCCCTGGTCCACACTGCAGGCTGCCGCGTCCGGATCCCTGCCGAGGTGCTCATCCTGAACTCGATTGTTCTGCCACACAAGGAGCTGAGCCGCAGCTTCACCAACCAGATCATCCTCTGAAGGGGCCTGCCAGAAGGCCCCCCAAACTCCGATCTGCTCCCCTGAGGCTCCTGCCTGCCTGCCTGCGTAGCCAGCCTCTGTTCAGGCAGGCTCTTTACACACTAGCGCTTGTGGAGAGCAATGTGGGTGGTCGGAGGACTCATGGCCTCCATCTCTACTCCCTAATAAACCCGGGTGAACCCTGGAGCCAGCACAGACTCCGCTTGTGCCTGGGCTGGGGGTGGAAGAGGGGCAGCTGAGTCAGGCCCCCCCCCACATTAGCATTTAAATTGGAGTCGTTGCTTTGGGCTCATGAATAATGAATCTGGAGCCCCGGTAAATTTCCCCCTCCTACTGCCTCAGCCTCTGCGGCTCTGGAGGAAGGCCCTCCAGGCTCCTAGTCCTGCCTTTACCCCAATGCTGCCTCCTTGTTCCCCTTCACTGGGCCTGGCTCACGCTCCAGAGTGTAAGGGTTCCAAGGGGAAGAGGGAGGGATTTTGGTTGGCCAGTGGGGTGCAGGCAGGAGGCACGGGGATTGGGCCTGGGAGCCCAAGGCCCAAGGTTGGATCACCTGGTGTCCATTCTCTCTGGTTCCTGCCCAGTCCCAGTCTGCTTTCCACTTTGCCAGCTCCATCTGCTCCCAGTTTGGCTTTTGGCGGGATGGGGGATTCTCCCCCGCCCAAGGCCGGGTCTCTTGTCTTCTAGGCCCTGGCAGGCAGGATGGGCCTGAGCTGCTGCCTTTCTCTCCAGAAGCACATTCTGGGAGGAGAGGAGCCCTGGCCACCTCCCACTACCCTGGCTCTGGCCTCTGCGGGTCGGTGGGTGGGTAGGTGGGTAGGTGGAGGGTCCTCAATCTTCCTTCCACATTCCTGAAGCCCCAGAGAAACCCAGCCCTCTCTAGTATTCACCCGTGACCCCCGTGTACCCCTCCTGGTGCCCCCCCTTTCCCCAGCTGTGGGTGCAGAGCTTAGTTGCCAGATGAGCTGGTAATGATCGTAATCTGCTAATTGAGAGGAATCTAATTACCCGAAGAGAATGGGGGGGCAGGGCGTGGGTGGGAGGGAGGAGGGGGTCCTGGCAGCCGGCAGGGGTGGCAGGCAGCAGGGTGCTAGGGCCTTTATCAAAGCCCAGGATTTCAGCGCTTTGGAGCTGGGCACTTAGGAAGATGTGCTTTCTTGGGGGCTAGGCTGAGGTTGACCTGGGGATTAGGCTAGGTGTGACCTCCCAGGCCCTGGAGGCCCCTGTTGGCAGTCAGAGCACCTGTGAAACAACCCGGGGGGGGGGGGGGTTTCAGCACTCCTGATCTTCAATACAGTCTGCCTTGACAAAGCCTCTTGCCTCGTTCCCACTCCTGGTCTCTCCAGTCTTTTGCCTCCAGCCTGGACCTTCTGTCGCCTTGCGTGGGGTCCGGACGGGGCTGCAGATGGCTCCTCTAGGCTGGGGTCAGCCCCTGAGGGAAGGGCTGGGAGGGGTAGGCCATGGGGCCAGGGGCCTGGTCCCTTCCTCTCCTCCCCCCAGTCCTGACCCTTCTGTTCCAAGTGGTTGGCAGAGGCCATGGCAGCTTCATCATAAATATGATAATTTAATTATTTTCTCAGCAAAACACCGTGAAATCCAATAAGTCTATGTCAGGCCCTGGCCCCCAGGAACCCCCTCCTGGGCCCAGTGGGGGTGGGGGCAGTGTTTGAAGTGGAGGGGGCTAGTGAAGTTGAGGTCTCTGTGGCGTGCTGCTGCCCCCCCCCCCCCCCCCCCCCCCCCCCCCCCCCCCCCCCCCCGCTGGCAGAGCAGGTCACTGTTGTCTGAGTGCTTAGGTGGAGAGGGGGTGGTCTAAGGAGAGAAGTCCCATTGCTCTCCATTCTCTTCCAGCTAGTCTGTCTGGGAGGAGCCTAGTCCCTCTCCCCCTCTAAGGGACCCAGCACGTGGGAGTGTCCGGCCTCCAGAGGGGAGAGCACTGGGGTCCCCCTTCGCTGGACCTTCTTGGCCCTGTAGGGGTAGGAGGGTGCTGGCCCTGGGGCGAACGGAGGGAACTGGGGTGGGAAGTATGGGATGGGGGGGGGATGCGGGGGGGGGGTTCGCTCCTGCCATTAGTGCTTTTTTTTTTTTTCCAGTTTCCATAAAAAGATTATTCTGTAAAATCAGCGAGGGGGAGCGAGCTGGGGGCCGGGGCGGGGTGGGTCCCTGGTATCAAGCTGGATGGGGTGACAGAGGGGGAGAGCTGGGGATGGGGACTAGGGACTGAGCGTGGAGAGAAATTTGGACGGGCTTCAGGAGCCAGCCAAGGGGAAGAGACCGAGCCAAGAACACAGATTGGGGGGAGGCCGGCCAGGGTGGGGTGTGGCGGGGACCGGGCCTCCTTCCCACCCCGTCTCCATCCCCTCCCCCTGGCACTTAGCAGCCATTATCGGGGGAGCAGATTGCAGCCCCTCCCCCTCTCCGGGAGCCGGCACAGCTGGGGCCCCGCCACATCTGCCGCATCAGCACGGAGCACAGCTGGGTGTGCCCAGAGCCGCGCTCCCTAAAACACGACGTGGGGGCGGGGGCCAGGGAGAGCCCAGACCCCCTGAGACAGACACACTGACACCTCTGCCAACAGACAGACTCCTGGAGGCGAAGCTACACCCACCGCCACACAGGCTCCCTCGTGCGCGGAGGCGGGAGAACTGACAAACATGCAATTACTCTGCCCCGCCCGCCGCCCTCGCCCCTTCCGCCTCCTCCGTCCCTTTCTTCCCTCCAGTCTCCCCTCCGCCGCCTGGGCCACCTCTGAACCGTGGGGAGCAGGGATTTCTCCCTCCCTAGACACCCTTCAGGAAGGTTTGTAGAACAGGTGGGCATCGAGTCTGAGGCTTGAGTTGGGGGAGGCCACTGCCCCTCTCCGTGCCCACGCCCCTACCCACAGAGAAACCGCCCCCCCGGAACACTGGTCCCTGCCACCATGGACGCAAATGGTGGTCTCCATCCCCCAGTGGACTGGCGGGGCACCCTTGATTGTGGTCAAGGTCCCTGTAATGCGGTTTCCACTGGCCGCCTCAAGGAGGCGCTGCGTGTCCTGTCCAAGTTCTAATCAGAGCTCGGAGGCTCCCAGGGCCGGCCCCTGCCACCCGTCTCCCCAGCAGTCTCCAGTAGCTCCCACTCCCAAGGAATGGCCCTCTCCGCTCAGCAGTGCTACCCCGACGGGCGCAGCGTATGGGGGGGCCCATCAGTGGCGGAAAAGTCCCCCTCCTCAGCAGAGATAGGCAGGAGTCCCTACCCTCCCCTCTCCTCAACCAGGCGACGACCGTCTAGACTCTGGTTAAGTCCTGCCCCCTCGCAGCCCTCGTTTGCTGCACTCATCTCCTCGGCCCCGGGGTCCGGCCCTCAGCCCTCTCCTCCCCGCCTCCCCCCACCCCGCCCCCGGCCGGCCCCGGCCCCTCGGAGCTTTAATCCCTCCCGCTGCTGTACAGCCTTATCTGCTCCCAGCAGCTTTCACTGCTGCAAAGCCCTCTCCTCCCTCCTTCCCTGGATCTTCTTCCCCCTCCTTCCGCGTCCTCTTTTCTCTCTGACCACCACCACCCCCACCCCCACCCCCGGCCTGCCTGTGCCTTTCGGGCCCCTACGATGACTCCTGGCTGCCACCAGATACGAACGCCAGTGCCCTTGGCCCTCTCTCCAGCCTCAGCTCCGAGGTTGCCAGCTGCCTACCCGGCCCCACACTGGCCTCTCCCCACCCGAACCCTCCCCCGACAGACTCCACAGACTTGGTCAGCTTCTGACCAGCCGAGATTTTGCATCTTTCTTCCCTCCCCGCCCTCCCTTCTCTGTCCACCGCCCCTAGTTCCTCCAGCTGCCTCCTCGATCTCAGACGTGGTGCCTGCAGCCCCCGCGTCACCCACTGCCTCGGCCTGGGCGGGCCCCCAAACCGGATGCGGGACTGTCGCTGCCAGCCACAGAAGAGGGGTCAAGGCTGTCCGGCCCTCGGACAGAGTAGGGGGTGCCTAGTGCTGGCGGCCAGTGGGGGCAGGGCCCGGTGGCAGGACGCTAACCCTCTTCAGTAGCCTCAGATCACGTCCGGGCCTCCCCACCCCCTTCGCTGGGACTCTCATTAACCGCTTCTCCTGCCTCGTCCGCGGCATAAATAACCCAGATAAATCAGCCGCCGTCCGCCCCCCCGCCCCTCGGCCCCTGCACAGCCCGTTTGTCACCGCTGCTCGCTCACCAGCCAGGACCGGCCCAGTCCCGGCCTCCGCCCCCTGATCCGTGTCCCTTTCCCACCCACGTCTTTCCCACACTGGCTGGTGCTCTGGGTCCCCAGCAGAGCCAGGCCTGGGACAGGTATCAGCTGGGCTGGACAGGGTGGCCCGGGGAGGTACTCTGGGAGCTGAGGGCGGCTGGGGCCTCACTCTAGGACCATGTTGTCTAGGAGTTTGGGGGTCATGTCATTTACGAGTGGGGTCACCCAGGCTGGGAGCGTGAGACCCACGAAAGGAGGGGAAGGGACAAATGCAGCTTAGCTTGGGTGTGCCAGCTGGGAGAAGAGGCAACCCAAGGTCTGCGGGCGTGGGGCAAGATACCTAGGAGCCCCCAAGCTGGATCCTGAGAGGCCTCCAGGTCTACCTTCTGGAGCACTTTGCCCAAATAAAACCTCCATGCCCCTTATCAGGGGCTCTGAGTCAGAACCCTCCCACCCTCCCTCACCTATCTGCCCCCATTCCCTTGCCCTGCATGGTGAGGCCGTACAGATGCCACGCTAATTGCTGCTGCTTCAGTCCATCCACCAGCTCCCTCAGTCGGGAAGCCTACTTCAGCTGGGAGGGGGTGGGTGGAGAACTGAACTGGGGAGCAAGTCTGGGCAGTGGGGCCAACGGGAGGGCAGGCGGAGGACGCCTGGCTAAGGCTTCACGTCCTGACCCTACTCTTCCCCCCTCCACCCAACTCCTCCCCCCAACCTGCACCCACATTCCCACCCGCAGAATCCTGGGCAGCCCCTCCCCCCTTGCTCATACCCGCCCGGGTCCCAGCTAGCCACACTTGGCCCTGATGCTCACTGCAGGGGGTGGCCGGTCCCCTGGGAATGGGTAGGAGGAGCAGGGGAAAAGGGAAGGGGGAGCTTGGGCGCAAGGCTGGGGGTGGGGGTGGGGAAGAAGCTGGGCCGGGCCCCAGGGACCAGCTGGGCAATGAGCCGGGGAAGCAGCCGGGAGGCTAAATGAGGGAGATTATCACCCAACTGCAGCCGGGCAGAGAGGGAGGCAGGCAGGGAAGCAGGGAGAGGGAGGGGAGAAGTGATGGGGGCCAGAGGGGAAGGGGGCATAAAGGGGATGGGGGTGGGGGTGAAAGGGGAGGCTGGAGGGATGGGGGGAGGCCAAGGGATGGGCTAGAAGGACATGGAGGGGCTCCCACTGAGCACAGCCATATTCCTAGGGTCTGGGAGACTGGATGGTGGGGACCTGGGAACAATTGGAGACAGCTGGCTGTGGGGCAGTGGAGGGGGGTGCTTGCGGCTCACTACTGCTCCACTTCACAGAGGCCTGGAACTCCCCTCACCACCCTCTGCCCCCCTGTCCCCCTTGCCCCCCCCCCACCGGGTTACCGCCCAGACTCCTGCTAGAGGCTGAAGGCTTCCTGAGGCAGCTTCAGGAGGAAAAGGGTGTGCTTTGGGCTCATGATGGAGGCCAGTTATGTTGAGGAGCATGACCTATGTTCTCAGGACAATTTAGTAACATGCAGAGTCCTGGGCGGCAACCAGTGCTGGGGGAGAGCTTGGGGGTAGCTCCCCGTTTTCTTGGCAGAGCCCTAGACTGAAGTAACCTTAAAAAAGCAATTAAATCACCTTTAAAAAAAAGCCAGTAAAGAAAAATCAATACCAGGAGAAAGGGGGAAGAGAGAGGCTGGGGAGGACAAGGAGGTGGGGGCAGGAAGCACTGGAAGGGTCTGGTGGTCTGCAGGGAGGGGTGAGCATGGCAGGGGTAGCAATGGGGGCTGTCGGTGGTCATTTAGAGACTCTGAGTGCTAACTCAGCAGCTGCTCTCAGTACCAACCCCTGTCCCCTCTGGGACTTGGCCAGGCAAAGCCCCTGACCCTAGGGGTCTGGGCTCCTCAGAGTGAAGGAGCTGGCCCAGCCAAGGGGCCCCTGAGGAAGCTATTTTGATCAGAGACTAGGGACAACCCCTGCAGGGTGCCACACAGGGCTGGGGTTGGGGGGCTGTGTGTGTGTGTGGGCGGGCTCCATGCTTGGGTGACCTGCAATGGACACGGCCTGACCCAGGCTTGCAGCCAAGGGTGAGCAGAGCTGTTTCCTGCCCCCCTGGGGAGCCACCTCTGGGCCCCTTTCGGGGCAGGGCAGGCCTGCTGCAGGGAAGGGGTGGCCGCTGGACAGCGGGTGGACCTCAGGCTCTAATCCCTGGTTGCTGCCGTTTCCCTCAGATCGATTCCCTTCTCACTTTTTTTTTCAGCTGCTGGTTCCGCGGCTCGGATCGATGGAGCCGCCTTCCCCGCCCCTCTGAGCTTCCTCTCCCTGCTGCTCATTAGCGCCCCGATTAATCAGCCCCCCTTTCCTCTAGGGGACAAGTGCTTCCTCTCCCATGAGCGCTCTCACTCTCACACAGCGCCCCCCCCAGCACAGGCAGCTCACTGTGACCACTCCATCCTGGGGGTACCCTGGCATCATCCCTTCTGGGCCAGCCACCACGGGCCCCATCCTGCCTCTCCTCCGCAAAGCATGGTCACCCCAGCGCTCCCCTGCCCCTCTGCCTGGCACCTCCTGTGCCTGCTTCTTTAGGATTGCATTCCCTCCAATTCAAACCCAGCACATCTGGGCTCCTTCCAAAACCCCCATTTGGGCTCTTCCTGACCTCCATGCCATACCATCTCCCCCACATCATACCTCCTCTGTTCCCTGGCCTGGCCACCCAACACATTCCCCGCCGCCCCTACCATAGGCCTAGCTGTGCCAAGGGATTTGGGAAATATTTGGGGAGGCAAAGTGGCCACAGATGCTTAAGCCAGTCAGGGGGCCCTCTATCCCAGACACACAAGAAACTGAGTTTGGGAATGGAAATGAAGTGGGGGAGAGGGTGGCCAAAATGGGAGAGTGGGCAGGAGCATGGTGGATGTTAAGTCCATATCAAAGCTCTAAGGAAGTCAAGTATCTTGATGGAGCCATCACTGACCCCTCGTCTGTCTTGCCTGCCGTTCTCTGCCCTCCACACCCCTCCCTCATTCAAACAAGTGGCTTTCCCAAGGAGTTCTCTGGAAGGTGCTGTGAGTGGAGTAGTGAGGTCAGGTGGTGGTTGGGTGCTGGTGTCAGGAGTCAGGGAGGCCAGGAGGTGGGGGATGGAGTTGGCTGACCCTTCTCGGGGTGTGGTCCAGAAAAGTGGCAAAATAAGCTAAGGACTCTAGGTGCAAGCCTGTTCCCTGGTGGCCTGGGAGTGGGGCCAGGTGGGGACCCCACTCATGACGAGGCTATAGCAAGAGTTTGGGGGCCTCCAGACGAGGTTCCAGACAGGGACCCGAGATCCCTGTCCTGGGTTGGGGGCTGCCCCCCTCCCCTGGCCTGGCTCCTGCCGCCCATGCTGCCGGTGAAACGCTGTTGACATGTCCTGAATTATTAAGCACGGGGTGGGCTCTGGAGCACATGCTGAGCGGAGCGGCTGGGGCTGCACGGCGTGGCGGAGCAGCGCTCGCTCCCTCGCTCACTCGCTCGCTCGCTCGCAGGGACACACGCAGGGGCTGACAGCTGTGCTGGTGCTGATAAGGGAAGCCACAAGGAGACGATCGAGGAGAGAGACAAGCGGCAGCAGAGGCAGCAGAGGCAGAGGCATCATCAGGGCTGCGGAGCTGCTGGGAGTGGGAGTGACTCCCCCACCTCAGGCTCCTACCCTGTCCCCATCCTTTTCCCCGTTTGCCCTGAGTTTAGAAGAGCCGCTGCTGCCACCGCCGCCACTCCGGAGGGCACCGGGGGCTGCTGGACAGAGAGGGACAGGGGCAGGAAGGCTCCGGCTGGTCCCAGCAGCTGGGGACAGATGCCGATCGAGATTGTGTGCAAAATCAAATTTGCAGAGGAGGATGTGAAACCCAAGGAGAAGGAGGCAGGGGATGAGCAGAGCCTCCTGGGGGCCACTCAGGGGGCAGCAGCCCCCCGGGACCTAGCCACCTTCGCCAGCACCACCACTCTGCATGGGCTGGGCCGGGCCTGTGGCCCAGGCCCCCATGGACTACGGAGAACCCTCTGGGCACTGGCCCTCCTCACCTCTCTGGCTGCCTTCCTGTACCAGGCGGCCGGCCTGGCCCGGGGCTACCTGACCTGGCCTCACCTGGTGGTGATGGATCCCGCTGCCCCAGCCCCAGCGGCCGGCTTCCCCGCCGTCACCCTCTGCAACATCAACCGCTTCCGGCATTCGGCCCTCAGCGATGCCGACATCTTCCACCTGGCCAACCTGACCGGGCTGCCCCCCAAAGACAGGGATGGGCACCGTGCTGCTGGCCTGCGCTACCCAGAGCCTGACATGGTAGACATCCTCAACCGCACCGGCCACCAGCTTGCTGACATGCTCAAGAGCTGCAACTTCAGTGGGCACCACTGCTCTGCCAGCAACTTCTCCGTGGTGAGTCCTGCCAGGTGGCCAGGCCGGCCTGGGGTGGCCGGAGGCTGGCGGTGGGGGTGGGGGTGGCGCGCAGGGCATCCTCAAACAGGGCTTCCCCTCCTTCCGCCGCCAGAGGCTGGCCTCATGTCAACCCCCAGCCCGGTGTTTCCCTCGGGGCTCCCCGGTGGGGAGCAGTGGACACTCCTGGGGGCTTACCCGGCGGCTGCTGCTGCTCCTCCGCGGGCTTTCCTGCTGCTGCAGCGCCCGGGTCTGGGGGGCCGAGGGTCCTAGAAAGGGCCTGGGGGGGCGCCCAAAAGCCAGTCAGCTTGCTGGGAAGGCATGCACCAGGCCACGGCCAGACCAACTGACCCTGCTTTTCTCTTACTCCCCTTTTCTTCTGTGGCCGCTGGATTTTTCTCCCCCCTCACCAAACAAGAGCGATGGGGAGAGTGTGTCTGGGGGCTCCAGCAAGGGAGGGACTCGGGGCTGCTTCTGGGGGAGCCAACCCAGCCAGCAGACTGGATAGAGCCGATCTTTGTGGACACTGGGTGCCAGTGTCTCTCGCTGTCTCTGTGTCTCTCACACACACCTCCTTTCACGAACTCCCTCACACATCCCTCTTTCATGCTCCCCTCCAGTTTCCCGGCTGCCCAGGCCCTCCCTCTGTTTCCTGGTTCTTGCTGCTCCCTTGCCTGGCTCTGCCTCTTACACTGAGAATCAGTCATTCACTCTTACAAGCATGGCTCACCCTCACTGCTGCCCCCAGCACACACGTGCATACAACACACACACACGTACACACACACCTACTGCATGGGGACATAGTTCCTGCACACTCTCACACACACTCAGCGTTCCTGTCGCTACACTCACGTGCACACCTGCACACCCACGCACGCATCCAGAGAGCTACTCATCCACGTGCCCACAGCCCAGCCCTTACTCAGATGCCCAGGACAGGGTCACCACCTGGATGCCAGCCCACCTTGTGACCCCAGCTACCTCAGCCCCTGCTCCCTGTCTCACATATGTGTGAATGCATGCACACACACTACACTCTCACGTGGAAGCATGGAGCTGCCCTCCCATGCACACCTCCCATAATCCAGATATGTGAGGTATGAGTGTGTGTGTGAGGGGGTGTGTCCTGTACTCTGTTAGTGCTCCATTCATCCACAGTCACAGGCTGTCTGTTATTCCTGGGGCTTGAGATGCTGTCCCTGGTCCAGTTTACTCTCGGCATTATGTATGTGGGAGTGTGGGGTGTGTGTTTTCATTCTTGTGACTGTGCCCAGCACATATGCAAATATATGGCATCAACATGGTGCCCATCCAGCCCAGGCTTTAAAGCCAGCCCCAGATGGGGGACTCTTCCTTGTCATGAGCTGGGGCCCCCCACTCAGGGTCTCCTTCATTCACTGCCTCAGTAGCACCAGGAAATATGCTCCAGCCATGTTCCTGCAATCTTGGGGTCCTCTTGCCATGGGGTGGGGGTAGTTGGGTGGAAATGGAGGAAGGGATGAGAAGGAGGATTGTGCTGAGAGGAATGGGGGGTGGGTGCTGGCCCTGTGGTCCAACTACATACCCCTTCTTCCAGGAAAAATCACTGCTCTTTAAGCAATTGTCCCTAAGGAGTGTGTGAATGTGGCCTCTCGGGTCCGAGGGGCTCCTCCTGCGACATCCCCACCCTTCCGGTTGGTGGGGGGACAGAGCGTAGTGTCAGCAGGTGTTGTTGGGGCAGAAATCAATGGGGGCTTTGTGTCCCTGAGTGGGAGTTTGTGTCCCAGGCCCCAGTGTGGGGGTGGAAGGAAAAGGGAAAGAGTGATGAAACCTCAGTGGGGAGGGAGAGATAGGGGTCGAGGAAGCAAGGTGAAGGAGGCCAGAGATTCCTGCCTGGCCTCCAGGAAAGGAGGACATGCCTGGAGGATATGGAAACAGGGAGTCCCCGGATCAAAGCTGGTGAGTCCCTTTGAATGTGGGGATGGCCAGGCATGGGTGAGGGTGGATCTCCCACAGGCCCTCTGCGATGGAGAGAAAAGGACTGAAGATTGTGGTTCTCTGCTCTGGCTGCAGCAGGACAATGAGGGGCAGAGGAGCAGAGCCAGCACTAGGGGACAGGAATGTCCTTTGGACCCACCCAGCCTAGGCCCCATACCCTTCTCCCAAATCCCAACCCCCATCTGCCAAGTGGAACTCTTCCCTGGACCTAGCATTCTAGGGCTGAGTCCTTATTGCCAGTTTACCACCGTCTGGCATTATGGTTGGGATGGGAGGATCCATGGCAATGGGGAAACTGGGGGTGTGCTGTGTGGGCAAGACTGGAGAGGGGGTACAGAGAGACAAAGACATCAGGCTCTCTGATGATGGGAATGTGAGGTCACAGTAGACTCTGTGGTGAGAACATGGAGGGGAGACGGGTACAGGGATCAGTGATGGGAACCTCCAGCCCATGGGTGCTGAGACAGTCAGTGACAGAGATGGATGGGGTGTGGGTAAGGGGCTGGTGTGTGTTTTCTGCTGCTTTCCCCATTTTCTCCTTCCCACTCCCCACTCTGCTGTGACCTTTCCTCCGAATCCAAGTTAATAAATGTCACATTTTCCAGCCTATTTTTACTCTGGGTAATGCACCCTCCCCCAGTCCCCTCAGCTGCAGTTCTTGCTTCTGTTACCACTGCCATCGCTCTCACCCCCTGCTCCCTAATGTCCCCTCACTGACTCCCAATCAGTCACTCAATCAACACGGAGTTCTGAGCACCTACTATGTGCCAGCTCCCTGCCAGGTGCTGTGGGGGTAAAGAACAAAGAACGGGGAAGCCCTGGTCCCCAGTCCCTGTCCTCAAGCAGCGTCCAGTCTCGTGGTGGGGCGGAGACAGGGAGACTTCAGAGCTTAACCAACCATGCAAGAGTTAACCAGCCATGCAAGCTGTGTCAGGAGGCGCCAGGATTAATTGCCAAACGAGGTACATGGATAGTGAGAGCCAAGGTTCGTAGAGGCACTCTGCTGAAGAGGGCTGGGAAGGCTTAAAAGGGATGAGGCAGGCTAGGCTAGGTCTGGGGAGGAGGGGAGAGGGGTGAAAGAGAGGAGAGGGCTCCTGGGTGGTGGGAGATGCTCCCACCTCTCCACCCATATTCCCCTCCACCTAGCCCACCCCATCTCTTCTCTTTCCCACACACCCCCCCACCTCACTCAATCTCATACCAACCCACTCCCACCACCACCTCCTCCTTCCATCACCACCTATATACTCTCTCTTCCTCCTTGATTCCTACCACCATTGGCTCCCCCACCCCAGTGTGCCAAGCCCCATCCATACTTTCCTTGGCTGCGGCTTGCTCTCAGCCTGCCCACTTACTAGAAGGCAGAAATCACTCTTTCTCCCTAGGCTTCGTTTCCTCAGCTGTAAAATGCAGCTCTAAAACTCAGCATCTCCTTTAATCTGGGGATTGTATGGTGAAGCAATCAAATGTGTGTGTTCTGGAGCCAGACCGCCTGGATTCGAACCTTGGCTGTGTGGCCTTGGAGAAGTGAGAAAGCTGCTGTGAGCATCCGCTTCTGTATTCATTAAATACAATAGTAGAACCCCCCCCAAAAAATTGAGTGGTTGTGATAATCCAAAGAGATGGCTGTAAAGGGCTTAGCCCACTGCTTGGCACACACACACATAGTATGCACTCAGAATGTCAGCTGTTAGAAATGCCACCACCCCAGCTCCTGGCCCTCCTTAACCTGACTGTTAGCAACACCGCCTGCTGTTTTCCAGCTCCTGTGCTGGTATCTTCACTGCTCTTCATCACCTAGCCTTGCTCCTCTCCTGACCCTTGAGCCTACACCCCCATTCTGTCATAGCATCCCCATGCTCCCCACCCCTCCCCAGGATTCAGGCATGTGTGTGCATGCAAAGGAGTACACACACTCTCAATCCATGCTGACCCACAGAACACTCTGTGATGACGGAAACATCCTGAATCTGTGCTGTCCAAGGTAGTCATCACCAGCCACACTGGCCAGGGAGCATCTGCTGTGTGATTAGCATGACAGAGGACCAACATTCCATTCAAACAGCCGAGCCTGGCCAGTGACTGCACATCGGACAGAGGGGCTCCAGGTAGTTGTGGGGATGGGGTTCAAGCTGCCAGGTTGGGGAGGGTAGGCTTTCCAACTGGCGTCAAAGGATATGAAGTGGTGGTAGCGGGCTATGATCAGAAGTCTGGCCGTCTACTAAGGTCCCAGGTTGAGCCAAGGATGGGGCCTGTGCCTGGGGACATCGAGGTGTCTGCTCACCACGTGAGCAGGTACACCTTACTTCCCAGGTATAGGATGTGTTCGTCTTTTCCATTCTGTTGTCTGGAAAACTGAGGTAGGGGGAAGGTGGAGAATCCGTGGGGAAGTAGAGGGAGGCCAGCTCGTCTCAGTTTGTCCTTTGGGGTCTGGGCAGCCCCCTGGAGCAGCAGGTAACCGGGGACCTGTGTACGCTTCCCTGTCTCTATCCCCTCTCAGACTTCCCTCCTCCTCCCAACCCCCTTTCCCCACGAACTGGTGACTGCCGTGACTATTAATCACTCGCCCTGTTCTCTTCCTCTCTACTAATCAGGCACAATTAGACAAGGCCTATTCCAGCTGGGCAGTCCCCCTCCCTGCCCTCTTCCCTCCTCTCCCAGCCCCACCCCAGCTGCCATCAGGATGGCTCTGAGGCAGAGGGAGCAGCAAGTTGCCCTAGATCACTCTCTAGCTGCCCCAGCCCCCAGCTGGAGGCTCCTCCACCATCTCCTGCCTTCAATCCAAGCTTCCACCTGAACCCTCCCCTTCCTCAGTGCGGTCAGGCCAGAACCCCCTTCCCTGGTATGGTCAGGCCAGTACTGGCAGTCTCCGAACCCGCTCCTTGATTGTGGCAGGGGCTTCTCCACAGACATCCCAGCTCCATACCTTTGCCTGAAGGCTGCCCCTCCTCACCCCCTTGACTCAGGAGGGGAGAGGGTTCCGGCTGAGCTTGGTCCAGGACACTCATCTACCATATGAACTTGCCTCTGACCCTCCCTGCCAGTCCAGCCCCCTGTGCCCTCCAGCCTCACCTTCTCCCGAGGCAAGAACCGAACTGGGAGAACATTTAACTCAACATCTAGTTCAGGGTTGGTCCTGCCTTTGGGAGCAAGGACATAGCACCCAGTAGGGAAGGGTTGGGGGTGAGAAGGGAAGGTCACTCACTTACCCTTGAAGGGAGCAGCAACTTCTCAGCCTCACCTAACTATTGCCTTCGGGTCAGGATGCTCGTGTGTTGGGGGCGGGGGTGTCTTTCAATTTGTCCAGAGAAGCTGAGAGTCTTGATTACTTTAATTAAAAGTTTCTTGATTAAAAAAATAGTTCCAAGGGCTAACTACAACTTAAACTGCAGAACTCGGTGATCCTGCCCTCCCCACAGCGGGCCCCATTATTGGCTGCTGCCTCTCTGGCCCACCTTAAGGGGGCGCTCTCAGCCTGAGTCCCTCCCATTGGCTAGCGGCTTTGCTGAAGGGGGATTTGAGTGGCGTGGCTCAGACACCGCGGGTAGGCAATATTACTGTTACCCAGGGCTGGTCTGAAAGGGCAAAGGGGAGGGCCGGGAGGGCCAGGAGGGCCGTGCCCCACCCGGCCCCACTCAGCAGCCCGGTGGCCTCTTTATTAATCAGGAATCAGCCCCGAGCTGGGCTCATTATCAGCTCAGCTTCTTGTGGCACTGCCGGAAGATGCTGATTAGCATTTGAAGGAATGGCCCCCGCATTCGTGTCTTCCCTCCGTCTCCTCTACCTGTGCTCCTTCCGGGACCCCCACCCCTGCCCTTTTGTTCCCTCTCCTGGCTGGTGGCAGGGCCGACTCCGCCGCCAAGCCCAGGCTAGGGGCCAGAAGGGATCAGGGATGAGGTGGGTAGGGAGGCGGGAAGACCTCAAGGAACCCTCGAAGTGCAGGGCTTCAGGGCTACTCAGTTTGAGGCTCCTGAGTCTGTGAGTCCCACGGGAGGAGGACGGGGCGTGAAGGCGGGGTGAGGACTCACGGTGGTCTCGAGAAGTGGATAGCCTCCCTGGAGGAGGGAGTGAGAGGGCAGTTTCAGGCTGAGTTATCAGTGCTTCCCTGCCCTTCCAGGCTCTCCCAGTAATGCCAGCTCCTTGGAGCAGTGGGCAGAGAGGGTGGAGACAGTCAGAACCGTGGACAGGAGGCATGAAAAGTTTTTTTTTTTTGGGGGGAGGGGAGGCTAGGGGTAAATCCCGCAGGAGGCTTAGGATCTTGGAACCATCCCACAAGAATGGGGGTGGGAGGACAGAGACCCCCCACCCCCGCCAGGGGTGGAGATCAGAGGTTTCAGAGTGCAGTTTTCCAGAAAAGGGAGGGGTGCCTGCAGTTCTTCCCCGGCTCCCAGCCCCCAGGCCGGGGCTGGCAGCACTGAAAATCCACCCCACCCCTCAAATGTTCACTATGCCCTTGGGACACCCATTTTGAGTCAGAGGGGGAACAGTTCCAGAGACAGGCAGAGGCTGCAGCCGCCGAGGCAGCAGCGAGAGAGTTCAGAGAGGAGCCACGGGATGATTAAGGGGAAATGGAGGATTGATTTAGGAGGAAAGATTAAAGGAGCTAAATCCGTGGCGCTTGGCTCAGCGGTGACTAAGCGTGGACAGGATAATAGCTTACAAATGTGTGAAAGGTGTAAATACCAAACGGGGGGAGGGGAGGCGACTCGGCGGCCAGGGGAGCGGGGCTGGGGGGCTGGGGAGACCCCCGGAAAGGCAGGGAACCCTTGGGCCATGGCCCCGTAGAGGGCTGGCTCCTCTCCCGTAGTGGGGGTGCAGCGCAAGCAAACGGGGGTGTCGAGGAGCCCGGTTCCCAGCAGGGGCTCCATTTCGGGGGCACAGCTTCGCCGGGCTCTGCTACCTCCACGTCCCACTCTCGCCCCGCTGAGGATCTGAGGCCGCGGGTTCAAATCCTATCGGAGTCCCTCCGCGGCCCTGGGAACCCCTCCTTCCCCTCTGCAGCCCTCCGCTGGGGCCCCCGCCTGTCCCCGGCCGAGGGGGGCTGTGGGAGGCGGGGTCTCCCTCCGCGGTGGAAGCCTTTGGCGCGGCTGTGTGCGGAGGTCACTTTGCCGAGGAGCCGGGAGCCGGGGGAATGCAAATGAGGCAAACCCAGGGAGGAGAGCGGCGGAGCCCAGAGGAGACGGGAGGGAGGGCGCCTGGGCTCCGTGATGGATGCATACCCCGCGGGAGGGACGAGAGAGGCGGCGAGGAGCGCCAGGCGGTGGGTGCGGCCCTCTGGGTGCGCGTGGACCGGGCCTGGATGCTAGGGTACATCCGCGGGGTGGGGGCAATGGCACACCCACCGTCTCACCGCCGCTACCACCTTCTCGTTCCCGGATCCTGAACTCCCGCCAGGCTACGGGTGCGATTCACTGTGCAAGCAAACTCTTTTTAACTACTAACTTTGCATCGAAGGCCGGAACATCAGGGAAGGACTTCGTTACAAATTAAAAATATTCCTGCCTGCAAGACTGGGGCTTCCCTGGTAGCTCAGATGCTAAAAAAAAAAAAATCCGCCTGCAATGCGGGAGACCTGGATTCGATTCCCTGGACGGCTACCCACTCCAGTATTCTTGCCTGGAGAATTCCAGGAACAGAAGAGCCTGGCGGGCCACAGTTGATGGGACTGAGCGACTCTCACTTATGCAAGACTGACTTTCTAGGGTTTAAGGCCTATGCGGTCGCTACTGGGAACAGGTTCAGCTGTTACCTGGGTCCCGGGGGCTGCCCTCTCTCCGCCGTGGAGACGCGGCGCTCCCTGAAATCGCTGTGTTCTCCCACGGCCTCCCGTGCTCCTGCTACCTGCTCCAGCTCGGCCTCAGCCTGGAGTCGCAAGGCCTTGACTGCCTCGTACTTCTCCACCACTGCTCATGCATTTATTTATCTTTAGACAAACATCGTGCCCATTTCCTGCTAGACTCACAAGCACCTCTACCTTGGAGAAGAAGTCGCCTTGAAAAGCATCTGGGTGGCTGGGGGTTGGGGTGTGCTTCCTCGTGGTCCCTGCAGTAAGGGAGGGAACCAGGCTTATGGGGTGGGGGTCGTGCATGCTAAGCCGCTTCAGTGTCTGACTCTTTGTGACCCTAAGGACCATAGCCCGCCAGGCTCCTCTGTCCTTGGGATTCTCCAAGCAAGAATACTGGAGTGGGTTGCCATGTCCTTCTCCAGGGGATCTTCCCTACCCAGGGATCTCTTATGTCTCCTGCATTGGCAGGTGGGTTCTTTACTACTAGTGCCCCTTAGGAATCCCTTAAGGGGGCAGGGTGGGAGGGTATGCTCCCTGGGTCTGACTGTTCTGTGATCAGATGCCCTTCCTGGGGTGGGTGAGTGCTCTTGCTCTGGGAAGCTTGACTCTCCAACCCAAGTTGAATTCCTGTTCCACAGTCATAGGACTTGGATCTGTCCCCCTATCACAGCCCACATCCCAGCTACGAACATTTGCTTGTCCCGGGGATTGTTGGTTTTGTGTTCTTTGTTCTCCACTGTTGTACACCTGGCTCCCAGCATTGGTGCTCAACAAACACTTTTGGAATGAATAAATGCCTCCGGGGCCAAACAGCCAACTTCTCCAGAGCAGAAGCCAGCGATTTTGTTCTCTGAATTATCCCCGACAGCAAGCACAGTGCCAGGCATACTGTACAGGCTCAAGGAACAGTGTAGGACAAGTATGCCTGATGTGAACGCCCACCACGTCATGAGCTCCTCCTAGTCTTAGGGGCTGTGCTAGGGGGTATCAGAACACAGTGGCCTTGAGCACAGAGTCCCATGCCCCTGACCTGGCCCCCTCCTTTGCTACCTCATGTGACTCTGGCCTGCTCCTTATCCCCTCTGGTCTTCCATTGTCTTGTCTGTAAAATGGAGATGTTAAGACATCTCCAGGAGAGGGTTTTTGTAAGAATTAAGGTCCCTGGGTTGGAAAGATCACCTGGAGGAGGGCATGGCAACTGACTCCAGTACTCTTGCTTGTTGAATCCCATGGACAGAGGAGCCCAGCAGTCCTATAATCCATCAGTTCAGTTCAGCCCATCAGTCGTGTCCAACTCTTTGCAACCCCATGGACTGCTATAGTCCATAGGGTCGCACAGAGTCAGACACAACTGAAGTGCTTTAGCATGCATGCACACAAGGAGTTAATTTATATAAAAGGCTTAGTTAGGATTGTGCTTGGCACAGAGTAAGCACTGAATAAATGTTAACTGTCGCTATTATTTATGTATTCAATACATTTTCTCTTTCATTACACCTCCAACGATGCCTATTATTATTCCCATTTTACAGAAGAAAAATGGAGGGTTGGAGAGGTTAAATGACTGAACCTGAACCCCACAGACTGCAGGGCTGCTGGCCTGCACCCTCCTCTGGTAGGAGAGCCAGGGGGTTTTGCTTTGATAGCATTTCATCCTCGCCCACAACTGCTGAGAGAGCCTTTACCAAGGGGCACGGTGCCCAGTAAGAATGAGCCCTGGAGGGATCCAAGGTCAAATGGCTGCACCATCTTGGCATGAAGACTCCCCAGTTGGGCTCCCCCACTTTCTTGAGCACCTTGCATGCATCTCTCTGGACTTACCTCTGATCCTCACTGTGAACCTCAGGAGGAGGAATTACCATTACCCCTTTTACAGAAGAGTAATCTGAGGCTCAGAGAGGTTAAATCACCACCCAAGGTTGTTTGTCCAAGGCTGGTGGCAGAGCCAGGATTTGAACTCTGTTCTGTTAGACTTCAAAATGTGCACCCATTTTTCCACCTTAAGAATCTTATATGGATCCTTGCCCAGCACCACATCCACTGGCCGATCTCTGCCCCAGTTTGGATCTTATTGGTCTCCACAACACCCTTATAACTATTATTGAGGCCTCATGTATGTGATTTTACCTTGCAAATGCCTGTCACCTACTTCATCTCTTTTGAGACTTATAACCAACCTATGAGATAAGGTGAGCAGGAATTTCTGTCCCCATTCAACAGATGAGAAAACTGAGGACCAAAGAAGCCAGTAAGTCACTTTACTAACCAAGTTACACAGCTGTCACTGATGGAGCAAGGGCTGGGACCAGGGTCTACTGACCTCCAGGGTGCATAATGGAGGTTAGTAGACAATGCTGGGGCCCAGTGCGGGCTGGGGGCTGGGTACTAGTTCTGAATGTGCCCTCTTTTTTTCTATATGCCCTTGGGTATGTCTCTTGCCATCTCTAGGCTTCAGATTTGGCCTTTGTAAAATGAGGCTTTGGACTGAGTGACCTCCCAGTTCTGACCAGTGCAGACAGCCCAGGCATTTTGAGTTGGCACTGTCTTCCCTGACGAGGACAGAGAAGGAGGAGGCTTTGAACATGGATGTTTGGGCCACCCCTGAGTGAAGCTGGGGCCGAAGAGCCATCTGACCTGGGATACTAGTCACGGTCCATGGCAGATGAAAACATAACCCCTTCCACTGGCTACCCTGGACCCCTGGGCACTGTAGGATTAAGGGGAGTTTGTTCCAGGGGCTGAAGTGGGAGGCACAGGGCTGGACCACATCAGGGGAGGGCTGATGGAATTTGGAGGGATAAAGCTGCTGTGGAAAAGGGGTGGGGGGAGGTGCCAAGGCCTTGGCAGAGGCAGGGTGCCCAGAAGGCACTGAAGATAAAGCCTGGGCTGCAGATTAGTGCTGGGATTAGCCCAGCCTCGGCTGCTCCTGGCTGCTGCTTATCTCCTGGAGGCCCCAAGCCCTCTTCCCCATGGCTCTGAGCCCTGTCCCTGCTAATTGCCTGTTAACCCCGTGGGCTCCATGACTGAAGGGAGGATGAAGGGGTGGGAAGGGGTGAGGGTGGATACCAGCCAACCAGCCAGCCAGGGAGAGCTTTGCAAGGCAAGGGGAGCTGTGGACAGATGGAACTCAAGGGGCTGAGAGAGAAGCCATTGCTCAGAGGAGCGCCCTCTGGACAGGTCTCTTCCAGTCTCTGGTCGTTGGTCGTCATCTGGGGCAGACCTGGAGTAGCGAGCAGGGAGAAGGAGGGAGGCGCGCCTGTGAAGGGACCCTTGGTCAGGGAGATGGTTTCAGGCCCAGGGAAAAATCAAGAGGAGGAAGACAAGAGTCAGACACTGGATACCTAGTCTAGGGGATAGACAGAGAGAAAAGCAAACAGGTAGAGATGCAATGGGCAAAAGAACAGAGAGGCTGGTGGGGGTGGAGGGGGGGAGGGGTGTAGCCAGGCCAGGGGGATGGACAGGCGGACAGAGGGCATGGAGCAGAGACACAGGCCAGATGAATAATTGATCAGATGCTGAGGACAGAGAAAGACCCAAGAGGATGCAGAGAGGCTTGAGAGACAAACTGAGGTCAAGGGATGGGGAGGCTAGAGAGGCAGACAGACCCAGGCCAACGCTGAAGGGGAGGTGGTCCGAGAGGGACAGGCAGAGGACTGGCAGGAAGTAAGCTGGGGGAGGGGTCCAGGGGTCTGCCTGCAGTGCGGACACAGTCCTGTCTAGAAGCTGTCCAGCCCAGGCCCAGAGGGGCTCTGCCCACGTCCAGGAGGGCAGACCTAGGAATGAGGGCAGAGAGCAAGGGAGGGCCGAGAAGAGGGAGAACCAGGTGGGAGAAGGAGGTGTTGCTGAGACGGAAGCAGGCTCAGAGGCTGAGGCTAGTGGTGGCAGATCTGGAAATAGCCCCTCAGTCCATTAGGGCACATCCTGGCCCAGGACATGTCTCTTTCCGTGGCTGGACTCTGGAGCCTCAGCTCCTTTGCACACACCCTCCTGTGGGGCCAGTCCTTGGGGAGAGCACAGTGGACAGCCAGTGGGACCTTGTGGCTGAGCAGCCGTGCCGTCTCCATGGAAGAGGCTATGGACTGTGCTGCCACCAGGGTTCTGCCACTTAGGAGCCGGCAGCTCCACCCGCTGCTGCCTGCCAGGCCCAGGGACCGTCTCCAGGGCAACGCTCTGCTCTGCCCAGCAGCGGGGCCTGACCCGGGCGGTGCAGGTGGCCTGGCCCTGCCAGTCTGGCCTGTCCACTCCCTGCAGAGCATTGTCCATCAGACCCAGAGTCCTTCCACCCATCTTCCTTTGTCACCTTCTCTCTGCACAATTGCCTTGAGGGCAGAGGTACCAGGTAGCCACCCCCATCTGAAGCCACTGGAGCCAAAGCCTTCCCAGCTGGCTCTGCCCTGCACAAGGCTAGTCTCAGTGTCATGTAGTCTGTGTCTGTGTGTGTGTGATGGAAGGATCGGGTAGGGAGGTGGCCCTGGCCCCACCCAGGTTCAGACTCAAGAGACACAGGTTTGATCCCTGGGTCAGGAAGATCCCCTGGAGGAGGGCATGACAACCCACTCCAGTGTTCTTGCCTGGAGGACCCCATGGACGGAGGAGGAGGCTGGCAGGCTACAGTCTATGGGGTCGCAAAGAGTCAGACACAACAGAAGTGACTTAGCAGGCACTGGGGATACCTGGTGAAATGGGGGCTCCCAGCCTCAAGGAGTCCATGGTCCCACGGGAGAGATCATGACAGTGCCCAGGGATCAGGGTCAGTCGCTGCACTCTGGGGGGCACGTGTGAGCAGCTCCCTGCTAGGTCCCCCATGCAGCCCAGTCCCTTGTTTAGCTGCCTCTCTGGAGCCCACACTGAAAAATAGCTGCATCAGCAAAAGCTGATTCCAGCATCTGCTTGGCACAAAATAGGAAAGGGGCAAGTGCTTTGAGAATTGGGGCAAATGCTTATATATTCTCCCCCCTCTGCCTTTTCCACACCACTGAGGATCCAGCGATCTTGCCCCCAGCCCTGTTCAAAGCTCTCTTCCCTCTGGGGACATGTTGTGAAAACACAGATCTAGAGCTGGGCTGTCTTGCTGGACTCTGGCCCTTTTGTCTAGGGACTTTTGACCCACAGTGTGGTCTGCAGACCAGTAGGTTGTTAGAAATGCAGAATCTCAGTCCTGCTCCCCAACACACGTTTACTGACTCAGAACCTGCCTTTTAACAAGACCTCTAGGTGCTCAGTGTGCACATTAGAGTTTAACAAGCACTGATCTTGGAGACCTTGGCAAATCAGCCTACCTTGGGACCTCAGTTTCCTCATCTGTAGGGTATCAGGTGGCTGTGAGATTCGATTGAAATTGGAAAGAGCATGTGAAGCATTGAGCGCAGTGCCTGGGGCAGAGCGAATGCTCTGGGACTGTCAGCCATGCCCACTCCTGCCCCACTGATGGACACACAGCAGGGTGCTGGGGCAGGGTGTGATGGACAGGGTCAATGACGACTGGAACCCAGCAGCTGGCACGAGTGCAGAAGGCGGAGGAGAGGGACAGGTGAGGGACTGAACCAAGAAGCAGCAGATATGGAAAAGAGTAGGGAAGGTGTAGAGGAGTGGAGTGAATTGGGAAGGAGGGATGGAAGAAAAGGGGTTGAGTGTTGAGACTCCAGTCTCATTTCGGCTGGATGGGGCCGGGACAGGGGCTGGGACTTGGGGCAGAGTAGGCTGGGGTTGGGAGAGTTGCCAGTTCTGGATGGTGGGAACCCCTGAGTCTTGCATCTATCTCAGTCATCTCCACCTCTCCCACTGGCTAGCTGTGTGACCTTGAGCAACTCACATCACCTCTCTGAGCTGTGGCTTCCTGATCTGTAATCATCAGGCTAATTAAACCTACCTGATGCCAGGGTGGCCGAGGAGATGCAATGGGACAGCAGACGTTGCTGAGTTTTGTAAACTGCACAATGCTTGTTACCTGCATCCTTTTGTTTTGGGAATCTGAGGCGGAGTGTTTGGGTGATAGAAGAACTGTTTGAGAGAGAAGAGTTAGCAGGATCGTTAACCTAGTGGGAATGGGGATGTGAGACAACCCTGACCCAAGACAGGGGCACCCCAGGCCCCCAGTTCCTAGAGCTCCTTACTCCCACTGCCCTCAACCCAGCCCTCTCCTTTGCTCAGCCTCCCTCTGGAGCGAGACGTTTAGGAATCTTTTCTCTTACACTGCCTTCCCATGCCTCTCCGCCCAGCTTTCACCAGAGTGAAAATGTTCCCGAGGAGAGGGGGAGAGAGAGAGAGATTGAGTGCGCTGACCTCTTTACCCCCAGGGAAGGTGCTGCCTGTGATGGGTTTGACCCGGGGGCTGATCTCTACGGGGTGAGCCAGGCAGGGGGAACTTCCATCTGCCTCCCTCAACCTCTTCTCTACCTCCAGCCGCTTGCAACTAACTCCCAACCGCAGCTCTGTCCCCGCCGGAGCCTCCGCTTCCATCTCCGGGGCGCCAGCGCCATCTGGTGTCTATATGGGAGAACTCTCGTAGAGGAAACCGGGATGGGCTTCGTTCAGCGCGGGTCGTCTTTTCTTAAAGCATCTCTTGTGCCCTGCACTGGAGATGCTCGACTCACTGCCTCTGTGTAGCATAAAGTCGAGTGAGGAATGATGGCCGCTGCTCAGGGAGACAAACAGATAAGCAAGGTCATCTCAGGTCTTGATGAGTATTTTGAGCAAACCCACAAACACACTGATCAGGGAAGGGTGACACTGTGAACATGGGTGTGAGGTGCATCTAAAGAAGGGACACTTAAGCTCAGGTTTAAAAGATGAGCAGCTGGGCCATGCCTGCTGGGTGGAAGGGAGCATTCCAGGAGAGGGAACTGCATGAACAAAGGCCCCGGGAGAGATGTTTCTCCATAAATTTGAATTTGTCATGGAGATCTGGGAGGTGGAAAAGCAGAAGAGAGGCAAAGGTCACCTCTCATGGAGACTTTTAGGCAAGGAGGGAACTTGGCTTTATTCTCTGGGGAATGGGAAGCAGTTGTTGAGCTTTAAGATGGCAAGTGACTTGATTGGATCTTTGCAGTTTAGAATGAGTACTCTGACTACCGAGTTGTGAATGGCTTGGCAAGAAATAGTTAAACACACCGACGCTCAATCATGTCTGACTTGGAAGGAAGAGGCAAAGGCAGATGCAGGGACACTAGTTAGGAGCCTGCCGCCATGGTCAGAGCCAGATGATAGTGAAAATGGGACATGAGATAGAAGGAAACTGGATGGATTCTAAATAGATTTCAGAAGTAGAACTGCCCAGGATGGCTGCTGGGTTAGATGCCTGGTCACCCCTGTTCCATATCCCAGCAACCAACTTACCGGAAATGGGAGATTTCAGGGATTCTGACTCTAGAAACTAAGTTGAGAGCGGGGCCCTTTACTCAGAGGAGGAGAGGGAGTCAGGGACAGGATCTGGGAAAACATCAAGTTCTGCCATTGATATGTGAAGCTGGAAAAAAAGTGAACGTGTTGGTCACTCAGTCTTGCTACCCCATAGACTGTAGCCCACCAGGCTCCTCTGTGCATAGGATTCACCAGACAAGAATACTGAAGTGGATTGCAGTTTCCTTCTTCAGGGGATCTTTCAACCCAGGGCAGATTCTTTACTGGCTGAGCCACCAGGGAAGCTCGTTAAGCTGAAGGTGCCTTTTAGTCATCAAATAGAGGATGTCAGTAGAAAAGATGGAACTTGAGGGAGTGGCTGGGCTGTAGGTTGGTTGTTGGGATATAGGACAGGGGTGACCAGGCAGGTCCGGTGGCCCTTATGGACCACCAAGGCTTAAGGGATTGTCTTCAGGGATGAATCCCACACCCTGCCCCTCCTCTCTCTCACCCCAGGTCTATACTCGCTACGGAAAATGTTATACCTTCAACGCGGATCCACAGAGCTCGCTGCCCAGCCGGGCAGGGGGCATGGGCAGTGGCCTGGAGATCATGTTGGACATTCAGCAGGAGGAGTACTTGCCCATCTGGAGAGAGACAAGTACGAAGGCAGGAAAGGGACAGGGGCTCCAGCCAGGGTCCTCTGCCTGCGATGAAGGTTTCCTAAGGACCCCATCTCCACTGTGCAGATGAGACATCGTTTGAAGCAGGCATCCGAGTGCAGATTCATAGCCAGGAGGAGCCACCCTACATCCACCAGCTGGGCTTCGGCGTGTCCCCAGGCTTCCAGACCTTCGTGTCCTGCCAGGAACAGCGGGTGAGCATGCTCAACTGGGTCCTGGGTTGGCCATGGGGCGGGGCCTTTGGGCCCAGAGTGGAGGCTGACCCAATCTGCCTTCCAGAAACTCACATCCCACCAGCCCTTCCACGGCCTTTGCTGGGGCTGTGGGTGCTGTGGGGTGGTGGGGTGAGACTTCTGTGCGCGATTCCATCGTGCCCTGCCTCTTCAGCTGACTTACCTGCCCCAGCCCTGGGGCAACTGCCGAGCGGAGAGTGGGCTCAGAGAGCCTGAGCTTCAGGGCTACTCAGCCTACAGCGTGTCTGCCTGCCGGCTGCGCTGTGAAAAGGAGGCCGTGCTTCAGCGCTGCCACTGCCGGATGGTGCATATGCCAGGTGGGCACCCCACCCCCACCAGCCCTCCGTGCCACTCTGCCAAGCTCCAGAACCTCCGAGGGCAGAACACTGCTCATGTGTATGGGGGCAGGTGCATGTGTATGACCACGTGTGTGCATGTGCCTACCCACATGAGGGTACCTGAAATGTGTTTGGGATTCTGTGCATGTTTTCACATAGCACATGCATATTAATATGTATCTATGCCTGTTACTATGTATCTCTGCATACATGTACTTGTGTAATCTGTACTTGTGGACTTGGGTTGTGTGCACGTGCTTCATCGTGTGCATGTAAATGCATGTGCATAGTTGTGTCTATGCAAACATGCATGGCTTGCATGCATACATCTCCATGCTTCTATGCACAAACACGTGTACATTCATGCACGCGCATATATGTGCAAGCGCACCCGTGTGTGCACATGAACATGTGTGCCCACATTTGGGAATGTGCGGGGTGGAGAATAGATGGAACCATAGACTCCAGGAATAATCTTCTCTCTTTTCAGGCAATGAGACCATCTGCCCGCCAAATATCTACATTGAGTGTGCCGACCACACACTGGGTCCGTGCTGCCTTCTCACCCTGCCTCTCCGCCCCACTCCTCATCATCTCTCTATCCACCTTTCTTCTCACTGCCTTGGCTCCTCCCCTCCCAGTCTCTTCCTGGGGTTTTTCCTGGGGGCTGAGCCTTGTCCCATACCTCCAGGGGTCTGAGGACCTTTGCAGGTGTGGTACTTGGGTAAGTGGAGGCAGCGGGTGGGAGGTTGCCGAGAACCGGAACTGAGAGTGAGGGGCGGGGCTTCTCATCTTGGTCCAGCAAATGAGCTTGCCTCTCTGGGAGAGGGAAATAACTTCTCCCTTGATGTGAGGAAAGGTGCATTGCTGGCTATCAGTGTGGGTAAGGCAACCCCTTCTGTCCATAGATCTCGCCTGATCCACACTTCATTCATTCATTCATTTATTCATTCTACAGATGTTTACAGCCTGCGCTGGTGCCAGAGGTAAGAATGGGAATAAAAGCCCTGCTCTGTGGTGCTTACTACCCAGCAGGGGTTTGGACGGGCATCACAATGCAGCGTGTTAGTCCTTGGGTAGGGGAACCTCAGCAATTCTATGGGGCCCCAGCAAAGGCAGGCAGCCCCACCTGGGCAGGCAGGGAGGATTTCCAGAGGAAGTGACATATGAGTTGAGGCTTGAAGGGTGTGGAGGAATCAAGCAATGAAGAGGGGGACACTTCTAGGTGGTGGGAGCAGCTCTAGCTAAGACTTGTGGCCAGAGAGAGCACATGTGAGTCTGCTGCCCAGAAAGGTCAGTGTGGGTGGAGGGCAAAGAACAAAGGAGGGCGTGGTGAGCACAGAGGAGGCTCTGGGAAGCCAACAATGGCTTAAGGCCAGGCAAGAATGCCTTCTGCCTTTACAAAGGGGACTCTGATGAGAGGTGAGGATGGAAAGGCGAGGAGGAACACTAGACTCAGGGTGACTGGTCAGGAGCTCACTGAGGAATCCAGATGCTGGCCACAGCGGTGGGCTTGAGATCCGGGGGCAGAGTCACACCTTCTCTGTCCTACAACTTCATCTGTCAAAGGGGTGACTAAAGAGTGTTTCATGAAGAAACAGATGTGAAAGGGGATAAGAGGACCACAAGGAGGGGTGAGACTCCACAGAACTAGGGGCACCCAGAGAGGGACCTGTGACTATCCAAGATGGACAGGAGCCCAGAGCTGGGGCCACGAGAGGAGAGATGCAAACTCTGCCCAAAACCAGAGGGCAGGGAGTCTAGGTGATACATTTGGCAGAGATCAGTTTCCTGGGGCACAGCAAGGTGGGGAGAGTGGATCTGAAGGGACAGAGAAAACCCAGCACACTGAGCACAGGGATCTTGCCCACTGCTCTTCTGACTGTTCATTCATCTGCTCACCCATCCATCCACTCACCCATAGGCATATGTGAAAACATGCATTAATTCCATTCATCCCACCTCCTCTCCAAGCCCCTCATGTGTCTGTGGCCTCACATGATTGATTAGCTTTGGTTGGTGGGCTGAGCCCTCACTCTAAGCCACGAGGACCTCTCTGCCCCAGGGGGCTGGGCAGCAGAGGGAGAAGGAATGTGCTGGGGGTTCTGCCTCCGCCCACTTTCTTGGATGATCTGAAACTGGACCAGGAAGCCAGTCTCCTCCAGGCAGTGCCAAAACTGGTCAGAACCGGCCCTCAGTGTGGGCATGCCTGCCTCAGGACTGCCCTGCGGCTTCCTTCCAACAGCTGGTGGGCCCCTGGGCCATCCTGCCCTCCCCCACTGCACTTGGTGCCTCTGTGTTGCAGACTCCCTGGGTGGGGGCTCCGGAGGCCCGTGTTTCTGTCCTACCCCCTGCAACCTGACCCGCTATGGGAAAGAGATCTCCATGGTCAGGATCCCCAACAGGGGCTCGGCCCGGTACCTGGCAAGAAAATACAATCGCAACGAGACCTACATACGGTATGTGTGTGTGTCTGTGTGTGTGTAACGGAGACCACCCTCAATAGGTCTAGTATATGATGGAGGCTAGGAATGGATTACAACTTTGTTAATAATGAGCGTTCTGCCAGGAATACCTTTCAGGATCTTGATCTGGTTTTTTCTAACTAACCCCTGCCCACCCTCCAAGTCACATCCTTTGTCTCTGCCTCCAGGGAAGCCCTTCTGAGCCCAAATGCCTTTCATCTGAGCTCCCACAGCACACTGTCCATATCTCTGTCATTGCATTAACCTGCTGTTTTAGAACCCTCTGTTTGCGTGTCTTTCTGCCCCAGCAACCTGGGAACTGTTCAATGTATGTCCAGTTCTGTGCAGAGGGAGAGGAACTGGAAGGGATGGGGGAGGAGCCAGGTGACCTGCAGGTGGCCCCACTGAGCCCCAGACCTGGTACCCTGCAGCCAATCTCAAATGCTGAGCATTCTCTGAGTGCCAGGCCCAGCGCTGGGCCCTGTGGAGATAGAGATGATTATAACTCACGCCACAGTTTGTGGATGAGGCCTTGTTTGAAAGTGTTCTTAGGCCCCCAGGAGAGATGACTGCGGGTGGGGTAAGGGGAGCAGGGGAGGCAAGAGCTGGGCCTCTGTGGACCCCGGGTTTGGGTCCATGAGAAGAGGAAGGAGGGGGGAATCCCTGTTAGAGATGTGTGGGATGCTGCAGAGACCAGCCTGAGCATCAGGAAGGCTGTGTGGACAGAAGCAGACAAGAGCGCAGTTTGGACAGCGCAGCGGATCCTGGGCAGTCTTGAGAGTCTGGAAGAGCAATTATGGAGTGGACTGCTGAGTAATAGGGAGCCACTGAAGGTTCTATGGGGCTTCTCAGGTGGCTCTAGGGTTAAAGAACCTGCCTGCCAATGTAGGAGACACAAGAGACTCAGGTTTGATCTCTGGGTCAGGAAGATCCCCTGGAGGAGGCCACAGCAACCCATTCGAGTATTCTTGCCTGGAGAATCCCTTGGACAGAGGAGCCTGGCAGGCTATAGTCCATAGGGTTACAAAGAGTCAGACATGACTGAAGTGACTTAGCATGCATGCACGCCCACACACGTGAAGGTTCTACAGAGGTACGGTGATGAGGCAAAGTGAAAGCTATTTGCTGCTTTAGAGAAGGCCAGAAGGCAGGCAGGCCTGGGAGTTTTGTTTTGTTCTCCCAGGCCTTTTGCTAGCCCTCAGAACACAAAGCCAACAGGAATCTGGGCCTGCTTCTCCTCACAGCCTTTGGGAGCCTGGGGGTGATCACCAGCTTCTCCATGCAGGGGCCTCAGATCTGGGTTTGCTGGGTCTGGGATGTCCCGCCAGCTGTCTCCCTGAGAAGACGGCCCCTCAGGGATACCCTGCTTCCTGTCTCTGCAGAGAGAACTTCTTGGTTCTTGATGTCTTTTTTGAAGCCCTGACTTCTGAGGCCATGGAGCAGCGAGCAGCCTACAGCCTGTCAGCCCTGCTGGGTAAGCCTGGGTCCCGATTGCATGAGGATGGAGCAGCCCAGCCTCCTCCCTCTGACACTGCTCTCGTGCTCCCCAGGAGACCTCGGGGGACAGATGGGACTGTTCATCGGGGCCAGCATCCTCACGTTGCTGGAGATCCTTGACTACATCTATGAGGCAAGGGATGGGGGCCTGGTGGGTAAGAGGAAAGACTGGGGGAAAAGCAGAGAGGCCCGGCAGGCTTTCTGGTAGACCTGGACTGGCAGGAAGTCAAGTTCAGAGTTCTTTACTAGCCCTCCCTCCTCCCTTGACTGGCCAGAAGGTCGGAGGGCAAGGAGGGACAAAGAGAAGGGGGATGGTGGAGGAGGGCTGGGGTGTTCCAGTGGGGGTTTGCTGGGGCAGCAAATCCTATGTGGTGGGGCTGGTGAGGCCCGTCCTTCTCCTCTAGCAAGTTTGCTGTCCCCCCACCCTGAACCCCAAGGTGTCCTGGGACCGACTGAAGCGGGTGTGGCGTCACACCAAGACCCCACTCCGGACCTCCACCGGGGGCATCTCCACTTTGGGGCTTCAGGAGCTGAAGGAGCAGGTGAGGATGAGTATGCAGCCAGCACTGTCTCCCAGGACTGAATACCCCCATAACCTCTGAACTAGACCTCCAGGGCAGGGTTCCTGGAGCCTTTGCCCAGGCAGACAAGGGAAGGGGGCTCCACTCGATCTGTCCCTGTCTCCCTCCCTCTTCACCTTGCAGAGTCCGTGCCCAAGCCGGGGCCGTGCTGAAGGCGGGGGTGCCAGCAGCCTGCTTCCCAACCACCACCACCCCCACGGTCCCCCTGGAGGCCTCTTTGAAGACTTCGCTTGCTAGGATGGTGCTGTGTCCAAAAGGACCCAGGAGTCTGGGACTCCTCCCTGGATCCCCACTGTGGACTCTGGTTCCCGGGACAGGAGGCCTGGGGGGGCTCCAAGGCTGAGGGAGCGAGGGTGGTGCTCACTGGAAGGGTGGGGACTCTCACTCACCCTGGCGCTAGCTGCTTTGCACAAGGCTTCCTCTTGTGCACACCCTCCACCCCCAGGCTGGTGACCAGGGAGAACTGGAGACCAGGATGTGGGCCCCTGTGGAGCAGAGAAGGGGTGGGGGAAGAAAGAGGGGGGAGGAAAAAGGGGCCCTCTGTACATTTGTATATATTCAGGGAGGACAGGGTGGGGGTAGGGTACCAATGTAGAAGGCGGGTGGGGCGATGGTGATAGGGGTGGGTAGTTTAGGGACAGCCAGGGCCCCAGCCCTGCAGTGTCAGCAGGAGAGGGCAAGGCCCCCAGGACTCAAGACAGCTGGGCTGGTCCCACTTCTGCCCCGCTCCAGACCCAGCTCCCCTTTTGGCAGGGGAGTGGGTGATCCAGCGGGCCTGGCCCAGCTCCCAGTTTCCCCTGCCCCAACTCCACTCCCCAAAGCCTGCGCCACAGGGAGCAACAGCTCTTCCAGATCTTGGCTGAGCTTGGGGGTGGGAAAGGGGGCTTCCTCAGGCCTCTCTGCCTCCGATCTGGTTTTATAAAGTGCTGACAAAATTGGGAATAAAGAGGCATTAAGAATTCTCTGAGTGTATATGTGACTAAGCCAGGAGCTGGGGTGTGGCAGGGCACACGCATGACTTGGTCCCTTGGAAGAGGAAATCCAGGCCCCAGCCAGCACCAGAGAGCCTCCATCCTCAGTCCTCCCTGCTGCCATGCCCACTTTTCAAAGACTCAAGCACCACCACTCCACACTCAGCCAGTTTATTAAAGTCAGGGAGCTTCATCAGGAATGCAGAGAGGAGAAGATGGGAGATGCCCCACTCTCCTCTCTCAGCTACCCTTCTCCAACAACTCATCTGCAGCCGAGGCCCCCTGGGCTGACCCTAGGAGGTGGGGCTGGCGTCAGGCAGACTGCACTGCATAAATACTCGGAGGCCACAGCCTGAATCAGCAGCGTCAAGGGGCCGGAGAGATGGGATTTGGGGCAGAAAGAGGTGGCTCCAAGGGTACCTCTTCCCGGGCTTGCTCTGAGCCCGAGGGTGACCCCAGGCCAGAGAGAGGGGCCTCTGGGGTCTGGGGCTGCGGCCAGCCCTATCCTGCGAGTCTGGCAGGTGGCTCCGGGTGGCTGGGGGAGGAGCGGGGCGGGGCGCCGCCTTGCCCGGTTCTGGGGACGCAGGGCAGGGTCAGGTGCTATTGCCCTGCTCCTGCTCGAAGAGCAGCATGGCCAGCTGCGTGCGGGAGCCGAGGCTCTCGAGCGCGCTCTGGCGGCAGCGGTGGAATAGGTCCTCGCTGAGCCGCGCGCTGCACGTCTGCGCCCGATAGCGCTGCAGCAGCGCTGGCTCCACCGCTCGCAGCACGTGCAGGCTGGAGAAACGCAGAAACAGCTCATACACATCCAGGCTCTCCATCAGCTCCTCCTCCTGGTCCGAGGACGCTGCCAGCCGTGCTCGGGCCGCCACATAGTCGGAGTTGTAGAAGCAGGCTTCGGTGGCCGCCTGGCGATCGAAACGGCCTGTGTCGCGGCCCAGTTCCGGCGGTCCTGGGCCCTGGGGTGGGGCCACAGCCGGGTGGAAGGCCTGGAAATGCATCGGAAAGAAGGCCTGCCAGCCAGAGATGGCATGCATGCGGCAGCGGTTCAGGAAGTCGGGCGTGAGCACCGTGTCTGGCCCGGCCAGCAGGAACAGTGTGTCCAGTGGGTGCTTCTTGGAGAGGAGATCCATGAGGCGCAGCGGTGAGGGTGCAGCTGTCTGCACGCTGAGCCAGGGCACCCTGGCGCCGGGGAAACGCCGCTCCAACTCTGCCACATGGGCCTTGACGGGGGCAAAGACATCGGCGTGGGCCGCCCGCTGGGCCTGTCGGGGCTCATACAGTAGTAGCAGAGTCAGGGCTGCAGCAGCATCGCCAGGCTCTAGTGCCGCCGTGGCGAAGGCCTCCAGGAAGGCAGGGGCCAGGTCACGCTCGGCCGCGGCCAGTGGGAGTAACACAGTGAGACGCGAGGCCTCTGTGACGTAGGGCACGGGCAAGATCTCCACTCGACTCAGTGGCCGTAGCAGCTGCACCCGGCGGGTGAGGGGCCGGCGGCCCCCCTGGGGGGTCAGTGCCTCAAGCTGCAAGTCCAGCGTGTACTCCATCCCCCGGGCAGGATCGAAGCGTCGATAGCCATTAACCAGTTGCTGTTTCTGGAGCCGCAGGGCAGGGTGGTATCGGCGGTTGAGCTCCTCCAGGGCTGCCCCCAGAACGTCCGCCACATCGGCCTGGTCAGCCCCACGCAGTGGGCAGCGCGGGGAGCCATCAGCGCAGGAGAAAGCATGTTGCTCTGTGAAATAGTCCCAGCGCAGCACCTCAAAGCGAGAGGCGGGGCGAGATGGTGCTGGAATGCCCACTGGCCAGGCGGCTGCCCGCTCCCCATCTGCTGCCAGGCGGCTGGTGTTCTGGATCTCCCACTGGGTTGGAGAAAGAGGCCATGAGCCAGGAGCAGACCACGGGGGTCAGCATGCAGCCAGGAGGCTGGGCAGGAAGCACGTGGCACTCGGCAGTACCCAGTCCCTTGCCAACCTCAGACCACTCAATGCTCCCACCTGTCCTTTCCCCAGATGGGAGGCAGCCTAAGAATTAAATTGGAGAGGCTCCTCAGAAAAGGTAGAAGACAGGGACCAGAAAGCAGGTATGCTCTGATTCTTGTGCTAATTTTATTTTCCTGGAATCTCTGAGACCTCTTAGGAAACCCCACTCTCCACTCCTCACCCCTACCCCCTGTCCTTGACCCCCTACCCCCCAACACCTCCCTACTAGTAACTCCCCACTCCCAGACTCCCTACCCCTCAGCCCAGCCCAGACCATACCTGTAACTCCTGGATCTCCTGGTAGGTGCGTTCCAGTTCCGCTCGAGCAAAAGCCTTGTGTAGCTGGTACATGTGCACAGGGTCATGGACAGGATGAGCAGTCAGGGCGCTACGGAGACGAGGGTCCCCCTCCTGCATGGGCTCCCCAGGGCTCAGCTCCAAGTAGCTATAGTGGACCCCCTGAGGAGAGGAAGGGAAGTGGGAAATACGAAGGGACAGTGTTCCCCCCGCAATAGTGTGTGTCTCATCTCCCCATCCTATGACCTGTTGTGGACTTGGGGTCAGAATTCTGTGGGTGTCCGCCTACCTTGACTAGTTGTGAGCTTGTGTGACCTTGGGTAAGCCTCTGCCAGCTCATCTGTGAAACAGGCATGTGTCCTATCTCAGAGCTGTCCAGGAGCTCAAATAAAATAATAATGGCCAATACCAAACACCTACTATGTGCAAGCCTCCCTTATTTTTTCTAATCCTTATAACAAGCCTGAGAAATAATTCTTTCCATTGGTATGGATGAGGACACTCAGGACATTTAGTAACTTACCCAAGGTCACAGGGATAGGAAATGACAGAACTGCATAGAAACCCAGGCCTGTATCTCCAACCACCCCCTCCCCCTCTCAGGGGGAAGTGCACACGCCCAGATGGGAGGCACCAGAGGGGTGGCTTCTCTTCCTACCTCGTGGTCGCCAGTGCAGCCCACCCCGGTGGCATCAAGGATGCAGCGGCCCAGCCACTCATCCGGGCGTGCACTGACAATGTCATTGCGGCATGCTTCCAGGTGGGGGCGCAGCTGCTGCAGCAGTGTGCGCGATAGCAGCACCCCAAAGCCCCCGTGGCAGTAGCGGCCCGGGGCAGGCTCTCCACCGATGAAATCCTGGGGCCGGCCCAGATAGAGGTGGGCAGCAGCTGCCAGGCTAAGGCGGCCGGCTAGGCGCGCCAGTCCATGCGCCTCGGTGTAGGTGGCATCAGGTACTAGGAAGAACCAGTCGAAGTCGTCGCCGTGCTGTTCCAGCAGGTGGCGCAGTGCCAGATGCAGGTGCCCAATGGGCCGCTCCTCGCCTAGCGTCACCACGGCCATACCTGGTGGTGCCCGGCGGCCCCTCGAGCCTGTCAGGAACACCACACGCTCTAGTCTGTGCCCCAGAGTGCGGTTCACGGCCACGCCCAGCGTAGGCAGCGTGGCCTGTGAGGTCAGCACTGCCACGAGCAACTTCTGCCTGATGCCCAGCTCCGTGCTGATGTAGCGGGTCCTGGGGGTCGGGGAAGGAAGGCACAAGGTTATCAAAAAAGACAAGCAGGGCAGACAGAGGGCAGCATACATAGGCTTCAGGAGGTCATGTCCTCGTTGGGCCTGTTTCCTCGTTTATGATAGAATAACTCTGTTCCAGGGGTCACGAGGATTTAAGGGAATTGTTTGCCTTAACTACTCAAGTGCTTTTAAAAGGGAGATAGTATTATCCATGCAGATATGAGACATAAATTATGGGTCTGATTCTCTGTTTTGTTATTTAGTAGTTGAGTCTGAGCAAGTTATTAAACCCACCTAAACCTTGGGTAGCCTCATCTGTGAAATGGGATGATTGTATCTCTTTAAAGCACTTAGCCAAATTCTTGGCACACAGGTATTCCACACATCATGTACATACTTATTTCTAAATAATATGCCATTATACCACAAACACATCACAGAAATGATGTAAAGGGATAGATGACATTGAGGCATAGTGAATGTGTTTGGGGGAGCTCAAGGGTTCCAGAAACTTATCTTCCATAATACGGAAGTTGAAGAACTGGAATTTGAACTCAGTGTTACTTAGGAGAAATTATTTCAACTCATAGGTAGAGGCATTAATGGGATGGGTACATCATCCTTTCCCCGCAAACCTCTGTATTCCCCAGGTGTCCACCCAGGAACAGGAGATACAGGTAAATCCTTGTTGTTGTTTAGTCAGTAAGTCATATCTGACTCTTCATGATCCCATGGACTGTAGCCTGCCAGGCTCCTCTGTCCATGGGATTTCCCAGGCAAGAGTACTGGAGTGGGTTGCCATTGCCTTCTCCAGGGGATCTTCCTGACCCAGGGATCAAATCCAGGTCTCCTGCATTGGCAGGCGAATTCTCTTATTGCTGAGCCACCAGGGAAGCCCCCCAGGTAAATCCTAGTTCTCTCTTTTCTCTTTCCCTCTCTCTGTGCACCCACTCTATATACTAGTCATTTCTCTAACCCTAACACCCAGTCAGTGAGCTCTGAAGACCTTTGAGGGTCCAGGGGGTCAAGCAGGTTTAGGTCAGAGGCGAGTGAGTTCTGCCCAGGTCTGGATGGGGCCTCCAAATCTTCCCAGGGAGCAGGGCCATCGGAAACGATCGGGGCCCAAAGACTTCCTGGCCTGTCAGCCCCTTCCTTCCGGGGCCTGATCCAGCCCCAGGCGGCCTCCGCTGCGCACCCATCCCAGCCGGTTCCCAGGGGTGGGGCTGGCGGGTCCAATCCCTACCTGACGGCCTTTTTGGCGGCCTGGCCAGGCTGTGCAGGGTGGTAGGGCAAGACACGCGGCTCCCAGTTCTCCCCGGCGCCTGCACCGGCCCCGGGCCTCTCGCGCTCCGCTCCGGGCTGCACGGAGTTGGGCCGGCGCGCAGCATTCGTGTTGCCGCGCGGAGGCAGCTCAGAATCTCCGGGCTGGGGCGGCCCTGGGCCGCAAGGCTCCTCCACCCAGGTGACGCTGAGCAGGCTCAGAGTGAAGCCCAGAGAGATACCCACGGCCACGGGCCCCGCGGGCCTCAGCACCGACAACAGGAGCGATGCCCGCATGGCGCCCGGACCGCGGGCCCCCGGCCCTGGAGCAGCCCCAGAGAAGCAAGAGGAGGCTTCGAGGGGGCGGGACCGGGGAGGGGGCGGATCCGGAGGTCCCGAGCCAAGCGGGCGGGCCCCTACCCTCCCTCCCCGCCGAGCAGGGCCAGCCGCCGGAGCGGAATCCCCTGAGCCGCGTTGCTGTGCCCCTCCAGTCGCTGCTCGGTACTGCGTAGGGTCCCGGCGCTGGGCGCCGGAGCCTCCGCCGAGGCCGCCGCTGTCCGACGTGTCACTGGAAGGGCCCCGCCCCCGGGGTGGGGTCTCGGGCTCCAGCTACTGGAGAGGGAGGAGAAGGGGGGGAGGTTAAAGGGGAAGGACCCCCGGAAGTGCCCCCTCCTCAGTGAGGGAGAGGCAGACGTCGGGGGCGGAGCCCCCTACCTCCCCCCCGGCGTGGTTGGTGCGTCCCGTGTGACGTCAGAAGCAGCCCGCCCCTGCTTGGATGGTGCACCCTGAGTGACGTAAGGAGCAGAGGCCGGAGCTGTCCATCAGCACCAAAGGCCGCGGGCGGGCTCAGGGCATGGGGCCGCGGCTCCGGGGCAGCCCGAGCCCCTGCTCCTGCTTCTTTCCCTTCCCCAGGCCCAGCCTAAGTCCCCGGCCGTCGTGGGACTGGAGTGCCAGCTGGTGTTGGAGGCGGAGCGGCGTCGCCGCCGCGCAGGGACCTGTCCCTCCGGCCCAGCAGCCCCCTTCCCCTCACCGCAGACTTTTACCGGACCCCAGTCAGCTGGAGGCTCTGGCGCCCGGCCACCGCGGCCCCTCTGGCCCCTGCACAGCCTCTTTCGCTCAGAAGCTCAGGTCGCCTCCAGCCCAGGTAGATCTTGGATAATCCCAGATTTAGCCTCCCACAGACCAGTCTCCTGGCTGCCTTCTCACCGGCAGCACGCTGCCCTCATCTCCCCCCAACTCAGTCCCCCTTTTAACTTCTTGATCCCAGCTCCCTCTAGCCAGGCACTTTCCCCCTCTTTTGTCTTTTGTCCCTTACTTCAGGGATGCTTCCAGAGCTGTGTGATGTGGGCACCACTCCTTTGTCCACTGTGTCTTTGCCTTGTTCTCCACTCCCATCTCACCCTTATCCTGGTGAAGACCCAGGACTCCTCCTTGACCCCCAACTTCCTCTCTGTCAGGCTGACGTGGGAGGGTGACTCCCTTCTGTTCCCAGCACTATGCCGGGCACTGTGGCAACACTTCGGTTCCAGCTGCTTCCCCCGGAGCCAGATGATGCCTTCTGGGGAGCACCCTGTGAACAGCCCCTGGAGCGCAGGTACGAGGCACTGCCGGCCCTCATCTGCATCATGTGCTGTCTGTTTGGAGTCGTCTACTGCTTCTTCGGTAAGACCCCATCTCATTCCTCACTTGGGCCCCCCGCTGTTTGCCCAAGTTATTTTTCTGAGGCACCCCAAACCTTCTTTGGAACTTTACCATGAGCTATCTTTCTTTTCTCTTTTTTCATCACGTACATGTTTACAGATAATTTAGACTCTAGATCCTAGAGAACACAGGTTTTGAATTAGGCATGCTTGGATTTGAAACTGGTTCTGCACTTTACTAATTACGATGCCTTGGGCACATTAACCTTTCTAAGCCTCAGTTTTCTCATCTGAACAGTGGAAACAATGATATTTGTCTCACACGAGGTTGTTGTGAAAATTAATAAGCACTCAATAAATAATAGTTATTGTGGTGAAGATGTATTTGGGTCACTATGCTAGGTAGACACCAAAAAAAACATTTAGAAGGGTGAGTTAACATGGTCCCTTACCACAAGGCATAATGTCTAATGAAGGAGAGACTTCTGGCACATTCATACCTGCGATACATATTAGAGGGAGCTAAATGGTGATCACATACATGGAGATATATGTACAAGGAAAGCTCCAGTAATCAGTGCTGCTATGGATGCAATGTTGTCCAGGACACAAGAGAGTTTGGTTGGATAGGCAAGTGGGAGCTGAAATCCAGTCCATGCTCCACTTGCCAAACTCTAGAGCTTGGTGCAAGGCTGCTTTGCCTAGAGGAAGGCACAACTTTTCCTAATTTGCACCAAAGTGCCAGATGGTCTAGTGGAGTAGGTGCCCAGTGACTCTAAAGCAAGAAGTAAAGAACTTCAGATAAGGAAGTGAGGTTTATTGGCTGAACATCCAGGGAAAACCTCCAGGCAGAGCATTACAGGTGGCTGGATGAAGTGTAAAGGAAGCTTGGAGGTCTGAGTTCCATGCTGGGCAGAAATAGGGCAGGACTTATGCTTTGCCTTTACACCTCCCCCTAGAATGACTGGGTAGTAGGCAGGCATGGAAGCCAGATGGTCCCTCTCCTTCCACCTCCAAACTCTGGGCTGAACAATTGCAGAGTGGGCAGGAGGAGGAGCCCTTCTATAGGTTCAGGATACATTGTGGGTCTCCAAAGAGTCTGTGTCACCTCACCCCTTCCACTATTTATACCCAATCCCTCTACAGTTGCTCAGTGCAGCCTGCCAATCCCTCTCCTGGGCTTCCCTGCCCTGTGGCTCTTGGAGGCTCTCACTCTCAGGCTCTTGGACCCTTTGAGCCATTGTGCATGCCCTACTCCTTTTCCTGATCCTAGAACCTCCTGGACTCCAGTGCTTTTCCTCATTCCTAGCACTGATTCTCCTTTTTATAATATTTCTCTTTGCTCTCCTTGACCATTTGACCCCCATCTCTGACTTCCATCTTCTCAGCTTTTCAAGATTCCTCACACTTCCGGGTACCCTTACTGGGCCTAATGGCCCTATAACCTCCATTTTCCTGAAACTTCACAACCACTATTTGCCCCATAATCCTCTTTGACTCCCTATGGCTCCTTGTGAGCCCTAATAACACCCCCTACCAAGCTATCTCACTACCTTCCATCCCTCTGACTCTCTATTACTCCTAATACAGGGGTATCCCTATGACCCCATTGTCTGTTTGCCCCCACCATGACCTCAGTGATTCCATTTTTCTGGCTTCAATATTATTACCCTCTCTCAAAAAACCTTTAATATGCTCAGTGATCCCACATCTGTCAATTCCCCTGACCTGAAAAGACTTCATCTCTCTGAACCTGTGTGACCTCATCTCTCAAGTTCTTTCTGACTTCCAAATACCTCATCTCTCTAAACAATCCCACCCTAAGGACTCCAGGGATTTTATTGGTCATCTATCTGTGATCCTAGTGACCTCTCTCTCTGACCTCTATGATCCCAAAGACCCCAGTGACCCTGGAACTGATACAATGATCTATCTCTATCTCAAAAACCCAACATTCCTTTCAATGACTGTCTGTTTCCCAGAGACTCTCAATGACCTATCTCTCTGACCTTCCTTGACCCCAGTGGTCCCTTCACTGTTGCCCTCAGGACCCCAGTGACCCCCAATTCTCTGAGCTTAGTGTCCTGCCTCTGGTTCCCCTGTGATTCTTTGTTATTGACCCCTCTGACCTCCCACCTCCAGCCCTGTGGCCTTGTTTTGGCCTCTCACTAGCCCCTGTTCCCCTCCAGGTTACCGTTGCTTCAAGGCAGTACTCTTTCTCACCGGGTTGCTGTTTGGCTCGGTGGTCATCTTCCTGCTGTGCTACCGAGAGCGGGTGCTGGAGACGCAGCTGAGTGCCGGGGCAAGCGCAGGCATCGCGCTTGGCATCGGGCTGCTCTGCGGGCTGGTGGCCATGTTGGTGCGCAGCGTGGGCCTCTTCCTGGTGGGCCTGCTGCTTGGGCTTCTGCTCGCCGCTGCCGCCCTGCTGGGCTCGGCACCCTACTACCAGCCAGGCTCTGTCTGGGGCCCCCTGGGGCTGCTGCTGGGGGGCGGCCTCCTCTGCGCTCTGCTCACTCTGCGCTGGCCCCGCCCGCTCACCACCTTGGCCACAGCTGTGACCGGTGCTGCGCTTATCGCCACTGCCGCTGACTACTTTGCTGAGCTGCTGCTGCTGGCGCGCTATGCGGTGGAGCGCCTGCGGGCCGCCCCTGTACCCCCTCTCTGCTGGCGGAGCTGGGCCCTGCTGGCACTGTGGCCCCTGCTCAGCCTCATGGGCGTTCTGGTGCAGTGGCGGGTGACGGCCGAGCGGGATTCCCACACGGAAGGTGAGAGGGTACAGGCCAGGGTGGGCATGACAGAGATGGGTGGTTGGGTGGGGGGGTCTGAGCGGTTGTGTATGGGGGATGGAGCTGTAGGCACCGGCAGCAGAAGGCCTCAGTTGAGTTTCAGAGAGCTGACTGGCTCAGAGTCTGGGAAGGCAGGACCTCAGTGCCACCGTCCATGCCACAACAGATGGAACAGTGGCTCTGTGCCAAGCCCCTTCCAGGTATCTGGGGATGCAACAGAGACAAAAACAGAAAAGGCCCCTGTCCTTCCAGGGTTACGTTCAGGGTGAGGGAGATAGACAACAGATAGGCAGACTAACAAGATAATTCCTGTTGTGTGGACTGATATGAAAGAGGTGTGCAGGGTAATGTGACATATGGCCAAGGTGGCCAAGGAGGGGTGTCACATGGAAGAGGTGACATTTAAACAGAGACCTGAAGGATAAGGGACCAGCCATGCAAAGAGCTAGAGAAGAGGGAAGAGCAAGAGCAAGGGCCTGAGAGGGAATGAGCTTGGCCTGGTGAGGAGGTGGGGCAGGAGTAGGGGGTGAGGGGGGCGACTATGTGGCCACAGTGGGCCATGATGAGGACTCCGGATTTTATTAGAGGGCTGGTGAGATGCCACTGGAAGTTTAGCAGGAAGGATATAAACTAATTTAGCATTTTCCGGCTGCTGAGTGTGGAAAGCATCAAGGAAGGCAGCTGTAGAAGGGGAGCCAGTGGGGAGGCAGATTAGTTGTCCAGTTTAGAGATGATGATGGCCAATCTAGGTGAGTCACCTGTGGCTCCAGACTGGGAGAAAGGTAGGGTTGCAACCTGGAAGAGGTACTTAGAGCCTAGGAATATTCCCTAAAAACCTTTGGAAGAAAAGACCTGTGGGAAGCCCTGTCTGGCAGGTGGGAGACCAGGAAAGTAAAGGAGGAGAGGTCTCGGACCAGGGGAATCTGGGAGCCTGGAGTCCCCAGGTAGGAAGGGGCAGGGATGCTTGGGCGAGATGAGGCACAAGGGCCTCTGAGAGCCTGCTCTTCCCCACCCTTCACAGTGGTCATCAGCCGGCAGCGCCGACGTGTACAGCTGATGCGGATCCGGCAGCAAGAAGAACGCAAGGAGAAGCGGCGCAAAAAGAGACCCCCAAGGGCTCCCTCCAGAGGCTCTCGGGCTCCTCCGAGGCCTGGGCCCCCTGACCCTGCTTATCGGCGTAGGCCAGTGCCCATCAAGCGCTTCAATGGAGACATCCTCTCCCCGGTGAGCACCCCAAGCCCTTCCCTCCAGCCTGAGTGGGGAGAAGTGGGTGTTGGACTCTGTCCAAACAGGACTGGGCCTTCCCCAGGGCTGGTCACTGTCTAAAAGGCCTAGGGCTTGTCTACCACCATAACCCCCATACTTAGGGGCCTGATGGGTGGGGAAGAGGTGTCCTGGGTGTTGATTTTAATGAGGCATGGTACGGGGAAGGGTCTCAGGGCTGTGGACTCTGGGGGTGGTGAGGTCCCAGGCTGGCAGAGGACTGGGATGGGTCTCAGGCTTGTGATGGTGCAGACTGAGGCTGTCTGCCTGGGTGGCTTTCAGGGCAGGGGTCCACAGTGGCACTCTCACACCTGTGTTTCCTCTCCCACAGAGTTACATCCAGAGCTTCCGGGATCGGCAGACCGGGAGCTCTCTGAGCTCCTTCATGGCCTCACCCACAGATGCGGACTATGAGTACGGGTCCCGGGGCCCACTGACGGCCTGCTCTGGGCCTCCTGTGCGGGTATAGCAGTCCAGTTGCTCCTGCCCGCCTACACTCATCGGTCACCAGCTCTGCCGGCTCGGGGAGGCCTGCTGGGCCAAGGTTCAGCCCAGCTGGCCTTGTGCCCTTTGGCTGTTCCTCTCCCCACCCTGGAGAGGGATGGCTTGGCCACCAGATGGGAGGACCTGGCTCAGGCCTGGCCTGGCCTGAGGGGAGAGCCCCCTCCCAAGCTCCCCAGGAGTTCCTGAGGGACGCGAGTGTGAGCCCCACTGGGCTGTGCTCAGGGTTGTGAGTGTGTCGCCTGTGTGTGTGCGTGTGGAGGGGTGGGCTTGGAGGGGACCTTAGGACCCTTGCCTTAGATTTCTGATTGGTAGGGCTTCTCCAAGGGTGGCCCCACCTCCTCGCCCACTGCTGGGGTCCCATGGGCCACTCTCCTGCATGTCTAAGTGGAGGAGGTCTGCCTTCCTCCCCCATCGCCTCCACCTCTCAGCCAGACTCATCTAAGGCTTCTTGTCCTTGTCCATGGGGCACACTGCAGCGGTTCTCACTCTGGTCCCCTGTTCTCTGCAAGTCACCAGCCCGAGGGTAGTGGCAGGGGATGGGGTGGGGGGTGCTGCTCTGGGCTGGGTCTGGGAAGGGAGCTAGGAGGAGGGGGCTTAAGTGCACGGTGCATGTCTGGTGTCTGTCATGCCACTCTGGACACCTCGTGCTTCTGTCTCCTCCCACCCCACCCTGTTTTACATCTTTTATAAATGTGCCAAACTCTGTGGCTTCTGCAGGAGTGGTGGTCTTTGGTGGCTGGTGCTTCCAGGGGCCAAGATGGAGGCACTACAGGCTTTGGTCCCCTGCATCACTCACTCTGTGGGGGCTCCAGACAAGTTCTGTCCTCCCATGTCACACAGAGAGCCAGGAAAGGAGCTGTACCTTTTTTTATTGTCTCCCAACACCTTGGGTCCCCTCCCTCCCTACCCTCTCCTAGGGTGAGGGCATGTGCCCTCCAGGATATCTGAGGGCACCTGCCTGGCCTGGTTCTCACCTCCTAGTTACCTGCAGAGGAATGACTGTGAGTGGGGCTGGGGAGACAGTGGGTACCACATTCATCTCCCCTGGCAGAGCCTCGGTACCCACACAGGAAGAACTGGGCCTTCATCCTCTGACCCACCCCTTCTAGGCCTGTCAGGGCTGGAGCAGGAGAGTGGGGGTGGTCAGTCAGAGGTGGGGCAAGGCAGGCATCTGATGGGAACGCAGGAATTCAGGTGGAGAGCGGGGCATCTCCTATGTGGAAGAGGAAAGAGATGGGACTAGCTCAGAAGCCCTCTGCCCAGGGAAAGGTGGAACTCGCTGAGATGGGCAGAGAGCAGGAGAGGATGAGGGACACATGGGGAGCACAGACCTGGGGCCAGCAGGTTGGAGGGAGAGAAATTTGGGTACAAATGGGGGTGTTTGGGAGAGATGAATGTGGTCCAGAGGCAGGAGGGAGGGAGGAGAAGCTCAGACAGGAAGGGATGTAGCAAGGTGGAAACAGCTGCCCTGAACCAATTGGTTCCTGTTGACACCACAGGGCTCCCTCTTCTCAGCCCTGGCTGTGTGATTTCCTGCCTCCCCACTCCCCACTTCCAACACATCCCAGAACCAGCTTGCCATCCCAAGTCCTGGAAAACCTGCAGGAGGTGTGTCTCAGCCCACCAGCTTCTAGGAGACCCTTGGCCAGCCGGCTTACCTCATTGACCTGTGCCCAGTCAGCTTTACTCACCCTCTACCAGCAGCCGTGTGTAGGCGCTGTCTTGGCCGGCCTGGCAGCAGTAGGTGCCCTGATCCTCAGGTCTAACGTCATGGATGACCAGGCTGTGGGTGGGGCCGTGGCTGCGCAGCTGATACTTGTCTCCCGGGCACAGCTCGGCCCCTTCCCGCAACCAGCACACTTGACCCCCCGGCCGGGACACTGTCACCTCCAGCACCGCCCGGCGACCGACCAGAACAGTCTTCTCGCGAGGGGGCCGGCGGCGCATCTGCAGAGGCAGTGCTAGGGGTGGAAAACGAGGGCTTATTAAGTTAATAGGGACACGCAGGACCCCAGGAGGAGAGATGCATCTTCCCTCCCGCTCTGGCCTCCATTCCTGATCTTAGATCTCTATGCCACCAGCCCATTTCTCTCTACCCTCAACCCAAAGTCTCCTCTTCCCCAGGAAACGCACTGCCCTCTGTGACCCGCCCCCGGAGAGTCTCTCGAGGAAGGGATGGGGAGGCAGGTTTCCTCGGACCAATTGCCAGCCTGCCAGTTTCGGGGCAAACCGTGTTCACTCCTGGTCGTCCCTGCCCCAGGTCTTACCCTCCACCTCCAGTTGAGCCACGGACTGGGCGGGTCCCGCCTGGAAGCGGACCTCACCAGTGTCCTCTGCGCGCAGTTCGCTCAGCACCAGAAAGTGTTTCTTCCCTGGGGGTACAGGAGGCGCTAGCGAGGCCGGAGCCGCCTCTGGGGAGGGTGGAGGGATGAGGGTGGGGCCAGAGGAGGTCCCGGGGAGGAACTGGGATGCCGAGGGGGAAGAGGGGCGGTCCAGGACCCAGGACTCAAGAGCTGGAGGTCAGAGAGTGGCGGAGAGACAGCTCCTGGGGCCGCGGGGCGGGACTCATCGGAGCTGGAGGTGGGCCTTAGGGCGGGGTCTGTCTGAGCCGCGGGGTGGGGCAGAGAGGGGGCCAGAGTGAGTAGACAGTCGGCAGACCTTCCTGTCGGATGCGGACGCGGCCTCCGGGTCTCAGCGGGCGGCCTCCAAGCTCCCAGCTCCCAGCTGTCTCTGCCTCCGACACGGTGCACTCGAACGTGGCTCCGTCGCCTTCGCGGGCGCTCACGGACCGCAGCTCAGAGAGGACCAACACCTTGCGCTCTGGGGCGGAGCCGGGGGGCGTGAGGAGGACGGGGCGGACGGGGGCGGTACCAGGTCCCGCCCACGCCACGCCCTCTCCTTAGAAGCTGCTTGGCGAGTCCCCCGGGCAAGTCTGGTCCACAGCCTCCGCACCCACAGTAGCGCCCGGCCCCGGCAGCACCTGGTACCCACCGCGCACCACTAGGTGAACGGGCCCAGCTCGGGCCATCCCCACCACGCAGCTGTAGGTCCCTGCGTCCAAGGGGCTGCAGCGCCGCAGCTGGAGAAGGCGGCGCGTGCCGAGGGCCTGGAGCCTGAGACGAGCGCTCTGGGTGAGCGGCTGCCCATCCTAGGGGCGGGGGTTGCAAAGGGTCGGGGTGAAAACTCGGCCCGGCACAAGCGGCCCGGCCCTGGTAGGCGGCGGCGCCCTCTGTTGATACCAAACACTTTCGAGGCACGCTTATGCTACGGAGTAGGGCCCTCCCGCGCCTTCCGGGCCGCGCCAGGAGTCTCATTGAGAGGGTGTCACCCTTTGGGGACATTTGGTCTGAGAAGGGGCACCACGGACGCGGGAAGCCAAGAGGCATGTACCAATCATGTCAGCCATGTGTGTGGACTCTGGAGTCAGGAAACCTGGATTCAAATATGAACTCTATGTCTGCCCCCGGGGGAATACTTCACCCCACTGAACATCAGTCTCCTTAGAGATAACAAGGAGATCATTAAGACCTGCCTCATCGGGCTTGCTATAAGGTTAGAGGATTAAATGTAAAGTAAACCTTAGCACATGGCTCACTGAGTAGTAGTTCTTTCTGTTGGGGTATTGTTACTGCTCTCAGGATGCTGAGGTGGGCTGGGCTGGGGCCGGGCTCTGACCTTCTCCCAGGTGACATCAGCCAAGGCCTGGGAAAGTGCACACTCGAACGTGGCTGTGTCGCCCTCTGTCACTTCAAGGTCCTGGAGCCCCTGCACAATGGTCACTGGGGCCTCTGGGAGTGGGAGAAGGAGGACACACTTGGACACAGGGGTCATTGATGGGCACATTTAGACAAAGTGATTAACAGAGGCCACCAGTGAGTGGAGGGCATGCTGGGACAAGGGGTCCAAAGGGGATGCTGGTCAGTGGGGGACACAGTGAGATCAGAGGGGTCAACAGGGCAGGAATGGCTAGCTGGGGATGGGTCACATTTAAGGTGGTCAGTGGGGGACACGATGGGACAGAGGGGCATGGAAAAAACTGGAGCAGAGATGCCACCGGAGTCACCTATAGGCAGGCATGGTCACACTGGCTGGGATGGACAGGAGATACTGGCCAGTGGGGGACACCACAGGTTCAGAAGAGCAATGAGGCGACCCCAGAGCAGATGTGGTCAGTGGGGAACACACCAGGGCTGCAAGCAAGAGAAGGGGTCACTGAAGCAGAGCTGCCCATTGAGTCACTTTGGCACTGTTGGGGCTTGGTGACTAGAGGGCCGCACTCAGGCAGGCAGAGCGAGCTGCAGCAGGCAGGCATGCCCAGTGGGGTCACACAGGCAGGGCAGTCACCAGGGCCACATGAGGCCAGAGAGTCAGGGCATCACACTCTGGTAGGGAGGTCAGTGGGGGCCACGCGGATAGTGGGGTCAGTAGAATCACACCGGAGCAGTCAGCAGGCAGGCAGCAGTCCTAGAGGCCACACCTCTCACGGTGAGTCTGGCGGCACAGCGCAGTGCATCCGCAGTGAAGGAGATGCAGCCCGAGTCGGCCAGGCCCAGGCCACTGAGGACCAGGTGGTGAGCGTGGCCCTCGGCCTGAATTTGGCACTTGGGCCCCGGCTGCAGCCGGACTCCACCCCGGGCCCATTCCCCAGTCACCCCCTCCTGGGACAGCTCCAGATGGAAGGTGGCACTGCCCCCCTCGATGATGGTCACATCCTCCAGAGGTCGAAGCACCCTTAGCTGCTTTGCTAGTGGGGGGAGATGGGGAAAGAGGGGGAAATGAGGGGTCCACATCTGGGCAGGACTTTTGGGAGCCCCACACACCCCTTGGCTCTGTCTGCCTCTAACCCCTAATCTAGTAAGGCCCTATGAACAAAGTTCAAAACCATGGAGCAGGAAGAAGGGAGTGAAACCAGCCAGATGTGGGTGGAGAGAGGGGCTTACTGGGGTTAGGAGAGGGGACACATGAAGGGGGTGATGTGTGGTTGAGGGGGTGAGGAGCTGGGGTGAGGGGCAGGAGCCCAGAATTTGGAAGTCAGACACATCAGGACTAGACCCCAACTCTGCCACATAGTTTGCTATGGCACCTTTGGCAAACTGCTTGACTGCTCTGGGCCTCAGTTTCCCCAACTGTACACAGTTAACAGCCTTGAGACATGGGTTTGTTGTGACTGAATGAATGAAATAAATCAGAAGAAAATACACATCACCACCAACAACCGTTTACCAAGTTCTGTATGGGTATTTCTCATATTATCCCGATTAAGGTTCTCAAAGACCCTTTTTTAAAGAAAACTTGGCTCAGAGAGGTTAAGTAATTTGCTTGAGGTCATATAGTTGATAGAGGGCTCCATCTTGGGGGTGGGGTGCTATTGCCAACCATCCCTGCTCCTCAGATGGGCTGAGTCTGAGAAGTCACATCCTGGGGCAGATGACTGAAGGATAAATATGGCAAGTCTTTCTGGAGTGTAATATTTATGTTTATAGCAAAGCCAACTTGGACATATGAAATAGAAACCAAAATCCACAGGGACTTCTACGGTAAATAGAAAACAGTAGAAAAAGAAAGTTTTGTTTTGGGCAGGCTGCTTTAGGTCATGTTCCTGGGGGTCAGCCAGGGCTGACCTGCCTTGCTGGCGAGGGGCACTTGGGTGTGTGTGGGGGGGTAGTCTGAGGGGCCCTGGACCAGCCGGGAGAGGCTGCACCGTGGGGAAAGGGAGGCATTAGGAGAGGACGGGGCACTCACGCCTCACGCTGAGCCGGGCCAGGGTGCGGTCGTGGTGGCTCTCGCAGCCGTAGGTGCCCTGGTCGGCCAGCACGACGCCGTGGATAAAGAGGCGGTAGATGTGGCCGTCCTGGGCCGTGGACAGGCGGGAGTCAGGGGGTAGGGGCGCCCCACCTCGCACCCAGCGCACGGCCCCTGCCGCCCCCACGCGGCCGGTCTCCACTTCGAGGCACACGTCCTGGCCTTCCTCCGCCCGCACGTCCTGCAGCCGCCGCAGGAACAGCAGCTCCGTTTCTGGGCAGGAAGAGAGAGGGGACCATGGAGCCCGGTGGGCCGAGCCCTGGCTCCCTCTTCTCAGGGACTGGTCTCCTGCCAGGGATGGGGCTGGGAGAACAGGTTCAGGAACAGGACTTGTTTCGTCTCCCTCAGGACCGAACCTCGGACGTGCAGCCGGGCACTCGTGGACGTGCCCCCGGCCCGGGCAGTCACAGTCCCCGCGTCCTCGAGCCGGCAGCTTCGCACGGTCAGCATGCGGCTTGACCCATTCTGGGTCATCTCTAGCTGGGGCCCTGGAGTAACAATGACCCCATTGCGCAGCCAAGTGATGTCGGCATCTGGTGGGGAGACCTCACACCGGAACATGGCGTCATCTCCCTCATGGACAGTGAGCGGCGTCAGCTCCGAGACCAGCTTCACCAGCGGTGGTTCTGGTGGGGGTGGGATCAGACAGTGAGGTGGACTGGGTCTTTCTACCTCCCTCCTCCTCAGCCCCTCCTCAGCCCCAGTAACAGGCCCTCATCCCCCAGTTATTAAACAGAATCTTCCTGAGGACAAGCTGTGTGTCAGTCATGAGCTATTGTGAAGGACAAGATGTCAACTCCCTGCCTGCCACTCCTCACCATCTCGTCTTCATGCTGGCTGGGCATCCACCTCTCTGACTCCCTAATAACAACTGATTGTTTAGGACGAACCCAGTTGATCTCATTTAACTGTCCCAACAGCCCTATAAGACAAACGCTATCCTCCTCCTTGGGACCCGGGGCTCAAACAGTTTAAGCAACTTGCCAGTGTGTCACACAACTACTGGGAAGGAGATTCGAGATCAGAACCTGGGGGGTTGACTCCAGAGCCCTCTGCCCCTCCTTTTTGAGGATTCCTGGAAAGGGGAGCCCTGAGCCCTCATCCATGGGATAGCTGTGCATGCACTGGTGGGCAGCGAGGTGGGTGGGGGTGAATGGTGGGGGGCGTGAGACCCTTGGTGGGGGGCCGGGGCCCCAGGGAAGTGAGGCGGGCACTGTTACCTTCCACGCTGACGAGGAAGATGCGGCTGTCCTGGGGCGTGTCGCACAGGTACTCCCCAGCGTCCCTGCTCCGTGCCCCCCGCACCCGTAGCACCTGCCTTGCCCCGTCCTGCTCCAGCTGCACCCGCCCCTGGCTGGCCAGGCGCTCCCCGTCCTTGTACCAGCGCACAGGGCCTCCCGGCCCGGAGAGGTGCACCGCCAGCTTTAGGTCCCCACCTGGGGTGCTGCGAACCCTCGTCTGGGCTGCCTCGGGGGCCACCACCCGCACGGGGGGCTCTGTGGGGTCAGGGCTGGGGGTCATTGGGGGGGAATGAATGGCTAAAGGGCTGGGGAGGAGGGTCGGGGGGGGCCAGATGGGGAGAGGAGTTGAGCTGTGGGGCAGGGGCCGGGGACTGGGTGCACTAGAGAGGGGAAAGACTCAAGGTTTTAGGGGCAAGACTCCTCAAGTTTCCTGCCCAGGGCTATACTCACCAGCCACTTGGACAGTGAAGCTGAGGCTGGGGGCCCCTGGTGCTGCCCCACACTGGCAGGTGTAGAGGCCTGCGTGGGCCAGGTCTGCAGCCTGGATGCAGAGGATGCGGCGGGGTCCTTCAGCTCGGAGCTCCAGGCCCTCACCTGTCTGCACCAGCTTCCCATTATGGCTCCAGAAGACCAGGGCACCAGCTCTGGACAGTTCACAGCTCAGCACCACCGGCTCCCCGGGGGCCACACAGAGCGGGCCAGGGGCTGCCTCTGGGGCAAGGAACTGGACAGGGGGCTCTGGACAGAGAGTGGGTGTGTCAGCTCAGTAATGCCCCTCGCCCCTGCCTCCCAGACCCGGGATGGCCAGGAGCACCCACCAGCCAGGCTGACATTGAAGGTGACGGCTTCATCGCGAGTCTCACACACATACTCCCCGGCGTCCTCGGGCTGGGCGTGGGGCAGGGTCAGGGTGCGGGTGGGCCCCTCGGCACCCAGCTGCAAGGCATCCGATGCTTCCACCTCCAGCCCATCCTTGTACCAACGCACCTGGGACCCAGCCGGGGCCACCTCACAGCGCAGCTCCACGCGCCCCGGAGCCCTGAACTGCAGGTCCAGGGAGCGGGCTGCTGGGTGCACAATCCTCTCTGGAGGGGCTGTTGTGTGAACAGAGAGAGAGGCAGGTGGGTTCAGCCTCTACCTCCCTGACCACTGGCTTCTCAGTCCTCTCCCTTTGTAGAGTAGCTCTTGGAAAATGGTACCACCTACAATCCGTTGGCACTGTGTGCCTGGTGTCATGCTAAGGACACTACAGTTCTTTCTCAGCTACTCCTGACACTCCCTATTGCTGGCTTCACTTTATAGATGAGGACCTGAAGCCTCTTTACAGGGAACTGACTTACCAAGGGTAGCATGGACAGAAATAGGTAGACCCACACTCACAGATCTATCTAACCCCAATGCACAGCCCTCCCTATTCCCCCTATTTCCTGTCCCTTTTCCCTGCTTTGCCTCCGATGAACTGATCACCACCTGAAAAACCACCTGTTTCCCTTATTTGCTGTCTGTCTGCTCTCACAAGAAGGCAAGCTCCATAAAGACAGGTTTTCTTTCCTTGGTTCATTACTGAATCCCTCAGCATCAGAACAGTGCTGAGCAGATCAGTGTTTGTTGAATACACGAATGAAGGAGCACTCCCGATTGCTGGGCTGTCTCCACGAGGCCTCTGGCCACTGTCCCGACCTGGTTTGGGCAACTCAGGGCTCCCTGATGGCTGAGCATGAGGAGGCTTGGAGAGGAGGGCAGGCTGGAGGGGGGACAAGTTATGTGTGGCACGCAGAGGCCCTGAAGGTACAGGAACCGGGAGGGGTAGGTGTCTGTCCCTCAGCCTCCCCAGGGGTGTCCCGGAGACCGCCCACCTGTGACAGTGACAGTGAAGAAGGCCGAGTCGTCTCCGGCGTCGCATACGAACTCGCCCCCGTCCTGGGGCTGGGCGGCAGGCAGCACCAGGCGACGGCGGGGCCCGTCACTCTCCAGCACCAGGGCCTCGCTCTCCTCCACCTCCAGCCCATCCTTGTACCAGCGCACCGGGGCGTCCTCCCGAGACAGCTCACACATTAGCACCACACACTCCAAGCTCACGGCCACCAAGGTCACCTCATCCCGGGGGTACAGGATGCGCACTGGGGGTTCTGCAGAGCAGGGACAACCACAGGCCTGTCACAGACTCACCTTCAGCCTCCCTGGAGCTGTCCGGCAGCATCAAGTCCCGGTTTCCCAAATATTAAGAGTGATAAGGATAGTAATGGGTCCAAAATCTGTTCTCTGAAATCCCCGAGGCCACAAGTGTTACAGAATCCAGAATGCTTCCAATTCTAGAAGTGGTGCATTTATCATATAGCACATACTCCCCCTCAGCCTCCACTGTGGGACGCCCCCATAATCAATCATATTAACATCTCTGCAGTGTAACATATGGAGATACACTCTAAGCAGGATAATTTAAAAGTGCAAATAGCTTCACAGAGTTAAGCTCAGATTTTACGGAAATAACTTTTAATACCAAATGTGCAAAAAGCCTTTGGATTTTAAGTGGTTTTTTGGTTTTTTTTTTTTGTTTTTGGTTTCAGGATTGTGGATAAGGGATGGCAGATCTTTAATAGTATTGGTAAGTGCTTATTGGTAAGTGCTTATATATTGCTTGCCAAAGTTCCAGGACAGTTGTCAGCATTTTACACTCTGATAGCAATGCTAGGGAGTAGGTACTATTTTATACTCAGTACCTACTAAGTATAAAAGAAACTGAGTATAGAAGAAACTGAGGCACAGAGTGGTTAAACAACTTCCTTATGGTCACAGCTGGCTATACCTACCCTAGGGCAGGAGGAAAAACCACCATTTGATAAAGGTAAGCTCCTTATTGCAAAATTCAGACTTAAATGGAAGAAAGTAGGGAAAGGCATTAGACCATTCAGGTACGACCTAAATCAAATCCCTTATGATTATACAGTGGAAATGAGAAATAGATTCAAGGGATTAGATCTGATAGACAGAGTGCCTGAAGAACTATGAACGGAGGTTTGCAATACTTTACAGGAGACAGTGATCAAGACTATCCCCAAGAAAAAGAAATGGAAAAAGGCAAAATGGTTGTCTGAGGAGGTCTTACAAATAGTTGAGAAAAGAAGGGAAGTGAAAAGCAAAGGAGAAAAGGAAAGATATACCCATTTGAATGCAGAGTTCCAAAGAATAGCAAGGAGAGATAAGAAAGCCTGCCTCAGTGATCAATGCAAAGAAATAGAGGGAAACAATAGAATGGGAAAAACTAGAGATCTCTTCAAGAAAATTAGAGATACCAAGGGAACATTTCAGGCAAAGATGGGCTCAATAAAGGACAGAAATGGTATGGACCTAACAGAAGCAGAAGATACTAAGAAGAGGTGGCAAGAATACACAGAAGAAAAATCGTAATGACCCAGATAACCACGATGGTGTGATCATTCACCTAGAGCCAGACATCCTGGAATGTGAAGTCAAGTGGGCCTTAGGAAACATCACTATGAACAAAGCTAGTGGAGGTGATGGAATTCCAGTTGAGCTATTTCAAATCCTGAAAGATGATGCTATGAAAGCGCTGCACTCTATATGCTAGCAAATTTGGAAAACTCAGCAGTGGCCACAGGACTGGAAAAGGTCAGTTTTCATTTCAATCCCAATGAAA